>OZ012739.1:430680662-431322213 GCA_963859935.3 Lathyrus sativus | reverse complement strand
AAAGCATCTGATAAATATTTGTCATTCTTAAAACAAAGCTAAAAATGGAACTAAAAATACGCCGTTGCCGGGGATCGAACCCGGGTCACCCGCGTGACAGGCAGGAATACTCACCACTATACTACAACGACTCAATTGTTCTCCAATTTTAATGTATAATTACATAAAAGTAGGAAAACTAATTGAACATTCAATTATTTTTTTAATGATACCAATAGCATTCTCAAAATGAGGCAAATATAAATTTTTGTTGTAATCTTAACGCAACGAATCCATCTTTTTCTAAGCTTCGAAGAAAGAGTATTACGAGATTAAATACTAAAGTTATCAGTTGAGAACTAATCTCCGGCCACATAGAATTACGCCCATTTTTTAGAGTAGTTTTAACGACCGCCGTAATACAAATTAACTCATGAATTAAAAAATTAATGTTACAGGTGTTTAGATTAAAACAATTCTAGAAATTAGTATAGTAGTCCTTAAAGATACCACTACAAGTATAAGAACCTAAAAATCCCCTAGTTGCACCATCATTAATGCACTTAATCCAATAAGTTTTAGGAGGGTTCCAACCTTAGGTTTTGGGAACTACATGAGGATGAAAATAATCCAAAAGGATTTTAAGATTCAATACTCATGCACAAATAAAGAAGAAGAGTTTGAGAGGTTACTTGTCCAGAAACATAAGAAAGAATCAGGTTAATTGAGTAATTTCCATGAGTGGTTTTACCTTCAACCACACGTTTATTCATGTGATGCCAAATAGTTTTACCATAGCAATCACAACAAACAAAGGGAGAAGTTTGCATGGATTATACAACCTTATATGACAAATTCTCCAAATACAAAGGGTGGAAACAGAAAGAATATTAATCTGGATGGTTTTCCTAAGCCATTTCTATAAGGTGAAAGAGAGTAGAAAACTGATAACAATTATAGTTAGATTTTGAGTCACAATAACACAAATCACATTGAGAGGCAATGGGAAGACCTCTAAATGGCAGGTACCCATAAATGGGGATTTTATGGTATATAATCCTCAAAATAAAATAAAAAATATTTAGAGGAATTGATTCCAAAATCTTTTTGCTCAATGTAGTTATTGACCATTGATATTAATAAAATATTATAATCGTATTTGAAACTCATATCACCATTACTACTATAATTCTCCAATAGGAGGTCACGGTTAAAAATATTTGGACTCGTAACATGATGCACCGTAGATCATATGATGGATTAGTCAGAATATTTAAATAACGCAAAATCAAATTATTTCTTTTAATGATATATTTCACACTCGCGTAAAAGAGATGATAAATGTAAATGTCAATATTGAGTGATTTATTTACAAGACATTTGTTCCAAGAATGGATTCAAAGCATGATCATGTCTCCCATACAAAGAAAACAAATACTATCATCAAACATGATATTAACATTCCTCTTAATACCACAACAAATAGTTGATCAATTTGATAGCTAAGTACAACCTTATTCCTGATCACTCTAGCTCTAAGAAAACTGTCACCTTAGTTATAGTAAGTAATAATCACCCGACAAAATTTAATGGAGTCTTCCTCGTTCAACTTATAAGGGACCAAATACCCAAAACTCCCCCTTTTCAGGAGTACAAACTTTGTTCCACGTCACACTAACATTCTTTTAATATATAGTATCACCTTCAAAAATATAGTGTATAATCCTTTAATTAATTTACTTCATGATTACAATTGTGCCAGGAATACGCAATTAACTTATAACCAAGAAGGCTTTGAATGATACTTTTTAGTAATTTATTTTTAATAGTAGTAGACACAAAAGAATGTTTGAAGCGGATAACTAGGATTTTATCCAACGACAATGAGCATTGGATAAATAGATTTGGCCTTACCTTTAAAATTAGTAACATTTAAGAAAATAAGCAAGGGTAATGATGGAGAATCCAAGAGTACCAGAGATGGTGAAAAGCACATGATGAGAAATAAAACTTGTATCACTAGTAGATTTGAGAGTATTGACCATATGGCCATAAATCTCAATGCACCTATTGAAAAAGCTTGGAAAGTTTTGAATGTTGTATTTGGTTCTTCTATAAAAATCCATCACATCATCACCATAAAGAATAAGAGATGGAGTGAAGGTGCCAATAGGATCTCTGTTTAGATGTTTATTACGCTTATTCATAAACTTAGATATCCTTCAATTGAAAATCTATTATATCATAAAAAAAGAAGAGGAGACGAGGGATCCACATTCCTTTAACTTGGGTCAAATAGCCTATTAAAATACTCACAAACAATATAAGTTTTTTTTATTTTCTCTTATCCAACATTGGGGCATAATTCGTCACATTTGATCCAAAATGCCTCTATTTGGGGATTTTAATATGGATTTGATTTAATATAGTAAAAATAAATGAAATTCTGGAACCAAAAGTTTGAGTTTTAAACTAGGGAAATATAATTTAATACGAGATAAAACAACAATATAAAAAATGAATGGATGTCTTAAGTTTTCTTTTATTATTATATGTTTCAGTGATATTTTCTTGAATAAGATGACTTTGTATTATAACACATTAGTCAAAGGATCGAGAAATAGACAACGGTATTTTCTTTCTGCCGAAAAAGAGAAAGAGAATTAATAAAAGCATCTGATAAATATTTGTCATTCTTAAAACAAAGCTAAAAATGGAACTAAAAATACGCCGTTGCCGGGGATCGAACCCGGGTCACCCGCGTGACAGGCGGGAATACTCACCACTATACTACAACGACTCAATTGTTCTCCAATTTTAATGTATAATTACATAAAAGTAGGAAAACTAATTGAACATTCAATTATTTTTTTAATGATACCAATAGCATTCTCAAAATGAGGCAAATATAAATTTTTGTTGTAATCTTAACGCAACGAATCCATCTTTTTCTAAGCTTCGAAGAAAGAGTATTACGAGATTAAATACTAAAGTTATCAGTTGAGAACTAATCTCCGGCCACATAGAATTACGCCCATTTTTTAGAGTAGTTTTAACGACCGCCGTAATACAAATTAACTCATGAATTAAAAAATTAATGTTACAGGTGTTTAGATTAAAACAATTCTAGAAATTAGTATAGTAGTCCTTAAAGATACCACTACAAGTATAAGAACCTAAAAATCCCCTAGTTGCACCATCATTAATGCACTTAATCCAATAAGTTTTAGGAGGGTTCCAACCTTAGGTTTTGGGAACTACATGAGGATGAAAATAATCCAAAAGGATTTTAAGATTCAATACTCATGCACAAATAAAGAAGAAGAGTTTGAGAGGTTACTTGTCCAGAAACATAAGAAAGAATCAGGTTAATTGAGTAATTTCCATGAGTGGTTTTACCTTCAACCACACGTTTATTCATGTGATGCCAAATAGTTTTACCATAGCAATCACAACAAACAAAGGGAGAAGTTTGCATGGATTATACAACCTTATATGACAAATTCTCCAAATACAAAGGGTGGAAACAGAAAGAATATTAATCTGGATGGTTTTCCTAAGCCATTTCTATAAGGTGAAAGAGAGTAGAAAACTGATAACAATTATAGTTAGATTTTGAGTCACAATAACACAAATCACATTGAGAGGCAATGGGAAGACCTCTAAATGGCAGGTACCCATAAATGGGGATTTTATGGTATATAATCCTCAAAATAAAATAAAAAATATTTAGAGGAATTGATTCCAAAATCTTTTTGCTCAATGTAGTTATTGACCATTGATATTAATAAAATATTATAATCGTATTTGAAACTCATATCACCATTACTACTATAATTCTCCAATAGGAGGTCACGGTTAAAAATATTTGGACTCGTAACATGATGCACCGTAGATCATATGATGGATTAGTCAGAATATTTAAATAACGCAAAATCAAATTATTTCTTTTAATGATATATTTCACACTCGCGTAAAAGAGATGATAAATGTAAATGTCAATATTGAGTGATTTATTTACAAGACATTTGTTCCAAGAATGGATTCAAAGCATGATCATGTCTCCCATACAAAGAAAACAAATACTATCATCAAACATGATATTAACATTCCTCTTAATACCACAACAAATAGTTGATCAATTTGATAGCTAAGTACAACCTTATTCCTGATCACTCTAGCTCTAAGAAAACTGTCACCTTAGTTATAGTAAGTAATAATCACCCGACAAAATTTAATGGAGTCTTCCTCGTTCAACTTATAAGGGACCAAATACCCAAAACTCCCCCTTTTCAGGAGTACAAACTTTGTTCCACGTCACACTAACATTCTTTTAATATATAGTATCACCTTCAAAAATATAGTGTATAATCCTTTAATTAATTTACTTCATGATTACAATTGTGCCAGGAATACGCAATTAACTTATAACCAAGAAGGCTTTGAATGATACTTTTTAGTAATTTATTTTTAATAGTAGTAGACACAAAAGAATGTTTGAAGCGGATAACTAGGATTTTATCCAACGACAATGAGCATTGGATAAATAGATTTGGCCTTACCTTTAAAATTAGTAACATTTAAGAAAATAAGCAAGGGTAATGATGGAGAATCCAAGAGTACCAGAGATGGTGAAAAGCACATGATGAGAAATAAAACTTGTATCACTAGTAGATTTGAGAGTATTGACCATATGGCCATAAATCTCAATGCACCTATTGAAAAAGCTTGGAAAGTTTTGAATGTTGTATTTGGTTCTTCTATAAAAATCCATCACATCATCACCATAAAGAATAAGAGATGGAGTGAAGGTGCCAATAGGATCTCTGTTTAGATGTTTATTACGCTTATTCATAAACTTAGATATCCTTCAATTGAAAATCTATTATATCATAAAAAAAGAAGAGGAGACGAGGGATCCACATTCCTTTAACTTGGGTCAAATAGCCTATTAAAATACTCACAAACAATATAAGTTTTTTTTTATTTTCTCTTATCCAACATTGGGGCATAATTCGTCACATTTGATCCAAAATGCCTCTATTTGGGGATTTTAATATGGATTTGATTTAATATAGTAAAAATAAATGAAATTCTGGAACCAAAAGTTTGAGTTTTAAACTAGGGAAATATAATTTAATACGAGATAAAACAACAATATAAAAAATGAATGGATGTCTTAAGTTTTCTTTTATTATTATATGTTTCAGTGATATTTTCTTGAATAAGATGACTTTGTATTATAACACATTAGTCAAAGGATCGAGAAATAGACAACGGTATTTTCTTTCTGCCGAAAAAGAGAAAGAGAATTAATAAAAGCATCTGATAAATATTTGTCATTCTTAAAACAAAGCTAAAATTTATTATTTTTCAAATGAAAATAAATCTTATCCTACTCAAAAATCTAAAAAATGGAACTAAAAATACGCCGTTGCCGGGGATCGAACCCGGGTCACCCGCGTGACAGGCGGGAATACTCACCACTATACTACAACGACTCAATTGTTCTCCAATTTTAATGTATAATTACATAAAAGTAGGAAAACTAATTGAACATTCAATTATTTTTTTAATGATACCAATAGCATTCTCAAAATGAGGCAAATATAAATTTTTGTTGTAATCTTAACGCAACGAATCCATCTTTTTCTAAGCTTCGAAGAAAGAGTATTACGAGATTAAATACTAAAGTTATCAGTTGAGAAGTAATCTCCGGCCACATAGAATTACGCCCATTTTTTAGAGTAGTTTTAACGACCGCCGTAATACAAATTAACTCATGAATTAAAAAATTAATGTTATAGGTGTTTAGATTAAAACAATTCTAGAAATTAGTATAGTAGTCCTTAAAGATACCACTACAAGTATAAGAACCTAAAAATCCCCTAGTTGCACCATCATTAATGCACTTAATCCAATAAGTTTTAGGAGGGTTCCAACCTTAGGTTTTGGGAACTACATGAGGATGAAAATAATCCAAAAGGATTTTAAGATTCAATACTCATGCACAAATAAAGAAGAAGAGTTTGAGAGGTTACTTGTCCAGAAACATAAGAAAGAATCAGGTTAATTGAGTAATTTCCATGAGTGGTTTTACCTTCAACCACACGTTTATTCATGTGATGCCAAATAGTTTCACCATAGCAATCACAACAAACAAAGGGAGAAGTTTGCATGGATTATACAACCTTATATGACAAATTCTCCAAATACAAAGGGTGGAAACAGAAAGAATATTAATCTGGATGGTTTTCCTAAGCCATTTCTATAAGGTGAAAGAGAGTAGAAAACTGATAACAATTATAGTTAGATTCTGAGTCACAATAACACAAATCACATTGAGAGGCAATGGGAAGACCTCTAAATGGCAGGTACCCATAAATGGGGATTTTATGGTATATAATCCTCAAAATAAAATAAAAAATATTTAGAGGAATTGATTCCAAAATCTTTTTGCTCAATGTAGTTATTGACCATTGATATTAATAAAATATTATAATCGTATTTGAAACTCATATCACCATTACTACTATAATTCTCCAATAGGAGGTCACGGTTAAAAATATTTGGACTCGTAACATGATGCACCGTAGATCATATGATGGATTAGTCAGAATATTTAAATAACACAAAATCAAATTATTTCTTTTAATGATATATTTCACACTCGCGTAAAAGAGATGATAAATGTAAATGTCAATATTGAGTGATTTATTTACAAGACATTTGTTCCAAGAATGGATTCAAAGCATGATCATGTCTCCCATACAAAGAAAACAAATACTATCATCAAACATGATATTAACATTCCTCTTAATACCACAACAAATAGTTGATCAATTTGATAGCTAAGTACAACCTTATTCCTGATCACTCTAGCTCTAAGAAAACTGTCACCTTAGTTATAGTAAGTAATAATCACCCGACAAAATTTAATGGAGTCTTCCTCGTTCAACTTATAAGGGACCAAATACCCAAAACTCCCCCTTTTCAGGAGTACAAACTTTGTTCCACGTCACACTAACATTCTTTTAATATATAGTATCACCTTAAAAAATATAGTGTATAATCCTTTAATTAATTTACTTCATGATTACAATTGTGCCAGGAATACACAATTAACTTATAACCAAGAAGGCTTTGAATGATACTTTTTAGTAATTTATTTTTAATAGTAGTAGACACAAAAGAATGTTTGAAGCGGATAACTAGGATTTTATCCAACGACAATGAGCATTGGATAAATAGATTTGGCCTTACCTTTAAAATTAGTAACATTTAAGAAAATAAGCAAGGGTAATGATGGAGAATCCAAGAGTACCAGAGATGGTGAAAAGCACATGATGAGAAATAAAACTTGTATCACTAGTAGATTTGAGAGTATTGACCATATGGCCATAAATCTCAATGCACCTATTGAAAAAGCTTGGAAAGTTTTGAATGTTGTATTTGGTTCTTCTATAAAAATCCATCACATCATCACCATAAAGAATAAGAGATGGAGTGAAGGTGCCAATAGGATCTCTGTTTAGATGTTTATTACGCTTATTCATAAACTTAGATATCCTTCAATTGAAAATCTATTATATCATAAAAAAAGAAGAGGAGACGAGGGATCCACATTCCTTTAACTTGGGTCAAATAGCCTATTAAAATACTCACAAACAATATAAGTTTTTTTTATTTTCTCTTATCCAACATTGGGGCATAATTCGTCACATTTGATCCAAAATGCCTCTATTTGGGGATTTTAATATGGATTTGATTTAATATAGTAAAAATAAATGAAATTCTGGAACCAAAAGTTTGAGTTTTAAACTAGGGAAATATAATTTAATACGAGATAAAACAACAATATAAAAAATGAATGGATGTCTTAAGTTTTCTTTTATTATTATATGTTTCAGTGATATTTTCTTGAATAAGATGACTTTGTATTATAACACATTAGTCAAAGGATCGAGAAATAGACAACGGTATTTTCTTTCTGCCGAAAAAGAGAAAGAGAATTAATAAAAGCATCTAATAAATATTTGTCATTCTTAAAACAAAGCTAAAATTTATTATTTTTCTAATGAAAATAAATCTTATCCTACTCAAAAATCTAAAAAATGGAACTAAAAATACGCCATTGCCGGGGATCGAACCCAGGTCACCCGCGTGACAGGCGGGAATACTCACCACTATACTACAAAGACTCAATTGTTCTCCAATTTTAATGTATAATTACATAAAAGTAGGAAAACTAATTGAACATTCAATTATTTTTTTAATGATACCAATAGCATTCTCAAAGTGAGGCAAATATAAATTTTTGTTGTAATCTTAACGCAACGAATCCATCTTTTTCTAAGCTTCGAAGAAAGAGTATTACGAGATTAAATACTAAAGTTATCAGTTGAGAACTAATCTCCGGCCACATAGAATTATGCCCATTTTTTAGAGTAGTTTTAACGACCGCCGTAATACAAATTAACTCATGAATTAAAAAATTAATGTTACAGGTGTTTAGATTAAAACAATTCTAGAAATTAGTATAGTAGTCCTTAAAGATACCACTACAAGTATAAGAACCTAAAAATCCCCTAGTTGCACCATCATTAATGCACTTAATCCAATAGGTTTTAGGAGGGTTCCAACCTTAGGTTTTGGGAACTACATGAGGACGAAAATAATCCAAAAGGATTTTAAGATTCAATACTCATGCACAAATAAAGAAGAAGAGTTTGAGAGGTTACTTGTCCAGAAACATAAGAAAGAATCAGGTTAATTGAGTAATTTCCATGAGTGGTTTTACCTTCAACCACACGTTTATTCATGCGATGCCAAATAGTTTCACCATAGCAATCACAACAAACAAAGGGAGAAGTTTGCATGGATTATACAACCTTATATGACAAATTCTCCAAATACAAAGGGTGGAAACAGAAAGAATATTAATCTGGATGGTTTTCCTAAGCCATTTCTATAAGGTGAAAGAGAGTAGAAAACTGATAACAATTATAGTTAGATTCTGAGTTACAATAACACAAATCACATTGAGAGGCCATGGGAAGACCTCTAAATGGCAGGTACCCATAAATGGGGATTTTATGGTATATAATCCTCAAAATAAAATAAAAAATATTTAGTGGAATTGATTCCAAAATCTTTTTGCTCAATGTAGTTATTGACCATTGATATTAATAAAATATTATAATCGTATTTGAAACTCATATCACCATTACTACTATAATTCTCCAATAGGAGGTCACGGTTAAAAATATTTGGACTCGTAACATGATGCACCGTAGATCATATGATGGATTAGTCAGAATATTTAAATAACGCAAAATCAAATTATTTCTTTTAATGATATATTTCACACTCGCGTAAAAGACATGATAAATATAAATGTCAATATTGAGTGATTTATTTACAAGACATTTGTTCCAAGAATGGATTCAAAGCATGATCATGTCTCCCATACAAAGAAAACAAATACTATCATCAAAGATGATATTAACATTCCTCTTAATACCACAACAAATAGTTGATCAATTTGATAGCTAAGTACAACGTTATTCCTGATCACTCTAGCTCTAAGAAAACTGTCACCTTAGTTATAGTAAGTAATAATCACCCGACAAAATTTAATGGAGTCTTCCTCGTTCAACTTGTGAGGGACCAAATACCCAAAACTCCCCCTTTTCAGGAGTACAAACTTTGTTCCACGTCACACTAACATTCTTTTAATATATAGTATCACCTTCAAAAATATACTGTATATTCCTTTAATTAATTTACTTCATGATTACAATTGTGCCAGGAATACACAATTAATTTATAACCAAGAAGGCTTTGAATGATACTTTTTTAGTAATTTATTTTTAATAGTAGTAGACACAAAAGAATGTTTGAAGCGGATAACTAGGATTTTATCCAACGACAATGAGCATTGGATAAATAGATTTGGCCTTACCTTTAAAATTAGTAACATTTAAGAAAATAAGCAAGGGTAATGATGGAGAATCCAAGAGTACCAGAGATGGTGAAAAGCATATGATGAGAAATAAAACTTGTATCACTAGTAGATTTGAGAGTATTGACCATATGGCCATAAATCTCAATGCACCTATTGAAAAAGTTTGGAAAGTTTTGAATGTTGTATTTGGTTCTTCTATAAAAATCCATCACATCATCACCATAAAGAATAAGAGATGGAGTGAAGGTGCCAATAGGATCTCTGTTTAGATCTTTATTACGCTTATTCATAAACTTAGATATTCTTCAATTGAAAATCTATTATATCATAAAAAAAAGAAGAGGAGACGAGGGATCCACATTCCTTTAACTTGGGTCAAATAGCCTATTAAAATACTCACAAACAATATAAGTTTTTTTATTTTCTCTTATCCAACATTAGGGCATAATTCGTCACATTTGATCCAAAATGCCTCTATTTGGGGATTTTAATATGGATTTGATTTAATATAGTAAAAATAAATGAAATTCTGGAACCAAAAGTTTGAGTTTTAAACTAGGGAAATATAATTTAATACGAAATAAAACAACAATATAAAAAATGAATGGATGTCTTAAGTTTTCTTTTATTATTATATGTTTAAGTGATATTTTCTTGAATAAGATGACTTTGTATTATAACACATTAGTCAAAGGATCGAGAAATAGACAACGGTATTTTCTTTCTGCCGAAAAAGAGAAAGAGAATTAATAAAAGCATCTGATACTAAAAATCCAGATGTTGCCGGGGATCGAACCCAGATCACCCGCGTGACAGGCGGGAATACTCACCACTATACTACAACGACTCAATTGTTCTCCAATTTTAATGTATAATTACATAAAAGTAGGAAAACTAATTGAACATTCAATTATTTTTTTAATGATACCAATAGCATTCTCAAAATGAGGCAAATATAAATTTTTGTTGTAATCTTAACGCAACGAATCCATCTTTTTCTAAGCTTCGAAGAAAGAGTATTACGAGATTAAATACTAAAGTTATCAGTTGAGAACTAATCTCCGGCCACATAGAATTACGCCCATTTTTTAGAGTAGTTTTAACGACCGCCGTAATACAAATTAACTCATGAATTAAAAAATTAATGTTACAGGTGTTTAGATAAAACAATTCTAGAAATTAGTATAGTAGTCCTTAAAGATACCACTACAAGTATAAGAACCTAAAAATCCCCTAGTTGCACCATCATTAATGCACTTAATCCAATAAGTTTTAGGAGGGTTCCAACCTTAGGTTTTGGGAACTACATGAGGATGAAAATAATCCAAAAGGATTTTAAGATTCAATACTCATGCACAAATAAAGAAGAAGAGTTTGAGAGGTTACTTGTCCAGAAACATAAGAAAGAATCAGGTTAATTGAGTAATTTCCATGAGTGGTTTTACCTTCAACCACACGTTTATTCATGCGATGCCAAATAGTTTCACCATAGCAATCACAACAAACAAAGGGAGAAGTTTGCGTGGATTATACAACCTTATATGACAAATTCTCCAAATACAAAGGGTGGAAACAAAAAGAATATTAATCTGGATGGTTTTCCTAAGCCATTTCTATAAGGTGAAAGAGAGTAGAAAACTGATAACAATTATAGTTAGATTCTGAGTCACAATAACACAAATCACATTGAGAGGCCATGGGAAGACCTCTAAATGGCAGGTACCCATAAATGGGGATTTTATGGTATATAATCCTCAAAATAAAATAAAAAATATTTAGAGGAATTGATTCCAAAATCTTTTTGCTGAATGTAGTTATTGACCATTGATATTAATAAAATATTATAATCGTATTTGAAACTCATATCACCATTACTACTATAATTCTCGAATAGGAGGTCACGGTTAAAAATATTTGGACTCGTAACATGATGCACCGTAGATCATATGATGGATTAGTCAGAATATTTAAATAACGCAAAATCAAATTATTTCTTTTAATGATATATTTCACACTCGCGTAAAAGACATGATAAATATAAATGTCAATATTGAGTGATTTATTTACAAGACATTTGTTCCAAGAATGGATTCAAAGCATGATCATGTCTCCCATACAAAGAAAACAAATACTATCATCAAAGATGATATTAACATTCCTCTTAATACCACAACAAATAGTTGATCAATTTGATAGCTAAGTACAACGTTATTCCTGATCACTCTAGCTCTAAGAAAACTGTCACCTTAGTTATAGTAAGTAATAATCACCCGACAAAATTTAATGGAGTCTTCCTCGTTCAACTTTTGAGGGACCAAATACCCAAAACTCCCCCTTTTCAGGAGTACAAACTTTGTTCCACGTCACACTAACATTCTTTTAATATATAGTATCACCTTCAAAAATATAGTGTATAATCCTTTAATTAATTTACTTCATGATTACAATTGTGCCAGGAATACACAATTAACTTATAACCAAGAAGGCTTTGAATGATACTTTTTAGTAATTTATTTTCAATAGTAGTAGACACAAAAGAATGTTTGAAGCGGATAACTAGGATTTTATCCAACGACAATGAGCATTGGATAAATAGATTTGGCCTTACCTTTAAAATTAGTAACATTTAAGAAAATAAGCAAGGGTAATGATGGAGAATCCAAGAGTACCAGAGATGGTGAAAAGCATATGATGAGAAATAAAACTTGTATCACTAGTAGATTTGAGAGTATTGACCATATGGCCATAAATCTCAATGCACCTATTGAAAAAGTTTGGAAAGTTTTGAATGTTGTATTTGGTTCTTCTATAAAAATCCATCACATCATCACCATAAAGAATAAGAGATGGAGTGAAGGTGCCAATAGGATCTCTGTTTAGATCTTTATTACGCTTATTCATAAACTTAGATATCCTTCAATTGAAAATCTATTATATCATAAAAAAAGAAGAGGAGACGAGGGATCCACATTCCTTTAACTTGGGTCAAATAGCCTATTAAAATACTCACAAACAATATAAGTTTTTTTATTTTCTCTTATCCAACATTGGGGCATAATTCGTCACATTTGATCCAAAATGCCTCTATTTGGGGATTTTAATATGGATTTGATTTAATATAGTAAAAATAAATGAAATTCTAGAACCAAAAGTTTGAGTTTTAAACTAGGGAAATATAATTTAATACGAGATAAAACAACAATATAAAAAATGAATGGATGTCTTAAGTTTTCTTTTATTATTATATGTTTCAGTGATATTTTCTTGAATAAGATGACTTTGTATTATAACACATTAGTCAAAGGATCGAGAAATAGACAACGGTATTTTCTTTCTGCCGAAAAAGAGAAAGAGAATTAATAAAAGCATCTGATAAATATTTGTCATTCTTAAAACAAAGCTAAAATTTATTATTTTTCAAATGAAAATAAATCTTATCCTACTCAAAAATCTAAAAAATGGAACTAAAAATCCACTGTTGCCGGGGATCGAACCCGGGTCACCCACGTGACAGGCAGGAATACTCACCACTATACTACAACGACTCAATTGTTCTCCAATTTTAATGTATAATTACATAAAAGTAGGAAAACTAATTGAACATTCAATTAATTTTTTTAATGATACCAATAGCATTCTCAAAATGAGGCAAATATAAATTTTTGTTGTAATCTTAACGCAACGAATCCATCTTTTTCTAAGCTTCGAAGAAAGAGTATTACGAGATTAAATACTAAAGTTATCAGTTGAGAACTAATCTCCGGCCACATAGAATTACGCCCATTTTTTAGAGTAGTTTTAACGACCGCCGTAATACAAATTAACTCATGAATTAAAAAATTAATGTTACAGGTGTTTAGATTAAAACAATTCTAGAAATTAGTATAGTAGTCCTTAAAGATACCACTACAAGTATAAGAACCTAAAAATCCCCTAGTTGCACCATCATTAATGCACTTAATCCAATAAGTTTTAGGAGGGTTCCAACCTTAGGTTTTGGGAACTACATGAGGATGAAAATAATCCAAAAGGATTTTAAGATTCAATACTCATGCACAAATAAAGAAGAAGACTTTGAGAGGTTACTTGTCCAGAAACATAAGAAAGAATCAGGTTAATTGAGTAATTTCCATGAGTGGTTTTACCTTCAACCACACGTTTATTCATGCGATGCAAAATAGTTTCACCATAGCAATCACAACAAACAAAGGGAGAAGTTTGCATGGATTATACAACCTTATATGACAAATTCTCCAAATACAAAGGGTGGAAACAGAAAGAATATTAATCTGGATGGTTTTCCTAAGCCATTTCTATAAGGTGAAAGAGAGTAGAAAACTGATAACAATTATAGTTAGATTCTGAGTCACAATAACACAAATCACATTGAGAGGCCATGGGAAGACCTCTAAATGGCAGGTACCCATAAATGGGGATTTTATGGTATATAATCCTCAAAATAAAATAAAAAATATTTAGAGGAATTGATTCCAAAATCTTTTTGCTGAATGTAGTTATTGACCATTGATATTAATAAAATATTATAATCGTATTTGAAACTCATATCACCATTACTACTATAATTCTCCAATAGGAGGTCACGGTTAAAAATATTTGGACTCGTAACATGATGCACCGTAGATCATATGATGGATTAGTCAGAATATTTAAATAACGCAAAATCAAATTATTTCTTTTAATGATATATTTCACACTCGCGTAAAAGACATGATAAATATAAATGTCAATATTGAGTGATTTATTTACAAGACATTTGTTCCAAGAATGGATTCAAAGCATGATCATGTCTCCCATACAAAGAAAACAAATACTATCATCAAACATGATATTAACATTCCTCTTAATACCACAACAAATAGTTGATCAATTTGATAGCTAAGTACAACCTTATTCCTGATCACTCTAGCTCTAAGAAAATTGTCACCTTAGTTATAGTAAGTAATAATCACCCGACAAAATTTAATGGAGTCTTCCTCGTTCAACTTATGAGGGACCAAATACCCAAAACTCCCCCTTTTCAGGAGTACAAACTTTGTCCCACGTCACACTAACATTCTTTTAATATATAGTATCACCTTCAAAAATATAGTGTATAATCCTTTAATTAATTTACTTCATGATTACAATTGTGCCAGGAATACACAATTAACTTATAACCAAGAAGGCTTTGAATGATACTTTTTAGTAATTTATTTTCAATAGTAGTAGACACAAAAGAATGTTTGAAGCGGATAACTAGGATTTTATCCAACGACAACGAGCATTGGATAAATAGATTTGGCCTTACCTTTAAAATTAGTAACATTTAAGAAAATAAGCAAGGGTAATGATGGAGAATCCAAGAGTACCAGAGATGGTGAAAAGCATATGATGAGAAATAAAACTTGTATCACTAGTAGATTTGAGAGTATTGACCATATGGCCATAAATCTCAATGCACCTATTGAAAAAGTTTGGAAAGTTTTGAATGTTGTATTTGGTTCTTCTATAAAAATCCATCACATCATCACCATAAAGAATAAGAGATGGAGTGAAGGTGCCAATAGGATCTCTGTTTAGATCTTTATTACGCTTATTCATAAACTTAGATATCCTTCAATTGAAAATCTATTATATCATAAAAAAAGAAGAGGAGACGAGGGATCCCCGTTCCTTTAACTTGGGTCAAATAGCCTATTAAAATACTCACAAACAATATAAGTTTTTTTATTTTCTCTTATCCAACATTGGGGCATAATTCGTCACATTTGATCCAAAATGCCTCTATTTGGGGATTTTAATATGGATTTGATTTAATATAGTAAAAATAAATGAAATTCTGGAACCAAAAGTTTGAGCTTTAAACTAGGGAAATATAATTTAATCAGAGATAAAACAACAATACAAAAAATGAATGGATGTCTTAAGTTTTCTTTTATTATTATATGTTTCAGTGATATTTTATTGAATAAGATGACTTTGTATTATAACACATTAGTCAAAGGATCGAGAAATAGACAACGGTATTTTCTTTCTGCCGAAAAAGAGAAAGAGAATTAATAAAAGCATCTGATAAATATTTGTCATTCTTAAAACAAAGCTAAAATTTATTATTTTTCAAATGAAAATAAATCTTATCCTACTCAAAAATCTAAAAAATGGAACTAAAAATACGCCGTTGCCGGGGATCGAACCCGGGTCACCCGGGTGACATGCGGGAATACTCACCACCATTCTACAACGACTCAATTGTTCTCCAATTTTAATGTATAATTACATAAAAGTAGGAAAAGTAATTGAACATTCAATTATTTTTTTAATGATACCAATAGCATTCTCAAAATGAGGCAAATATAAATTTTTGTTGTAATCTTAACGCAACGAATCCATCTTTTTCTAAGCTTCGAAGAAAGAGTATTACGAGATTAAATACTAAAGTTATCAGTTGAGAACTAATCTCCGGCCACATAGAATTACGCCCATTTTTTAGAGTAGTTTTAACGACCGCCGTAATACAAATTAACTCATGAATTAAAAAATTAATGTTACAGGTGTTTAGATTAAAACAATTCTAGAAATTAGTATAGTAGTCCTTAAAGATACCACTACAAGTATAAGAACCTAAAAATCCCCTAGTTGCACCATCATTAATGCACTTAATCCAATAAGTTTTAGGAGGGTTCCAACCTTAGGTTTTGGGAACTACATGAGGATGAAAATAATCCAAAAGGATTTTAAGATTCAATACTCATGCACAAATAAAGAAGAAGAGTTTGAGAGGTTACTTGTCCAGAAACATAAGAAAGAATCAGGTTAATTGAGTAATTTCCATGAGTGGTTTTACCTTCAACCACACGTTTATTCATGCGATGCCAAATAGTTTCACCATAGCAATCACAACAAACAAAGGGAGAAGTTTGCATGGATTATACAACCTTATATGACAAATTCTCCAAATACAAAGGGTGGAAACAGAAAGAATATTAATCTGGATGGTTTTCCTAAGCCATTTCTATAAGGTGAAAGAGAGTAGAAAACTGATAACAATTATAGTTAGATTCTGAGTCACAATAACACAAATCACATTGAGAGGCCATGGGAAGACCTCTAAATGGCAGGTACCCATAAATGGGGATTTTATGGTATATAATCCTCAAAATAAAATAAAAAATATTTAGAGGAATTGATTCCAAAATCTTTTTGCTGAATGTAGTTATTGACCATTGATATTAATAAAATATTATAATCGTATTTGAAACTCATATCACCATTACTACTATAATTCTCCAATAGGAGGTCACGGTTAAAAATATTTGGACTCGTAACATGATGCACCGTAGATCATATGATGGATTAGTCAGAATATTTAAATAACGCAAAATCAAATTATTTCTTTTAATGATATATTTCACACTCGCGTAAAAGACATGATAAATATAAATGTCAATATTGAGTGATTTATTTACAAGACATTTGTTCCAAGAATGGATTCAAAGCATGATCATGTCTCCAATACAAAGAAAACAAATACTATCATCAAACATGATATTAACATTCCTCTTAATACCACAACAAATAGTTGATCAATTTGATAGCTAAGTACAACCTTATTCCTGATCACTCTAGCTCTAAGAAAACTGTCACCTTAGTTATAGTAAGTAATAATCACCCGACAAAATTTAATGGAGTCTTCCTCGTTCAACTTATGAGGGACCAAATACCCAAAACTCCCCCTTTTCAGGAGTACAAACTTTGTTCCACGTCACACTAACATTCTTTTAATATATAGTATCACCTTCAAAAATATAGTGTATAATCCTTTAATTAATTTACTTCATGATTACAATTGTGCCAGGAATACACAATTAACTTATAACCAAGAAGTCTTTGAATGATACTTTTTAGTAATTTATTTTCAATAGTAGTAAACACAAAAGAATGTTTGAAGCGGATAACTAGGATTTTATCCAACGACAATGAGCATTGGATAAATAGATTTGGCCTTACCTTTAAAATTAGTAACATTTAAGAAAATAAGCAAGGGTAATGATGGAGAATCCAAGAGTACCAGAGATGGTGAAAAGCATATGATGAGAAATAAAACTTGTATCACTAGTAGATTTGAGAGTATTGACCATATGGCCATAAATCTCAATGCACCTATTGAAAAAGTTTGGAAAGTTTTGAATGTTGTATTTGGTTCTTCTATAAAAATCCATCACATCATCACCATAAAGAATAAGAGATGGAGTGAAGGTGCCAATAGGATCTCTGTTTAGATCTTTATTACGCTTATTCATAAACTTAGATATCCTTCAATTGAAAATCTATTATATCATAAAAAAAGAAGAGGAGACGAGGGATCCCCGTTCCTTTAACTTGGGTCAAATAGCCTATTAAAATACTCACAAACAATATAAGTTTTTTTATTTTCTCTTATCCAACATTGGGGCATAATTCGTCACATTTGATCCAAAATGCCTCTATTTGGGGATTTTAATATGGATTTGATTTAATATAGTAAAAATAAATGAAATTCTGGAACCAAAAGTTTGAGCTTTAAACTAGGGAAATATAATTTAATACGAGATAAAACAACAATACAAAAAATGAATGGATGTCTTAAGTTTTCTTTTATTATTATATGTTTCAGTGATATTTTATTGAATAAGATGACTTTGTATTATAACACATTAGTCAAAGGATCGAGAAATAGATAACGGTATTTTCTTTCTGCCGAAAAAGAGAAAGAGAATTAATAAAAGCATCTGATAAATATTTGTCATTCTTAAAACAAAGCTAAAATTTATTATTTTTCAAATGAAAATAAATCTTATCCTACTCAAAAATCTAAAAAATGGAACTAAAAATACGCCGTTGCCAGGGATCGAACCCGGGTGAACAGGCGGGAATACTCACCACTATTCTACAACGACTCAATTGTTCTCCAATTTTAATGTATAATTACATAAAAGTAGGAAAAATAATTGAACATTCAATTATTTTTTTAATGATACCAATAGCATTCTCAAAATGAGGCAAATATAAATTTTTGTTGTAATCTTAACGCAACGAATCCATCTTTTTCTAAGCTTCGAAGAAAGAGTATTACGAGATTAAATACTAAAGTTATCAGTTGAGAACTAATCTCCGGCCACATAGAATTACGCCCATTTTTTAGAGTAGTTTTAACGACCACCGTAATACAAATTAACTCATGAATTAAAAAATTAATGTTACAGGTGTTTAGATTAAAACAATTCTAGAAATTAGTATAGTAGTCCTTAAAGATACCACTACAAGTATAAGAACCTAAAAATCCCCTAGTTGCACCATCATTAATGCACTTAATCCAATAAGTTTTAGGAGGGTTCCAACCTTAGGTTTTGGGAACTACATGAGGATGAAAATAATCCAAAAGGATTTTAAGATTCAATACTCATGCACAAATAAAGAAGAAGAGTTTGAGAGGTTACTTGTCCAGAAACATTAGAAAGAATCAGGTTAATTGAGTAATTTCCATGAGTGGTTTTACCTTCAACCACACGTTTATTCATGCGATGCCAAATAGTTTCACCATAGCAATCACAACAAACAAAGGGAGAAGTTTGCATGGATTATACAACCTTATATGACAAATTCTCCAAATACAAAGGGTGGAAACAGAAAGAATATTAATCTGGATGGTTTTCCTAAGCCATTTCTATAAGGTGAAAGAGAGTAGAAAACTGATAACAATTATAGTTAGATTCTGAGTCACAATAACACAAATCACATTGAGAGGCCATGGGAAGACCTCTAAATGGCAGGTACCCATAAATGGGGATTTTATGGTATATAATCCTCAAAATAAAATAAAAAATATTTAGAGGAATTGATTCCAAAATCTTTTTGCTGAATGTAGTTATTGACCATTGATATTAATAAAATATTATAATCGTATTTGAAACTCATATCACCATTACTACTATAATTCTCCAATAGGAGGTCACGGTTAAAAATATTTGGACTCGTAACATGATGCACCGTAGATCATATGATGGATTAGTCAGAATATTTAAATAACGCAAAATCAAATTATTTCTTTTAATGATATATTTCACACTCGCGTAAAAGACATGATAAATATAAATGTCAATATTGAGTGATTTATTTACAAGACATTTGTTCCAAGAATGGATTCAAAGCATGATCATGTCTCCCATACAAAGAAAACAAATACTATCATCAAACATGATATTAACATTCCTCTTAATACCACAACAAATAGTTGATCAATTTGATAGCTAAGTACAACCTTATTCCTGATCACTCTAGCTCTAAGAAAACTGTCACCTTAGTTATAGTAAGTAATAATCACCCGACAAAATTTAATGGAGTCTTCCTCGTTCAACTTATGAGGGACCAAATACCCAAAACTCCCCCTTTTCAGGAGTACAAACTTTGTTCCACGTCACACTAACATTCTTTTAATATATAGTATCACCTTCAAAAATATAGTGTATAATCCTTTAATTAATTTACTTCATGATTACAATTGTGCCAGGAATACACAATTAACTTATAACCAAGAAGGCTTTGAATGATACTTTTTAGTAATTTATTTTCAATAGTAGTAGACACAAAAGAATGTTTGAAGCGGATAACTAGGATTTTATCCAACGACAATGAGCATTGGATAAATAGATTTGGCCTTACCTTTAAAATTAGTAACATTTAAGAAAATAAGCAAGGGTAATGATGGAGAATCCAAGAGTACCAGAGATGGTGAAAAGCATATGATGAGAAATAAAACTTGTATCACTAGTAGATTTGAGAGTATTGACCATATGGCCATAAATCTCAATGCACCTATTGAAAAAGATTGGAAAGTTTTGAATGTTGTATTTGGTTCTTCTATAAAAATCCATCACATCATCACCATAAAGAATAAGAGATGGAGTGAAGGTGCCAATGGGATCTCTGTTTAGATCTTTATTACGCTTATTCATAAACTTAGATATCCTTCAATTGAAAATCTATTATATCATAAAAAAAGAAGAGGAGACGAGGGATCCACATTCCTTTAACTTGGGTCAAATAGCCTATTAAAATACTCACAAACAATATAAGTTTTTTTATTTTCTCTTATTCAACATTTGGGCATAATTCGTCACATTTGATCCAAAATGCCTCTATTTGGGGATTTTAATATGGATTTGATTTAATATAGTAAAAATAAATGAAATTCTGGAACCAAAAGTTTGAGTTTTAAACTAGGGAAATATAATTTAATACGAGATAAAACAACAATATAAAAAATGAATGGATGTCTTAAGTTTTCTTTTATTTTTATATGTTTCAGTGATATTTTCTTGAATAAGATGGCTTTGTATTATAACACATTAGTCAAAGGATCGAGAAATAGACAACGGTATTTTCTTTCTGCCGAAAAAGAGAAAGAGAATTAATAAAAGCATCGGATAAATATTTGTCATTCTTAAAACAAAGCTAAAATTTATTATTTTTCAAATGAAAATAAATCTTATCCTACTCAAAAATCTAAAAAATGGAACTAAAAATACGCCGTTGCCGGGGATTGAACCCGGGTCACCCGGGTGACAGGCGGGAATACTCACCACTATACTACAACGACTCAATTGTTCTCCAATTTTAATGTATAATTACATAAAAGTAGGAAAACTTATTGAACATTCAATTATTTTTTTTAATGATACCAATAGCATTCTCAAAATGAGGCAAATATAAATTTTTGTTGTAATCTTAACGCAACGAATCCATATTTTTCTAAGCTTCGAAGAAAGAGTATTACGAGATTAAATACTAAAGTTATCAGTTGAGAACTAATCTCCGGCCACATAGAATTACGCCCATTTTTTAGAGTAGTTTTAACGACCGCCGTAATACAAATTAACTCATGAATTAAAAAATTAATGTTACAGGTGTTTAGATTAAAACAATTCTAGAAATTAGTATAGTAGTCCTTAAAGATACCACTACAAGTATAAGAATCTAAAAATCCCCTAGTTGCACCATCATTAATGCACTTAATCCAATAAGTTTTAGGAGGGTTCCAACCTTAGGTTTTGGGAACTACACGAGGATGAAAATAATCCAAAAGGATTTTAAGATTCAATACTCATGCACAAATAAAGAAGAAGAGTTTGAGAGGTTACTTGTCCCGAAACATAAGAAAGAATCAGGTTAATTGAGTAATTTCCATGAGTGGTTTTACCTTCAACCACACGTTTAATCATGCGATGCCAAATAGTTTCACCATAGCAATCACAACAAACAAAGGGAGAAGTTTGCATGGATTATACAACCTTATATGACAAATTCTCCAAATACAAAGGGTGGAAACAGAAAGAATATTAATCTGGATGGTTTTCCTAAGCCATTTCTATAAGGTGAAAGAGAGTAGAAAACTGATAACAATTATAGTTAGATTCTGAGTCACAATAACACAAATCACATTGAGAGGCCATGGGAAGACCTCTAAATGGCAGGTACCCATAAATGGGGATTTTATGGCATATAATCCTCAAAATAAAATAAAAAATATTTAGAGGAATTGATTCCAAAATCTTTTTGCTGAATGTAGTTATTGACCATTTATACTAATAAAATATTATAATCGTATTTGAAACTCATATCACCATTACTACTATAATTCTCCAATAGGAGGTCACGGTTAAAAATATTTGGACTCGTAACATGATGCACCGTAGATCATATGATGGATTAGTCAGAATATTTAAATAACGCAAAATCAAATTATTTCTTTTAATGATATATTTTACACTCGCGTAAAAGACATGATAAATATAAATGTCAATATTGAGTGATTTATTTACAAGACATTTGTTCCAAGAATGGATTCAAAGCATGATCATGTCTCCCATACAAAGAAAACAAATACTATCATCAAACATGATATTAACATTCCTCTTAATACCACAACAAATCGTTGATCAATTTGATAGCTAAGTACAACCTTATTCCTGATCACTCTTGCTCTAAGAAAACTGTCACCTTAGTTATAGTAAGTAATAATCACCCGACAAAATTTAATGGAGTCTTCCTCGTTCAACTTATGAGGGACCAAATACCCAAAACTCCCCCTTTTCAGGAGTACAAACTTTGTTCCACGTCACACTAACATTCTTTTAATATATAGTATTACCTTCAAAAATATAGTGTATAATCCTTTAATTAATTTACTTCATGATTACAATTGTGCCAGGAATACACAATTAACTTATAACCAAGAAGGCTTTGAATGATACTTTTTAGTAATTTATTTTTAATAGTAGTAGACACAAAAGAATGTTTGAAGCGGATAACTGGGATTTTATCCAACGACAATGAGCATTGGATAAATAGATTTGGCCTTACCTTTAAAATTAGTAACATTTAAGAAAATAAGCAAGGGTAATGATGGAGAATCCAAGAGTACCAGAGATGGTGAAAAGCATATGATGAGAAATAAAACTTGTATCACTAGTAGATTTGAGAGTATTGACCATATGGCCATAAATCTCAATGCACCTATTGAAAAAGTTTGGAAAGTTTTGAATGTTGTATTTGGTTCTTCTATAAAAATCCATCACATCATCACCATAAAGAATAAGAGATGGAGTGAAGGTGCCAATAGGATCTCTGTTTAGATCTTTATTACGCTTATTCATAAACTTAGATATCCTTCAATTGAAAATCTATTATATCATAAAAAAAGAAGAGGAGACGAGGGATCCACATTCCTTTAACTTGGGTCAAATAGCCTATTAAAATACTCACAAACAATATAAGTTTTTTATTTTCTCTTATCCAACATTGGGGCATAATTCGTCACATTTGATCCAAAATGCCTCTATTTGGGGATTTTAATATGGATTTGATTTAATATAGTAAAAATAAATGAAATTCTGGAACCAAAAGTTTGAGTTTTAAACTAGGGAAATATAATTTAATACGAGATAAAACAACAATATAAAAAATGAATGGATGTCTTAAGTTTTCTTTTATTTTTATATGTTTCAGTGATATTTTCTTGAATAAGATGGCTTTGTATTATAACACATTAGTCAAAGGATCGAGAAATAGACAACGGTATTTTCTTTCTGCCGAAAACGAGAAAGAGAATTAATAAAAGCATCGGATAAATATTTGTCATTCTTAAAACAAAGCTAAAATTTATTATTTTTCAAATGAAAATAAATCTTATCCTACTCAAAAATCTAAAAAATGGAACTAAAAATACGCCGTTGCCGGGGATCGAACCCGGGTCACCCGCGTGACAGGCGGGAATACTCACCACTATACTACAACGACTCAATTGTTCTCCAATTTTAATGTATAATTACATACAAGTAGGAAAACTTATTGAACATTCAATTATTTTTTTAATGATACCAATAGCATTCTCAAAATGAGGCAAATATAAATTTTTGTTGTAATCTTAACGCAACGAATCCATCTTTTTCTAAGCTTCGAAGAAAGTGTATTACGAGATTAAATACTAAAGTTATCAGTTGAGAACTAATCTCCGGCCACATAGAATTACGCCCATTTTTTAGAGTAGTTTTAACGACCGCCGTAATACAAATTAACTCATGAATTAAAAAATTAATGTTACAGGTGTTTAGATTAAAACAATTCTAGAAATTAGTATAGTAGTCCTTAAAGATACCACTACAAGTATAAGAACCTAAAAATCCCCTAGTTGCACCATCATTAATGCACTTAATCCAATAAGTTTTAGGAGGGTTCCAACCTTAGGTTTTGGGAACTACATGAGGATGAAAATAATCCAAAAGGATTTTAAGATTCAATACTCATGCACAAATAAAGAAGAAGAGTTTGAGAGGTTACTTGTCCAGAAACATAAGAAAGAATCAGGTTAATTGAGTAATTTCCATGAGTGGTTTTACCTTCAACCACACGTTTATTCATGCGATGCCAAATAGTTTCACCATAGCAATCACAACAAACAAAGGGAGAAGTTTGCATGGATTATACGACCTTATATGACAAATTCTCCAAATACAAAGGGTGGAAACAGAAAGAATATTAATCTGGATGGTTTTCCTAAGCCATTTCTATAAGGTGAAAGAGAGTAGAAAACTGATAACAATTATAGTTAGATTCTGAGTCACAATAACACAAATCACATTGAGAGGCCATGGGAAGACCTCTAAATGGCAGGTACCCATAAATGGGGATTTTATGGTATATAATCCTCAAAATAAAATAAAAAATATTTAGAGGAATTGATTCCAAAATCTTTTTGCTCAATGTAGTTATTGACCATTGATATTAATAAAATATTATAATCGTATTTGAAACTCATATCACCATTACTACTATAATTCTCCAATAGGAGGTCACGGTTAAAAATATTTGGACTCGTAACATGATGCACCATAGATCATATGATGGATTACTCAGAATATTTAAATAACGCAAAATCAAATTATTTCTTTTAATGATATATTTCACACTCGCGTAAAAGACATGATAAATATAAATGTCAATATTGAGTGATTTATTTACAAGACATTTGTTCCAGGAATGGATTCAAAGCATGATCATGTCTCCCATACAAAGAAAACAAATACTATCATCAAACATGAAATTAACATTCCTCTTAATACCACAACAAATAGTTGATCAATTTGATAGCTAAGTACAACGTTATTCCTGATCACTTTAGCTCTAAGAAAACTGTCACCTTAGTTATAGTAAATAATAATCACCCGACAAAATTTAATGGAGTCTTCCTCGTTCAACTTATGAGGGACCAAATACCCAAAACTCCCCCTTTTCAGGAGTACAAACTTTGTTCCACGTCACACTAACATTCTTTTAATATATAGTATCACCTTCAAAAATATAGTGTATAATCCTTTAATTAATTTACTTCATGATTACAATTGTGCCAGGAATACACAATTAACTTATAACCAAGAAGGCTTTGAATGATACTTTTTGGTAATTTATTTTTAATAGTAGTAGACACAAAAGAATGTTTGAAGCGGATAACTAGGATTTTATCCAACGACAATGAGCATTGGATAAATAGATTTGGCCTTACCTTTAAAATTAGTAACATTTAAGAAAATAAGCAAGGGTAATGATGGAGAATCCAAGAGTACCAGAGATGGTGAAAAGCATATGATGAGAAATAAAACTTGTATCACTAGTAGATTTGAGAGTATTGACCATATGGCCATAAATCTCAATGCACCTATTGAAAAAGTTTGGAAAGTTTTGAATGTTGTATTTGGTTCTTCTATAAAAATCCATCACATCATAACCATAAAGAATAAGAGATGGAGTGAAGGTGCCAATAGGATCTCTGTTTAGATCTTTATTACGCTTATTCATAAACTTAGATATCCTTCAATTGAAAATCTATTATATCATAAAAAAAGAAGAGGAGACGAGGGATCCACATTCCTTTAACTTGGGTCAAATAGCCTATTAAAATACTCACAAACAATATAAGTTTTTTTATTTTCTCTTATCCAACATTGGGTCATAATTCATCACATTTGATCCAAAATGCCTCTATTTGGGGATTTTAATATGGATTTGATTTAATATAGTAAAAATAAATGAAATTCGGGAACCAAAAGTTTGAGTTTTAAACTAGGGTAATATAATTTAATACGAGATAAAACAACAATATAAAAAATGAATGGATGTCTTAAGTTTTCTTTTATTTTTATATGTTTCAATGATATTTTCTTGAATAAGATGACTTTGTATTATAACACATTAGTCAAAGGATCGAGAAATAGACAACGAAAAAGAGAAAGAGAATTAATAAAAGCATCGGATAAATATTTGTCATTCTTAAAACAAAGCTAAAATTTATTATTTTTCAAATGAAAATAAATCTTATCCTACTCAAAAATCTAAAAAATGGAACTAAAAATACGTCGTTGCCGGGGATCGAACCCGAGTCACCCGGGTGACAGGTGAGAATACTCACCACTATACTACAACGACTCAATTGTTCTCCAATTTTAATGTATAATTACATAAAAGTAGGAAAACTTATTGAACATTCAATTATTTTTTTAATGATACCAATAGCATTCTCAAAATGAGGCAAATATAAATTTTTGTTGTAATCTTAACGCAACGAATCCATCTTTTTCTAAGCTTCGAAGAAAGTGTATTACGAGATTAAATACTAAAGTTATCAGTTGAGAACTAATCTCCGGCCACATAGAATTACGCCCATTTTTTAGAGTAGTTTTAACGACCGCCGTAATACAAATTAACTCATGAATTAAAAAATTAATGTTACAGGTGTTTAGATTAAAACAATTCTAGAAATTAGTATAGTAGTCCTTAAAGATACCACTACAAGTATAAGAACCTAAAAATCCCCTAGTTGCACCATCATTAACGCACTTAATCCAATAAGTTTTAGGAGGGTTCCAACCTTAGGTTTTGGGAACTACATGAGGATGAAAATAATCCAAAAGGATTTTAAGATTCAATACTCATGCACAAATAAAGAAGAAGAGTTTGAGAGGTTACTTGTCCAGAAACATAAGAAAGAATCAGGTTAATTGAGTAATTTCCATGAGTGGTTTTACCTTCAACGACACGTTTATTCATGCGATGCCAAATAGTTTCACCATAGCAATCACAACAAACAAAGGGAGAAGTTTGCATGGATTATACGGCCTTATATGACAAATTCTCCAAATACAAAGGGTGGAAACAGAAAGAATATTAATCTGGATGGTTTTCCTAAGCCATTTCTATAAGGTGAAAGAGAGTAGAAAACTGATAACAATTATAGTTAGATTCTGAGTCACAATAACACAAATCACATTGAGAGGCCATGGGAAGACCTCTAAATGGCAGGTACCCATAAATGGGGATTTTATGGTATATAATCCTCAAAATAAAATAAAAAATATTTAGAGGACTTGATTCCAAAATCTTTTTGCTCAATGTAGTTATTGACCATTGATATTAATAAAATATTATAATCGTATTTGAAACTCATATCACCGTTACTACTATAATTCTCCAATAGGAGGTCACGGTTAAAAATATTTGGACTCGTAACATGATGCACCGTAGATCATATGATGGATTAGTCAGAATATTTAAATAACGCAAAATCAAATTATTTCTTTTAATGATATATTTCACACTCGCGTAAAAGGCATGATAAATATAAATGTCAATATTGAGTGATTTATTTACAAGACATTTGTTCCAGGAATGGATTCAAAGCATGATCATGTCTCCCATACAAAGAAAACAAATACTATCATCAAACATGAAATTAACATTCCTCTTAATACCACAACAAATAGTTGATCAATTTGATAGCTAAGTACAACGTTATTCCTGATCACTCTAGCTCTAAGAAAACTGTCACCTTAGTTATAGTAAGTAATAATCACCCGACAAAATTTAATGGAGTCTTCCTCGTTCAACTTATGAGGGACCAAATACCCAAAACTCCCCCTTTTCAGGAGTACAAACTTTGTTCCACGTCACACTAACATTCTTTTAATATATAGTATCACCTTCAAAAATATAGTGTATAATCCTTTAATTAATTTACTTCATGATTACAATTGTGCCAGGAATACACAATTAACTTATAACCAAGAAGGCTTTGAATGATACTTTTTGGTAATTTATTTTTAATAGTAGTAGACACAAAAGAATGTTTGAAGCGGATAACTAGGATTTTATCCAACGACAATGAGCATTGGATAAATAGATTTGGCCTTACCTTTAAAATTAGTAACATTTAAGAAAATAAGCAAGGGTAATGATGGAGAATCCAAGAGTACCAGAGATGGTGAAAAGCATATGATGAGAAATAAAACTTGTATCACTAGTAGATTTGAGAGTATTGACCATATGGCCATAAATCTCAATGCACCTATTGAAAAAGTTTGGAAAGTTTTGAATGTTGTATTTGGTTCTTCTATAAAAATCCATCACATCATAACCATAAAGAATAAGAGATGGAGTGAAGGTGCCAATAGGATCTCTGTTTAGATCTTTATTACGCTTATTCATAAACTTAGATATCCTTCAATTGAAAATCTATTATATCATAAAAAAAGAAGAGGAGACGAGGGATCCACATTCCTTTAACTTGGGTCAAATAGCCTATTAAAATACTCACAAACAATATAAGTTTTTTTATTTTCTCTTATCCAACATTGGGGCATAATTCGTCACATTTGATCCAAAATGCCTCTATTTGGGGATTTTAATATGGATTTGATTTAATATAGTAAAAATAAATGAAATTCGGGAACCAAAAGTTTGAGTTTTAAACTAGGGTAATATAATTTAATACGAGACAAAACAACAATATAAAAAATGAATGGATGTCTTAAGTTTTCTTTTATTTTTATATGTTTCAATGATATTTTCTTGAATAAGATGACTTTGTATTATAACACATTAGTCAAAGGATCGAGAAATAGACAACGGTATTTTCTTTCTGCCGAAAAAGAGAAAGAGAATTAATAAAAGCATCGGATAAATATTTGTCATTCTTAAAACAAAGCTAATATTTATTATTTTTCAAATGAAAATAAATCTTATCCTACTCAAAAATCTAAAAAATGGAACTAAAAATACATCGTTGCCGGGGATCGAACCCGAGTCACCCGGGTGACAGGTGAGAATACTCACCACTATACTACAACGACTCAATTGTTCTCTAATTTTAATGTATAATTACATAAAAGTAGGAAAACTTATTGAACATTCAATTATTTTTTTAATGATACCAATAGCATTCTCAAAATGAGGCAAATATAAATTTTTGTTGTAATCTTAACGCAACGAATCCATCTTTTTCTAAGCTTCGAAGAAAGTGTATTACGAGATTAAATACTAAAGTTATCAGTTGAGAACTAATCTCCGGCCACATAGAATTACGCCCATTTTTTAGAGTAGTTTTAACGACCGCCGTAATACAAATTAACTCATGAATTAAAAAATTAATGTTACAGGTGTTTAGATTAAAACAATTCTAGAAATTAGTATAGTAGTCCTTAAAGATACCACTACAAGTATAAGAACCTAAAAATCCCCTAGTTGCACCATCATTAACGCACTTAATCCAATAAGTTTTAGGAGGGTTCCAACCTTAGGTTTTGGGAACTACATGAGGATGAAAGTAATCCAAAAGGATTTTAAGATTCATTACTCTTGCACAAATAAAGAAGAAGAGTTTGAGAGGTTACTTGTCCAGAAACATAAGAAAGAATCAGGTTAATTGAGTAATTTCCATGAGTGGTTTTACCTTCAACGACACGTTTATTCATGCGATGCCAAATAGTTTCACCATAGCAATCACAACAAACAAAGGGAGAAGTTTGCATGGATTATACGGCCTTATATGACAAATTCTCCAAATACAAAGGGTGGAAAGAGAAAGAATATTAATCTGGATGGTTTTCCTAAGCCATTTCTATAAGGTGAAAGAGAGTAGAAAACTGATAACAATTATAGTTAGATTCTGAGTCACAATAACACAAATCACATTGAGAGGCCATGGGAAGACCTCTAAATGGCAGGTACCCATAAATGGGGATTTTATGGTATATAATCCTCAAAATAAAATAAAAAATATTTAGAGGAATTGATTCCAAAATCTTTTTGCTCAATGTAGTTATTGACCATTGATATTAATAAAATATTATAATCGTATTTGAAACTCATATCACCGTTACTACTATAATTCTCCAATAGGAGGTCACGGTTAAAAATATTTGGACTCGTAACATGATGCACCGTAGATCATATGATGGATTAGTCAGAATATTTAAATAACGCAAAATCAAATTATTTCTTTTAATGATATATTTCACACTCGCGTAAAAGACATGATAAATATAAATGTCAATATTGAGTGATTTATTTACAAGACATTTGTTCCAGGAATGGATTCAAAGCATGATCATGTCTCCCATACAAAGAAAACAAATACTATCATCAAACATGAAATTAACATTCCTCTTAATACCACAACAAATAGTTGATCAATTTGATAGCTAAGTACAACGTTATTCCTGATCACTCTAGCTCTAAGAAAACTGTCACCTTAGTTATAGTAAGTAATAATCACCCGACAAAATTTAATGGAGTCTTCCTCGTTCAACTTATGAGGGACCAAATACCCAAAACTCCCCCTTTTCAGGAGTACAAACTTTGTTCCACGTCACACTAACATTCTTTTAATATATAGTATCACCTTCAAAAATATAGTGTATAATCCTTTAATTAATTTACTTCATGATTACAATTGTGCCAGGAATACACAATTAACTTATAACCAAGAAGGCTTTGAATGATACTTTTTGGTAATTTATTTTTAATAGTAGTAGACACAAAAGAATGTTTGAAGCGGATAACTAGGATTTTATCCAACGACAATGAGCATTGGATAAATAGATTTGGCCTTACCTTTAAAATTAGTAACATTTAAGAAAATAAGCAAGGGTAATGATGGAGAATCCAAGAGTACCAGAGATGGTGAAAAGCATATGATGAGAAATAAAACTTGTATCACTAGTAGATTTGAGAGTATTGACCATATGGCCATAAATCTCAATGCACCTATTGAAAAAGTTTGGAAAGTTTTGAATGTTGTATTTGGTTCTTCTATAAAAATCCATCACATCATAACCATAAAGAATAAGAGATGGAGTGAAGGTGCCAATAGGATCTCTGTTTAGATCTTTATTACGCTTATTCATAAACTTAGATATCCTTCAATTGAAAATCTATTATATCATAAAAAAAGAAGAGGAGACGAGGGATCCACATTCCTTTAACTTGGGTCAAATAGCCTATTAAAATACTCACAAACAATATAAGTTTTTTTATTTTCTCTTATCCAACATTGGGGCATAATTCGTCACATTTGATCCAAAATGCCTCTATTTGGGGATTTTAATATGGATTTGATTTAATATAGTAAAAATAAATGAAATTCGGGAACCAAAAGTTTGAGTTTTAAACTAGGGTAATATAATTTAATACGAGATAAAACAACAATATAAAAAATGAATGGATGTCTTAAGTTTTCTTTTATTTTTATATGTTTCAATGATATTTTCTTGAATAAGATGACTTTGTATTATAACACATTAGTCAAAGGATCGAGAAATAGACAACGGTATTTTCTTTCTGCCGAAAAAGAGAAAGAGAATTAATAAAAGCATCTGATAAATATTTGTCATTCTTAAAACAAAGCTAAAATTTATTATTTTTCAAATGAAAATAAATCTTATCCTACTCAAAAATGGAACTAAAAATACACCGTTGCCGGGGATCGAACCCGGATCACTCGCGTGACAGGCGAGAATACTCACCACTATACTACAACGACTCAATTGTTCTCCAATTTTAATGTATAATTACATAAAAGTAGGAAAACTAATTGAACATTCAATTATTTTTTTAATGATACCAATAGCATTCTCTAAATGAGGCAAATATAAATTTTTGTTGTAATCTTAACGCAACGAATCCATCTTTTTCTAAGCTTCGAAGAAAGAGTATTACGAGATTAAATACTAAAGTTATCAGTTGAGAACTAATCTCCGGCCACATAGAATTACGCCCATTTTTTAGAGTAGTTTTAACGACCGCCGTAATACAAATTAACTCATGAATTAAAAAATTAATGTTACAGGTGTTTAGATTAAAACAATTCTAGAAATTAGTATAGTAGTCCTTAAAGATACCACTACAAGTATAAGAACCTAAAAATCCCCTAGTTGCACCATCATTAACGCACTTAATCCAATAAGTTTTAGGAGGGTTCCAACCTTAGGTTTTGGGAACTACATGAGGATGAAAATAATCCAAAAGGATTTTAAGATTCATTACTCTTGCACAAATAAAGAAGAAGAGTTTGAGAGGTTACTTGTCCAGAAACATAAGAAAGCATCAGGTTAATTGAGTAATTTCCATGAGTGGTTTTACCTTCAACGAAACGTTTATTCATGCGATGCCAAATAGTTTCACCATAGCAATCACAACAAACAAAGGGAGAAGTTTGCATGGATTATACGGCCTTATATGACAAATTCTCCAAATACAAAGGGTGGAAACAGAAAGAATATTAATCTGGATGGTTTTCCTAAGCCATTTCTATAAGGTGAAAGAGAGTAGAAAACTGATAACAATTATAGTTAGATTCTGAGTCACAATAACACAAATCACATTGAGAGGCCATGGGAAGACCTCTAAATGGCAGGTACCCATAAATGGGGATTTTATGGTATATAATCCTCAAAATAAAATAAAAAATATTTAGAGGAATTGATTCCAAAATCTTTTTGCTCAATGTAGTTATTGACCATTGATATTAATAAAATATTATAATCGTATTTGAAACTCATATCACCATTACTACTATAATTCTCCAATAGGAGGTCACGGTTAAAAATATTTGGACTCGTAACATGATGCACCGTAGATCATATGATGGATTAGTCAGAATATTTAAATAACGCAAAATCAAATTATTTCTTTTAATGATATATTTCACACTCGCGTAAAAGACATGATAAATATAAATGTCAATATTGAGTGATTTATTTACAAGACATTTGTTCCAAGAATGGATTCAAAGCATGATCATGTCTCCCATACAAAGAAAACAAATACTATCATCAAAGATGATATTAACATTCCTCTTAATACCACAACAAATAGTTGATCAATTTGATAGCTAAGTACAACGTTATTCCTGATCACTCTAGCTCTAAGAAAACTGTCACCTTAGTTATAGTAAGTAATAATCACCCGACAAAATTTAATGGAGTCTTCCTCGTTCAACTTATGAGGGACCAAATACCCAAAACTCCCCCTTTTCAGGAGTACAAACTTTGTTCCACGTCACACTAACATTCTTTTAATATATAGTATCACCTTCAAAAATATAGTGTATAATCCTTTAATTAATTTACTTCATGATTACAATTGTGCCAGGAATACACAATTAACTTATAACCAAGAAGGCTTTGAATGATACTTTTTAATAATTTATTTTTAATAGTAGTAGACACAAAAGAATGTTTGAAGCGGATAACGAGGATTTTATCCAACGACAATGAGCATTGGATAAATAGATTTGGCCTTACCTTTAAAATTAGTAACATTTAAGAAAATAAGCAAGGGTAATGATGGAGAATCCAAGAGTACCAGAGATGGTGAAAAGCATATGATGAGAAATAAAACTTGTATCACTAGTAGATTTGAGAGTATTGACCATATGGCCATAAATCTCAATGCACCTATTGAAAAAGTTTGGAAAGTTTTGAATGTTGTATTTGGTTCTTCTATAAAAATCCATCACATCATCACCATAAAGAATAAGAGATGGAGTGAAGGTGCCAATAGGATCTCTGTTTAGATCTTTATTACGCTTATTCATAAACTTAGATATCCTTCAATTGAAAATCTATTATATCATAAAAAAAAAGAAGAGGAGACGAGGGATCCACATTCCTTTAACTTGGGTCAAATAGCCTATTAAAATACTCACAAACAATATAAGTTTTTTTATTTTCTCTTATCCAACATTGGGGCATAATTCGTCACATTTGATCCAAAATGCCTCTATTTGGGGATTTTAATATGGATTTGATTTAATATAGTAAAAATAAATGAAATTCTGGAACCAAAAGTTTGAGTTTTAAACTAGGGAAATATAATTTAATACGAGATAAAACAACAATATAAAAAATGAATGGATGTCTTAAGTTTTCTTTTATTATTATATGTTTCAGTGATATTTTCTTGAATAAGATGACTTTGTATTATAACACATTAGTCAAAGGATCGAGAAATAGACAACGGTATTTTCTTTCTGCCGAAAAAGAGAAAGAGAATTAATAAAAGCATCTGATAAATATTTGTCATTCTTAAAACAAAGCTAAAATTTATTATTTTTCAAATGAAAATAAATCTTATCCTACTCAAAAATCTCAAAAATGGAACTAAAAATACGCCTTTGCCGGGGATCGAACCCGTGTCACCCGCGTGACAGGCAAGAATACTCACCACTATACTACAACGACTCAATTGTTCTCCAATTTTAATGTATAATTACATAAAAGTAGGAAAACTAATTGAACATTCAATTATTTTTTTAATGATACCAATAGCATTCTCAAAATGAGGCAAATATAAATTTTTGTTGTAATCTTAACGCAACGAATCCATCTTTTTCTAAGCTTCGAAGAAAGAGTATTACGAGATTAAATACTAAAGTTATCAGTTGAGAACTAATCTCCGGCCACATAGAATTACGCCCATTTTTTAGAGTAGTTTTAACGACCGCCGTAATACAAATTAACTCATGAATTAAAAAATTAATGTTACAGGTGTTTAGATTAAAACAATTCTAGAAATTAGTATAGTAGTCCTTAAAGATACCACTACAAGTATAAGAACCTAAAAATCCCCTAGTTGCACCATCATTAATGCACTTAATCCAATAAGTTTTAGGAGGGTTCCAACCTTAGGTTTGGGGAACTACATGAGGATGAAAATAATCCAAAAGGATTTTAAGATTCAATACTCATGCACAAATAAAGAAGAAGAGTTTGAGAGGTTACTTGTCCAGAAACATAAGAAAGAATCAGGTAATTGAGTAATTTCCATGAGTGGTTTTACCTTCAACCACACGTTTATTCATGCGATGCCAAATAGTTTCACCATAGCAATCACAACAAACAAAGGGAGAAGTTTGCATGGATTATACAACCTTATATGACAAATTCTCCAAATACAAAGGGTGGAAACAGAAAGAATATTAATCTGGATGGTTTTCCTAAGCCATTTCTATAAGGTGAAAGAGAGTAGAAAACTGATAACAATTATAGTTAGATTCTGAGTCACAATAACACAAATCACATTGAGAGGCCATGGGAAGACCTCTAAATGGCAGGTACCCATAAATGGGGATTTTATGGTATATAATCCTCAAAATAAAATAAAAAATATTTAGAGGAATTGATTCCAAAATCTTTTTGCTCAATGTAGTTATTGACCATTGATATTAATAAAATATTATAATCGTATTTGAAACTCATATGACCATTACTACTATAATTCTCCAATAGGAGGTCACGGTTAAAAATATTTGGACTCGTAACATGATGCACCGTAGATCATATGATGGATTAGTCAGAATATTTAAATAACGCAAAATCAAATTATTTCTTTTAATGATATATTTCACACTCGCGTAAAAGACATGATAAATATAAATGTCAATATTGAGTGATTTATTTACAAGACATTTGTTCCAAGAATGGATTCAAAGCATGATCATGTCTCCCATACAAAGAAAACAAATACTATCATCAAAGATGATATTAACATTCCTCTTAATACCACAACAAATAGTTGATCAATTTGATAGCTAAGTACAACGTTATTCCTGATCACTCTAGCTCTAAGAAAACTGTCACCTTAGTTATAGTAAGTAATAATCACCCGACAAAATTTAATGGAGTCTTCCTCGTTCAACTTATGAGGGACCAAATACCCAAAACTCCCCCTTTTCAGGAGTACAAACTTTGTTCCACGTCACACTAACATTCTTTTAATATATAGTATCACCTTCAAAAATATAGTGTATAATCCTTTAATTAATTTACTTCATGATTACAGTTGTGCCAGGAATACACAATTAACTTATAACCAAGAAGGCTTTGAATGATACTTTTTAGTAATTTATTTTTAATAGTAGTAGACACAAAAGAATGTTTGAAGCGGATAACTAGGATTTTATCCAACGACAATGAGCATTGGATAAATAGATTTGGCCTTACCTTTAAAATTAGTAACATTTAAGAAAATAAGCAAGGGTAATGATGGAGAATCCAAGAGTACCAGAGATGGTGAAAAGCATATGATGAGAAATAAAACTTGTATCACTAGTAGATTTGAAAGTATTGACCATATGGCCATAAATCTCAATGCACCTATTGAAAAAGTTTGGAAAGTTTTGAATGTTGTATTTGGTTCTTCTATAAAAATCCATCACATCATCACCATAAAGAATAAGAGATGGAGTGAAGGTGCCAATAGGATCTCTGTTTAGATCTTTATTACGCTTATTCATAAACTTAGATATCCTTCAATTGAAAATCTATTATATCATAAAAAAAAGAAGAGGAGACGAGGGATCCACATTCCTTTAACTTGGGTCAAATAGCCTATTAAAATACTCACAAACAATATAAGTTTTTTTATTTTCTCTTATCCAACATTGGGGCATAATTCGTCACATTTGATCCAAAATGCCTCTATTTGGGGATTTTAATATGGATTTGATTTAATAGAGTAAAAATAAATGAAATTCTGGAACCAAAAGTTTGAGTTTTAAACTAGGGAAATATAATTTAATACGAGATAAAACAACAATATAAAAAATGAATGGATGTCTTAAGTTTTCTTTTATTATTATATGTTTCAGTGATATTTTCTTGAATAAGATGACTTTGTATTATAACACATTAGTCAAAGGATCGAGAAATAGACAACGGTATTTTCTTTCTGCCGAAAAAGAGAAAGAGAATTAATAAAAGCATCTGATAAATATTTGTCATTCTTAAAACAAAGCTAAAATTTATTATTTTTCAAATGAAAATAAATCTTATCCTACTCAAAAATCTCAAAAATGGAACTAAAAATACGCCGTTGCCGGGGATCGAACCCGTGTCACCCGCGTGACAAGCGAGAATACTCACCACTATACTACAACGACTCAATTGTTCTCCAATTTTAATGTATAATTACATAAAAGTAGGAAAACTAATTGAACATTCAATTATTTTTTTAATGATACCAATAGCATTCTCAAAATGAGGCAAATATAAATTTTTGTTGTAATCTTAACGCAACGAATCCATCTTTTTCTAAGCTTCGAAGAAAGAGTATTACGAGATTAAATACTAAAGTTATCAGTTGAGAACTAATCTCCGGCCACATAGAATTACGCCCATTTTTTAGAGTAGTTTTAACGACCGCCGTAATACAAATTAACTCATGAATTAAAAAATTAATGTTACAGGTGTTTAGATTAAAACAATTCTAGAAATTAGTATAGTAGTCCTTAAAGATACCACTACAAGTATAAGAACCTAAAAATCCCCTAGTTGCACCATCATTAATGCACTTAATCCAATAAGTTTTAGGAGGGTTCCAACCTTAGGTTTTGGGAACTACATGAGGATGAAAATAATCCAAAAGGATTTTAAGATTCAATACTCATGCACAAATAAAGAAGAAGACTTTGAGAGGTTACTTGTCCAGAAACATAAGAAAGAATCAGGTTAATTGAGTAATTTCCATGAGTGGTTTTACCTTCAACCACACGTTTATTCATGCGATGCCAAATAGTTTCACCATAGCAATCACAACAAACAAAGGGAGAAGTTTGCATGGATTATACAACCTTATATGACAAATTCTCCAAATACAAAGGGTGGAAACAGAAAGAATATTAATCTGGATGGTTTTCCTAAGCCATTTCTATAAGGTGAAAGAGAGTAGAAAACTGATAACAATTATAGTTAGATTCTGAGTCACAATAACACAAATCACATTGAGAGGCCATGGGAAGACCTCTAAATGGCAGGTACCCATAAATGGGGATTTTATGGTATATAATCCTCAAAATAAAATAAAAAATATTTAGAGGAATTGATTCCAAAATCTTTTTGCTCAATGTAGTTATTGACGATTGATATTAATAAAATATTATAATCGTATTTGAAACTCATATCACCATTACTACTATAATTCTCCAATAGGAGGTCACGGTTAAAAATATTTGGACTCGTAACATGATGCACCGTAGATCATATGATGGATTAGTCAGAATATTTAAATAACGCAAAATCAAATTATTTCTTTTAATGATATATTTCACACTCGCGTAAAAGACATGATAAATATAAATGTCAATATTGAGTGATTTATTTACAAGACATTTGTTCCAAGAATGGATTCAAAGCATGATCATGTCTCCCATACAAAGAAAACAAATACTATCATCAAACATGATATTAACATTCCTCTTAATACCACAACAAATAGTTGATCAATTTGATAGCTAAGTACAACGTTATTCCTGATCACTCTAGCTCTAAGAAAACTGTCACCTTAGTTATAGTAAGTAATAATCACCCGACAAAATTTAATGGAGTCTTCCTCGTTCAACTTATGAGGGACCAAATACCCAAAACTCCCCCTTTTCAGGAGTACAAACTTTGTTCCACGTCACACTAACATTCTTTTAATATATAGTATCACCTTCAAAAATATAGTGTATAATCCTTTAATTAATTTACTTCATGATTACAATTGTGCCAGGAATACACAATTAACTTATAACCAAGAAGGCTTTGAATGATACTTTTTAGTAATTTATTTTTAATAGTAGTAGACACAAAAGAATGTTTGAAGCGGATAACGAGGATTTTATCTAACGACAATGAGCATTGGATAAATAGATTTGGCCTTACCTTTAAAATTAGTAACATTTAAGAAAATAAGCAAGGGTAATGATGGAGAATCCAAGAGTACCAGAGATGGTGAAAAGCATATGATGAGAAATAAAACTTGTATCACTAGTAGATTTGAGAGTATTGACCATATGGCCATAAATCTCAATGCACCTATTGAAAAAGTTTGGAAAGTTTTGAATGTTGTATTTGGTTCTTCTATAAAAATCCATCACATCATCACCATAAAGAATAAGAGATGGAGTGAAGGTGCCAATAGGATCTCTGTTTAGATCTTTATTACGCTTATTCATAAACTTAGATATCCTTCAATTTAAACTCTATTATATCATAAAAAAAAGAAGAGGAGACGAGGGATCCACATTCCTTTAACTTGGGTCAAATAGCCTATTAAAATACTCACAAACAATATAAGTTTTTTTATTTTCTCTTATCCAACATTGGGGCATAATTCGTCACATTTGATCCAAAATGCCTCTATTTGGGGATTTTAATATGGATTTGATTTAATATAGTAAAAATAAATGAAATTCTAGAACCAAAAGTTTGAGTTTTAAACTAGGGAAATATAATTTAATACGAGATAAAACAACAATATAAAAAATGAATGGATGTCTTAAGTTTTCTTTTATTATTATATGTTTCAGTGATATTTTCTTGAATAAGATGACTTTGTATTATAACACATTAGTCAAAGGGTCGAGAAATAGACAACGGTATTTTCTTTCTGCCGAAAAAGAGAAAGAGAATTAATAAAAGCATCTGATAAATATTTGTCATTCTTAAAACAAAGCTAAAATTTATTATTTTTCAAATGAAAATAAATCTTATCCTACTCAAAAATCTAAAAAATGGAACTAAAAATACGCCGTTGCCGGGGATCGAACCCGGGTCACCCGCGTGACAGGCGGGAATACTCACCACTATACTACAACGACTCAATTGTTCTCCAATTTTAATGTATAATTACATAAAAGTAGGAAAACTAATTGAACATTCAATTATTTTTTTAATGATACCAATAGCATTCTCAAAATGAGGCAAATATATATTTTTGTTGTAATCTTAACGCAACGAATCCATCTTTTTCTAAGCTTCGAAGAAAGAGTATTACGAGATTAAATACTAAAGTTATCAGTTGAGAACTAATCTCCGGCCACATAGAATTACGCCCATTTTTTAGAGTAGTTTTAACGACCGCCGTAATACAAATTAACTCATGAATTAAAAAATTAATGTTACAGGTGTTTAGATTAAAACAATTCTAGAAATTAGTATAGTAGTCCTTAAAGATACCACTACAAGTATAAGAACCTAAAAATCCCCTAGTTGCAACATCATTAATGCACTTAATCCAATAAGTTTTAGGAGGGTTCCAACCTTAGGTTTTGGGAACTACATGAGGATGAAAATAATCCAAAAGGATTTTAAGATTCAATACTCATGCACAAATAAAGAAGAAGAGTTTGAGAGGTTACTTGTCCAGAAACATAAGAAAGAATCAGGTTAATTGAGTAATTTCCATGAGTGGTTTTACCTTCAACCACACGTTTATTCATGCGATGCCAAATAGTTTCACCATAGCAATCACAACAAACAAAGGGAGAAGTTTGCATGGATTATACAACCTTATATGACAAATTCTCCAAATACAAAGGGTGGAAACAGAAAGAATATTAATCTGGATGGTTTTCCTAAGCCATTTCTATAAGGTGAAAGAGAGTAGAAAACTGATAACAATTATAGTTAGATTCTGAGTCACAATAACACAAATCACATTGAGAGGCCATGTGAAGACCTCTAAATGGCAGGTACCCATAAATGGGGATTTTATGGTATATAATCCTCAAAATAAAATAAAAAATATTTAGAGGAATTGATTCCAAAATCTTTTTGCTCAATGTAGTTATTGACCATTGATATTAATAAAATATTATAATCGTATTTGAAACTCATATCACCATTACTACTATATTTCTCCAATAGGAGGTCACGGTTAAAAATATTTGGACTCGTAACATGATGCACCGTAGATCATATGATGGATTAGTCAGAATATTTAAATAACGCAAAATCAAATTATTTCTTTTAATGATATATTTCACACTCGCGTAAAAGACATGATAAATATAAACGTCAATATTGAGTGATTTATTTACAAGACATTTGTTCCAAGAATGGATTCAAAGCATGATCATGTCTCCCATACAAAGAAAACAAATACTATCATCAAACATGATATTAACATTCCTCTTAATACCACAACAAATAGTTGATCAATTTGATAGCTAAGTACAACGTTATTCCTGATCACTCTAGCTCTAAGAAAACTGTCACCTTAGTTATAGTAAGTAATAATCACCCGGCAAAATTTAATGGAGTCTTCCTCGTTCAACTTATGAGGGACCAAATACCCAAAACTCCTCCTTTTCAGGAGTACAAACTTTGTTCCACGTCACACTAACATTCTTTTAATATATAGTATCACCTTCAAAAATATAGTGTATAATCCTTTAATTAATTTACTTCATGATTACAATTGTGCCAGGAATACACAATTAACTTATAACCAAGAAGGCTTTGAATGATACTTTTTAGTAATTTATTTTTAATAGTAGTAGACACAAAAGAATGTTTGAAGCGGATAACTAGGATTTTATCCAACGACAATGAGCATTGGATAAATAGATTTGGCCTTACCTTTAAAATTAGTAACATTTAAGAAAATAAGCAAGGGTAATGATGGAGAATCCAAGAGTACCAGAGATGGTGAAAAGCATATGATGAGAAATAGAACTTGTATCATTAGTAGATTTGAGAGTATTGACCATATGGCCATAAATCTCAATGCACCTATTGAAAAAGTTTGGAAAGTTTTGAATGTTGTATTTGGTTCTTCTATAAAAATCCATCACATCATCACCATAAAGAATAAGAGATGTAGTGAAGGTGCCAATAGGATCTCTGTTTAGATCTTTATTACGCTTATTCATAAACTTAGATATCCTTCAATTGAAAATCTATTATATCATAAAAAAAGAAGAGGAGACGAGAGATCCACATTCCTTTAACTTGGGTCAAATAGCCTATTAAAATACTCACAAACAATATAAGTTTTTTTATTTTCTCTTATCCAACATTGGGGCATAATTCGTCACATTTGATCCAAAATGCCTCTATTTGGGGATTTTAATATGGATTTGATTTAATATAGTAAAAATAAATGAAATTCTGGAACCAAAAGTTTGAGTTTTAAACTAGGGAAATATAATTTAATACGAGATAAAACAACAATATAAAAAATGAATGGATGTCTTAAGTTTTCTTTTATTATTATATGTTTCAGTGATATTTTCTTGAATAAGATGACTTTGTATTATAACACATTAGTCAAAGGATCGAGAAATAGACAACGGTATTTTCTTTCTGCCGAAAAAGAGAAAGAGAATTAATAAAAGCATCTGATAAATATTTGTCATTCTTAAAACAAAGCTAAAATTTATTATTTTTCAAATGAAAATAAATCTTATCCTACTCAAAAATCTAAAAAATGGAACTAAAAATACGCCGTTGTCGGGGATCGAACCCGGGTCACCCGCGTGACAGGCGGGAATACTCACCACTATACTACAACGACACCATTGTTCTCCAATTTTAATGTATAATTACATAAAAGTAGGAAAACTAATTGAACATTCAATTATTTTTTTAATGATACCAATAGCATTCTCAAAATGAGGCAAATATAAATTTTTGTTGTAATCTTAACGCAACGAATCCATCTTTTTCTAAGCTTCGAAGAAAGAGTATTACGAGATTAAATACTAAAGTTATCAGTTGAGAACTAATCTCCGGCCACATAGAATTACGCCCATTTTTTAGAGTAGTTTTAACGACCGCCGTAATACAAATTAACTCATGAATTAAAAAATTAATGTTACAGGTGTTTAGATTAAAACAATTCTAGAAATTAGTATAGTAGTCCTTAAAGATACCACTACAAGTATAAGAACCTAAAAATCCCCTAGTTGCACCATCATTAATGCACTTAATCCAATAAGTTTTAGGAGGGTTCCAACCTTAGGTTTTGGGAACTACATGAGGATGAAAATAATCCAAAAGGATTTTAAGATTCAATACTCATGCACAAATAAAGAAGAAGAGTTTGAGAGGTTACTTGTCCAGAAACATAAGAAAGAATCAGGTTAATTGAGTAATTTCCATGAGTGGTTTTACCTTCAACCACACGTTTATTCATGCGATGCCAAATAGTTTCACCATAGCAATCACAACAAACAAAGGGAGAAGTTTGCATGGATTATACGACCTTATATGACAAATTCTCCAAATACAAAGGGTGGAAACAGAAAGAATATTAATCTGGATGGTTTTCCTAAGCCATTTCTATAAGGTGAAAGAGAGTAGAAAACTGATAACAATTATAGTTAGATTCTGAGTCACAATAACACAAATCACATTGAGAGGCCATGGGAAGACCTCTAAATGGCAGGTACCCATAAATGGGGATTTTATGGTATATAATCCTCAAAATAAAATAAAAAATATTTAGAGGAATTGATTCCAAAATCTTTTTGCTCAATGTAGTTATTGACCATTGATATTAATAAAATATTATAATCGTATTTGAAACTCATATCACCATTACTACTATAATTCTCCAATAGGAGGTCACGGTTAAAAATATTTGGACTCGTAACATGATGCACCGTAGATCATATGATGGATTAGTCAGAATATTTAAATAACGCAAAATCAAACTATTTCTTTTAATGATATATTTCACACTCGCGTAAAAGACATGATAAATATAAATGTCAATATTGAGTGATTTATTTACAAGACATTTGTTCCAAGAATGGATTCAAAGCATGATCATGTCTCCCATACAAAGAAAACAAATACTATCATCAAAGATGATATTAACATTCCTCTTAATACCACAACAAATAGTTGATCAATTTGATAGCTAAGTACAACGTTATTCCTGATCACTCTAGCTCTTAGAAAACTGTCACCTTAGTTATAGTAAGTAATAATCACCCGACAAAATTTAATGGAGTCTTCCTCGTTCAACTTATGAGGGACCAAATACCCAAAACTCCCCCTTTTCAGGAGTACAAACTTTGTTCCACGTCACACTAACATTCTTTTAATATATAGTATCACCTTCAAAAATATAGTGTATAATCCTTTAACTAATTTACTTCATGATTACAATTGTGCCAGGAATACACAATTAACTTATAACCAAGAAGGCTTTGAATGATACTTTTTAGTAATTTATTTTTAATAGTAGTAGACACAAAAAAATGTTTGAAGCGGATAACTAGGATTTTATCCAACGACAATGAGCATTGGATAAATAGATTTGGCCTTACCTTTAAAATTAGTAACATTTAAGAAAATAAGCAAGGGTAATGATGGAGAATCCAAGAGTACCAGAGATGGTGAAAAGCATATGATGAGAAATAAAACTTGTATCACTAGTAGATTTGAGAGTATTGACCATATGGCCATAAATCTCAATGCACCTATTGAAAAAGTTTGGAAAGTTTTGAATGTTGTATTTGGTTCTTCTATAAAAATCCATCACATCATCACCATAAAGAATAAGAGATGGAGTGAAGGTGCCAATAGGATCTCTGTTTAGATCTTTATTACGCTTATTCATAAACTTAGATATCCTTCAATTGAAAATCTATTATATCATAAAAAAAGAAGAGGAGACGAGGGATCCACATTCCTTTAACTTGGGTCAAATAGCCTATTAAAATACTCACAAACAATATAAGTTTTTTTATTTTCTCTTATCCAACATTGGGGCATAATTCGTCACATTTGATCCAAAATGCCTCTATTTGGGGATTTTAATATGGATTTGATTTAATAGAGTAAAAATAAATGAAATTCTGGAACCAAAAGTTTGAGTTTTAAACTAGGGAAATATAATTTAATACGAGATAAAACAACAATATAAAAAATGAATGGATGTCTTAAGTTTTCTTTTATTATTATATGTTTCAGTGATATTTTCTTGAATAAGATGACTTTGTATTATAACACATTAGTCAAAGGATCGAGAAATAGACAACGGTATTTTCTTTCTGCCGAAAAAGAGAAAGAGAATTAATAAAAGCATCTGATAAATATTTGTCATTCTTAAAACAAAGCTAAAATTTATTATTTTTCAAATGAAAATAAATCTTATCCTACTCAAAAATCTAAAAAATGGAACTAAAAATACGCCGTTGTCGGGGATCGAACCCGGGTCACCCGCGTGACAGGCGGGAATACTCACCACTATACTACAACGACTCCATTGTTCTCCAATTTTAATGTATAATTACATAAAAGTAGGAAAACTAATTGAACATTCAATTATTTTTTTAATGATACCAATAGCATTCTCAAAATGAGGCAAATATAAATTTTTGTTGTAATCTTAACGCAACGAATCCATCTTTTTCTAAGCTTCGAAGAAAGAGTATTACGAGATTAAATACTAAAGTTATCAGTTGAGAACTAATCTCCGGCCACATAGAATTACGCCCATTTTTTAGAGTAGTTTTAACGACCGCCGTAATACAAATTAACTCATGAATTAAAAAATTAATGTTACAGGTGTTTAGATTAAAACAATTCTAGAAATTAGTATAGTAGTCCTTAAAGATACCACTACAAGTATAAGAACCTAAAAATCCCCTAGTTGCACCATCATTAATGCACTTAATCCAATAAGTTTTAGGAGGGTTCCAACCTTAGGTTTTGGGAACTACATGAGGATGAAAATAATCCAAAAGGATTTTAAGATTCAATACTCATGCACAAATAAAGAAGAAGAGTTTGAGAGGTTACTTGTCCAGAAACATAAGAAAGAATCAGGTTAATTGAGTAATTTCCATGAGTGGTTTTACCTTCAACCACACGTTTATTCATGCGATGCCAAATAGTTTCACCATAGCAATCACAACAAACAAAGGGAGAAGTTTGCATGGATTATACAACCTTATATGACAAATTCTCCAAATACAAAGGGTGGAAACAGAAAGAATATTAATCTGGATGGTTTTCCTAAGCCATTTCTATAAGGTGAAAGAGAGTAGAAAACTGATAACAATTATAGTTAGATTCTGAGTCACAATAACACAAATCACATTGAGAGGCCATGGGAAGACCTCTAAATGGCAGGTACCCATAAATGGGGATTTTATGGTATATAATCCTCAAAATAAAATAAAAAATATTTAGAGGAATTGATTCCAAAATCTTTTTGCTCAATGTAGTTATTGACCATTGATATTAATAAAATATTATAATCGTATTTGAAACTCATATCACCATTACTACTATAATTCTCCAATAGGAGGTCACGGTTAAAAATATTTGGACTCGTAACATGATGCACCGTAGATCATATGATGGATTAGTCAGAATATTTAAATAACGCAAAATCAAACTATTTCTTTTAATGATATATTTCACACTCGCGTAAAAGACATGATAAATATAAATGTCAATATTGAGTGATTTATTTACAAGACATTTGTTCCAAGAATGGATTCAAAGCATGATCATGTCTCCCATACAAAGAAAACAAATACTATCATCAAAGATGATATTAACATTCCTCTTAATACCACAACAAATAGTTGATCAATTTGATAGCTAAGTACAACGTTATTCCTGATCACTCTAGCTCTTAGAAAACTGTCACCTTAGTTATAGTAAGTAATAATCACCCGACAAAATTTAATGGAGTCTTCCTCGTTCAACTTATGAGGGACCAAATACCCAAAACTCCCCCTTTTCAGGAGTACAAACTTTGTTCCACGTCACACTAACATTCTTTTAATATATAGTATCACCTTCAAAAATATAGTGTATAATCCTTTAATTAATTTACTTCATGATTACAATTGTGCCAGGAATACACAATTAACTTATAACCAAGAAGGCTTTGAATGATACTTTTTAGTAATTTATTTTTAATAGTAGTAGACACAAAAGAATGTTTGAAGCGGATAACTAGGATTTTATCCAACGACAACGAGCATTGGATAAATAGATTTGGCCTTACCTTTAAAATTTGTAACATTTAAGAAAATAAGCAAGGGTAATGATGGAGAATCCAAGAGTACCAGAGATGGTGAAAAGCATATGATGAGAAATAAAACTTGTATCACTAGTAGATTTGAGAGTATTGACCATATGGCCATAAATCTCAATGCACCTATTGAAAAAGTTTGGAAAGTTTTGAATGTTGTATTTGGTTCTTCTATAAAAATCCATCACATCATCACCATAAAGAATAAGAGATGGAGTGAAGGTGCCAATAGGATCTCTGTTTAGATCTTTATTACGCTTATTCATAAACTTAGATATCCTTTAATTGAAAATCTATTATATCATAAAAAAAGAAGAGGAGACGAGGGATCCACATTCCTTTAACTTGGGTCAAATAGCCTATTAAAATACTCACAAACAATATAAGTTTTTTTATTTTCTCTTATCCAACATTGGGGCATAATTCGTCACATTTGATCCAAAATTCCTCTATTTGGGGATTTTAATATGGATTTGATTTAATATAGTAAAAATAAATGAAATTCTGGAACCAAAAGTTTGAGTTTTAAACTAGGGAAATATAATTTAATACGAGATAAAACAACAATATAAAAAATGAATGGATGTCTTAAGTTTTCTTTTATTATTATATGTTTCAGTGATATTTTCTTGAATAAGATGACTTTGTATTATAACACATTAGTCAAAGGATCGAGAAATAGACAACGGTATTTTCTTTCTGCCGAAAAAGAGAAAGAGATTAATAAAAGCATCTGATAAATATTTGTCATTCTTAAAACAAAGCTAAAATTTATTATTTTTCAAATGAAAATAAATCTTATCCTACTCAAAAATCTAAAAAATGGAACTAAAAATACGCCGTTGCCGGGGATCGAACCCGGGTCACCCGGGTGACAGGCGGGAATACTCACCACTACACTACAACGACTCAATTGTTCTCCAATTTTAATGTATAATTACATAAAAGTAGGAAAACTAATTGAACATTCAATTATTTTTTTAATGATACCAATAGCATTCTCAAAATGAGGCAAATATAAATTTTTGTTGTAATCTTAACGCAACGAATCCATCTTTTTCTAAGCTTCGAAGAAAGAGTATTACGAGATTAAATACTAAAGTTATCAGTTGAGAACTAATCTCCGGCCACATAGAATTACGCCCATTTTTTAGAGTAGTTTTAACGACCGCCGTAATACAAATTAACTCATGAATTAAAAAATTAATGTTACAGGTGTTTAGATTAAAACAATTCTAGAAATTAGTATAGTAGTCCTTAAAGATACCACTACAAGTATAAGAACCTAAAAATCCCCTAGTTGCACCATCATTAATGCACTTAATCCAATAAGTTTTAGGAGGGTTCCAACCTTAGGTTTTGGGAACTACATGAGGATGAAAATAATCCAAAAGGATTTTAAGATTCAATACTCATGCACAAATAAAGAAGAAGAGTTTGAGAGGTTACTTGTCCAGAAACATAAGAAAGAATCAGGTTAATTGAGTAATTTCCATGAGTGGTTTTACCTTCAACCACACGTTTATTCATGCGATGCCAAATAGTTTCACCATAGCAATCACAACAAACAAAGGGAGAAGTTTGCATGGATTATACGACCTTATATGACAAATTCTCCAAATACAAAGGGTGGAAACAGAAAGAATATTAATCTGGATGGTTTTCCTAAGCCATTTCTATAAGGTGAAAGAGAGTAGAAAACTGATAACAATTATAGTTAGATTCTGAGTCACAATAACACAAATCACATTGAGAGGCCATGGGAAGACCTCTAAATGGCAGGTACCCATAAATGGGGATTTTATGGTGTATAATCCTCAAAATAAAATAAAAAATATTTAGAGGAATTGATTCCAAAATCTTTTTGCTCAATGTAGTTATTGACCATTGATATTAATAAAATATTATAATCGTATTTGAAACTCATATCACCATTACTACTATAATTCTCCAATAGGAGGTCACGGTTAAAAATATTTGGACTCGTAACATGATGCACCGTAGATCATATGATGGATTAGTCAGAATATTTAAATAACGCAAAATCAAATTATTTCTTTTAATGATATATTTCACACTCGCGTAAAAGACATGATAAATATAAATGTCAATATTGAGTGATTTATTTACAAGACATTTGTTCCAAGAATGGATTCAAAGCATGATCATGTCTCCCATACAAAGAAAACAAATACTATCATCAAAGATGATATTAACATTCCTCTTAATACCACAACAAATAGTTGATCAATTTGATAGCTAAGTACAACGTTATTCCTGATCACTCTAGCTCTAAGAAAACTGTCACCTTAGTTATAGTAAGTAATAATCACCCGACAAAATTTAATGGAGTCTTCCTCGTTCAACTTATGAGGGACCAAATACCCAAAACTCCCCCTTTTCAGGAGTACAAACTTTGTTCCACGTCACACTAACATTCTTTTAATATATAGTATCACCTTCAAAAATATAGTGTATAATCCTTTAATTAATTTACTTCATGATTACAATTGTGCCAGGAATACACAATTAACTTATAACCAAGAAGGCTTTGAATGATACTTTTTAGTAATTTATTTTTAATAGTAGTAGACACAAAAGAATGTTTGAAGCGGATAACTAGGATTTTATCCAATGACAATGAGCATTGGATAAATAGATTTGGCCTTACCTTTAAAATTAGTAACATTTAAGAAAATAAGCAAGGGTAATGATGGAGAATCCAAGAGTACCAGAGATGGTGAAAAGCATATGATGAGAAATAAAACTTGTATCACTAGTAGATTTGAGAGTATTGACCATATGGCCATAAATCTCAATGCACCTATTGAAAAAGTTTGGAAAGTTTTGAATGTTGTATTTGGTTCTTCTATAAAAATCCATCACATCATCACCATAAAGAATAAGAGATGGAGTGAAGGTGCCAATAAGATCTCTGTTTAGATCTTTATTACGCTTATTCATAAACTTAGATATCCTTCAATTGAAACTCTATTATATCATAAAAAAAAGAAGAGGAGACGAGGGATCCACATTCCTTTAACTTGGGTCAAATAGCCTATTAAAATACTCACAAACAATATAAGTTTTTTTATTTTCTCTTATCCAACATTGGGGCATAATTCGTCACATTTGATCCAAAATGCCTCTATTTGGGGATTTTAATATGGATTTGATTTAATAGAGTAAAAATAAATGAAATTCTGGAACCAAAAGTTTGAGTTTTAAACTAGGGAAATATAATTTAATACGAGATAAAACAACAATATAAAAAATGAATGGATGTCTTAAGTTTTCTTTTATTATTATATGTTTCAGTGATATTTTCTTGAATAAGATGACTTTGTATTATAACACATTAGTCAAAGGATCGAGAAATAGACAACGGTATTTTCTTTCTGCCGAAAAAGAGAAAGAGAATTAATAAAAGCATCTGATAAATATTTGTCATTCTTAAAACAAAGCTAAAATTTATTATTTTTCAAATGAAAATAAATCTTATCCTACTCAAAAATCAAAAAAATGGAACTAAAAATACGCCGTTGCCGGGGATCGAACCCGGGTCACCCGGGTGACAGGCGGGAATACTCACCACTATACTACAACGACTCAATTGTTCTCCAATTTTAATGTATAATTACATAAAAGTAGGAAAACTAATTGAACATTCAATTATTTTTTTAATGATACCAATAGCATTCTCAAAATGAGGCAAATATAAATTTTTGTTGTAATCTTAACGCAAGGAATCCATCTTTTTCTAAGCTTCGAAGAAAGAGTATTACGAGATTAAATACTAAAGTTATCAGTTGAGAACTAATCTCCGGCCACATAGAATTACGCCCATTTTTTAGAGTAGTTTTAACGACCGCCGTAATACAAATTAACTCATGAATTAAAAAATTAATGTTAGAGGTGTTTAGATTAAAACAATTCTAGAAATTAGTATAGTAGTCCTTAAAGATACCACTACAAGTATAAGAACCTAAAAATCCCCTAGTTGCACCATCATTAATGCACTTAATCCAATAAGTTTTAGGAGGGTTCCAACCTTAGGTTTTGGGAACTACATGAGGATGAAAATAATCCAAAAGGATTTTAAGATTCAATACTCATGCACAAATAAAGAAGAAGAGTTTGAGAGGTTACTTGTCCAGAAACATAAGAAAGAATCAGGTTAATTGAGTAATTTCCATGAGTGGTTTTACCTTCAACCACACGTTTATTCATGCGATGCCAAATAGTTTCACCATAGCAATCACAACAAACAAAGGGAGAAGTTTGCATGGATTATATGACCTTATATGACAAATTCTCCAAATACAAAGGGTGGAAACAGAAAGAATATTAATCTGGATGGTTTTCCTAAGCCATTTCTATAAGGTGAAAGAGAGTAGAAAACTGATAACAATTATAGTTAGATTCTGAGTCACAATAACACAAATCACATTGAGAGGCCATGGGAAGACCTCTAAATGGCAGGTACCCATAAATGGGGATTTTATGGTATATAATCCTCAAAATAAAATAAAAAATATTTAGAGGAATTGATTCCAAAATCTTTTTGCTCAATGTAGTTATTGACCATTGATATTAATAAAATATTATAATCGTATTTGAAACTTGATCTGACCTGATCAGAAGGGGATCACTGGATGGCCACGCTCCGTTAGGCTGCTTCCTGTTCACCGGTGGGGAGGATGAGGAGGGGGTGTACCTGCAAGGCACTCCGATGCCAAAGTGAGAAAATGGGCAGAGTGACAGCAAATACAGAAAGTTGGTAGAGAATTGAATTACCTGGCCCTATTGGGGAAGAGGGTATTTATAGAGAGACCCCAGCGCTGGGCCAACGGTCATTTGAGTTAGGCTGGATGGCCAGGCCCAATTCAAATGACTGCTAGGGCTTACGTGGCGTAGTGAAGACCAGGACGTGGTCCTCGCCCTAGTCCAACTGCTCCTAGATCTCCGGAAAGTGGGTTTGAACTGCTCTTTCGGAGGTGGGCAGTTGGTTGATGACGTGTCCCCGCGGAGGGGAGCACGCGGAGAACGTGTGGAAGGCACGTTGTGCTGCCCGGCGGGATGGGCACAGGTTCTGCTCACTGGATGGGCACCTGCCCGGCGGGAGGAGGTTCTGTCCTGACGGGATGGGCACAGGTTCTGCCCGACAGGATGGGCACAGGTTCTGCCCACGGGATGGGCACAGGTTCTGCCCGACAGGATGGGCACAGGTTCTGCCCACGGGATGGGCACCTGCCCGACGTGAGGAGGTTCTGTCCTGACGGGATGGGCACAGGTTCTGCCCGATAGGATGGGCACAGGTTCTGCCCACGGGATGGACACAGGTTCTGCCCGACAGGATGGGCACAGGTTCTGCCCACGGGATGGGCACCTGCCCGACGGGAGGAGGTTCTTCCCATGGGTCCCTGCTCATCAGTGTAGTCCAATTGGGCCCAACCTCAGTGGGATTTTGGGCCTTCTCGATTGTGGGCTAAGCCTCGGCCCAGTCCAGAACAGGAGCCCCCCAAGTCGTAGTTCGCTGATAGGAGAGCTATGACTTAAGTAGAGAATAGCGTTGCGCGCGCTGATATGTCAGGCAGGATGCGAGAATGGCGTTGATCGTATCGATCATCTGGGAAGGGCGAAATTGCAGTCGCTCGACATCCAAAAAATTCTGCTCGACACCTTCGATCGTTTCTGCTCGACATTCGGGGTCGTTCCCGTTTATTATAACGTTTTGACTTCTGGGCTTGTGCCCCTTTTATGGAATTCTTGTTTTCCTTTCTAAGTTTTGCGTGCGTGCATGATTGTTATGCTTTTTCGCTAAGTGTTGGCTCGTTTTTCCGAGCTCCATTATGATGTGAATGTTTATTGTTTTGTGGGGGACCTTTGCTCGGTGCGTGTTGCCCGGTAGTGTAGGGAACTATCCGGATGCCCGGGGTAGCTTCCTGGACGGACAAGAGTTAGGTCACGGTTGTGATCTATCCTGTAGGCTTGAACATCCCATCGCGAGCTAGGCGTTCGGCCGATTATGATACTGCGGCGGCGACTCTCGATCGAGGGGGTGCCGTCGAGCGGGCTATTCTCTTTTTGTTCGGGGAGGTATAACGCTCGCTAAGGTAAGGTCGGTGAGGTGTGGTCGTATCAGTCCACCCTCTTGTTCGCGCGGGTTGTCCCTCGCGGGCAGTGTTGTTTAACTGTAGTATTTTTTTTAGCTTTTCAGCGTTCCATGGTCGAGCTATATGGTCCCGTGTAAGTTTTTCGAGGTAGTAGGTTTTCGAAGGGAGGACAAGGCTGGATGGAAGCCAGGGTCCTGCCCGGAAGAGTCTTCTGCTCGACGAAAGAGAGGACAAAGACTGGCTGGTGGGCAGCCAGGGTCCTGCCCATCAGAGTCTTCTGCTCGGCGAAAGGAGGACAAAGACTGGCGGGTGGACAGCCAGGTCCAGCCAGTCTTTGTCCTCCTTTCGCCGAGCAAAAGACTCCGATGGGCAGGACCCTGGCTGCCCACCAGGCAATCTTTGTCCTCCTTTCGTCGAGCAGCTGTTCTGGACTGGGCCGAGGCTTAGCCCACAATCGAGAAGGCCCAAAATCCCACTGAGGTTGGGCCCAATTGGACCACACTGATGAGCAGGGACCCATGGGAAGAACCTCCTCCCGTCGGGCAGGTGCCCATCCCGTGGGCAGAACCTGTGCCCATCCTGTCGGGCAGAACCTGTGTCCATCCCGTGGGCAGAACCTGTGCCCATCCTATCGGGCAGAACCTGTGCCCATCCCGTCAGGACAGAACCTCCTCACGTCGGGCAAGTGCCCATCCCGTGGGCAGAACCTGTGCCCATCCTGTCGGGCAGAACCTGTGCCCATCCCGTGGGTAGAACCTGTGCCCATCCTGTCGGGCAGAACCTGTGCCCATCCCGTCAGGACAGAACCTCCTCCCGCCGGGCAGGTGCCCATCCCGTGAGCAGAACCTGTGCCCATCCCGCCGGGCAGCACAACGTGCCTTCCACACGTTCTCCGCGTGCTCCCCTCCGCGGGGACACGTCATCAACCAACTGCCCACCTCCGAAAGAGCAGGTCAAACCCACTTTCCGGAGATCTAGGAGCAGTTGGACTAGGGCGAAGACCACGTCCTGGTCTTCACTACGCCACGTAAGCCCTAGCAGTCATTTGAATTGGGCCTGGCCATCCAGCCCAACTCAAATGACCGTTGGCCCAGAGCTGGGGTCTCTCTATAAATACCCTCTTCCCCAAGAGGGCCAGGTAATTCAATTCTCTACCAACTTTCTGTATTTGCTGTCACTCTGCCCATTTTCTCACTTTGGCATCGGAGTGCCTTGCAGGTACACCCCCTCCTCATCCTCCCCACCGGTGAACAGGAAGCAGCCTAACGGAGCGTGGCCATCCAGTGATCCCCTTCTGATCAGGTCAGATCAAAACTCATATCACCATTACTACTATAATTCTCCAATAGGAGGTCACGGTTAAAAATATTTGGACTCGTAACATGATGCACCGTAGATCATATGATGGATTAGTCAGAATATTTAAATAACGCAAAATCAAATTATTTCTTTTAATGATATATTTCACACTCGCGTAAAAGACATGATAAATATAAATGTCAATATTGAGTGATTTATTTACAAGACATTTGTTCCAAGAATGGATTCAAAGCATGATCATGTCTCCCATACAAAGAAAACAAATACTATCATCAAACATGATATTAAAATTCCTCTTAATACCACAACAAATAGTTGATCAATTTGATAGCTAAGTACAACCTTATTCCTGATCACTCTAGCTCTAAGAAAACTGTCACCTTAGTTATAGTAAGTAATAATCACCCGACAAAATTTAATGGAGTCTTCCTCGTTCAACTTATGAGGGACCAAATACCCAAAACTCCCCCTTTTTAGGAGTACAAACTTTGTTCCACGTCACACTAACATTCTTTTAATATATAGTATCACCTTCAAAAATATAGTGTATAATCCTTTAATTAATTTACTTCATGATTACAATTGTGCCAGGAATACACAATTAACTTATAACCAAGAAGGCTTTGAATGATACTTTTTAGTAATTTATTTTTAATAGTAGTAGACACAAAAGAATGTTTGAAGCGGATAACTAGGATTTTATCCAACGACAATGAGCATTGGATAAATAGATTTGGCCTTACCTTTAAAATTAGTAACATTTAAGAAAATAAGCAAGGGTAATGATGGAGAATCCAGGAGTACCAGAGATGGTGAAAAGCACATGATGAGAAATAAAACTTGTATCACTAGTAGATTTGAGAGTATTGACCATATGGCCATAAATCTCAATGCACCTATTGAAAAAGCTTGGAAAGTTTTGAATGTTGTATTTGGTTCTTCTATAAAAATCCATCACATCATTACCATAAAGAATAAGAGATGGAGTGAAGGTGCCAATAGGATCTCTGTTTAGATGTTTATTACGCTTATTCATAAACTTAGATATCCTTCAATTGAAAATCTATTATATCATAAAAAAAGAAGAGGAGACGAGGGATCCACATTCCTTTAACTTGGGTCAAATAGCCTATTAAAATACTCACAAACAATATAAGTTTTTTTTTATTTTTTCTTATCCAACATTGGGGCATAATTCGTCATATTTGATCCAAAATGCCTCTATTTGGGGATTTTAATATGGATTTGATTTAATATAGTAAAAATAAATGAAATTCTGGAACCAAAAGTTTGAGTTTTAAACTAGGGAAATATAATTTAATACGAGATAAAACAACAATATAAAAAATGAATGGATGTCTTAAGTTTTCTTTTATTATTATATGTTTCAGTGATATTTTCTTGAATAAGATGACTTTGTATTATAACACATTAGTCAAAGGATCGAGAAATAGACAACGGTATTTTCTTTCTGCCGAAAAAGAGAAAGAGAATTAATAAAAGCATCTGATAAATATTTGTCATTCTTAAAACAAAGCTAAAATTTATTATTTTTCAAATGAAAATAAATCTTATCCTACTCAAAAATCTAAAAAATGGAACTAAAAATACGCCGTTGCCGGGGATCGAACCCGGGTCACCCGCGTGACAGGCGGGAATACTCACCACTATACTACAACGACTCAATTGTTCTCGAATTTTATTGTATAATTACATAAAAGTAGGAAAACTAATTGAACATTCAATTATTTTTTTAATGATACCAATAACATTCTCAAAATGAGGCAAATATAAATTTTTGTTGTAATCTTAACGCAACGAATCCATCTTTTTCTAAGCTTCGAAGAAAGAGTATTACAAGATTAAATACTAAAGTTATCAGTTGAGAACTAATCTCCGGCCACATAGAATTACGCCCATTTTTTAGAGTAGTTTTAACGACCGCCGTAATACAAATTAACTCATGAATTAAAAAATTAATGTTACAGGTGTTTAGATTAAAACAATTCTAGAATTTAGTATAGTAGTCCTTAAAGATACCTCTACAAGTATAAGAACCTAAAAATCCCTTAGTTGCACCGTCATTAATGCACTTAATCCAATAAGTTTTAGGAGGGTTCCAACCTTAGGTTTTGGGAACTACATGAGGATGAAAATAATCCAAAAGGATTTTAAGATTCAATACTCATGCACAAATAAAGAAGAAGAGTTTGAGAGGTTACTTGTCCAGAAACATAAGAAAGAATCCGGTTAATTGAGTAATTTCCATGAGTGGTTTTACCTTCAACCACACGTTTATTCATGCGATGCCAAATAGTTTCACCATAGCAATCACAACAAACAAAGGGAGAAGTTTGCATGGATTATACAACCTTATATGACAAATTCTCCAAATACAAAGGGTGGAAACAGAAAGAATATTAATCTGGATGGTTTTCCTAAGCCATTTCTATAAGGTGAAAGAGAGTAGAAAACTGATAACAATTATAGTTAGATTCTGAGTCACAATAACACAAATCACATTGAGAGGCCATGGGAAGACCTCTAAATGGCAGGTACCCATAAATGGGGATTTTGTGGTATATAATCCTCAAAATAAAATAAAAAATATTTAGAGGAATTGATTCCAAAATCTTTTTGCTCAATGTAGTTATTGACCATTGATATTAATAAAATATTATAATCGTATTTGAAACTCATATCACCATTACTACTATAATTCTCCAATAGGAGGTCACGGTTAAAAATATTTGGACTCGTAACATGATGCACCGTAGATCATATGATGGATTAGTCAGAATATTTAAATAACGCAAAATCAAATTATTTCTTTTAATGATATATTTCACACTCGCGTAAAAGACATGATAAATATAAATGTCAATATTGAGTGATTTATTTACAAGACATTTGTTCCAAGAATGGATTCAAAGCATGATCATGTCTCCCATACAAAGAAAAAAAATACTATCATCAAACATGATATTAACATTCCTCTTAATACCACAACAAATAGTTGATCAATTTAATAGCTAAGTACAACCTTATTCCTGATCACTCTAGCTCTAAGAAAACTGTCACCTTAGTTATAGTAAGTAATAATCACCCGACAAAATTTAATGGAGTCTTCCTCGTTCAACTTATGAGGGACCAAATACCCAAAACTCCCCCTTTTCAGGAGTACAAACTTTGTTCCACGTCACACTAACATTCTTTTAATATATAGTATCACCTTCAAAAATATAGTGTATAATCCTTTAATTAATTTACTTCATGATTACAATTGTGCCAGGAATACACAATTAACTTATAACCAAGAAGGCTTTGAATGATACTTTTTAGTAATTTATTTTTAATAGTAGTAGACACAAAAGAATGTTTGAAGCGGATAACTAGGATTTTATCCAACGACAATGAGCTTTGGATAAATAGATTTGGCCTTACCTTTAAAATTAGTAACATTTAAGAAAATAAGCAAGGGTAATGATGGAGAATCCAAGAGTACCAGAGACGGTGAAAAGCATATGATGAGAAATAAAACTTGTATCACTAGTAGATTTGAGAGTATTGACCATATGGCCATAAATCTCAATGCACCTATTGAAAAAGTTTGGAAAGTTTTGAATGTTGTATTTGGTTCTTCTATAAAAATCCATCACATCATCACCATAAAGAATAAGAGATGGAGTGAAGGTGCCAATAGGATCTCTGTTTAGATCTTTATTACGCTTATTCATAAACTTAGATATCCTTCAATTGAAAATCTATTATATCATAAAAAAAAAAGAGGAGACGAGGGATCCACATTCCTTTAACTTGGGTCAAATAGCCTATTAAAATACTCACAAACAATATAAGTTTTTTTATTTTCTCTTATCCAACATTGGGGCATAATTCGTCACATTTGATCCAAAATGCCTCTATTTGGGGATTTTAATATGGATTTGATTTAATATAGTAAAAATAAATGAAATTCTGGAACCAAAAGTTTGAGTTTTAAACTAGGGAAATATAATTTAATACGAGATAAAACAACAATATAAAAAATGAATGGATGTCTTAATTTTTCTTTTATTTTTATATGTTTCAGTGATATTTTCTTGAATAAGATGACTTTGTATTATAACACATTAGTCAAAGGATCGAGAAATAGACAACGGTATTTTCTTTCTGCCGAAAAAGAGAAAGAGAATTAATAAAAGCATCGGATAAATATTTGTCATTCTTAAAACAAAGCTAAAATTTATTATTTTTCGAATGAAAATAAATCTTATCCTACTCAAAAATCTAAAAAATGGAACTAAAAATAGGCCGTTGCCAGGGATTGAACCCGGGTCACCCGCGTGACAGGCGGGAATACTCACCACTTTACTACAACGACTCAATTGTTCTCCAATTTTAATGTATAATTACATAAAAGTAGGAAAACTTATTGAACATTCAATTATTTTTTTAATGATACCAATAGCATTCTCAAAATGAGGCAAATATAAATTTTTGTTGTAATCTTAACGCAACGAATCCATCTTTTTCTAAGCTTCGAAGAAAGTGTATTACGAAATTAAATACTAAAGTTATCAGTTGAGAACTAATCTCCGGCCACATAAAATTACGCCCATTTTTTAGAGTAGTTTTAACGACCGCCGTAATACAAATTAACTCATAAATTAAAAAATTAATGTTACAGGTGTTTAGATTAAAACAATTCTAGAAATTAGTATAGTAGTCCTTAAAGATACCACTACAAGTATAAGAACCTAAAAATCCCCTAGTTGCACCATCATTAATGCACTTAATCCAATAAGTTTTAGGAGGGTTCCAACCTTAGGTTTTGGGAACTACATGAGGATGAAAATAATCCAAAAGGATTTTAAGATTCAATACTCATGCACAAATAAAGAAGAAGAGTTTGAGAGGTTACTTGTCCAGAAACATAAGAAAGAATCAGGTTAATTGAGTAATTTCCATGAGTGGTTTTACCTTCAACCACACGTTTATTCATGCGATGCCAAATAGTTTCACCATAGCAATCACAACAAACAAAGGGAGAAGTTTGCATGGATTATACAACCTTATATGACAAATTCTCCAAATACAAAGGGTGGAAACAGAAAGAATATTAATCTGGATGGTTTTCCTAAGCCATTTTTATAAGGTGAAAGAGAGTAGAAAACTGATAACAATTATAGTTAGATTCTGAGTCACAATAACACAAATCACATTGAGAGGCCATGGGAAGACCTCTAAATGGCAGGTACCCATAAATGGGGATTTTATGGTATATAATCCTCAAAATAAAATAAAAAATATTTAGAGGAATTGATTCCAAAATCTTTTTGCTCAATGTAGTTATTGACCATTGATACAAATAAAATATTATAATCGTATTTGAAACTCATATCACCATTACTACTATAATTCTCCAATAGGAGGTCACGGTTAAAAATATTTGGACTCGTAACATGATGCACCGTAGATCATATGATGGATTAGTCAGAATATTTAAATAACGCAAAATCAAATTATTTCTTTTAATGATATATTTTACACTCGCGTAAAAGACATGATAAATATAAATGTCAATATTAAGTGATTTATTTACAAGACATTTGTTCCAAGAATGGATTCAAAGCATGATCATGTCTCCCATACAAAGAAAACAAATACTATCATCAAACATGATATTAACATTCCTCTTAATACCACAACAAATAATTGATCAATTTGATAGCTAAGTACAACCTTATTCCTGATCACTCTAGCTCTAAGAAAACTGTCACCTTAGTTATAGTAAGTAATAATCACCCGACAAAATTTAATGGAGTCTTCCTCGTTCAACTTATGAGGGACCAAATACCCAAAACTCCCCCTTTTCAGGAGTACAAACTTTGTTCCACGTCACACTAACATTCTTTTAATATATAGTATCACCTTCAAAAATATAGTGTATAATCCTTTAATTAATTTACTTCATGATTACTATTGTGCCAGCAATACACAATTAACTTATAACCAAGAAGGCTTTGAATGATACTTGTGAGACATTGGATCGAACTCTAGTGTGGTCGAAGTCTGTTCGCAAGTAATGCGTGTTGTTCTCGAAGTTTGTTCTAACATGCATGAGTAAATATTGCTAAGGTTGTTAGCATGAGTAAATATTGCTAAGGTTGTTATCATGAGTAAATATTGCTAAGGTTGTTAGCATGAGTAAATATTGCTAAGGTTGTTAGCATGAGTAAATATTGCTAGGGTTGTTAGCATGTTGAATTGGGTCTTGCTTGTAAGCCCAATTGTTTAAGTTAGCTTGTACCCTAAGTTAGCTTGTAATGGGTAATTGTTAAAAAGCCCATTAGGTTAGTGTGCTATTTTATTATAAATAGGATGCTAGTTTCTCAATCTTGAGAATAAGGAAAAATAGGAAGATAAAATCCTAATTTCAAGGGAGAGAGGTTATTTTGTTATTCTTGTATACTTGTAACCTTGTTCTAAGAGAAAGGAAAGAATAACAGTTTAATAACCAATCCTTGTTGTTCCTTGTTATTTTACCTTGTCTTCTTTGTTAACCCTAACCCTTGTGTGTTTCTTGATTATTAAGAAACCGTTTATACTTTGTTTAAAGGTATCCGATTCACAACAAATTGGTGCGGTGAGCGTGGAGAAGATGCCTTCAACAAAGTATGAGATTGAAAAGTTCACCGGAGTGAACGACTTTGGTCTGTGGCGCTTGAAGATGAAAGCCCTATTGGTTCAGTAGGGTTGTTTGGAAGCGTTGAAGGGTGAGGCAGCCATGGACGCTGCGTTAACGGCAAAAGAAAAGACGGGCATGATCGAGAAAGCCCACAACGCAATATTATTGAGCCTTGGTGATAAGGTTCTTTGACAGGTATCAAAGGAGACTACAACATCGGGATTATGGGTGAAACTTGAAAGTTTGTACATGACCAAATCTCTGGTGAATCAACTATACCTGAAGCAAGCTTTATATTCATTCAAGATGAGTGAAGACAAAGTGTTGGCTGAGCAGTTGGATATGTTCAACAAGCTGATTCTTGATCTTGAAAATATTGATGTGAAGATCGATGATGAAGATCAAGCCTTATTGTTGCTGTGTGCTTTGCCCAGAACACATGCTCACTTCAAAGAAGCTCTCTTGTATGGAAGGGAGTCCCTGACCTTTGAAGAAGTTCAATCAGCCTTGTATTCTAAGGACTTGAACGAACGAAAGGAGCATAAACCTTCGACGGTGGGTGAAGGTTTGGCCGTTAAGGGAAAATTCTTGCGAAAGGATGGTAAGTTCGACAAGAAAAAAGGTAAAAGTCAACAAAAGTCTTATAGTGGCGAAACATCTAGTATTCGATGTTACCACTGTAAGAAGGAGGGTCACATAAGAAAGCTGTGCCCTGAACGCCTGAAAGATCATAGAGGTAATGGCAATGCAGCCATTGTTCAAGATGACTTCGACTCATCTGATGTTCTTGTGGTTTCAAGTGGCGACTCGAGGAAAGAGTGGATTATGGATTCGGGTTGCACTTGGCACATGACTCCAAACAGAGAATTGTTCGAGGAGCTATGTGATCAAGATGGTGGATCTGTGCTGTTAGGAAACAACAAATCTTGCAAAATTGCAGGTATTGGATCTGTGAGATTCAAGCTCCATGATGAGTCTATAAGGTTATTGACTGAAGTCAGGTACGTACCTGACTTGAAGAGAAATTTGATTTCTCTTGGTGAATTCGACAGAAAAGGATATGTTTTTCAAGGAGAGAAAAGTATCCTAAGAGTCATGAAGGGGTCGAAGGAAGTCTTGAGAGGCGTGAAGAAACAAGGCTTGTATACCCTTGAGGCTGAGGTTGTAAGTGGTTCAACAAATGTTGCATCCACGAAATCTATGTCGAAGACAGAATTATGGCACATGAGATTGGGCCATGTCAGCGAAAGAGGCCTGGTTGAATTGGGGAAGCAGAACCTGCTAGGAGGTGACAAAGTCGAAAAGTTGGAATTTTGTGAATCTTGTGTATTTGGTAAATCCTGTAGGGCGAAGTTTAACAAAGGCAAGCAAAGAACACATGGATCCCTGGATTACATTCATGTTGATCTTTGGGGGCCTGCAAGGAATCCTTCACACTCAGGTGCAAGGTATTTTCTATCCATCGTTGATGACTATTCCAGAAAACTATGGGTATTCATTCAGAAGACGAAGGATGAAACTTTTGAGACTTTCAAAAGTTGGAAGATTCTAGTCGAAACTCAGACTGGCAGAAAGGTTAAGAGGTTGAGAACCGACAATGGCCTTGAATTATGCAACGAAGCTTTCGACAGTTACTGTGTTGGGTCTGGGATTGCAAGGCATAAGACTGTAGCAGGTACAACTCAACAAAATGGCTTAGCTGAGAGATTCAATCGAACAATCCTTGAAAGGGTTAGATGCATGTTGGTTAGTGCTGGATTGAAGAAGGTGTTTTAGGCGGAAGCTGTTTCGACAGCAGCTTACCTGATAAATAGATGTCCCTTGACTGCCTTGGGAATGAAGACACCTGAAGAATTTTGGTCGGGACAGCCACCTAGTCTCGACATACTGAGAGTATTTGGCTGTGTGGCCTATGCTCATATTAGGCAAGACAAGGTCGAACCTAGAGCTCTGAAGTGCATGTTCATGGGATACCCTGAAGGAGTCAAAGCTTATAGGCTATGGTGCCTAGAGCCAGGTCACAGAAGGTGTATCACCAGTCGAGATGTAGTTTTCAATGAAGCAGTGATGGCTTTCAAGAAAACTGATTATGCTGACGAAGAGCTGGAACAGGGAGAGATTCCTGTTGAGGTGGAGCATGTTGATGCTGAATTGCTTACCCCAGATGAAGTCGAAAAAGACGCAGAAGATGCTGTCGAAGATGAGGAGATTGATAATGACTACCTGCTAGCAAGAGACAGGTCGAGGAGAGTCATCAAGCCACCTCAGAGACTTGGGTATGCAGATCTTATAGCTTATGCCTTAATCTCTGCTAGTGAGGTTCTAGATGAAGAACCTAGAGACTATAAGGAAGTTATGAGGAGTCGAAAGAAGACTGAATGGCTGAAGGCCATGGATGATGACATGAAATCTCTTCATGATAACAACACCTGGGAACTGATCAAGAAACCTGCTGGAGCCAGGTTAGTCAGTTGTAAGTGGATTTTAAGGTACATAAATGGGTCTCTGAATAGAGACCTAATTTATGGTGGAGCATTGGGTGAAGATAGTAAAGCAGCAATCGAAGGATATGTCGACTCTGATTATGCAGGTTGTATGGATTCTAGAAAATTTATCTCTGGATATGTGTTCACTATGTTTGGGACAGCAATCAATTGGAAAACAACACTTCAGAAGGTCGTCGCCTTACCAACCACTGAAGTGGAGTATATTGCCCTAACTGAAGCTGTGAAGGAAGCATTGTGGCTTGAAGGTTTTGCAAAGGAGCTAAAACTTCAAGGTCGAGTTATCACTGTTAAATGTGATAGTCAAAGTGCAATACACCTGTCAAAGAATTCAGCCTATCATGAGCGAACCAAGCACATTGATGTGAGGCTGCATTTCATCAGAGGGGTAATCGAGCGTGGAGAAGTCCAAGTGCTGAAGGTTTCGACAGATCATAATGCTGCTGATATGATCACCAAGACGTTGCCCAGTTGCAAGTTTTTCCACTATATGCAGTTAATAAATTTCATGAAGAAAGCTAGTTTCTTGATGTTATAGAGTTAGATCCAAGGTGGAGATTTGTGAGACATTGGATCGAACTCTAGTGTGGTCGAAGTCTGTTCGCAAGTAATGCGTGTTGTAGTTGAAGTTTGTTCTAACATGCATGAGTAAATATTGCTAAGGTTGTTAGCATGAGTAAATATTGCTAAGGTTGTTAGCATGAGTAAATATTGCTAAGGTTGTTAGCATGAGTAAATATTGCTAAGGTTGTTAGCATGAGTAAATATTGCTAGGGTTGTTAGCATGTTGAATTGGGTCTTGCTTATAAGCCCAATTGTTTAAGTTAGCTTGTACCCTAAGTTAGCTTGTAATGGGTAATTGTTAAAAAGCCCATTAGGTTAGTGTGCTATTTTATTATAAATAGGATGCTAGTTTCTCAATCTTGAGAATAAGGAAAAATAGGAAGATAAAATCCTAATTTCAAAGGAGAGAGGTTATTTTGTTATTCTTGTATACTTGTAATCTTATTCTAAGAGAAAGGAAAGAATAACAGTTTAATAACACATCCTTGTTGTTCCTTGTTATTTTACCTTGTCTTCTTTGTTAACCCTAACCCTTGTGTGTTTCTTGATTATTAAGAAACCGTTTATACTTTGTTTAAAGGTATCTGATTCACAACAATAATTTTTAGTAATTTATTTTTAATAGTAGTAGACACAAAAGAATGTTTGAAGCGGATAACTAGGATTTTATCCAACGACAATGAGCATTGGATAAATAGATTTTGCCTTACCTTTAAAATTAGTAACGTTTAAGAAAATAAGCAAGGGTAATGATGGAGAATCCAAGAGTACCAGAGATGGTGAAAAACATATGATGAGAAATAAAACTTGTATCCGCTTCAAACATTCTTTTGTGAGAGTATTGACCATATGGCCATAAATCTCAATGCACCTATTGAAAAAGTTTGGAAAGTTTTGAATGTTGTATTTGGTTCTTCTATAAAAATCCATCACATCATCACCATAAAGAATAAGAGATGGAGTGAAGGTGCCAATAGGATCTCTGTTTAGATCTTTATTACGCTTATTCATAAATTTAGATATCCTTCAATTGAAAATCTATTATATCGTAAAAAAAGAAGAGGAGACGAGGGATCCACATTCCTTTAACTTGGGTCAAATAGCCTATTAAAATACTCACAAACAATATAAGTTTTTTTATTTTCTCTTATCCAACATTGGGGCATAATTCGTCAGATTTGATCCAAAATGCCTCCATTTGGGGATTTTAATATGGATTTGATTTAATATAGTAAAAATAAATGAAATTCTGGAACCAAAAGTTTGAGTTTTAAACTAGGGAAATATAATTTAATATGAGATAAAACAACAATATAAAAAATGAATGGATGTCTTAAGTTTTCTTTTATTATTATATGTTTCAGTGATATTTTCTTGAATAAGATGACTTTGTATTATAACACATTAGTCAAAGGATCGAGAAATAGACAACGGTATTTTCTTTCTGCCGAAAAAGAGAAAGAGAATTAATAAAAGCATCTGATAAATATTTGTCATTCTTAAAACAAAGCTAAAATTTATTATTTTTCAAATGAAAATAAATCTTATCCTACTCAAAAATCTAAAAAATGGAACTAAAACGACTTAATTGTTCTCCAATTTTAATGTATAATTACATAAAAGTAGAAAAACTAATTGAACATTCAATTATTTTTTTAATGATACCAATAGCATTCTCAAAATGAGGCAAATATAAATTTTTGTTGTAATCTTAACGCAACGAATCCATCTTTTTCTAAGCTTCGAAGAAAGAGTATTACGAGATTAAATACTAAAGTTATCAGTTGAGAACTAATCCCCGGCCACATAGAATTACGCCCATTTTTTAGAGTAGTTTTAACGACCGCCGTAATACAAATTAACTCATGAATTAAAAAATTAATGTTATAGGTGTTTAGATTAAAACAATTCTAGAAATTAGTATAGTAGTCCTTAAAGATACCACTACAAGTATAAGAACCTAAAAATCCCCTAGTTGCACCATCATTATTGCACTTAATCCAATAAGTTTTAGGAGGGTTCCAACCTTAAGTTTTGGGAACTACATGAGGATGAAAATAATCCAAAAGCATTTTAAGATTCAATACTCATGCACAAATAAAGAAGAAGAGTTTGAGAGGTTACTTGTCCAGAAACATAAGAAAGAATCAGGTTAATTGAGTAATTTCCATGAGTGGTTTTACCTTCAACCACACGTTTATTCATGCGATGCCAAATAGTTTCACCATAGCAATCACAACAAACAAAGGGAGAAGTTTGCATGGATTAGACAACCTTATATGACAAATTCTCCAAATAAAAAGGGTGGAAACAAAAAGAATATTAATCTGGATGGTTTTCCTAAGCCATTTCTATAAGGTGAAAGTGAGTAGAAAACTGATAACAATTATAGTTAGATTCTGAGTCACAATAACACAAATCACATTGAGACGCCATGGGAAGACCTCTAAATGGCAGGTACCCATAAATGGGGATTTTATGGTATATAATCCTCAAAATAAAATAAAAAATATTTAGAGGAATTGATACCAAAATCTTTTAGCTCAATGTAGTTATTGACCATTGATATTAATAAAATATTATAATCGTATTTGAAACTCATATCACCATTACTACTATAATTCTCCAATAGGAGGTCACGGTTAAAAATATTTGGACTTGTAACATGATGCACTGTAGATCATATGATGGATTAGTCAGAATATTTAAATAACGCAAAATCAAATTATTTCTTTTAATGATATATTTCACACTCGCGTAAAAGACATGATAAATATAAATGTCAATATTGAGTGATTTATTTATAAGACATTTGTTTCAAGAATGGATTCAAAGCATGGTCAGGTCTCCCATACAAAGAAACCAAATACTATCATCAAAGATGATATTAACATTCCTCTTAATACCACAACAAATAGTTGATCAATTTGATAGCTAAGTACAACCTTATTCCTGATCACTCTAGCTCTAAGAAAACTGTCACCTTAGTTATAGTAAGTAATAATCACCCGACAAAATTTAATGGAGTCTTCCTCATTCAACTTATGAGGGACCAAATACCCAAAACTCCCCCTTTTCAGGAGTACAAACTTTGTTCCACGTCACACTAACATTCTTTTAATATATAGTATCACCTTCAAAAATATAGTATATAATCCTTTAATTAATTTACTTCATGATTACAATTGTGCCAGGAATACACAATTAACTTATAACCAAGAAGGCTTTGAATGATACTTTTTAGTAATTTATTTTTAATAGTAGTAGACACAAAAGAATGTTTGAAGCGGATAACTAGGATTTTAACCAACGACAATGAGCATTTGATAAATAGATTTGGCCTTACCTTTAAAATTAGTAACATTTAAGAAAATAAGCAAGGGTAATGATGGAGAATCCAATAGTTCCAGAGATGGTGAAAAGCATATGATGAGAAATAAAACTTGTATCACTAGTAGATTTGAGAGTATTGACCATATGGCCATAAATCTCAATGCACCAATTGAAAAAGTTTGGAAAGTTTTTAATGTTGTATTTGGTTCTTCTATAAAAATCCATCACATCATCACCATAAAGAATAAGAGATGGAGTGAAGGTTCCAATAGGATCTCTGTTAGATCTTTATTACGCTTATTCATAAACTTAGATATCCTTCCATTGAAACTCTATTATATCATAAAAGAAGAAGAGGAGACGAGGGATCCACATTCCTTTAACTTGGGTCAAATAGCCTATTAAAATACTCACAAACAATATAAGTTTTTTTTATTTTCTCTTATCCAACATTGGGGCATAATTCATATTTGATCCAAAATGCCTCTATTTGGGGATTTTAATATGGATTTGATTTAATATAGTAAAAATAAATGAAATTCTGGAACCAAAAGTTTGAGTTTTAAACTAGGGAAATATAATTTAATACAAGATAAAACAACAATATAAAAAATGAATGGATGTCTTAAGTTTTCTTTTATTATTATATGTTTCAGTGATATTTTCTTGAATAAGATGACTTTGTATTATAACACATTAGTCAAAGGATCGAGAAATAGACAACGGTATTTTCTTTCTGCCGAAAAAGAGAAAGAGAATTAATAAAAGCATCTGATAAATATTTGTCATTCTTAAAACAAAGCTAGAATTTATATTTGTCATTCTTAAAACAAAGCTAAAATTTATTATTTTTCAAATGAAAATAAATCTTATCCTACTCAAAAATCTAAAAAATGGAAATAAAAATACGCCGTTGCCGGGGATCGAACCCGGGTCACCCGGGTGACAGGCGGGAATACTCACCACTATACTACAACGACTCAATTTTTCTCCAATTTTAATGTATAATATCATAAAAGTAGGAAAACTAATTGAACATTCAATTATTTTTTTTAATGATACCAATAGCACTCTCAAAATGAGGCAAATATAAATTTTTGTTGTAATCTTAACACAACAAATCCATCTTTTTCTAAGCTTCGAAGAAAGAGTATTACGAGATTAAATACTAAAGTTATCAGTTGAGAACTAATCTCCGGCCACATAGAATTACGCCCATTTTTTAGAGTAGTTTTAACGACCGCCGTAATACAAATTAACTCATAAATTAAAAAATTAATGTTACAGGTGTTTAGATTAAAAAAATTCTAGAAATTAGTATAGTAGTCCTTAAAGATACCACTACAAGTATAAGAACCTAAAAATCCCCTAGTTGCACCATCATTAATACACTTATTCCAATAAGTTTTAGGAGGGTTCCAACCTTAAGTTTTGGGAACTACATGAGGATGAAAATAATCCAAAAGGATTTTAAGATTCAATACTCATGCACAAATAAAGAAGAAGAGTTTGAGAGGTTACTTGTCCAGAAACATAAGAAAGAATCAGGTTAATTGAGTAATTTCCATGAGTGGTTTTACCTTCAACCACACGTTTATTCATGCGATGCCAAATAGTTTCACCATAGCAATCACAACAAACAAAGGGAGAAGTTTGCATGGATTATACAACCTTATATGACAAATTCTCCAAATACAAAGGGTGGAAACAGAAAGAATATTAATCTGGATGGTTTTCCTAAGCCATTTCTATAAGGTGAAAGAGAGTAGAAAACTGATAACAATTATAGTTAGATTCTGAGTCACAATAACACAAATCACATTGAGAGGCCATGGGAAGACCTCTAAATGGCAGGTACCTATAAATGGGGATTTTATGGTATATAATCCTCAAAATAAAATAAAAAATATTAGGAGGAATTGATACCAAAATCTTTTAGCTCAATGTAGTTATTGACCATTGATATTAATGAAATATTATAATCGTATTTGAAACTCATATCACCATTACTACTATAATTCTCCAATAGGAGGTCACGGTTAAAAATATTTGGACTCGTAACATGATGCACCGTAGATCATATGATGGATTAGTCAGAATATTTAAATAACGCAAAATCAAATTATTTCTTTTAATGATATATTTTACACTCGCGTAAAAGACATGATAAATATAAATGTCAATATTGAGTGATTTATTTACAAGACATTTGTTCCAAGAATGGATTCAATGCATGATCATGTCTCCCATACAAAGAAACCAAATACTATCATCAAAGATGATATTAACATTCCTCTTAATACCACAACAAATATTTGATCAATTTGATAGCTAAGTACAACCTTATTCCTGATCACTCTAGCTCTAAGAAAATTGTCACCTTAGTTATAGTAAGTAATAATCACCCGACAAAATTTAATGGAGTCTTCCTCATTCAACTTATGAGGGACCAACTACCCAAAACTCCCCCTTTTCAGGAGTACAAACTTTGTTCCACGTCACACTAACATTCTTTTAATATATAGTATCACCTTCAAAAATATAGTATATAATCCTTTAATTAATTTACTTCATGATTACAATTGTGCCAGGAATACACAATTAACTTATAACCAAGAAGGCTTTGAATGATACTTTTTAGTAATTTATTTTTAATAGTAGTAGACACAAAAGAATGTTTGAAGCGGATAACTAGGATTTTATCCAACGACAATGAGCATTGGATAAATAGATTTGGCCTTACCTTTAAAATTAGTAACATTTAAGAAAATAAGCAAGGGTAATTGATCTGACCTGATCAGGAGGGGATCACGGACTGGCCACACTCTGCTGGGCCGCTACCTGTTCACCGGGGTGAGAAAGAGAAGGGGGGTGTACCTGCAAAACACTCCGACGCCCAAGTAAGAAGTTGGACAGAGAGGAAGCAATAGTACAGAAAAGGGGCAAGAAGAGTTACCTGACCCTCTTGAGGAAGAGGGTATTTATAGAGAGACCCCAGCGCTGGGCCAACGGTCATTCGAGGTGGGCTGGATGACCAGGCCCAACCCTAATGACTGCTAGGGCTTATGTGGCGTAGTGAAGACCAGGACGTGGTCTTCGCCCTAGTTCAACTTCTCCTAGATCCTCGGAAAGTGGGTTTGACGTGTCCCCGCGGAGGGGAGCACATGGAGAACGTGCGCCGAGCACGTTATTCTCCCCGCGGAGGGGAGCCCGGGCGGTTTTGCCCGTCCGGCGTGGTGGACGAAGAAAGGGGTGTGGAGACGTAGCTTGTGTTCGGCGGCTTGCCCTGCTCGTCTCGAAGGGGCGCGTGCCTGGCGTGCCCGGTTCGCTTGTTGGTCCGCACGCGGTATTGGGCCTGCCGAGGTTAGGCCCATACCGGAACAGGAGCCCCCCAAGTCGAAGCTCTGGGGAAAGAGCGAGGACTTAAGGTCGTCGCATCTGGAGCGGGCACTCGCACGAAGATCTTCGGTCGTCGACAGAATGGGGAGGAGGCAGGTGAAGGGACGCGACTGTCAGGTTGCCGCCACGTGTCTTTCGTTAAGCGGTCGTAGGGGCGGCTACCCTATGTCATTAATGAGCCTAGGGTCGCTTCGAGTCCCGCGCCGGGTTATAAATATGGAGGTCCCCGCTCATTCTGTTACTTTTCTCTCTGCTAAGCTTTATCGTCTCTGCTCGTCCGCCGCTTACCGCCGACCGCCGCCGTATCGTTGATCTTTTCTTCCGTCCGCTGCCGTTACAAGTGAGTCCCTCTTTTCCCTCCTTTTTATTTCCGCCGTTTAATTGGACTGTGTGGTCGGGGCGCGATGAGTGCCCCGAGGAGGGACGCGGGTCCCGCCGTGTCTGGCGAGTTTTCCGATGAATGTCCCGGGGAGGGTAGGCTGGTTCCGATGAATGCCCCGAGGACGGGAGCTTTTTCTGATGAATGCCCCGAGGACGGGGGCTTTCTCCGATGAATGCCCCGGGGAGAAGTACCTTCTCCGATGGCCGTCCCGAGCGGGGGCGAGGGGCCGGTCTTTGATCCCCGAGGAGGGTAGGCGGGGAGCGAGTGTTCGTTCGTCGCTTCCCGGCCTTTGTCGCCCTTTCACTTGACTTGCGGTGGAAGGGGGGATTTGATCCTGCTATCGAATTCACCGTCGTCCTCTGCTTTCAGGTGTAGATGTCGGCTCTGGTGCCGGGGATAATGGTCGAAGACAATGAACCTGAGGTTCCGGAGTATGATGACGAGCGTATTGCCCCGTCCGAGGAGTGGGCGGCCGAGGAGCCACTTTCTACCCCTTCTTGCTTTGTGGCCGACGCGTCCGACGTGTACGCCACGGTCGAGGACACGCCCCTAGGAGAACCGCAGCACTGGCAGGTGTACCGGCCAAAAGAACATCACCGCATCTGTTCGCGATATGGGCGGCGGATGTTCCCGATGCATGAATTCTACTTTAAAGAAGCTCGGCTCCGGTTACCGTTTTCCGCCTTCCATCTAGGGCTTTTTGACTGGTTGCGTCTTGCCCCTTCCCAGCTGCACCCTAATGCCTTGGCCTTCATCCGGGCTTTCGAGGTGGTGTGTTTCTACCTCTCGGTGGAGCCGACGGTGCCGTTATTTTTCCGTATCTTCCATTTGCAGCGGCAGATGGTGCACGGTCGCCACGGATGGGTCTCCTTCAAGCAATCGACCAAAATTTTCAAAGCGTACAGTGATTCTGTCAAAGACTTCAAAAATCGGTTCTACCTCGTCAAGCCGATCACGCAGCACGGCTCGGACACTCTCTTCGACGAGGGCGAGCGAACGGTAGATGGCCAGCGGTTCTGCGCATGGCTTCCTAAGATACATCTACTGTGGACTGCGGAGCATTTCAGCCGAGGGACGGATAGGTATATCGTCCGGGCGGGGACCCTCAAGGAGAAGGACATGGCCGCCTATTTTGAAAATAATTGCTTTCGTGCGGTCTCTCCCTCCGTCGAAGATGGTGACACCCGATGGTCGGTATATCCTTGACGCTCAGGGGAACATACGTACCAAGAAGCGTTTGATAAATACTAAGACTTTGCTCGGTTGCGCGACCGGGGCGGCCGCTCTAGATTATCTAGGTAGGGATGTTTGTTTTCCCCCCCGTGGTCGGGGTTTTTGATCGTCGCTAACCCATTTCTTTATTTTTGCAGCGAACATGTCTTCCGTCGAGGAGCGGGTGAAACAGTTGCGCGCTGCTAGGAATGCCGTGGCCCCGAGGACGAGGGTGAGTCAGCTGGTCGGACAGGAGGTCGCGGCGCAGGGGGGGCAAACTTCGTCCTCGTCTCCTCAAGAGAGCCAATCTCCTGTGTCTCAAGGAGTGTCGAAGAGGCAAAGGTCCGAGGAGCCTCGGGTGGTGGATCTGACGGTCGGCGCCGTCGAGGAAGGTTATGTCGTCCCTCCCTGCCACCAGCATCCGGGATATTTCCATGGTGCCCGTTCTCCCACTGTTTCCGCCGGGGAGGTGAAGGCTGTTCGTCAGGCTGATCGAGAGAGCCGTCGGCGTGTCCTGGCTGAGGATTTGGCCGCAATGATGCGGACGTTCACGACGGCTCTCGTGCTGAACGAGGAGGGCTGCTCTGCTGCTGAGCTATCCAAACTGCAAGGGGATCTCACTTTCGCGCAATCGCGGTTGGCCAAGCTCACCGAGGAGTTGGAGAAGAGCCAGAAGGAGGTTGCCGAGCAGCGGAAACGGGCAGAGGGTGCTGAGGGGAAGGTGACCTCGCTGGAGGAAAAACTGGGGGCAGCGACGGCCGAGGTGCAGGCGCTGAAGGTTCGCACGGAGGTTTTGGACAGCGCTGTTCGTCCGGCCGAGGACGAGACTGAAGGGGATCGACGGTTAATCACCCGTGCTGACCTGATCGCTCGTCTCCGGGTGTTGGAGAGCGATTGTCTTGAGGCTGTTGAGGTCGGGTTCAAGAATGTCGTCGAGCAGATTCAGGTCGCCAACCCTGGTGTCATGCTGGTCGTGGACGGGATAGGGCCGTACCACGAGATTGTTGATGGGAAGGTGATCGATCCATATCTTGTTATCCCCGAGGAGGAACCCGTGGCTGCTGACCGGGCGGATGAGGAAGCATAGGTTGCCGAGCCTGCGTGCTCGTTGTTTTTGTGGCCTGCGTGCCGATGTTTGTTATCTTTTTTCTTTGGGCCTGCGTGCTCTGTATTTGCACTTTTGACTGCTGGGCTGGTGCCCGTTTTTGTTAATATATTTATCGTGGATTTTCTTAAGTGTGCGCTCGTTATTTGCATGTTGTTTTATGCTCGTTTTTCGTATTTGTTTGAATGCCTCTGATGTGTATGACATTTCTTGTAAATTTTCTAAGTGTGCGCTCGGTGTGTTTAGCTCGACAATTTGTTATCGGTAGTGCGGGGAACTGGCCGGTTTGGCCGGCGATGTAGCCGGGCCGTTTCGGGGGTAGTTCTCCCCGGGGCGTGGACGGCCCATCGCGAGCTGGGTGTCCTGCCTCTTTTGGTACGACGGCGAGTGGTCTCGGTCGAGGTATTCCCTGCCGAGCAAGGCCTTCTGCCCGCGCACACTAGAGGCAGGGCTTGCTTTTACTTGGTCGCTAGTGGACGCGGGGGTGTGCGGTGGTACCATGTCGCCCCCCCAGTGGTCGGGACGACGGGTCGTCGCGGGCAATGTTTTAACTGTAGTACCGCTTAAGTTTCGCGGCGTTCCATGGTCGAGCTAATTGTTCACCGCGTAGGTTTTCGAGGTAATAGGCCCCGTGCTCCGTTTTGTCCCGGACTCGGTACGGGCCTTCCCAGTTCGCAGCCAGTTTGCCCTCGTGGGAGTCTTTCTGGTTTCTGCGTAGAACTAAGTCGCCTGTTTGGAAGTCGCGTTTTATGACTTTGTTGTTATGGCGGAGCGTGACTTGTTGCTTCAGCCGGGCTTCCCGGAGAGCTGCTCCTGAGCGGATTTCTTCGACGAGGTCGAGCTCTTCTCGGAGGGAGTCGTCGTTGTCGTCGGTGTTCATGGGAGCTTCCGTTCGTTTGGACGGTTCGCGGATTTCGACCGGTATCACAGCCTCGTTTCCGTACGTGAGGCGGAATGGGGTTTCCCCCGTGGTTGAGTGGGGGGTAGTACGGTATGCCCAGAGGACGCTGTGGAGTTCTTCGACCCATGCTCGTTTGGCGTCGCCGAGTCGTCGTCTGAGTCCTCTGAGTATAACTCTGTTCGCCGACTCCGCCTGGCCGTTTGTCTGAGGATGTTCGACCGAGGCGAAGTGATGTTTGGTTCCGAGTTTGGTGACGAAGTCGCGGAAGTTTTTGTCTGTGAATTGTGTACCGTTGTCGGTGACAATGGCGAGCGGTACCCCGAATCTGGCGAGGATGTTGCGTTTGTAGAATCGGAGTATGTTGTGGGCGGTGATTTTGGCCAGAGCTTCGGCCTCGATCCACTTGGTGAAGTAATCGACTCCCACGATGAGGTACTTGTTCTGGTATGACCCGAGGGGGAAGGGCCCGAGGATGTCCAGCCCCCACCAAGCGAACGGCCACGGAGATGAGAGGGACGTGAGGTCGGTTGGGGGGGCGAGGTGCATGTCTCCGTGTCGTTGACACTTATCACATCGTTTGACATGTTCCTTCGCGTCGGACTGCATTGATGGCCAGTAGTAGCCTGCGCGTAGGGCCTTGCGTGCTAGGGATCTGCCGCCGAGGTGTTGCGTGTTGATACCTTCGTGGATTTCTTCCAGAACGGTCGTACTCTGGGACTTATCGATGCATTTGAGGAGTGGGATTGCGAAGCCTCGGCGGTATAGTCGTCCCTCGAGGAGGACGTACGAGCAGGCCCGTCGTTTCGTCGCGTTGGCCTCGCTAGCGTTGGCCGGCAGACGGCCGGTGCTGAGATAGGTGTGGAGGGGGGTCATCCAGCAGTCTACGTCTCCAATGGCGTTGATGTCGAGGGGTGTGGTGGTCGGACTGGTACTTGGTTGGGACAAGATTTCTTGAATGACCGATTTGTGGCCGCCTCGCTTTTTGGTGCTGGCCAGTTTGGAGAGGATGTCGGCGCGGGTGTTCTGCTCCCGAGGAACGTGCTGAATTTCTGCCGAGTCGAACCCTCTCAGTTTTTCATTGATGAGCGCGAGGTATCCGGCGAGGGTGTCGTTTTTTGCTTGGTATTCGCCTCGTACTTGCGAAGCGACCAGCTGGGAATCCGTGTAGATTCGGATGTCCCTGGCTCCCAGGTCGGATGCTAGGCGAAGGCCGACGAGAAATGCTTCATATTCGGCCTGGTTGTTAGTCGTTGGGAAAGCTAGTGTGAGGGAGACTTCGATGACTGTACCCTCGTCGTTATCGAGGACGATGTCGGCGCCGCTCCCCGTAGAGTTGGAGGAGCCGTCCACAAAGATGGTCCAGAGGTGGTTCCCGGCGATAGGGTCGGGGGGTGTGGTCATCTCGGCGACGAAGTCGGCCAAAGCTTGGGCCTTGATGGCGTGCCGACTCTCGTAGGTGATGTCGAACTAGGAGAGTTCTAGCGACCATTTCAGCATGCGTCCAGCCATGTCGGGGCGGCCGAGTAGCTGGCGGATGGGTTGGTCGGTGCGGAGCACGATGGTGTGTGCTAGAAAGTAATGTCGTAGTCGGCGTGCCGCTGTCACGAGGGCTAGGGCGACTTTTTCGATCAGCTGGTATCGGACCTCTGGACCGTGGAGAGCTTTACTCGTAAAGTAAATGGGCTTCTGTCCTTCTCCGGCTTCGCTCACGAGGACGGCGCTGACGGCTTCGTCGGAGACGGCCAGATATAAATATAGGGTTTCGCCCGTCGCGGGGCGCGTCAGCACTGGCGGTTCGGATAGGACGCGTTTGAGGTGGCAAAGGGCTTTCTCACACTCGTCCGTCCATTCGAACTTGGTCTCTTTCCTGAGTAGTTTGAAGAACGGGAGGGCGTGTTGGGCAGATCTCGCGATGAATCGCGAGAGGGAGGCTAGTACGCCGTTGAGGGACTGGATGGCACGCTTCGTGGTCGGCGTGGTTATATTGGAGAAGGCGTGGCATTTGTCCGGATTGGCTTCGATCCCCTGTTCGGTCAAGTAGTAGCCGAGGAATTTACCGGCGCAGACGCCGAAGGTGCATTTCTCCGGGTTAAAACGCATGCGACATGCTCTTGCGGTCTCGAAGACCTTCTGGAGGTGTGCCGCGTGGTCGTCCTCCGCGCCGGATTTGACGATCATGTCGTCCATATATACTTCGAGCATGTCCCCGATTTCGTTGCGGAAGACATGGTTCATCATCCGCTGGTACGTGGCCCCGGCGTTTTTGAGGCCGAAGGGCATCACGTTGTAATAGTAATTGCCTGATGCCGTCATGAAGGCCGTGGCTTGTTTGTCGTGTTCGGCCATTGGGATCTGGTTGTATCCCGAGTATGCGTCCATGAAGGACAAAATTTTGAAGCCTGCAGAGTTGTCGACGAGCTTGTCGATATTGGGGAGGGGGTAGGCGTCCTTAGGACATGCCCGGTTGAGGTCAGTGTAGTCAACACACATGCGCCATTTTCCATTATTATTTTTAACGAGTACAACGTTGGACAGCCAGGTGGAATACCGGGCTTCCGAAATAAAATTTGCCTCTAAGAGGTCTCTTACAGCTTGTTCGGCCGCTGCCGATTTTTCGGGGGACTGGCGACGTCGGCGTTGTGCCACGGCCTTTGCGGTTGGGTTGACGGGCAGCTGGTGGCAGGCGACCTCGGGGTCGAGTCCCGGCATTTCCGCGGCGCTCCAGGCGAAGAGGTCGGCATTCTCGCGGAGGCAGGCTTGGAGCTGACGTTTCGCGAGGTCTGGGAGTCCTGCGCCTATCCTCACGGTTCTGCTCGTGTCTTCGCCAAGGGGAATGAGCTCGAATTCTCCATCTGGGATGGGGCGCGCCGGGTGTGGGGGCTGCCCGTTGATTTCGTCGGTCTTTGCCTTATTGTCGAGCTCGTCGGTGAAGCGACTGTCGAGCTCAACGGATTCGACCAGCTCTGTTGGTTTGTCCTTTGGTGTAGCGCCTGGCGCTTTCCTTTTGGTCGGTGGGGCAATGGAGTCGAGGCCTTTCAGCGCGGCTTCAAAACATCTTCGGGCAACTTCGATGTCTCCGTTGAGGGTGACAACGGCTCCCCTTCTCGTGTAATATTTCATTTTTAGGTGGACGGTGGAGGGTACCGCGGTGAGTTCTGCTATCGTCGTCCTGCCCAAGATGCAGTTATAGAGGGACGGGCATTCGATGACTAAGAAGCGGACGCTGATGTCCCTGGCCGTTTCCTCTTCTCCGAAGGTGACTTTCAATTCCACGTATCCCCAAGGTCTCGTCGTCGTCCCGTTGAACCCCTGGAGGTCGGAGCCTACGTAGGGGGAGAGGTTGGATTCGTCGAGCTGGAGAGTTGTGAACAGATGTGAGTACATTATGTCAACTGAGCTCCCGCCGTCGACGAGGAGGCGCCTGACGTCGAAGTTTGCCATTCGGGCACGTATGAGCAAGGGTATGTTGGAATTGGGAGATCCCCCGGGCAGTTCCTCGAGGTAAAATGTGATCGGGCTGGAGCGGCCCCGGAATTTGTCGAGCGTGCTCATCTTGCCGGAGTTGCTCGCGATGAGTTCGTCGAATTTCCTTTTCACGGATCCTATGGATAGACTCCTCGTGGCTCCGTCAGAGATGACCATGGCTTTGGGGAAGTATTCCCAGCGGCTGGTTGGTCGGAGCGGCTCGTCGACTAGGCTGGGCCCTTCGGGGATGCCGAATTCTCCGCTCGCGAACCAATCCTCGGGGCGGCCGACGCACAACGCGACCTGGAGTCTGCTGCTGTCCTCTGGAGAGGGGAGTTCCTCGACTTTCTTAGCTTCCGGGGCCTCTGACCTGGGTGGTTCGCCTCCTCGGGTGTATCGCTTTAGGTGTCCGTCTTTGATTAGGATTTCGATCACATCGTTGAGATGGATGCAATCTTCCGTCACGTGCCCGTGGGTCCTGTGGAATCGGCAGTATTTTGACTTGTCCATGTTGGGTTTGGGGGGCGCTGGTCGCGGAAAACGGACACCTCCCTGAACAAACTCGGTTTTAGCGCATTCGGCCAGTATGCGTTCGCGTGAAGCGACCAAGGCTGTGTACTCTGTGAATCTTCCTGTCGGGCCGCGTGGTTCGCGTTGTTCGCGGAGCTCGCGGGGGCGGTCTTCCCGACGGCGGTCCCCTCCTCGTCGATGGCTCGAAGCTCCGTCGTCTCGGTGCCCGCGGGGGGCCTCTCTGTCTCGAGTGTCGCGAGCGGAGTTGGCCGCTTGTGTTTCCTCGAACCGGATGTAATGCGCGGCTCTGTCGAGGAAATCTTGGAGGGACGTGGGCCGGTGTATGCCTACGGCCTCGTAGAATTTGGAGTCGTGGCGCAGGCCTTGTTCCATTAAGTAGCGTTTCATTTCGTCGGAAGTTGTCACCTGCACGGCTTCCCGAGTAAACCTTTCGATGTATTTCCGGAGAGGCTCGTCGGGGCCTTGGATGATTGCCCCGAGGACTGCTTCCGTCTTCGGGTGACGTCGGGACACCGTGAAATGTTTGGAGAACAGGTCCTTCAAGACCCTCCACGACGTAACTGATTCGGGCTCCAGACTTTTGTACCAGGTCATAGCGCCTTTCCTCAGAGTCTTCGGGAAGAGTCTGCATTTGATAGCTCCCCGGACGTTTCGGTAGTCGAGCATAGCCTCGATATCTTCCAGGTGATCGTCTGGGTCGGAGGTGCCGTCGTATGTTGACAGCGTCGGTGGTTTCTCCATCCCCTGGGGTATGGGGGCTGCCATGATCTCCCGGGGCAGCGGGGTGCGGTAGTCATCCTCGTCGCTGTGCGCCGGGGATCTGTGGGGAGATGAGCCGTTCACGGTGTGCCCCAGGTTTCGGGTCCTCGATCTCCTGCCTGAGTTCTCGCCTCGGGGTTCCTCGGTTGGGATCGCCGTGGCGTTCTGGTTCCTCCCGCGACCGTGTCTCGCCGGGGATCTGGTGCGTTCTCGTGTCGCCTGCGGGCGGTGTCTCTCCAGCCGTGGTCGGCGGCTCCTGGGTCGAGGTGAGGGGCTCCTCGAACCTCCGTTCTGGTTTTCCCGCTGGGGGTATCTCGGAGGGTTGATGCGTTCTAATGCTCCAATTCTCGCATTTTGTTGGAACAGCAGCTGGTTCGTCTGGTTGATGGCCGTAAAGAGAGCGGCCACCGTCGAGTCTGCTCCCGCCGGGATGGGAACGGGGTGGAATGCTGGCGGGCTCGGGGAGCGGTGATCGACCTGTAGGGGCCGTTCCTCGGATGATGGTGAAGCAGTTTGCCCGTCCCTTTCATCGGCACCCGTCGGGCGTGCCGTTCCCGTCTGCTTTCCGTTGGTGGCGAGGTTGGGCGCAAGGTCGTGAGGAGTGTCGTCGCGGCGTGGGCTAGCCATGATCGTGGAGGTTTGGTGAAACTTTTGGTTTTCTGCTCGGAGTAACGGGGAAGTTTCAGGTTCCCACAGACGGCGCCACTGATCTGACCTGATCAGGAGGGGATCACGGACTGGCCAAGTAAGAAGTTGGACAGAGAGGAAGCAATAGTACAGAAAAGGGGCAAGAAGAGTTACCTGACCCTCTTGAGGAAGAGGGTATTTATAGAGAGACCCCAGCACTGGGCCAACGGTCATTCGAGGTGGGCTGGATGACCAGGCCCAACCCTAATGACTGCTAGGGCTTACGTGGCGTAGTGAAGACCAGGACGTGGTCTTCGCCCTAGTTCAACTGCTCCTAGATCCTCGGAAAGTGGGTTTGACCGGCTCTTTCGGAGGTGGGCAGCTGGCCGGTGACGTGTCCCCGCGGAGGGGAGCACGTGGAGAACGTGCGCCGAGCACGTTATTCTCCCCGCGGGGGGGAGCCCGGGCGGTTCTGCCCGTCCGGCGTGGTGGACGAAGAAAGGGGTGTGGAGACGTAGCTTGTGTTCGGCGGCTTGCCCTGCTCGTCTCGAAGGGGCGCGTGCCTGGCGTGCCCGGTTCGCTTGTTGGTCCGCACGCGGTATTCGGCCTGCCGAGGTTAGGCCCATACCGGAACAGTAATGATGGAGAATCCAAGAGTACCAGAGATGGTGAAAAGCATATGATGAGAAATAAAACTTGTATCACTAGTAGATTTGAGAGTATTGACCATATGGCCATAAATCTCAATGCACCTATTGAAAAAGTTTGGAAAGTTTTGAATGTTGTATTTGGTTCTTCTATAAAAATCCATCACATCATCACCATAAAGAATAAGAGATGGAGTGAAGGTGCCAATAGGATCTCTGTTTAGATCTTAATTACGCTTATTCATAAATTTAGATATCCTTCAATTGAAAATCTATTATATCATAAAAAAAGAAGAGGAGACGAGGGATCCACATTCCTTTAACTTGGGTCAAATAGCCTATTAAAATACTCACAAATAATATAAGTTTTTTATTTTCTCTTATCCAACATTAGGGCATAATTCGTCACATTTGATCCAAAATGCCTCTATTTGGGGATTTTAATATGGATTTGATTTAATATAGTAAAAATAAATGAAATTATGGAACCAAAAGTTTGAGTTTTAAACTAGGGAAATATAATTTAATACGATATAAAACAACAATATAAAAAATGAATGGATGTCTTAAGTTTTCTTTTATTATTATATGTTTCAGTGATATTTTCTTGAATAAGATGACTTTGTATTATAACACATTAGTCAAAGGATCGAGAAATTGACAACGGTATTTTCTTTCTGCCGAAAAAGAGAAAGAGAATTAATAAAAGCATCTGATAAATATTTGTCATTCTTAAAACAAAGCTAAAATTTATTATTTTTCAAATGAAAATAAATCTTATCCTACTCAAAAATATAAAAAATGGAACTAAAAATACACCGTTGCCGGGGATCGAACCCGGGTGACAGGCGGGAATACTCACCACTATACTACAACGACTCAATTGTTCTCCAATTTTAATGTGTAATTACATAAAAGTAGGAAAACTAATTGAACATTCAATTATTATTTTTAATGATACCAATAGCACTCTCAAAATGAGGCAAATATAAATTTTTGTTGTAATCTTAACGCAACAAATCCATCTTTTTCTAAGTTTCGAAGAAAGAGTATTACGAGATGAAATACTAAAGTTATCAGTTGAGAACTAATCTACGGCCACATAGAATTACGCCCATTTTTTAGAGTAGTTTTAACGACCGCCGTAATACAAATTAACTCATAAATTAAAAAATTAATGTTACAAGTGTTTAGATTAAAAAAATTCTAGAAATTAGTATAGTAGTCCTTAAAGATACCACTACAAGTATAAGAACCTAAAATCCCCTAGTTGCACCATCATTAATGCACTTAATCCAATAAGTTTTAGGAGGGTTCCAACCTTAAGTTTTGGGAACTACATGAGGATGAAAATAATCCAAAAGTATTTTAAGATTCAATACTCATGCACAAATAAAGAAGAAGAGTTTGAGAGGTTACTTTTCCAGAAACATAAGAAAGAATCAGGTTAATTGAGTAATTTCCATGAGTGGTTTTACCTTCAACCACACGTTTATTCATGCGATGCCAAATAGTTTCACCATAGCAATCACAACAAACAAAGGGAGAAGTTTGCATGGATTAGACAACCTTATATGACAAATTCTCGAAATACAAAGGGTGGAAACAGAAAGAATATTAATCTGGATGGTTTTCCTAAGCCATTTCAATAAGGTGAAAGAGAGTAGAAAACTGATAACAATTATAGTTAGATTCTGAGTCACACTAACACAAATCACATTGAGAGGCCATGGGAAGACCTCTAAATGGCAGGTACCCATAAATGGGGATTTTATGGTATATAATGCTCAAACTAAAATAAAAAATATTAGGAGGAATTGATACCAAAATCTTTTAGCTCAATGTAGTTATTGACCATTGATATTAATAAAATATTATAATCATATTTGAAACTTGATCTGACCTGATCAGAAGGGGATCACAGGCTGGTCACACACTGCTGGACTCCTAGCTGTTCACCGGAGATGAGGAGGAGAGAGGGGGGTGTACCTGCAAGACACTTCGATGCCAAAGTAAGAAATTGGGCAGAGTGTGAGCAAAATACAGAAAAGGGCAAGATGTGAATACCTGACCCTCTTGAGGAAGAGGGTATTTATAGAGAGACCCCAGCGATGGGCCAACGGTCATTTGAGATGGCTGGATGACCAGGCCCAACCCTAATGACTGTTAGGGCTTACGTGGCGTAATGAAGACCAGGACGTGGTCTTCGCCCTAGTCCAACTGCTCCTAGATCTCCGGAAAGTGGGTTTGACCTGCTCTTTCGGAGGTGGGCAGTTGGTTGGTGACGTGTCCCCGCGGAGGGGAGTACGTGGAGAACGTGCGCCGGGCATGTTGTTCTCCCCGCGGAGGGGAGCTCGGGAGGTTCCCCGGAGCGCGTTGTTCTCCCCGCAGAGGGGAGGAACCAAGGCCGCGCTCTGGTGTGCCGGGTTCGGTTCTGCTCGGCTGGTAAGATGGACGACGAGCTGCTGTTGGATACGCTGCTCGTATCCAACGGCATTCTTTGCTCGTCTCGTGGGACGCACGTGCCCGGCGTGTCCGATTCGCCTGTTGGGCCGTACGTGGTATTGGGCCTGCCGAGGTCGGGCCCAGACCGGAACAAAACTCATATCACCATTACTACTATAATTCTCCAATAGGAGGTCACGGTTAAAAATATTTGGACTCGTAACATGATGCACCGTAGATCATATGATGGATTAGTCAGAATATTTAAATAACGCAAAATCAAATTATTTCTTTTAATGATATATTTCACACTCGCGTAAAAGACATGATAAATATAAATTTCATTATTGAGTGATTTATTTACAAGACATTTGTTCCAAGAATGGATTCAAAGCATGATCATGTCTCCCATACAAAGAAACCAAATACTATCATCAAAGATGATATTAACATTCCTCTTAATACCACAACAAATAGTTGATCAATTTGATAGCTAAGTACAACCTTATTCCTGATCACTCTAGCTCTAAGAAAACTGTCACCTTAGTTATAGTAAGTAATAATCACCCGACAAAATTTAATGGAGTCTTCCTCATTCAACTTATGAGGGACCAAATACCCAAAACTCCCCCTTTTCAGGAGTACAAACTTTGTTCCACGTCACACTAACATTCTTTTAATATATAGTATCACCTTCAAAAATATAGTATATAATCCTTTAATTAATTTACTTCATGATTACAATTGTGCCAGGAATACACAATTAACTTATAACCAAGAAGGATTTGAATGATACTTTTTAGTAATTTATTTTTAATAGTAGTAGACACAAAAGAATGTTTGAAGTGGATAACTAGGATTTTATCCAACGACAATGAGCATTGGATAAATAGATTTGGCCTTACCTTTAAAATTAGTAACATTTAAGAAAATAAGCAAGGGTAATGATGGAGAATCCAAGAGTACCAGAGATGGTGAAAAGCATATGATGAGAAATAAAACTTGTATCACTAGTAGATTTGAAAGTATTGACCATGTGGCCATAAATCTCAATGCACCTATTGAAAAAGTTTGGAAAGTTTTGAATGTTGTATTTGGTTCTTCTATAAAAATCCATCACATCATCACCATAAAGAATAAAAGATGGAGTGAAGGTGCCGATAGGATCTCTGTTTAGATCTTTATTACGCTTATTCATAAATTTAGATATCATTTAATTGAAAATTTATTATATCATAAAAAAAGAAGAGGAGACGAGGGATCCACATTCCTTTAACTTGGGTCAAATAGCCTATTAAAATACTCACAAACAATATAAGTTTTTTTATTTTCTCTTATCCAACATTGGGGCATAATTTGTCAGATTTGATCCAAAATGCCTCTATTTGGGGATTTTAATATGGATTTGATTTAATATAGTAAAAATAAATGAAATTCTGGAACCAAAAGTTTGAGTTTTAAACTAGGGAAATATAATTTAATACGAGATAAAACAACAATATAAAAAATGAATGGATGTCTTAAGTTTTCTTTTATTATTATATGTTTCAGTGATATTTTCTTGAATAAGATGACTTTGTATTATAACACATTAGTCAAAGGTTCGAGAAATAGACAACGGTATTTTCTTTCTGCCGAAAAAGAGGAAGAGATTTAATAAAAGCATCTGATAAATATTTGTCATTCTTAAAACAAAGCTAAAATATATTATTTTTCAAATGAAAATAAATCTTATCCTACTCAAAAATCTAAAAAATGAAACTAAAAATACACCATTGTCGGGGATCGAACCCAGGTCACCCGCGTGACAGGCGGGAATACTCACCACTATAGTACAACGACTCAACTATTCTCCAATTTTAATGTATAATTACATAAAAGTAGGAAAACTAATTGAACATTCAATTTTTTTTAATGATACCAATAACACTCTCAAAATGAGGCAAATATAAATTTTTGTTGTAATCTTAACGCAACAAATCCATCTTTTTCTAAGCTTCGAAGAAAGAGTATTACGAGATTAAATACTAAAGTTATCAGTTGAGAACTAATCTCCGGCCACATAGAATTACGCCCATTTTTTAGAGTAGTTTTAACGACCGCCGTAATACAAATTAACTCATAAATTAAAAAATTAATGTTACAGGTGTTTAGATTAAAAAAATTCTAAAAATTAGTATAGTAGTCCTTAAAGATACCACTACAAGTATAAGAACCTAAAAATCCCCTAAATGCACCATCATTAATGCACTTAATCCAATAAGTTTTAGGAGGGTTCCAACCTTAAATTTTGGGAACTACATGAGGATGAAAATAATCCAAAAGGATTTTAAGATTCAATACTCATGCACAAATAAAGAAGAAGAGTTTGAGAGGTTACTTGTCCAGAAACATAAGAAAGAATCAGGTTAATTGAGTAATTTCCATGAGTGGTTTTACCTTCAACCACAGGTTTATTCATGCGATGCCAAATAGTTTCACCATAGAAATCACAACAAACAAAGGGAGAAGTTTGCATGGATTAGACAACCTTATATGACAAATTCTCCAAATACAAAGGGTGGAAACAGAAAGAATATTAATCTGGATGGTTTTCCTAAGCCATTTCTATAAGGTGAAAGAGAGTAGAAAACTGATAACAATTATAGTTAGATTCTGAGTCACAATAACACAAATCACATTGAGAGGCCATGGGAAGACCTCTAAATGGCAGGTACCCATAAATGGGGATTTTATGGTATATAATCCTCAAAATAAAATAAAAAATATTTAGAGGAATTGATTCCAAAATCTTTTTGCTCAATGTAGTTATTGACCATTGATATTAATAAAATATTATAATCGTATTTGAAACTCATATCACCATTACTACTATAATTCTCCAATAGGAGGTCACGGTTAAAAATATTTGGACTCGTAACATGATCCACCGTAGATCATATGATGGATTAGTCAGAATATTTAAATAACTCAAAATCAAATTATTTCTTTTAATGATATATTTCACACTCGCGTAAAAGACATGATAAATATAAATGTCAATATTGAGTGATTTATTTACAAGACATTTGTTCCAAGAATGGATTCAAAGCATGATCATGTCTCCCATACAAAGAAACCAAATACTATCATCAAAGATGATATTAACATTCCTCTTAATACCACAACAAATAGTTGATCAATTTGATAGCTAAGTACAACCTTATTCCTGATCACTCTAGCTCTAAGAAAACTGTCACGTTAGTTATAGTAAGTAATAATCACCCGACAAAATTTAATGGAGTCTTCCTCATTCAACTTATGAGGGACCAAATACCCAAAACTCCTCCTTTTCAGGAGTACAAACTTTGTTCCACGTCACACTAACATTCTTTTAATATATAGTATCACCTTCAAAAATATAGTATATAATCCTTTAATTAATTTACTTCATGATTACAATTGTGCCAGGAATACACAATTAACTTATAACCAAGAAGGATTTGAATGATACTTTTTAGTAATTTATTTTTAATAGTAGTAGACACAAAAGAATGTTTGAAGTGGATAACTAGGATTTTATCCAACGACAATGAGCATTAGATAAATAGATTTGGCCTTACCTTTAAAATTAGTAACATTTAAGAAAATAAGCAAGGGTAATGATGGAGAATCCAAGAGTACCAGAGATGGTGAAAAGCATATGATGAGAAATAAAACTTGTATCACTAGTAGATTTGAAATTATTGACCATATGGCCATAAATCTCAATGCACCTATTGAAAAAGTTTGGAAAGTTTTGAATGTTGTATTTGGTTCTTCTATAAAAATCCATCACATCATCACCATAAAGAATAAAAGATGGAGGGAAGGTGCCAATAGGATCTCTGTTTAGATCTTTATTACGCTTATTCATAAATTTAGATATCATTCAATTGAAAATCTATTATATCATAAAAAAAGAAGAGGAGACGAGGGATCCACATTCCTTTAACTTGGGTCAAATAGCCTATTAAAATACTCACAAACAATATAAGTTTTTTTATTTTCTCTTATCCAACATTGGGGCATAATTCGTCAGATTTGATCCAAAATGCCTCTATTTGGAGATTTTAATATGGATTTGATTTAATATAGTAAAAATAAATAAGTTCTGGAACCAAAAGTTTGAGTTTTAAACTAGGGAAATATAATTTAATACGAGATAAAACAACAATATAAAAAATGAATGGATGTCTTAAGTTTTCTTTTATTATTATATGTTTCAGTGATATTTTCTTGAATAAGATGACTTTGTATTATAACACATTAGTCAAAGGTTCGAGAAATAGACAACGGTATTTTCTTTCTGCCGAAAAAGAGAAAGAGAATTAATAAAAGCATCTGATAAATATTTGTCATTCTTAAAACAAAGCTAAAATATATTATTTTTCAAATGAAAATAAATCTTATCCTACTCAAAAATCTAAAAAATGAAACTTAAAATACGCCATTGCCGGGGATCAAACCCAGGTCACCCCCGTGACAGGCGGGAATACTCACCACTATACTACAACAACTCAATTGTTCTCCAATTTTAATGTATAATTACATAAAAGTAGGAAAACTAATTGAATATTCAATTATTTTTTTTAATGATACCAATAACACTCTCAAAATGAGGCAAATATAAATTTTTGTTGTAATCTTAACGCAACAAATCCATCTTTTTATAAGCTTCGAAGAAAGAGTATTACGAGATTAAATACTAAAGTTATCAGTTGAGAACTAATCTCCGGCCGCATAGAATTACGCCCATTTTTTATAGTAGTTTTAACGACCGCCGTAATACAAATTAACTCATAAATTAAAAAATTAATGTTACAGGTGTTTAGATTAAAAAAATTCTAGAAATTAGTATAGTAGTCCTTAAAGATACCACTACAAGTATAAGAACCTAAAAATCCCCTAAATGCACCATCATTAATGCACTTAATCCAATAAGTTTTAGGAGGGTTCCAACCTTAAGTTTTGGGAACTACATGAGGATGAAAATAATCCAAAAGGATTTTAAGATTCAATACTCATGCACAAATAAAGAAGAAGAGTTTGAGAGGTTACTTGTCCAGAAACATAAGAAAGAATCAGGTTAATTGAGTAATTTCCATGAGTGATTTTACCTTCAACCACAGGTTTATTCATGCGATGCCAAATAGTTTCACCATAGAAATCACAACAAACAAAGGGAGAAGTTTGCATGGATTAGACAACCTTATATGACAAATTCTCCAAATACAAAGGGTGGAAACAGAAAGAATATTAATCTGGATGGTTTTCCTAAGCCATTTCTATAAGGTGAAAGAGAGTAGAAAACTGATAACAAGTATAGTTAGATTCTGAGTCACAATAACACAAATCACATTGAGAGGCCATGGGAAGACCTCTAAATGGCAGGTACCCATAAATGGGGATTTTATGGTATATAATCCTCAAAATAAAATAAAAAATATTTAGAGGAATTGATTCCAAAATCTTTTTGCTCAATGTAGTTATTGACCATTGATATTAATAAAATATTATAATCGTATTTGAAACTCATATCACCATTACTACTATAATTCTCCAATAGGAGGTCACGGTTAAAAATATTTGGACTCGTAACATGATCCACCGTAGATCATATGATGGATTAGTCAGAATATTTAAATAACGCAAAATCAAATTATTTCTTTTAATGATATATTTCACACTCGCGTAAAAGACATGATAAATATAAATGTCAATATTGAGTGATTTATTTACAAGACATTTGTTCCAAGAATGGATTCAAAGCATGATCATGTCTCCCATACAAAGAAACCAAATACTATCATCAAAGATGATATTAACATTCCTCTTAATACCACAACAAATAGTTGATCAATTTGATAGCTAAGTACAACCTTATTCCTGATCACTCTAGCTCTAAGAAAACTGTCACGTTAGTTATAGTAAGTAATAATCACCCGACAAAATTTAATGGAGTCTTCCTCATTCAACTTATGAGGGACCAAATACCCAAAACTCCTCCTTTTCAGGAGTACAAACTTTGTTCCACGTCACACTAACATTCTTTTAATATATAGTATCACCTTCAAAAATATAGTATATAATCCTTTAATTAATTTACTTCATGATTACAATTGTGCCAGGAATACACAATTAACTTATAACCAAGAAGGATTTGAATGATACTTTTTAGTAATTTATTTTTAATAGTAGTAGACACAAAAGAATGTTTGAAGTGGATAACTAGGATTTTATCCAACGACAATGAGCATTAGATAAATAGATTTGGCCTTACCTTTAAAATTAGTAACATTTAAGAAAATAAGCAAGGGTAATGATGGAGAATCCAAGAGTACCAGAGATGGTGAAAAGCATATGATGAGAAATAAAACTTGTATCACTAGTAGATTTGAAATTATTGACCATATGGCCATAAATCTCAATGCACCTATTGAAAAAGTTTGGAAAGTTTTGAATGTTGTATTTGGTTCTTCTATAAAAATCCATCACATCATCACCATAAAGAATAAAAGATGGAGGGAAGGTGCCAATAGGATCTCTGTTTAGATCTTTATTACGCTTATTCATAAATTTAGATATCATTCAATTGAAAATCTATTATATCATAAAAAAAGAAGAGGAGACGAGGGATCCACATTCCTTTAACTTGGGTCAAATAGCCTATTAAAATACTCACAAACAATATAAGTTTTTTTATTTTCTCTTATCCAACATTGGGGCATAATTCGTCAGATTTGATCCAAAATGCCTCTATTTGGAGATTTTAATATGGATTTGATTTAATATAGTAAAAATAAATAAGTTCTGGAACCAAAAGTTTGAGTTTTAAACTAGGGAAATATAATTTAATACGAGATAAAACAACAATATAAAAAATGAATGGATGTCTTAAGTTTTCTTTTATTATTATATGTTTCAGTGATATTTTCTTGAATAAGATGACTTTGTATTATAACACATTAGTCAAAGGTTCGAGAAATAGACAACGGTATTTTCTTTCTGCCGAAAAAGAGAAAGAGAATTAATAAAAGCATCTGATAAATATTTGTCATTCTTAAAACAAAGCTAAAATATATTATTTTTCAAATGAAAATAAATCTTATCCTACTCAAAAATCTAAAAAATGAAACTTAAAATACGCCATTGCCGGGGATCAAACCCAGGTCACCCCCGTGACAGGCGGGAATACTCACCACTATACTACAACAACTCAATTGTTCTCCAATTTTAATGTATAATTACATAAAAGTAGGAAAACTAATTGAATATTCAATTATTTTTTTTAATGATACCAATAACACTCTCAAAATGAGGCAAATATAAATTTTTGTTGTAATCTTAACGCAACAAATCCATCTTTTTATAAGCTTCGAAGAAAGAGTATTACGAGATTAAATACTAAAGTTATCAGTTGAGAACTAATCTCCGGCCGCATAGAATTACGCCCATTTTTTATAGTAGTTTTAACGACCGCCGTAATACAAATTAACTCATAAATTAAAAAATTAATGTTACAGGTGTTTAGATTAAAAAAATTCTAGAAATTAGTATAGTAGTCCTTAAAGATACCACTACAAGTATAAGAACCTAAAAATCCCCTAAATGCACCATCATTAATGCACTTAATCCAATAAGTTTTAGGAGGGTTCCAACCTTAAGTTTTGGGAACTACATGAGGATGAAAATAATCCAAAAGGATTTTAAGATTCAATACTCATGCACAAATAAAGAAGAAGAGTTTGAGAGGTTACTTGTCCAGAAACATAAGAAAGAATCAGGTTAATTGAGTAATTTCCATGAGTGATTTTACCTTCAACCACAGGTTTATTCATGCGATGCCAAATAGTTTCACCATAGAAATCACAACAAACAAAGGGAGAAGTTTGCATGGATTAGACAACCTTATATGACAAATTCTCCAAATACAAAGGGTGGAAACAGAAAGAATATTAATCTGGATGGTTTTCCTAAGCCATTTCTATAAGGTGAAAGAGAGTAGAAAACTGATAACAAGTATAGTTAGATTCTGAGTCACAATAACACAAATCACATTGAGAGGCCATGGGAAGACCTCTAAATGGCAGGTACCCATAAATGGGGATTTTATGGTATATAATCCTCAAAATAAAATAAAAAATATTTAGAGGAATTGATTCCAAAATCTTTTTGCTCAATGTAGTTATTGACCATTGATATTAATAAAATATTATAATCGTATTTGAAACTCATATCACCATTACTACTATAATTCTCCAATAGGAGGTCACGGTTAAAAATATTTGGACTCGTAACATGATCCACCGTAGATCATATGATGGATTAGTCAGAATATTTAAATAACGCAAAATCAAATTATTTCTTTTAATGATATATTTCACACTCGCGTAAAAGACATGATAAATATAAATGTCAATATTGAGTGATTTATTTACAAGACATTTGTTCCAAGAATGGATTCAAAGCATGATCATGTCTCCCATACAAAGAAACCAAATACTATCATCAAAGATGATATTAACATTCCTCTTAATACCACAACAAATAGTTGATCAATTTGATAGCTAAGTACAACCTTATTCCTGATCACTCTAGCTCTAAGAAAACTGTCACGTTAGTTATAGTAAGTAATAATCACCCGACAAAATTTAATGGAGTCTTCCTCATTCAACTTATGAGGGACCAAATACCCAAAACTCCTCCTTTTCAGGAGTACAAACTTTGTTCCACGTCACACTAACATTCTTTTAATATATAGTATCACCTTCAAAAATATAGTATATAATCCTTTAATTAATTTACTTCATGATTACAATTGTGCCAGGAATACACAATTAACTTATAACCAAGAAGGATTTGAATGATACTTTTTAGTAATTTATTTTTAATAGTAGTAGACACAAAAGAATGTTTGAAGTGGATAACTAGGATTTTATCCAACGACAATGAGCATTAGATAAATAGATTTGGCCTTACCTTTAAAATTAGTAACATTTAAGAAAATAAGCAAGGGTAATGATGGAGAATCCAAGAGTACCAGAGATGGTGAAAAGCATATGATGAGAAATAAAACTTGTATCACTAGTAGATTTGAAATTATTGACCATATGGCCATAAATCTCAATGCACCTATTGAAAAAGTTTGGAAAGTTTTGAATGTTGTATTTGGTTCTTCTATAAAAATCCATCACATCATCACCATAAAGAATAAAAGATGGAGGGAAGGTGCCAATAGGATCTCTGTTTAGATCTTTATTACGCTTATTCATAAATTTAGATATCATTCAATTGAAAATCTATTATATCATAAAAAAAGAAGAGGAGACGAGGGATCCACATTCCTTTAACTTGGGTCAAATAGCCTATTAAAATACTCACAAACAATATAAGTTTTTTTATTTTCTCTTATCCAACATTGGGGCATAATTCGTCAGATTTGATCCAAAATGCCTCTATTTGGAGATTTTAATATGGATTTGATTTAATATAGTAAAAATAAATAAGTTCTGGAACCAAAAGTTTGAGTTTTAAACTAGGGAAATATAATTTAATACGAGATAAAACAACAATATAAAAAATGAATGGATGTCTTAAGTTTTCTTTTATTATTATATGTTTCAGTGATATTTTCTTGAATAAGATGACTTTGTATTATAACACATTAGTCAAAGGTTCGAGAAATAGACAACGGTATTTTCTTTCTGCCGAAAAAGAGAAAGAGAATTAATAAAAGCATCTGATAAATATTTGTCATTCTTAAAACAAAGCTAAAATATATTATTTTTCAAATGAAAATAAATCTTATCCTACTCAAAAATCTAAAAAATGAAACTTAAAATACGCCATTGCCGGGGATCAAACCCAGGTCACCCCCGTGACAGGCGGGAATACTCACCACTATACTACAACAACTCAATTGTTCTCCAATTTTAATGTATAATTACATAAAAGTAGGAAAACTAATTGAATATTCAATTATTTTTTTTAATGATACCAATAACACTCTCAAAATGAGGCAAATATAAATTTTTGTTGTAATCTTAACGCAACAAATCCATCTTTTTATAAGCTTCGAAGAAAGAGTATTACGAGATTAAATACTAAAGTTATCAGTTGAGAACTAATCTCCGGCCGCATAGAATTACGCCCATTTTTTATAGTAGTTTTAACGACCGCCGTAATACAAATTAACTCATAAATTAAAAAATTAATGTTACAGGTGTTTAGATTAAAAAAATTCTAGAAATTAGTATAGTAGTCCTTAAAGATACCACTACAAGTATAAGAACCTAAAAATCCCCTAAATGCACCATCATTAATGCACTTAATCCAATAAGTTTTAGGAGGGTTCCAACCTTAAGTTTTGGGAACTACATGAGGATGAAAATAATCCAAAAGGATTTTAAGATTCAATACTCATGCACAAATAAAGAAGAAGAGTTTGAGAGGTTACTTGTCCAGAAACATAAGAAAGAATCAGGTTAATTGAGTAATTTCCATGAGTGATTTTACCTTCAACCACAGGTTTATTCATGCGATGCCAAATAGTTTCACCATAGAAATCACAACAAACAAAGGGAGAAGTTTGCATGGATTAGACAACCTTATATGACAAATTCTCCAAATACAAAGGGTGGAAACAGAAAGAATATTAATCTGGATGGTTTTCCTAAGCCATTTCTATAAGGTGAAAGAGAGTAGAAAACTGATAACAATTATAGTTAGATTCTGAGTCACAATAACACAAATCACATTGAGAGGCCATGGGAAGACCTCTAAATGGCAGGTACCCATAAATGGGGATTTTATGGTATATAATCCTCAAAATAAAATAAAAAATATTTAGAGGAATTGATTCCAAAATCTTTTTGCTCAATGTAGTTATTGACCATTGATATTAATAAAATATTATAATCGTATTTGAAACTCATATCACCATTACTACTATAATTCTCCAATAGGAGGTCACGGTTAAAAATATTTGGACTCGTAACATGATCCACCGTAGATCATATGATGGATTAGTCAGAATATTTAAATAACGCAAAATCAAATTATTTCTTTTAATGATATATTTCACACTCGCGTAAAAGACATGATAAATATAAATGTCAATATTGAGTGATTTATTTACAAGACATTTGTTCCAAGAATGGATTCAAAGCATGATCATGTCTCCCATACAAAGAAACCAAATACTATCATCAAAGATGATATTAACATTCCTCTTAATACCACAACAAATAGTTGATCAATTTGATAGCTAAGTACAACCTTATTCCTGATCACTCTAGCTCTAAGAAAACTGTCACGTTAGTTATAGTAAGTAATAATCACCCGACAAAATTTAATGGAGTCTTCCTCATTCAACTTATGAGGGACCAAATACCCAAAACTCCTCCTTTTCAGGAGTACAAACTTTGTTCCACGTCACACTAACATTCTTTTAATATATAGTATCACCTTCAAAAATATAGTATATAATCCTTTAATTAATTTACTTCATGATTACAATTGCGCCAGGAATACACAATTAACTTATAACCAAGAAGGATTTGAATGATACTTTTTAGTAATTTATTTTTAATAGTAGTAGACACAAAAGAATGTTTGAAGTGGATAACTAGGATTTTATCCAACGACAATGAGCATTAGATAAATAGATTTGGCCTTACCTTTAAAATTAGTAACATTTAAGAAAATAAGCAAGGGTAATGATGGAGAATCCAAGAGTACCAGAGATGGTGAAAAGCATATGATGAGAAATAAAACTTGTATCACTAGTAGATTTGAAATTATTGACCATATGGCCATAAATCTCAATGCACCTATTGAAAAAGTTTGGAAAGTTTTGAATGTTGTATTTGGTTCTTCTATAAAAATCCATCACATCATCACCATAAAGAATAAAAGATGGAGGGAAGGTGCCAATAGGATCTCTGTTTAGATCTTTATTACGCTTATTCATAAATTTAGATATCATTCAATTGAAAATCTATTATATCATAAAAAAAGAAGAGGAGACGAGGGATCCACATTCCTTTAACTTGGGTCAAATAGCCTATTAAAATACTCACAAACAATATAAGTTTTTTTATTTTCTCTTATCCAACATTGGGGCATAATTCGTCAGATTTGATCCAAAATGCCTCTATTTGGAGATTTTAATATGGATTTGATTTAATATAGTAAAAATAAATAAGTTCTGGAACCAAAAGTTTGAGTTTTAAACTAGGGAAATATAATTTAATACGAGATAAAACAACAATATAAAAAATGAATGGATGTCTTAAGTTTTCTTTTATTATTATATGTTTCAGTGATATTTTCTTGAATAAGATGACTTTGTATTATAACACATTAGTCAAAGGTTCGAGAAATAGACAACGGTATTTTCTTTCTGCCGAAAAAGAGAAAGAGAATTAATAAAAGCATCTGATAAATATTTGTCATTCTTAAAACAAAGCTAAAATATATTATTTTTCAAATGAAAATAAATCTTATCCTACTCAAAAATCTAAAAAATGAAACTAAAAATACGCCATTGCCGGGGATCAAACCCAGGTCACCCCCGTGACAGGTGGGAATACTCACCACTATACTACAACAACTCAATTGTTCTCCAATTTTAATGTATAATTACATAAAAGTAGGAAAACTAATTGAATATTCAATTATTTTTTTTAATGATACCAATAACACTCTCAAAATGAGGCAAATATAAATTTTTGTTGTAATCTTAACGCAACAAATCCATCTTTTTATAAGCTTCGAAGAAAGAGTATTACGAGATTAAATACTAAAGTTATCAGTTGAGAACTAATCTCCGGCCACATAGAATTACGCCCATTTTTTATAGTAGTTTTAACGACCGCCGTAATACAAATTAACTCATAAATTAAAAAATTAATGTTACAGGTGTTTAGATTAAAAAAATTCTAGAAATTAGTATAGTAGTCCTTAAAGATACCACTACAAGTATAAGAACCTAAAAATCCCCTAGTTGCACCATCATTAATGCACTTAATCCAATAAGTTTTTGGACGGTTCCAACCTTAAGTTTTGGGAACTACATGAGGATGAAAATAATCCAAAAGGATTTTAAGATTCAATACTCATGCACAAATAAAGAAGAAGAGTTTGAGAGGTTACTTGTCCAGAAACATAAGAAAGAATCAGGTTAATTGAGTAATTTCCATGAGTGGTTTTACCTTCAACCACACGTTTATTCATGCGATGCCAAATAGTTTCACCATAGCAATCACAACAAACAAAGGGAGAAGTTTGCATGGATTAGACAACCTTATATGACAAATTCTCCAAATACAAAGGGTGGAAACAGAAAGAATATTAATCTGGATGGTTTTCCTAAGCCATTTCTATAAGGTGAAAGAGAGTAGAAAACTGATAACAATTATAGTTAGATTCTGAGTCACAATAACACAAATCACATTGAGAGGCCATGGGAAGACCTCTAAATGGCAGGTACCCATAAATGGGGATTTTATGGTATATAATCCTCAAAATAAAATAAAAAATATTAGGAGGAATTGATACCATAATTTTTTAGCTCAATGTAGTTATTGACCATTGATATTAATAAAATTTTATAATCGTATTTGAAACTCATATCACCATTACTACTATAATTCTCCAATAGGAGGTCACGGTTAAAAATATTTGGACTCGTAACATGATGCACCGTAGATCATATGATGGATTAGTCAGAATATTTAAATAACGCAAAATCAAATTATTTCTTTTAATGATATATTTCACACTCGCGTAAAAGACATGATAAATATAAATGTCAATATTGAGTGATTTATTTACAAGACATTTGTTCCAAGAATGGATTCAAAGCATGATCATGTCTCCCATACAAAGAAACCAAATACTATCATCAAAGATGATATTAACATTCCTCTTAATACCACAACAAATAGTTGATCAATTTGATAGCTAAGTACAACCTTATTCCTGATCACTCTAGCTCTAAGAAAACTGTCACCTTAGTTATAGTAAGTAATAATCTCCTGACAAAATTTAATGGAGTCTTCCTCATTCAACTTATGAGGGACCAAATACCCAAAACTCCCCCTTTTCAGGAGTACAAACTTTGTTCCACGTCACACTAAAATTCTTTTAATATATAGTATCACCTTCAAAAATATAGTATACAATCCTTTAATTAATTTACTTCATGATTACAATTGTGCCAGGAATACACAATTAACTTATAACCAAGAAGGATTTGAATGATACTTTTTAGTAATTTATTTTTAATAGTAGTAGACACAAAAGAATGTTTGAAGTGGATAACTAGGATTTTATCCAACGACAATGAGCATTGGATAAATAGATTTGGCCTTACCTTTAAAATTAGTAACATTTAAGAAAATAAGCAAGGGTAATGATGGAGAATCCAAGAGTACCAGAGATGGTGAAAAGCATATGATGAGAAATAAAACTTGTATCACTAGTAGATTTGAAAGTGTTGACCATATGGCCATAAATCTCAATGCACCTATTGAAAAAGTTTGGAAAGTTTTGAATGTTGTATTTGGTTCTTCTATAAAAATCCATCACATCATCACCATAAAGAATAAAAGATGGAGTGAAGGTGCCAATAGGATCTCTGTTTAGATCTTTATTACGCTTATTCATAAATTTAGATATCATTCAATTGAAAATCTATTATATCATAAAAAAAGAAGAGGAGACGAGGGATCCACATTCCTTTAACTTGGGTCAAATAGCCTATTAAAATACTCACAAACAATATAAGTTTTTTTATTTTCTCTTATCCAACATTGGGGCATAATTCGTCAGATTTGATCCAAAATGCCTCTATTTGGGGATTTTAATATGGATTTGATTTAATATAGTAAAAATAAATAAATTCTGGAAATAAAGGTTTGAGTTTTAAACTAGGGAAATATAATTTAATACGAGATAAAACAACAATATAAAAAATGAATGGATGTCTTAAGTTTTCTTTTATTATTATATGTTTCAGTGATATTTTCTTGAATAAGATGACTTTGTATTATAACACATTAGTCAAAGGTTCGAGAAATAGACAACGGTATTTTCTTTCTGCCGAAAAAGAGAAAGAGATTTAATAAAAGCATCTGATAAATATTTGTCATTCTTAAAACAAAGCTAAAATATATTATTTTTCAAATGAAAATAAATCTTATCCTACTCAAAAATCTAAAAAATGAAACTAAAAATACGCCATTGCCGGGGATCGAACCCAGGTCACCCGCGTGACAGGCAGGAATACTCACCACTATACTACAACGACTCAATTGTTCTCCAATTTTAATGTATAATTACATAAAAGTAGGATAACTAATTGAACATTCAATTATTTTTTTTAATGATACCAATAGCACTCTCAAAATGAGGCAAATATAAATTTTTGTTGTAATCTTAACGCAACAAATCCATCTTTTTCTAAGCTTCGAAGAAAGAGTATTACGAGATTAAATACTAAAGTTATCAGTTGAGAACTAATCTCCGGCCACATAGAATTACGCCCATTTTTTATAGTAGTTTTAACGACCGCCGTAATACAAATTAACTCATAAATTAAAAAATTAATGTTACAGGTGTTTAGATTAAAAAATTTCTAGAAATTAGTATAGTAGTCCTTAAAGATACCACTACAAGTATAAGAACCTAAAAATCCCCTAGTTGCACCATCATTAATGCACTTAATCCAATAAGTTTTTGGACGGTTCCAACCTTAAGTTTTGGGAACTACATGAGGATGAAAATAATCCAAAAGGATTTTAAGATTCAATACTCATGCACAAATAAAGAAGAAGAGTTTGAGAGGTTACTTGTCCAGAAACATAAGAAAGAATCAGGTTAATTGAGTAATTTCCATGAGTGGTTTTACCTTCAACCACACGTTTATTCATGCGATGCCAAATAGTTTCACCATAGCAATCACAACAAACAAAGGGAGAAGTTTGCATGGATTATACAACCTTATATGACAAATTCTCCAAATACAAAGGGTGGAAACAGAAAGAATATTAATCTGGATGGTTTTCCTAAGCCATTTCTATAAGGTGAAAGAGAGTAGAAAACTGATAACAATTATAGTTAGATTCTGAGTCACAATAACACAAATCACATTGAGAGGCCATGGGAAGACCTCTAAATGGCAGGTACCCATAAATGGGGATTTTATGGTATATAATCCTCAAAATAAAATAAAAAATATTAGGAGGAATTGATACCATAATTTTTTAGCTCAATGTAGTTATTGACCATTGATATTAATAAAATTTTATAATCGTATTTGAAACTCATATCACCATTACTACTATAATTCTCCAATAGGAGGTCACGGTTAAAAATATTTGGACTCGTAACATGATGCACCGTAGATCATATGATGGATTAGTCAGAATATTTAAATAACGCAAAATCAAATTATTTCTTTTAATGATATATTTCACACTCGCGTAAAAGACATGATAAATATAAATGTCAATATTGAGTGATTTATTTACAAGACATTTGTTCCAAGAATGGATTCAAAGCATGATCATGTCTCCCATACAAAGAAACCAAATACTATCATCAAAGATGATATTAACATTCCTCTTAATACCACAACAAATAGTTGATCAATTTGATAGCTAAGTACAACCTTATTCCTGATCACTCTAGCTCTAAGAAAACTGTCACCTTAGTTATAGTAAGTAATAATCTCCTGACAAAATTTAATGGAGTCTTCCTCATTCAACTTATGAGGGACCAAATACCCAAAACTCCCCCTTTTCAGGAGTACAAACTTTGTTCCACGTCACACTAAAATTCTTTTAATATATAGTATCACCTTCAAAAATATAGTATACAATCCTTTAATTAATTTACTTCATGATTACAATTGTGCCAGGAATACACAATTAACTTATAACCAAGAAGGATTTGAATGATACTTTTTAGTAATTTATTTTTAATAGTAGTAGACACAAAAGAATGTTTGAAGTGGATAACTAGGATTTTATCCAACGACAATGAGCATTGGATAAATAGATTTGGCCTTACCTTTAAAATTAGTAACATTTAAGAAAATAAGCAAGGGTAATGATGGAGAATCCAAGAGTACCAGAGATGGTGAAAAGCATATGATGAGAAATAAAACTTGTATCACTAGTAGATTTGAAAGTGTTGACCATATGGCCATAAATCTCAATGCACCTATTGAAAAAGTTTGGAAAGTTTTGAATGTTGTATTTGGTTCTTCTATAAAAATCCATCACATCATCACCATAAAGAATAAAAGATGGAGTGAAGGTGCCAATAGGATCTCTGTTTAGATCTTTATTACGCTTATTCATAAATTTAGATATCATTCAATTGAAAATCTATTATATCATAAAAAAAGAAGAGGAGACGAGGGATCCACATTCCTTTAACTTGGGTCAAATAGCCTATTAAAATACTCACAAACAATATAAGTTTTTTTATTTTCTCTTATCCAACATTGGGGCATAATTCGTCAGATTTGATCCAAAATGCCTCTATTTGGGGATTTTAATATGGATTTGATTTAATATAGTAAAAATAAATAAATTCTGGAAATAAAGGTTTGAGTTTTAAACTAGGGAAATATAATTTAATACGAGATAAAACAACAATATAAAAAATGAATGGATGTCTTAAGTTTTCTTTTATTATTATATGTTTCAGTGATATTTTCTTGAATAAGATGACTTTGTATTATAACACATTAGTCAAAGGTTCGAGAAATAGACAACGGTATTTTCTTTCTGCCGAAAAAGAGAAAGAGATTTAATAAAAGCATCTGATAAATATTTGTCATTCTTAAAACAAAGCTAAAATATATTATTTTTCAAATGAAAATAAATCTTATCCTACTCAAAAATCTAAAAAATGAAACTAAAAATACGCCATTGCCGGGGATCGAACCCAGGTCACCCGCGTGACAGGCAGGAATACTCACCACTATACTACAACGACTCAATTGTTCTCCAATTTTAATGTATAATTACATAAAAGTAGGATAACTAATTGAACATTCAATTATTTTTTTTAATGATACCAATAGCACTCTCAAAATGAGGCAAATATAAATTTTTGTTGTAATCTTAACGCAACAAATCCATCTTTTTCTAAGCTTCGAAGAAAGAGTATTACGAGATTAAATACTAAAGTTATCAGTTGAGAACTAATCTCCGGCCACATAGAATTACGCCCATTTTTTATAGTAGTTTTAACGACCGCCGTAATACAAATTAACTCATAAATTAAAAAATTAATGTTACAGGTGTTTAGATTAAAAAATTTCTAGAAATTAGTATAGTAGTCCTTAAAGATACCACTACAAGTATAAGAACCTAAAAATCCCCTAGTTGCACCATCATTAATGCACTTAATCCAATAAGTTTTTGGACGGTTCCAACCTTAAGTTTTGGGAACTACATGAGGATGAAAATAATCCAAAAGGATTTTAAGATTCAATACTCATGCACAAATAAAGAAGAAGAGTTTGAGAGGTTACTTGTCCAGAAACATAAGAAAGAATCAGGTTAATTGAGTAATTTCCATGAGTGGTTTTACCTTCAACCACACGTTTATTCATGCGATGCCAAATAGTTTCACCATAGCAATCACAACAAACAAAGGGAGAAGTTTGCATGGATTATACAACCTTATATGACAAATTCTCCAAATACAAAGGGTGGAAACAGAAAGAATATTAATCTGGATGGTTTTCCTAAGCCATTTCTATAAGGTGAAAGAGAGTAGAAAACTGATAACAATTATAGTTAGATTCTGAGTCACAATAACACAAATCACATTGAGAGGCCATGGGAAGACCTCTAAATGGCAGGTACCCATAAATGGGGATTTTATGGTATATAATCCTCAAAATAAAATAAAAAATATTAGGAGGAATTGATACCATAATTTTTTAGCTCAATGTAGTTATTGACCATTGATATTAATAAAATTTTATAATCGTATTTGAAACTCATATCACCATTACTACTATAATTCTCCAATAGGAGGTCACGGTTAAAAATATTTGGACTCGTAACATGATGCACCGTAGATCATATGATGGATTAGTCAGAATATTTAAATAACGCAAAATCAAATTATTTCTTTTAATGATATATTTCACACTCGCGTAAAAGACATGATAAATATAAATGTCAATATTGAGTGATTTATTTACAAGACATTTGTTCCAAGAATGGATTCAAAGCATGATCATGTCTCCCATACAAAGAAACCAAATACTATCATCAAAGATGATATTAACATTCCTCTTAATACCACAACAAATAGTTGATCAATTTGATAGCTAAGTACAACCTTATTCCTGATCACTCTAGCTCTAAGAAAACTGTCACCTTAGTTATAGTAAGTAATAATCTCCTGACAAAATTTAATGGAGTCTTCCTCATTCAACTTATGAGGGACCAAATACCCAAAACTCCCCCTTTTCAGGAGTACAAACTTTGTTCCACGTCACACTAAAATTCTTTTAATATATAGTATCACCTTCAAAAATATAGTATACAATCCTTTAATTAATTTACTTCATGATTACAATTGTGCCAGGAATACACAATTAACTTATAACCAAGAAGGATTTGAATGATACTTTTTAGTAATTTATTTTTAATAGTAGTAGACACAAAAGAATGTTTGAAGTGGATAACTAGGATTTTATCCAACGACAATGAGCATTGGATAAATAGATTTGGCCTTACCTTTAAAATTAGTAACATTTAAGAAAATAAGCAAGGGTAATGATGGAGAATCCAAGAGTACCAGAGATGGTGAAAAGCATATGATGAGAAATAAAACTTGTATCACTAGTAGATTTGAAAGTGTTGACCATATGGCCATAAATCTCAATGCACCTATTGAAAAAGTTTGGAAAGTTTTGAATGTTGTATTTGGTTCTTCTATACAAATCCATCACATCATCACCATAAAGAATAAAAGATGGAGTGAAGGTGCCAATAGGATCTCTGTTTAGATCTTTATTACGCTTATTCATAAATTTAGATATCATTCAATTGAAAATCTATTATATCATAAAAAAAGAAGAGGAGACGAGGGATCCACATTCCTTTAACTTGGGTCAAATAGCCTATTAAAATACTCACAAACAATATAAGTTTTTTTATTTTCTCTTATCCAACATTGGGGCATAATTCGTCAGATTTGATCCAAAATGCCTCTATTTGGGGATTTTAATATGGATTTGATTTAATATAGTAAAAATAAATAAATTCTGGAACCAAAGGTTTGAGTTTTAAACTAGGGAAATATAATTTAATACGAGATAAAACAACAATATAAAAAATGAATGGATGTCTTAAGTTTTCTTTTATTATTATATGTTTCAGTGATATTTTCTTGAATAAGATGACTTTGTATTATAACACATTAGTCAAAGGTTCGAGAAATAGACAACGGTATTTTCTTTCTGCCGAAAAAGAGAAAGAGATTTAATAAAAGCATCTGATAAATATTTGTCATTCTTAAAACAAAGCTAAAATATATTATTTTTCAAATGAAAATAAATCTTATCCTACTCAAAAATCTAAAAAATGAAACTAAAAATACGCCATTGCCGGGGATCGAACCCAGGTCACCCGCGTGACAGGCAGGAATACTCACCACTATACTACAACGACTCAATTGTTCTCCAATTTTAATGTACAATTACATAAAAGTAGGATAACTAATTGAACATTCAATTATTTTTTTTAATGATACCAATAGCACTCTCAAAATGAGGCAAATATAAATTTTTGTTGTAATCTTAACGCAACAAATCCATCTTTTTCTAAGCTTCGAAGAAAGATTATTACGAGATTAAATACTAAAGTTATCAGTTGAGAACTAATCTCCGGCCACATAGAATTACGCCCATTTTTTATAGTAGTTTTAACGACCGCCGTAATACAAATTAACTCATAAATTAAAAAATTAATGTTACAGGTGTTTAGATTAAAAAATTTCTAGAAATTAGTATAGTAGTCCTTAAAGATACCACTACAAGTATAAGAACCTAAAAATCCCCTAGTTGCACCATCATTAATGCACTTAATCCAATAAGTTTTTGGACGGTTCCAACCTTAAGTTTTGGGAACTACATGAGGATGAAAATAATCCAAAAGGATTTTAAGATTCAATACTCATGCACAAATAAAGAAGAAGAGTTTGAGAGGTTACTTGTCCAGAAACATAAGAAAGAATCAGGTTAATTGAGTAATTTCCATGAGTGGTTTTACCTTCAACCACACGTTTATTCATGCGATGCCAAATAGTTTCACCATAGCAATCACAACAAACAAAGGGAGAAGTTTGCATGGATTATACAACCTTATATGACAAATTCTCCAAATACAAAGGGTGGAAACAGAAAGAATATTAATCTGGATGGTTTTCCTAAGCCATTTCTATAAGGTGAAAGAGAGTAGAAAACTGATAACAATTATAGTTAGATTCTGAGTCACAATAACACAAATCACATTGAGAGGCCATGGGAAGACCTCTAAATGGCAGGTACCCATAAATGGGGATTTTATGGTATATAATCCTCAAAATAAAATAAAAAATATTAGGAGGAATTGATACCATAATTTTTTAGCTCAATGTAGTTATTGACCATTGATATTAATAAAATTTTATAATCGTATTTGAAACTCATATCACCATTACTACTATAATTCTCCAATAGGAGGTCACGGTTAAAAATATTTGGACTCGTAACATGATGCACCGTAGATCATATGATGGATTAGTCAGAATATTTAAATAACGCAAAATCAAATTATTTCTTTTAATGATATATTTCACACTCGCGTAAAAGACATGATAAATATAAATGTCAATATTGAGTGATTTATTTACAAGACATTTGTTCCAAGAATGGATTCAAAGCATGATCATGTCTCCCATACAAAGAAACCAAATACTATCATCAAAGATGATATTAACATTCCTCTTAATACCACAACAAATAGTTGATCAATTTGATAGCTAAGTACAACCTTATTCCTGATCACTCTAGCTCTAAGAAAACTGTCACCTTAGTTATAGTAAGTAATAATCTCCTGACAAAATTTAATGGAGTCTTCCTCATTCAACTTATGAGGGACCAAATACCCAAAACTCCCCCTTTTCAGGAGTACAAACTTTGTTCCACGTCACACTAAAATTCTTTTAATATATAGTATCACCTTCAAAAATATAGTATACAATCCTTTAATTAATTTACTTCATGATTACAATTGTGCCAGGAATACACAATTAACTTATAACCAAGAAGGATTTGAATGATACTTTTTAGTAATTTATTTTTAATAGTAGTAGACACAAAAGAATGTTTGAAGTGGATAACTAGGATTTTATCCAACGACAATGAGCATTGGATAAATAGATTTGGCCTTACCTTTAAAATTAGTAACATTTAAGAAAATAAGCAAGGGTAATGATGGAGAATCCAAGAGTACCAGAGATGGTGAAAAGCATATGATGAGAAATAAAACTTGTATCACTAGTAGATTTGAAAGTGTTGACCATATGGCCATAAATCTCAATGCACCTATTGAAAAAGTTTGGAAAGTTTTGAATGTTGTATTTGGTTCTTCTATACAAATCCATCACATCATCACCATAAAGAATAAAAGATGGAGTGAAGGTGCCAATAGGATCTCTGTTTAGATCTTTATTACGCTTATTCATAAATTTAGATATCATTCAATTGAAAATCTATTATATCATAAAAAAAGAAGAGGAGACGAGGGATCCACATTCCTTTAACTTGGGTCAAATAGCCTATTAAAATACTCACAAACAATATAAGTTTTTTTATTTTCTCTTATCCAACATTGGGGCATAATTCGTCAGATTTGATCCAAAATGCCTCTATTTGGGGATTTTAATATGGATTTGATTTAATATAGTAAAAATAAATAAATTCTGGAACCAAAGGTTTGAGTTTTAAACTAGGGAAATATAATTTAATACGAGATAAAACAACAATATAAAAAATGAATGGATGTCTTAAGTTTTCTTTTATTATTATATGTTTCAGTGATATTTTCTTGAATAAGATGACTTTGTATTATAACACATTAGTCAAAGGTTCGAGAAATAGACAACGGTATTTTCTTTCTGCCGAAAAAGAGAAAGAGATTTAATAAAAGCATCTGATAAATATTTGTCATTCTTAAAACAAAGCTAAAATATATTATTTTTCAAATGAAAATAAATCTTATCCTACTCAAAAATCTAAAAAATGAAACTAAAAATACGCCATTGCCGGGGATCGAACCCAGGTCACCCGCGTGACAGGCAGGAATACTCACCACTATACTACAACGACTCAATTGTTCTCCAATTTTAATGTACAATTACATAAAAGTAGGATAACTAATTGAACATTCAATTATTTTTTTTAATGATACCAATAGCACTCTCAAAATGAGGCAAATATAAATTTTTGTTGTAATCTTAACGCAACAAATCCATCTTTTTCTAAGCTTCGAAGAAAGATTATTACGAGATTAAATACTAAAGTTATCAGTTGAGAACTAATCTCCGGCCACATAGAATTACGCCCATTTTTTATAGTAGTTTTAACGACCGCCGTAATACAAATTAACTCATAAATTAAAAAATTAATGTTACAGGTGTTTAGATTAAAAAATTTCTAGAAATTAGTATAGTAGTCCTTAAAGATACCACTACAAGTATAAGAACCTAAAAATCCCCTAGTTGCACCATCATTAATGCACTTAATCCAATAAGTTTTTGGACGGTTCCAACCTTAAGTTTTGGGAACTACATGAGGATGAAAATAATCCAAAAGGATTTTAAGATTCAATACTCATGCACAAATAAAGAAGAAGAGTTTGAGAGGTTACTTGTCCAGAAACATAAGAAAGAATCAGGTTAATTGAGTAATTTCCATGAGTGGTTTTACCTTCAACCACACGTTTATTCATGCGATGCCAAATAGTTTCACCATAGCAATCACAACAAACAAAGGGAGAAGTTTGCATGGATTATACAACCTTATATGACAAATTCTCCAAATACAAAGGGTGGAAACAGAAAGAATATTAATCTGGATGGTTTTCCTAAGCCATTTCTATAAGGTGAAAGAGAGTAGAAAACTGATAACAATTATAGTTAGATTCTGAGTCACAATAACACAAATCACATTGAGAGGCCATGGGAAGACCTCTAAATGGCAGGTACCCATAAATGGGGATTTTATGGTATATAATCCTCAAAATAAAATAAAAAATATTAGGAGGAATTGATACCATAATTTTTTAGCTCAATGTAGTTATTGACCATTGATATTAATAAAATTTTATAATCGTATTTGAAACTCATATCACCATTACTACTATAATTCTCCAATAGGTGGTCACGGTTAAAAATATTTGGACTCGTAACATGATGCACCGTAGATCATATGATGGATTAGTCAGAATATTTAAATAACGCAAAATCAAATTATTTCTTTTAATGATATATTTCACACTCGCGTAAAAGACATGATAAATATAAATGTCAATATTGAGTGATTTATTTACAAGACATTTGTTCCAAGAATGGATTCAAAGCATGATCATGTCTCCCATACAAAGAAACCAAATACTATCATCAAAGATGATATTAACATTCCTCTTAATACCACAACAAATAGTTGATCAATTTGATAGCTAAGTACAACCTTATTCCTGATCACTCTAGCTCTAAGAAAACTGTCACCTTAGTTATAGTAAGTAATAATCTCCCGACAAAATTTAATGGAGTCTTCCTCATTCAACTTATGAGGGACCAAATACCCAAAACTCCCCCTTTTCAGGAGTACAAACTTTGTTCCACGTCACACTAACATTCTTTTAATATATAGTATCACCTTCAAAAATATAGTATACAATCCTTTAATTAATTTACTTCATGATTACAATTGTGCCAGGAATACACAATTAACTTATAACCAAGAAGGATTTGAATGATACTTTTTAGTAATTTATTTTTAATAGTAGTAGACACAAAAGAATGTTTGAAGTGGATAACTAGGATTTTATCCAACGACAATGAGCATTGGATAAATAGATTTGGCCTTACCTTTAAAATTAGTAACATTTAAGAAAATAAGCAAGGGTAATGATGGAGAATCCAAGAGTACCAGAGATGGTGAAAAGCATATGATGAGAAATAAAACTTGTATCACTAGTAGATTTGAAAGTGTTGACCATATGGCCATAAATCTCAATGCACCTATTGAAAAAGTTTGGAAAGTTTTGAATGTTGTATTTGGTTCTTCTATAAAAATCCATCACATCATCACCATAAAGAATAAAAGATGGAGTGAAGGTGCCAATAGGATCTCTGTTTAGATCTTTATTACGCTTATTCATAAATTTAGATATCATTCAATTGAAAATCTATTATATCATAAAAAAAGAAGAGGAGACGAGGGATCCACATTCCTTTAACTTGGGTCAAATAGCCTATTAAAATACTCACAAACAATATAAGTTTTTTTATTTTCTCTTATCCAACATTGGGGCATAATTCGTCAGATTTGATCCAAAATGCCTCTATTTGGGGATTTTAATATGGATTTGATTTAATATAGTAAAAATAAATAAATTCTGGAACCAAAGGTTTGAGTTTTAAACTAGGGAAATATAATTTAATACGAGATAAAACAACAATATAAAAAATGAATGGATGTCTTAAGTTTTCTTTTATTATTATATGTTTCAGTGATATTTTCTTGAATAAGATGACTTTGTATTATAACACATTAGTCAAAGGTTCGATGTATTATAACACATTAGTCAAAGGTTCGAGAAATAGACAACGGTATTTTCTTTCTTCCGAAAAAGAGAAAGAGATTTAATAAAAGCATCTGATAAATATTTGTCATTCTTAAAACAAAGCTAAAATATATTATTTTTCAAATGAAAATAAATCTTATCCTACTCAAAAATCTAAAAAATGAAACTAAAAATACGCCATTACCGGGGATCGAACCCAGGTCACCCGCGTGACAGGCAGGAATACTCACCACTATACTACAACGACTCAATTGTTCTCCAATTTTAATGTATAATTACATAAAAGTAGGATAACTAATTGAACATTCAATTATTTTTTTTAATGATACCAATAGCACTCTCAAAATGAGGCAAATATAAATTTTTGTTGTAATCTTAACGCAACAAATCCATCTTTTTCTAAGCTTCGAAGAAAGAGTATTACGAGATTAAATACTAAAGTTATCAGTTGAGAACTAATCTCCGGCCACATAGAATTACGCCCATTTTTTATAGTAGTTTTAACGACCGCCGTAATACAAATTAACTCATAAATTAAAAAATTAATGTTACAGGTGTTTAGATTAAAAAATTTCTAGAAATTAGTATAGTAGTCCTTAAAGATACCACTACAAGTATAAGAACCTAAAAATCCCCTAGTTGCACCATCATTAATGCACTTAATCCAATAAGTTTTTGGACGGTTCCAACCTTAAGTTTTGGGAACTACATGAGGATGAAAATAATCCAAAAGGATTTTAAGATTCAATACTCATGCACAAATAAAGAAGAAGAGTTTGAGAGGTTACTTGTCCAGAAACATAAGAAAGAATCAGGTTAATTGAGTAATTTCCATGAGTGGTTTTACCTGCAACCACACGTTTATTCATGCGATGCCAAATAGTTTCACCATAGCAATCACAACAAACAAAGGGAGAAGTTTGCATGGATTATACAACCTTATATGACAAATTCTCCAAATACAAAGGGTGGAAACAGAAAGAATATTAATCTGGATGGTTTTCCTAAGCCATTTCTATAAGGTGAAAGAGAGTAGAAAACTGATAACAATTATAGTTAGATTCTGAGTCACAATAACACAAATCACATTGAGAGGCCATGGGAAGACCTCTAAATGGCAGGTACCCATAAATGGGGATTTTATGGTATATAATCCTCAAAATAAAATAAAAAATATTAGGAGGAATTGATACCATAATTTTTTAGCTCAATGTAGTTATTGACCATTGATATTAATAAAATTTTATAATCGTATTTGAAACTCATATCACCATTACTACTATAATTCTCCAATAGGAGGTCACGGTTAAAAATATTTGGACTCGTAACATGATGCACCGTAGATCATATGATGGATTAGTCAGAATATTTAAATAACGCAAAATCAAATTATTTCTTTTAATGATATATTTCACACTCGCGTAAAAGACATGATAAATATAAATGTCAATATTGAGTGATTTATTTACAAGACATTTGTTCCAAGAATGGATTCAAAGCATGATCATGTCTCCCATACAAAGAAACCAAATACTATCATCAAAGATGATATTAACATTCCTCTTAATACCACAACAAATAGTTGATCAATTTGATAGCTAAGTACAACCTTATTCCTGATCACTCTAGCTCTAAGAAAACTGTCACCTTAGTTATAGTAAGTAATAATCTCCCGACAAAATTTAATGGAGTCTTCCTCATTCAACTTATGAGGGACCAAATACCCAAAACTCCCCCTTTTCAGGAGTACAAACTTTGTTCCACGTCACACTAACATTCTTTTAATATATAGTATCACCTTCAAAAATATAGTATACAATCCTTTAATTAATTTACTTCATGATTACAATTGTGCCAGGAATACACAATTAACTTATAACCAAGAAGGATTTGAATGATACTTTTTAGTAATTTATTTTTAATAGTAGTAGACACAAAAGAATGTTTGAAGTGGATAACTAGGATTTTATCCAACGACAATGAGCATTGGATAAATAGATTTGGCCTTACCTTTAAAATTAGTAACATTTAAGAAAATAAGCAAGGGTAATGATGGAGAATCCAAGAGTACCAGAGATGGTGAAAAGCATATGATGAGAAATAAAACTTGTATCACTAGTAGATTTGAAAGTGTTGACCATATGGCCATAAATCTCAATGCACCTATTGAAAAAGTTTGGAAAGTTTTGAATGTTGTATTTGGTTCTTCTATAAAAATCCATCACATCATCACCATAAAGAATAAAAGATGGAGTGAAGGTGCCAATAGGATCTCTGTTTAGATCTTTATTACGCTTATTCATAAATTTAGATATCATTCAATTGAAAATCTATTATATCATAAAAAAAGAAGAGGAGACGAGGGATCCACATTCCTTTAACTTGGGTCAAATAGCCTATTAAAATACTCACAAACAATATAAGTTTTTTTATTTTCTCTTATCCAACATTGGGGCATAATTCGTCAGATTTGATCCAAAATGCCTCTATTTGGGGATTTTAATATGGATTTGATTTAATATAGTAAAAATAAATAAATTCTGGAACCAAAGGTTTGAGTTTTAAACTAGGGAAATATAATTTAATACGAGATAAAACAACAATATAAAAAATGAATAGATGTCTTAAGTTTTCTTTTATTATTATATGTTTTTTCTTGAATAAGATGACTTTGTATTATAGCACATTAGTCAAAGGATCAAGAAATAGACAACGGTATTTTCTTTCTGCCGAAAAAGAGAAAGAGAATTAATAAAAGCATCTGATAAATATTTGTCATTCTTAAAACAAAGCTAAAATTTATTATTTTTCAAATGAAATTAAATCTTATCCTACTCAAAAATCTAAAAAATGGAACTAAAAATACGCCGTTGTCGGGGATCGAACCCGGGTAACCCGGGTGACAAGCGGGAATATTCACCACTATACTACAACGACTCAATTGTTCTCCAATTTTAATGTATAATTACATAAAAGTAGAAAAACTAATTGAACATTCAATTATTTTTTTAATGATACCAATAGCATTCTCAAAATGAGGCAAATATAAATTTTTGTTGTAATCTTAACGCGACGAATCCATCTTTTTCTAAGCTTCGAAGAAAGAGTATTACGAGATTAAATACTAAAGTTATCAGTTGAGAACTAATCCCCGGCCACATAGAATTACGCCCATTTTTTAGAGTAGTTTTAACGACCGCCGTAATACAAATTAACTCATAAATTAAAAAATTAATGTTACAGGTGTTTAGATTAAAACAATTCTAGAAATTAGTATAGTAGTCCTTAAAGATACCACTACAAGTATAAGAACCTAAAAATCCCCTAGTTGCACCATCATTAATGCACTTAATCCAATAAGTTTTAGGAGGGTTCCAACCTTAAGTTTTGGGAACTACATGAGGATGAAAATAATCCAAAAGGATTTTAAGATTCAATACTCATGCACAAATAAAGAAGAAGAGTTTGAGAGGTTACTTGTCCAGAAACATAAGAAATAATCAGGTTAATTGAGTAATTTCCATGAGTGGTTTTACCTTCAACCACACGTTTATTCATGTGATGTCAAATAGTTTCACCATAGCAATCACAACAAACAAAGGGAGAAGTTTGCGTGGATTAGACAACCTTATATGACAAATTCTCCAAATACAAAGGGTGGAAACAGAAAGAATATTAATCTGGATGGTTTTCCTAAGCCATTTCTATAAGGTGAAAGAGAGTAGAAAACTGATAACAATTATAGTTAGATTCTGAGTCACAATAACACAAATCACATTGAGAGGCCATGGGAAGACCTCTAAATGGCAGGTACCCATAAATGGGGATTTTATGGTATATAATCCTCAAAATAAAATAAAAAATATTTAGAGGAATTGATTCCAAAATCTTTTAGCTCAATGTAGTTATTGACCATTGATATTAATAAAATATTATAATCGTATTTGAAACTCATATCACCATTACTACTATAATTCTCAAATAGGAGGTCACGGTTAAAAATATTTGGATTCGTAACATGATGCACCGTAGATCATATGATGGATTAGTCAGAATATTTAAATAACGCAAAATCAAATTATTTCTTTTAATGATATATTTCACACTCGCGTAAAAGACATGATAAATATAAATGTCAATATTGAGTGATTTATTTACAAGACATTTGTTCCAAGAATGGATTCAAAGCATGATCATGTCTCCCATACAAAGAAACCAAATACTATCATCAAAGATGATGATCTGACCTGATCAGGAGGGGATCACGGGCTGGCCACACGCTGTTGGACTGTTACCTGTTCACCGGCGATGAGGAGGAAAAAGGGGGGTGTACCTGCAAAACACTCTGATGCCAAAGTAAGGAGTAGGGCAGAGCGAGAGCAAAGTACAGAAATTGGGTAAGGAGAGAGTTACCTGACCCTCTTGAGGAAGAGGGTATTTATAGAGAGACCCCAGCGCTGGGCCAACGGTCATTAGGGATGAACTGGATGACCAGGCCCAACCCTAATGACTGCTAGGGCTTACGTGGCGTAGTGAAGACCAGGATGTGGTCTTCGCCCTAGTTCAACCGCTCCTAGATCTCCGGAATATGGGTTTGACCTGCTCTTTTGGAGGTGGGCAGTTGGTTGGTGACGTGTCCCCGCGGAGGGGAGCACGTGGAGAACGTGCGTCGGGCACGTTGTTCTCCCCGCGGAGGGGAGCTCGCGAGGTACTCCGGAGCGCGTTGTTCTCCCCGCAGAGGGGAGGGACCATGGCCGCGCTTTGGTGAGCCAGGAACGGTTCTGCTCATCTGGTGTGGTGGATGATGAAAGGTTGTTGGGATGTTGCTCGTGTTCGGCGGCCTGCCCGGCTCGTCTTGAGGGATGCACGTGCCCAGCGTGCCCGATTCGCCTGTTGGGCCGTACGCGGTATTGGGCCTGCCGAGGTTGGGCCCATACCGGAACAGGAGCCCCTCAAGTCGAAGCTCTGGGGAGAGAGCGAGGACTTAAGGTTGCTGCATCTGGACCGGGCACTCGTGCGAAGATCTCCGGTCGTCGGCAGAGCGGGGAGAAGGCAGGTGAAGGGACGCGACTGTCAGGTTGCCGCCACGTGTCTTGCGCTAAGCGGTCGTAGGGGCGGCTACCCTATGTCATTAATGAGCCTAGGGTCGCTTCGAATCCCGTGCCGGGTTATAAATATGGGGGTCCCCGCTCATTCTGCTACTTTTCACTCCGCCGTTGTGTCTGCTAAGCTTTGTCATCTCTGCTCGTCCGCCGCTTGCCGTCGATCGCCGCCGCACCGTTTGATCTTTCCTTCCGTCCGCCGCCGTTACAAGTGAGTTCTTCTTTTCCCTCCTTTTTTATTTCCGTCGTTCAATTGGAAGGTGTGGTCGGGGCATGATGAATGCCCCGAGGAGGGACGCGAGTTCCACCGTGTCTGGCGAATTTTCTGATGAGTGTCCCGGGGAGGATAGGCTGGTTCCGATGAATGCCCCGAGGACGGGAGCTTTTTCTGATGAATGCCCCGAGGACGGGGGGCTTTCTCCGATGAATGCCCCGGGGATAAGTACCTTCTCCGATGGCTGTCCCGAGGGGGGATGGGGGGTCGGCCTTTGATCCCCCGAGGAGGGTAGACGAGGAGCGAGTGTTTGCACGTCGCTTCCCGGCCTTTGTCGCCCTTTCACTTGACTTGCGGTGGAAGGGTGGATTTGATCCTGGCTATCGAATTCACCGTTGTCCTCTGCTTTCAGGTGTAGATGTCGGCTCTGGTGCCGGGGATAATGGTCGAAGACAATAAACCTGAGATTCCGGAGTATGACGATGAGCGTATTGCCCCGTCCGAGGAGTGGGCGGCCGAGGAGTCTCTTTCTACTCCTTCTTGTTTCGTGGCCGATGCATCCGACGTGTACGCCACGGTTGAGGACACGCCTATAGGAGAGCCACAACACTGGCAGGTGTACCGACCAAAAGAACATCACCGCATCTGCTCGCGCTATGGGCGGCGGATGTTCCCGATGCATGAATTCTATTTTAAAGAAGCTCGGCTCCGGTTACCGTTCTCCGCCTTTCATCTGGGGCTTTTCGACTGGTTGCGCCTCGCCCCGTCCCAACTGCACCCCAATGCCTTGGCTTTCATCCGGGCTTTCGAGGTGGTGTGTTTCTACCTCTCGGTGGAGCCGACGGTACCGTTATTTTTCCGCATCTTCCACCTGCAGCGGCAGACGGTGAATGGCCGCCACGGATGGGTTTCATTTAAGCAATCGACCAAACTTTTCAAAGCGTATAGCGATTATGTCAAAGATTTCAAGAACCGGTTCTATCTCGTCAAGCCGATCACGCAGCACGGCTCAGACACTCTCTTCGACGAGGGCGAGCGAACGGTAGATGGCCAACGATTCTGCGCGTGGCTTCCTAAGATACATCTACTGTGGACCGCGGAGCATTTCAGCCGAGGGACGGATAGGTATATCGTCCGGGCGGGGACCCTCGAGGAGAAGGACATGGCCGCCTATTTGAAAATAGTTGCTTTTGTGCGGTCCCTCCCTCCGTCGAAGCTGGTGACGCCCGATGGTCGGTATATCCTTGACGCGTAGGGGAATGTACGCACCAAGAAGCGTTTGATAAATACTAAGACCCTGCTCGGTTGTGCGACCGGGGCGGCCGCTCTGGATTACCTAGGTAGGAATGTTTGTTTTTCTCCCCGGGGCTTTTGACCGTCGCTAACTCTTTTCTTTGTTTTTACAGCGAACATGTCTTCCGTCGAGGAGTGGGTGAAGCAGTTGCGTGCTGCTAGGAATGCCGCGGCCCCGAGGACGAGGGTGAGCCAGCTGGTCGGACAGGAGGTCGCGACGCCGGGGGGGCAAATTTCGTCCTCTTCGCCTCAAGAGAGCCAATCTCCTGCGTCTCAAGGAGCGTCGAAGAGGCAGAGGTCCGAGGAGCCCCGAGTGGTGGATCTGACGGTCGGCACCGTCGAGGAAGGTTATGTCGTCCCGCCCTGCCACCAGCATCCGGGATATTTTCATGGTGCCCGTTCTCCCACTGTCTCCGCTGGGGAGGTGAAGGTTGTTCGTCAGGCCGATCGAGAGACTCGTCGACATGTTCTGGCTGAGGACTTGGCCGCAATGATGCGGACGTTCACGACGGCTCTTGTGCTGAACGAGGAGGGCTGCTCCGCTGCTGAGCTGTCCAAACTGCAAGGGGATCTTACTTTCACGCAGTCGCGGTTGGCCAAGCTCACTGAGGAGTTGGAGAAGAGCCAGAAGGATGTTGCTGAGCAGCGGAAACGGGCAGAGGGTGCTGAGGGGAAGGTGACTTCGCTGGAGGAGAAACTGGGGACAGCGACGGCCGAGGTGCAGGCGCTGAAGGTTCGCACGGAAGTTTTGGACAACGCGGTTCGTCCGGCCGAGGACGAGACAGACGGAGATCGACGGTTAATCACTCGTGCTGACCTGATCGCTCGTATCCGGGTGTTGGAAAGCGACTGTCTGGAGGCTGTCGAGGTCGGGTTCAAGAGTGTTGTCGAGCAGGTTCAGGTCGCCAATCCTGGTGTCGTGCTGGTCGTGGACGGGATAGGGCCGTACCACGATATTGTTGACGGGAAGGTGATCGATCCCTATCTTGTTATCCCCGAGGAGGAACCCGCGGCTGCTGACCGGGCGGACGAGGAAGCATAGGTTGTCGGGCCTGCGTGCTCGTTGTTTTTATGGCCTGCGTGCCGATGTTTGTTATCTCTTTCTTTGGGCCTGCGTGCTCTGTATTTGTACCATTGACTACTGGGCTGGTGCCCGCTTTTGTTTAATATATTTTTCGTGGATTTTCTAAGTGTGCGCTCGTTATTTGCATGTCGTGTATGCTCGTTTTTCGTATTTGTTTGAATGCCTCTGATGTGTATGACATTTCTTGTAAATTTTCTAAGTGTGCGCTCGGTGTGTTTAGCTCGACAATTTGTTACCGGTAGTGCAGGGAACTGGCCGGTTTGGCCGGCGATGTAGCCGGGCCGTTTCGGGGGTAGTTCTCCCCGGGGCGTGGACGTCCCATCGCGAGCTGGGTGTCCTGCCTCTTTTGGTACGACGGCGAGGAGCCTCGGTCAAGGAGCCGACGGCGAGGAGCCTTCTAAGTGTGCGCACACGAGAGGCAGGGCTTGCTTTTCTTTGGTCGCTAGTGGACGCGGGGGTGTGCGGTGGTACCATGTCGCCCCCCAATGGTCGGGACGATGGGTCGTCGCGGGCAATGTTTTAACTGTAGTACCGCTTAAGCTTCGCGGCGTTCCATGGTCGAGCTAGTTGTTCACCGAGTAGGTTTTCGAGGTAATAGGCCCCGTGCTCCGTTTTGTCCCGGACTCAGTACGGGCCTTCCCAGTTCGCAGCTAGTTTGCCCTCGTGGGAGTCTTTCTGGTTTCTGCGTAGAACTAAGTCGCCTGTTTGAAAATCGCGTTTTATGACTTTGTTGTTATGGCGAAGTGTGACTTGTTGCTTCAGCCGGGCTTCCCGGAGGGCTGCCCCTGAGCGGATTTCTTCGACAAGGTCGAGCTCTTCTCGGAGGGAGCCGTCGTTGTCGTCGGTGTCCAGGGGAGCTTCCGTTCGTCGGGACGGTTCGTGAATTTCGACCGGTATCACGGCCTCGGTTCCGTACGTGAGGCGAAATGGGGTTTCCCCCGTGGTTGAGTGGAGAGTGGTGCGGTATGCCCAGAGGACGCTGTGGAGTTCTTCGACCCATGCTCGTTTGGCGTCGCCGAGTCGTCGTCTGAGACCTCTGAGTATAACTCTGTTCGCCGCCTCCGCCTGGCCGTTTGTCTGAGGGTGTTCGACCGAGGCGAAGTGATGTTTGGTTCCGAGTTTGGTGACGAAGTCGCAGAAGTTTTTGTCTGTGAATTGTGTGCTGTTGTCGGTGACGATGGCGAGCGGGACCCCGAATCTGGCGAGGATGTTGCGTTTGTAGAATCGGAGTATGTTGTGGGCGGTTATTTTGGCCAGAGCTTCGGCCTCGATCCACTTGGTGAAGTAATCGACTCCCACGATGAGGTACTTGTTCTGGTATGAACCTAAGGGGAAAGGCCCAAGGATGTCCAGCCCCCACCAGGCGAACGGCCACGAAGATGAGAGGGACGTGAGTTCGGTCGGGGGGGGCGAGGTGCATGTCCCCGTGTCGTTGACATTTATCACATCGTTTGACGTGTTCCTTTGCGTCAGACTGCATTGATGGCCAGTAGTAGCCTGCGCGTAGGGCCTTGCGTGCTAGGGATCTTCCGCCGAGGTGCTGCGCGTTGATGCCTTCGTAGATTTCTTCTAGAACGATTGTACTCTGGGACTTATCTAAGCACTTGAGGAGTGGGATTGCGAAGCCTCGGCGGTATAGTCGTCCCTCGAGGAGGACGTACGAGCAGGCCCGTCGTTTCGTCGCGTTGGCCTCGCCAGGGTTGGCCGGAAGGTGGCCGGTGTTGAGATAGGTGTGGAGCGGGGTCATCCAGCAGTCAGCGTCTCTGACGGCGTTGATGTCGAGGGTTGTGGTGGTCGCGCTGGTACTCGGTTGCGACAAGATTTCTTGAATGACCGATTTGTGGCCGCCTCGCTTTTTGGTGCTTGCCAGTTTGGAGAGGATGTCGGCGCGGGTGTTCTGCTCGCGAGGGACGCGCTGGATCTCTGCTGAGTCGAAACCTCTCAGTTTTTCGGTGATGAGCGCCAGGTAACCGGCCAGGGTGTCGTTTTTTGCTTGATATTCGCCTCGGACTTGCGAAGCGACCAGCTGGGAATCCGTGTAGATTCGGATGTCCCTGGCTCCCAGGTCGGATGCCAGGCGAAGGCCGGCGAGAAACGCTTCGTATTCGGCCTGGTTGTTAGTCGTTGGGAAAGCCAGTGTGAGGGAGACTTCGATGACTGTACCCTCTTCGTTGTCGAGGACGATGCCGGCGCCGCTTCCCGTGGAGTTGGAGGAACCATCCACAAAGATGGTCCAGAGGTGGTTCCCGGCGGTAGGGTCGGGTGGTGTGGTCATCTCGGCGACGAAATCGGCCAAAGCTTGAGCCTTGATGGCGTGCCGGCTCTCGTAGGTGATGTCGAACTCGGAGAGTTCTAGCGACCATTTCAGCATGCGTCCGACCATGTCGGGGCGGCCGAGTAGCTGGCGGATGGGCTGATCGGTGCGTAGCACGACGGTGTGTGCGAGAAAATAATGTCGGAGTCGGCGTGCCACCGTCACGAGGGCCAGGGCGACTTTTTCGATCAGCTGGTATCGGACTTCCGGGCCGTGGAGGGCTTTGCTAGTAAAATAAATGGGCTTTTGTCCTTCCCCGGCTTCGCTCACGAGGACGGCGCTGACGGCTTCGTTGGACACGGCCATATATAAGTATAGGGTTTCGCCCATCGCGGGGCGTGTCAGCACTGGTGGTTCAGATAGGATGCGTTTGAGGTGGCAAAGGGCTTTCTCACATTCGTCCGTCCATTCGAATTTGGTCTCCTTCCTGAGCAGTTTGAAGAAGGGGAGGGCGTGTTGGGCCGATCTCGCGATGAATCGCGAGAGGGAGGCGAGTACGCTGTTGAGGGACTGGATGGCCCTCTTCATGGTCGGCATGGTGATATTGGAGAAGGCGTGGCATTTGTCCGGATTGGCTTCGATCCCCCGTTCGGTTAAGTAGTAGCTGAGGAATTTACTGGCGCAGACGCCGAAGGTGCACTTTTCCGGGTTAAAACGCATGCGACATGACCTCGCGGTCTTGAAGACCTTCTGGAGGTGTGCCGCGTAGTCGTCCTCCGCGCCGGATTTGACGATCATGTCGTCCATATATACTTCGAGCATGTCCCCGATTTCGTCGCGGAAGACACGGTTCATCATCCGCTGGTATGTGGCCCCGGCGTTTTTGAGGCCGAAGGGCATCACGTTGTAATAGTAATTGCCCGACCCCGTCATGAAGGCCGTGGCTTGTTTATCGTGTTCGGCCATCGGGATCTGGTTGTATCCCGAGTACGCGTCCATGAAGGACAAGAGCTTGAAGCCCGCAGAGTTGTCGACGAGCTTGTCGATATTGGGGAGGGGGTAGGCGTCCTTAGGACATGCCCGGTTGAGGTCAGTGTAGTCAACACACATGCGCCATTTTCCATTATTCTTTTTAACGAGTACAACGTTGGACAGCCAGGTTGAATACCGGGCTTCCGAAATAAAATTTGCCTCTAAGAGGTCTTTTACAGCTTGTTCGGCCGCTGCCGATTTTTCGGGGGACTGGCGACGTCGGCGTTGTACAACGGCCTTTGCGGTTGGGTTGATGGACAGCTGGTGGCAGGCGACCTCGGGGTCGAGTCCCGGCATTTCCGCGGCGCTCCAGGCGAAGAGGTCGGCATTCTCACGGAGGCAGGCTTGGAGCTGACGTTTCACGAGGTCTGGGAGTCCTGCGCCTATCCTCACGGTTCTGCTCGCGTCTTCTCCGAGGGGAATGAATTCTAATTCTCCATCCGGGATGGGGCGTGCTGGGTGTCAGGGCTGCCCGTTGACCTCGTCGGTCTTTGTTTTATTGTCGAGCTCAACGGATCCGACCAGCTCCTTTGGTTTGTCCTTCGGCGTAGCGCTTGACGCTTTCTTTTTGGTCGATGGAGCGATGGAGTCTAGGCCTTTCAGCGCGGCTTCGAAACATCTTCGAGCGGCTTCGATGTCTCCGTTGAGGGTTACCACGGCTCCCCTTCTCGTGTAGTACTTCATCTTCAGGTGGACGGTGGAGGGTACCGCGGTGAGTTCTGCTATCGTCGTCCTGCCCAGGATGCAGTTATAGAGGGATGGGCATTCGATGACTAAGAAACAGATGCTGATGTATCTAGCCGTTTCCTCTTCTTCGAAGGTGACTTTCAATTCCACGTATCCCCAAGGTCTCGTCGTCGTCCCGTTGAACCCGTGAAGGTCGGAGCCTACGTAGGGGGAGAGGTTGGATTCGTCGAGCTGGAGAGTTGTGAACAGATGTGAGTACATGATGTCAACCGAGCTCCCGCCGTCGACGAGGAGGCGCCTGACGTCGAAGTTTGCCATCCGGGCACGTATGAGCAAGGGTATGTTGGAATTGGGAGATCCCCCGGGTAGTTCCTCGAGGTAAAATGTGATCGGGTTGGAGCGGCCTCGGAATTTGTCGAGCGTTCTCATTTTACCGGAGTTGTTCGCGATGAGCTCGTCGAATTTCCTTTTCACAGATCCTATGGATAGACTCCTCGTGGCCCCATCAGAGATGACCATGGCTCTGGGGAAGTATTCCCATCGGCTGGTTGGTCGGATTGGGTCGTCGATTAGGTTGGGTCCTTCGGGGATGCCGAATTCTCTGCTTGCAAACCAATCCTCGGGGCGGCTGACGCACAACACGACCTGTAGCCTGCCGCTGTCCTCTGGAGAGGGGAGTTCCTCGATTTTCTTAGCTTCCGGAGCCTCTGGCCTGGGTGGTTCACCTCCTCGGGTGTATCGCTTCAGGTGCCCATCTTTGATTAGGATTTCGATCGCATCTTTGAGATGGATGCAGTCTTCCGTCACGTGCCCGTGGGTCCTGTGGAATCGGCAGTATTTTGACTTGTCCACGTTGGGTTTGGGCGGCGTTGGTCGCGGAAAACGGACACCTCCCTGAACGAACTCGGTTTTAGCGCATTCGGCCAGTATGTGTTCGCGTGAAGCGACCAAGGCTGTGTACTCTGTGAATCTTCCTGCCGGGCCGTGTGGTTCGCGTTGTTCGCGGGGTTCGCGGGGGCGGTCTTCCCGACGGCGGTCTCCTCCTCGTCGATGGCTCGAAGCTCTGTCGTCTCGGTGCCCGCGGGGGGCCTCTCTGTCTCGAGTGTCGCGAGCGGAGTTGGCCGCCTGTGTTTCCTCGAATCGGATGTAATGCGCGGCTCTGTCGAGGAAATCTTAAAGGGACGTGGGCCGGTGTATGCCTACGGCCTCGTAGAATTTGGAGTCGTGGCGCAGGCCTTGTTCCATTAAGTAGCGTTTCATTTCGTCGGAAGTTGTCACCTGCACGGCTTCCCGAGTAAACCTTTCGATGTATTTTCGAAGAGGTTCGTCGGGGCCTTGGATGATTGCCCCGAGGACTGCTTCCGTCTTCGGGTGACGTCGGGACGCCGTAAAGTGTTTGGAGAACAGGTCCTTCAAGACCCTCCACGACGTAACTGATTCGGGCTCTAGACTTTTGTACCAGGTCATAGCGCCTTTCCTCAGAGTCGTCGGGAAGAGTCTGCACTTGATAGCTCCCCGGACGTTTCGGTAGTCGAGCATAGCCTCGATGTCTTCCAGGTGATCGTCCGGGTCGGAGGTGCCGTCGTATGTCGACAGCGTCGGTGGTTTCTCCATCCCCTGGGGTATGGGGGAAGCCATGATCTCCCGGGATAGCGGGGTGCGGTAATCATCCTCGTCGCTGTGCGCCGGGGATCTGTGGGGAGATGAGCCGTTCAAGGTGAGCCCCTGGTTTCGAGTTCTCAATCTCCTGCCTGAGTTCTCGCCTCGGGGGTCCTCGGTTGGGATCGCCGCGGCGTTCTGGTTCCTCCCGCGAACGTGTCTCGCCGGGGATCTGGCGCGTTCTCGTGTCGCCTGCGGGCGGTGTCTCTCCAGCCGCGGTCGGCGGTTTCTGGGTCGAGGTGAGGGACTCCTCGATCCTCCGTTCTGGTCTTCCCGCTGGGGGTACCTCGGAGGGCCGATGCGTTCTAATGCTCCAATTCTCGCATTTTGTTGGAACAACAGCTGGTTCGTCTGGTTGCCCGGAGAGCGGCCACCGTCGGATCTGCTCCCGTCGGGATGGGAACGGGGTGGAATGCTGGCGGGCTCGGGGGGCAGTGATCGGCCTGAAGGGGCCGTTCCGCGGAGGATGGTGAAGCAGTTTGCCCGTCTCTTTCGTCGGCTTCCGTCGGACGTGTCGTTCCTGTCTGCTTCCCGTTGGTGGCGACGTTGGGCGCAAGGTCGTGCGGAGTGTCGTCGCGGTGTGGACTAGCCATGATCGTGGAGGTTTGGTGAAACTTTTGGTTTTCTGCTCGGAGTAACGGGGAAGTTTCAGTTTCCCATAGACGACGCCACTGATCTGACCTGATCAGGAGGGGATCACGGGCTGGCCACACGCTGTTGGACTGCTACCTGTTCACCGGTGATGAGGAGGAAAAAGGGGGGTGTACCTGCAAAACACTCCGATGCCAAAGTAAGGAGTAGGGCAGAGCGAGAGCAAAGTACAGAAATTGGGTAAGGAGAAAGTTACCTGACCCTCTTGAGGAAGAGGGTATTTATAGAGAGACCCCAGCGCTGGGCCAACGGTCATTAGGGCTAAACTGGAAGACCAGGCCCAACCCTATTGACTGCTAGGGCTTACGTGGCGTAGTGAAGACCAGGACGTGGTCTTCGCCCTAGTTCAACCTCTCCTAGATCTCCGGAAAGTGGGTTTGACCTGCTCTTTCGGAGGTGGGCAGTTGGCTGGTGACGTGTCCCCGCGGAGGGGAGCACGTGGGGAACGTGCGCCGGGCACGTTGTTCTCCCTGCGGAGGGGAGATCGCGAGGTACTCCGGAGCGCTATGTTCTCCCCGCGGAGGGGAGGGACCATGGTCGCGCTTTGGTGAGCCGGGGACGGTTCTGCTCGTCTGGTGTGGTGGATGATGAAAGGTTGTTGGGTCGTTGCTCGTGTTCGACGGCCTGCCCGACTCGTCTTGACGGATGCACGTGCCCGGCGTGCCCGATTCGCCTGTTGGGCCGTACGCGGTATTGGGCCTGCCGAGGTTGGGCCCATACCGGAACAGTTACTAATTTTAAAGGTAAGGCCAAATCTATTTATCAGATGCTCATTGTCGTTGGATAAAATCCTAGTTATCCGCTTCAAACATTCTTTTGTGTCTACTACTATTAAAAATAAATTACTAAAAAGTATCATTCAAAGCCTTCTTGGTTATAAGTTAATTGTGTATTCCTGGCACATTGTAATCATGAAGTAAATTAATTAAAGGATTATATACTATATTTTTGAAGGTGATACTATATATTAAAAGAATGTTAGTGTGACGTGGAACAAAGTTTGTACTCCTGAAAGTGGGGAGTTTTGGGTATTTGGTCCCTCATAGGTTGAATGAGGAAGACTCCATTAAATTTTGTCGGGTGATTATTACTTACTATAACTAAGGTGACAGTTTTCTTAGAGCTAGAGTGATCAGGAATAAGGTTGTAGTTAGCTATCAAATTGATCAAATATTTGTTGTGGTATTAAGAGGAATGTTAATATCATCTTTGATGATAGTATTTGGTTTCTTTGTATGGGAGACATGATCATGCTTTGAATCCATTCTTGGAACAAATGTCTTGTAAATAAATCACTCAATATTGACATTTATATTTATCATGTCTTTTACGCGAGTGTGAAATATATCATTAAAAGAAATAATTTGATTTTGCGTTATTTAAATATTCTGACTAATCCATCATATGATCAATGGTGCATCATGTTACGAGTCCATATATTTTTAATCGTGACCTCCTATTGGAGAATTATAGTAGTAATGGTGATATGAGTTTCAAATACGATTATAATCTTTTATTAATATAAATGGTCAATAACTACATTGAGCCAAAAGATTTTGGTATCAATTCCTCTAAATATTTTTTATTTTATTTTGAGGATTATATACCATAAAATCCCCATTTATGGGTACCTGCCATTTAGAGGTCTTCCCATGGCCTCTCAATGTGATAAGTGTTATTGTGACTCATAATCTAACTATAATTGTTATCAGTTTTCTACTCTCTTTCACCTTATAGAAATGGCTTAGGAAAACCATCCAGATTAATATTCTTTCTGTTTCCACCCTTTGTATTTGGAGAATTTGTCATACAAGTTTTATTTCTCATCATATGCTTTTCACCATTTCTGGTACTCTTGGATTCTCCATCATTACCCTTGCTTATTTTCTTAAATGTTACTAATTTTAAAGGTAAGGCCAAATCTATTTATCAGATGCTCATTGTCGTTGGATAAAATCCTAGTTATCCGCTTCAAACATTCTTTTGTGTCTACTACTATTAAAAATAAATTACTAAAAAGTATCATTCAAAGCCTTCTTGGTTATAAGTTAATTGTGTATTCCTGGCACATTGTAATCATGAAGTAAATTAATTAAAGGATTATATACTATATTTTTGAAGGTGATACTATATATTAAAAGAATGTTAGTGTGACGTGGAACAAAGTTTGTACTCCTGAAAATGGGGAGTTTTGGGTATTTGGTCCCTCATAAGTTGAATGAGGAAGACTCCATTAAATTTTGTCGGGTGATTATTACTTACTATAACTAAGGTGACAGTTTTCTTAGAGCTAGATTGATCAGGAATAAGGTTGTACTTAGCTATCAAATTGATCAACTATTTGTTGTCGTATTAAGAGGAATGTTAATATCATCTTTGATGATAGTATTTGGTTTCTTTGTATGGGAGACATGATCATGCTTTGAATCCATTCTTGGAACAAATGTCTTGTAAATAAATCACTCAATATTGACATTTATATTTATCATGTCTTTTACGCGAGTGTGAAATATATCATTAAAAGAAATAATTTGATTTTGCGTTATTTAAATATTCTGACTAATCCATCATATGATCTACGGTGCATCATGTTACGAGTCAATATATTTTTAACCGTGACCTCCTATTGGAGAATTATAGTAGTAATGGTGATATGAGTTTCAAATACGATTATAATCTTTTATTAATATAAATGGTCAATAACTACATTGAGCCAAAAGATTTTGGTATCAATTCCTCTAAATATTTTTTATTTTATTTTGAGGATTATATACCATAAAATCCCCATTTATGGGTACCTGCCATTTAGAGGTCTTCCCATGGCCTCTCAATGTGATAAGTGTTATTGTGACTCAGAATCTAACTATAATTGTTATCAGTTTTCTACTCTCTTTCACCTTATAGAAATGGCTTAGGAAAACCATCCAGATTAATATTCTTTCTGTTTCCACCCTTTGTATTTGGAGAATTTGTCATATAAGGTTGTCTAATCCATGCAAACTTCTCCCTTTGTTTGTTGTGATTGCTATGGTGAAACTATTTGGCATCGCATGAATAAACGTGTGGTTGAAGGTAAAACCACTCATGGAAATTACTCAATTAACCTGATTCTTTCTTATGTTTCTGGACAAGTAACCTCTCAAACTCTTCTTCTTTATTTGTGCATGAGTATTGAATCTTAAAATCCTTTTGGATTATTTTCATCCTCATGTAGTTCCCAAAATTTAAGGTTGGAACCCTCCTAAAACTTATTGGATTAAGTGCATTAATGATGGTGCAACTAGGGGATTTTTAGGTTCTTATACTTGTAGTGGTATCTTTAAGGACTACTATACTAATTTCTAGAATTTTTGTAACCTAAACACCTGTAACATTAATTTTTTAATTTATGAGTTAATTTGTATTACGGCGGTCGTTAAAACTACTCTAAAAAATGGGCGTAATTCTATGTGGCCGGAGATTAGTTCTCAACTGATAACTTTAGTATTTAATCTCGTAATACTCTTTCTTTGAAGCTTAGAAAAAGATGGATTCGTTGCGTTAAGATTACAACAAAAATTTATATTTGCCTCATTTTGAGAATGCTATTGGTATCATTAAAAAAATAATTGAATGTTCAATTAGTTTTTCTACTTTTATGTAATTATACATTAAAATTGGAGAACAATTGAGTCGTTGTAGTATAGTGGTGAGTATTCCCGCCTGTCACGCAAGAGACCCGGGTTCGATCCCCGGCAACGGCCTAATTTTAGTTCCATTTTTTAGATTTTTGAGTAGGATAAGATTTATTTTCATTTGAAAAATAATAAATTTTAGCTTTGTTTTAAGAATGACAAATATTTATCAGATGCTTTTATTAATTCTCTTTCTCTTTTTCGGCAGAAAGAAAATACCGTTGTCTATTTCTTGATCCTTTGACTAATGTGTTATAATACAAAGTCATCTTATTCAAGAAAATATCACTGAAACATATAATAATAAAAGAAAACTTAAGACATCCATTCATTGTTTATATTGTTGTTTTATCTCATATTAAATTATATTTCCCTAGTTTAAAACTCAAACTTTTGGTTCCAGAATTTCATTTATTTTTACTATATTAAATCAAATCCATATTAAAATCCCCAAATAGAGGCATTTTGGATCAAATCTGACGAATTATGCCCCAATGTTGGATAAGAGAAAATAAAAAACTTATATTGTTTGTGAGTATTTTAATAGGCTATTTGGCCCAAGTTAAAGGAATGTGGATCCCTCGTCTCCTCTTCTTTTTTTATGATATGATAGATTTTCAATTGAAGGATATCTAAATTTATGAATAAGCGTAATAAAGATCTAAACAGAGATCCTATTGGCAACTTCACTCCTTCACTTATTCTTTATTGTGATGATGTGATGGATTTTTATAGAAGAACCAAATACAACATTCAAAGCTTTCCAAACTTTTTCAATAGGTGCATTGAGATTTATGGCAATATGGTCAATACTCTCAAATCTATTAGTGATACAAGTTTTATTTCTCATCATTAGCTTTTCACCATCTCTGGTACTCTTGGATTCTCCATCATTACCCTTGCTTATTTTCTTAAATGTTACTAATTTTAAAGGTAAGGCCAAATCTATTTATCCAATGCTCATTGTCGTTGGATAAAATCCTAGTTATCCGCTTCAAACATTCTTTTGTGTCTACTACTATTAAAAATAAATTACTAAAAAGTATCATTCAAAGCCTTCTTGGTTATAAGTTAATTGTGTATTCCTGGCACAATTTTAATCATGAAGTAAATTAATTAAAGGATTATATACTATATTTTTGAAGGTGATACTATATATTAAAAGAATGTTAGTGTGAGGTGGAACAAAGTTTGTACTCCTGAAAAGGGGTAGTTTTGGGTATTTGGTCCCTCATAAGTTGAATGAGGAAGACTCTATTAAATTTTGTCGGGTGATTATTACTTACTATAACTAAGGTGACAGTTTTCTTAGAGCTAGAGTGATCAGGAATAAGGTTGTACTTAGCTATCAAATTGATCAAATATTTGTTGTGGTATTAAGAGGAATGTTAATATCATCTGTTCCGGTATGGGCCCAACCTCGGCAGGCCCAATACCGCGTACGGCCCAACAGGCGAATCGGGCACGCCGGGCACGTGCATCCCTGAAGACGAGCCGGGCAGGCCGCCGAACACGAGGAACGTCCCAACAACCTTTCATCATCCACCACACCAGACGAGCAGAACCGTCCCCGACTCACCAAAGCGCGGCCATGGTCCCTCCCCTCCGCGGGGAGAACAACGCGCTCCGGAGTACCTCGCGAGCTCCCCTCCGCGGGGAGAACAACGTGCCCGGCGCACGTTCTCCACGTGCTTCCCTCCGCGGGGACACGTCACCAGCCAACTGCCCACCTCCGAAAGAGCAGGTCAAACCCACTTTCCGGAGATCTAGGAGCGGTTGAACTAGGGCGAAGACCACGTCCTGGTCTTCACTACGCCACGTAAGCCCTAGCAGTCATTAGGGTTGGGCCTGGTCTTCCAGTTCAGCCCTAATGACCGTTGGCCCATCGCTGGGGTCTCTCTATAAATACCATCTTCCTCAAGAGGGTCAGGTAACTCTCTCCTTACCCAATTTCTGTACTTTGCTCTCGCTCTGCCCTACTCCTTACTTTGGCATCGGAGTGTTTTGCAGGTACACCCCCCTTTTTCCTCCTCATCACCGGTGAACAGGTAGCAGTCCAACAACATGTGGCCAGCCCGTGATCCCCTCCTGATCAGGTCAGATCAGTGGCGCCGTCTGTGGGAAACTGAAACTTCCCCGTTACTCCGAGCAGAAAACCAAAAGTTTCACCAAACCTCCACGATCATGGCTAGTCCACACCGCGACGACACTCCGCACGACCTTGCGCCCAACGTCGCCACCAACGAGAAGCAGACAGGAACGGCACGTCCGACGGAAGCCGACGAAAGAGACGGGCAAACTGCTTCACCATCCTCCGCGGAACGGCCCCTTCAGGCCGATCACCGCCCCCCGAGCCCGCCAGCATTCCACCCCGTTCCCATCCCGGCGGGAGCAGATCCGACGGTGGCCGTTCTCTCTACGGCCATCAACCAGACGAACCAGTTGCTGTTCCAACAAAATGCGAGAATTGGAGCATTAGAACGCATCGGCCCTCCGAGGTACCCCCAGCGGGAAGACCAGAACGGAGGAGGAGTTTCGAGCCATCGACGAGGAGGAGACCGCCGTCGGGAAGACCGCCCCCGCGAACCCCGCGAACAACGCGAACCACACGGCCCGGCAGGAAGATTCACAGAGTACACAGCCTTGGTCGCTTCACGCGAACACATACTGGCCGAATGCGCTAAAACCGAGTTCGTTCAGGGAGGTGTCCGTTTTCCGCGACCAACGCCGCCCAAACCCAACGTGGACAAGTCAAAATACTGCCGATTCCACAGGACCCACGGGCACGTGACGGAAGACTGCATCCATCTCAAAGATGCGATCGAAATCCTAATCAAAGACGGGCACCTGAAGCGATACACCCGAGGAGGTGAACCACCCAGGCCAGAGGCTCCGGAAGCTAAGAAAATCGAGGAACTTCCCTCTCCAGAGGACAGCGGCAGGCTACAGGTCGCGTTGTGCGTCAGCCGCCCCGAGGATTGGTTTGCGAGCAGAGAATTCGGCATCCCCGAAGGACCCAACCTAATCGACGACCCAATCCGACCAACCAGCCGATGGGAATACTTCCCCAGAGCCATGGTCATCTCTGATGGGGCCACGAGGAGTCTATCCATAGGATCTGTGAAAAGGAAATTCGACGAGCTCATCGCGAACAACTCCAGCAAAATGAGCACGCTTGACAAATTCCGAGGCCGCTCCAACCCGATCACATTTTACCTCGAGGAACTACCCGGGGGATCTCCCAATTCCAACATACCCTTGCTCATACGTGCCCGGATGGCAAACTTCGGCGTCAGGCGCCTCCTCGTCGACGGCGGGAGCTCGGTTGACATCATGTACTCACATCTGTTCACAACTCTCCAGCTCGACGAATCCAACCTCTCCCCCTACGTAGGCTCCGACCTTCAGGGGTTCAACGGGACGACGACGAGACCTTGGGGATACGTGGAATTGAAAGTCACCTTCGGAGAAGAGGAAACGGCTAGAGACATCAGCATCCGTTTCTTAGTCATCGAATTCCCATCCCTCTATAACTGCATCCTGGGCAGGACGACGATAGCAGAACTCACCGCAGTACCCTCCACCGTCCACCTGAAGATGAAGTACTACACGAGAAGGGGAGCCGTGGTAACCCTCAACAGAGACATCGAAGCCGCTCGAAGATGTTTCGAAGCCGCGCTGAAAGGCCTAGACTCCATCGCTCCATCGACCAAAAAGAAAGCGTCAAGCGCTACGCCGAAGGACAAACCATAGGAGCTGGTCGGATCCGTTGAGCTCGACAGTCGCTTCACCGACGAGCTCGACAATAAAACAAAGACCGACGAGGTCAACGGGCAGCCCTCACACCCAGCACGCCCCATCCCGGATGGAGAATTCGAATTCATTCCCCTCGGAGAAGACGCGAGCAGAACCGTGAGGATAGGCGCAGGACTCCCAGACCTCGCGAAACGTCAGCTCCAAGCCTGTCTCCGTGAGAATGCCGACCTCTTCGCCTGGAGCGCCGCGGAAATGCCGGGACTCGACCCCGAGGTCGCCTGCCACCAGCTGTCCATCAACCCAACCGCAAAGGCCGTTGTACAACACCGACGTCGCCAGTCCCCCGAAAAATCGGCAGCGGCCGAACAAGCTGTAAAAGACCTCTTAGAGGCAAATTTTATTTCGGAAGCCCGGTATTCAACCTGGCTGTCCAACGTTGTACTCGTTAAAAAGAATAATGGAAAATGGCGCATGTGTGTTGACTACACTGACCTCAACCGGGCATGTCCTAAGGACGCCTACCCCCTCCCCAATATCGACAAGCTCGTCGACAACTCTGCGGGCTTCAAGCTCTTGTCCTTCATGGACGCGTACTCGGGATACAACCAGATCCCGATGGCCGAACACGATAAACAAGCCACGGCCTTCATGACGGCGTCAGGCAATTACTATTACAACGTGATGCCCTTCGGCCTCAAAAACGTCGGGGCCACATACCAGCGGATGATGAACCGTGTCTTCCGCGACGAAATCGGGGACATTCTCGAAGTATATATTGACGACATGATCGTCAAATCCGGCGCGGAGGACGACCACGCGGCACACCTCCAGAAGGTCTTCAAGACCGCGAGGTCATGTCGCATGCGTTTTAACCCGGAAAAGTGCACCTTCGGCGTCTGCGCCGGTAAATTCCTCGGCTACTACTTAACCGAACGGGGGATCGAAGCCAATTCGGACAAATGCCACGCCTTCTCCAATATCACCACGCCGACCACGAAGAGGGCCATCCAGTCCCTCAATGGCGTACTCGCCTCCCTCTCGCGATTCATCGCGAGATCGGCCCAACACGCCCTCCCCTTCTTCAAACTGCTCAGGAAGGAGACCAAATTCGAATGGACGGACGAATGTGAGAAAGCCCTTTGCCACCTTAAACGCGTCCTATCTGAACCACCAGTGCTGACACGCCCCGCGACGGGCGAAACCCTATACTTATATCTGGTCATGTCCAACGAAGCCGTCAGCGCCGTCCTCGTGAGCGAAGCCGGGGATGGACAAAAGCCCATTTATTTTACTAGCAAAGCCCTCCACGGCCCGGAAGTCCGATACCAGCTGATCGAGAAAGTCGCCCTGGCCCTCGTGACGGAGGCACGCCGACTCCGACATTATTTTCTCGCACACACTGTCGTGCTACGCACCGATCAGCCCATCCGCCAGCTACTCGGCCGCCCCGACATGGTCGGACGCATGCTGAAATGGTCGCTAGAACTCTCCGAGTTCGACATCACCTACGAGAGCCGGCATGCCATCAAGGCTCAAGCTTTGGCCGATTTCGTCGCCGAGATGACCACACCACCCGACCCTACCGCCGGGAACCACCTCTGGACCATCTTTGTGGATGGTTCCTCCAACTCCACAGGAAGCGGCGCCGGCATCGTCCTCTACAACGACGAGGGTACGGTCATCGAAGTCTCCCTCACACTGGCTTTCCCAACGACTAACAACCAGGCCGAATACGAAGCGTTTCTCGCCGGCCTTCGCCTGGCATCCGACCTGGGAGCCAGGGACATCCGAATCTACACGGATTCCCAGCTGGTCGCTTCGCAAGTCCGAGGCGAATATCAAGCAAAAAACGACACCCTGGCCGGTTACCTGGCGCTCATCACCGAAAAACTGAGAGGTTTCGACTCAGCAGAGATCCAGCACGTCCCTCGCGAGCAGAACACCCGCGCCGACATCCTCTCCAAACTGGCAAGCACCAAAAAGCGAGGCATCCACAAATCGGTCATTCAATAAATCTTGTCGCAACCGAGTACCAGCGCGACCACCACGACCCTCGACATCAACGCCGTCGGAGATGCTGACTGCTGGATGACCCCGCTCCACACCTATCTCAACACCGGCCACCTTCCGGCCAACCCTGGCGAGGCCAACGCGACGAAACGACGGGCCTGCTCGTACGTCCTCCTCGAGGGACGACTATACCGCCGAGGCTTCGCAATCCCACTCCTCAAGTGCTTAGATAAGTCCCAGAGTACAACCGTTATAGAAGAAATCCACGAAGGCATCAACGCGCAGCACCTCGGCGGAAGAACCCTAGCACGCAAGGCCCTACGCGCAGGCTACTACTGGCCATCAATGCAGTCCGACGCGAAGGAACACGTCAAACGATGTGATAAATGTCAACGACACGGGGACATGCACCTCGCCCCCCGACCGAACTCACGTCCCTCTCATCTCCGTGGTCGTTCGCCTGGTGGGGGCTGGACATCCTCGGGCCTTTCCCCCTAGGTTCATACCAGAACAAGTACCTCATCGTGGGAGTCGATTACTTCACCAAGTGGATCGAGGCCGAAGCTCTGGCCAAAATCACCGCCCACAACATACTCCGATTCTACAAACGCAACATCCTCGCCAGATTCGGGGTCCCGCTCGCCATCGTCACCGACAACGGCACACAATTCACAGACAAAAACTTCTGCGACTTCGTCACCAAACTCGGAACCAAACATCACTTCGCCTCGGTCGAACACCCTCAGACAAACGGCCAGGCGGAGGCGGCGAACAGAGTTATACTCAGAGGTCTCAGATGACGACTCGGCGACACCAAACGAGCATGGGTCGAAGAACTCCACAGCGTCCTCTGGGCATACCGCACCACTCCTTACTCAACCACGGGGGAAACCCCATTTCGCCTCACGTACGGAACCGATGCCGTGATACCAGTAGAAATTCGCGAACCGTCCCGACGAACGGACGCTCCCCTGGACACCAACGACAACGACGGCTCCCTCCGAGAAGAGCTCGACCTCGTCGAAGAAATCCGCTCAGGGGAAGCCCTCCGGGAAGCCCGGCTAAAGCAACAAGTCACACTTCTCCATAACAACAAAGTCATAAAACGCGATTTTCAAACAGGCGACTTAGTTCTACGCAGAAACCAGAAAGACTCCCACGAGGGCAAACTAGCTGCGAACTGGGAAGGCCCGTACCGAGTCCGGGACAAAACGGAGCACGGGGCCTATTACCTCGAAAACCTACTCGGTGAACAACTAGCTCGACCATGGAACTCCGCGAAGCTTAAGCGGTACTACAGTTAAAACATTGCCCGCGACGACCCATCGTCCCGACCACTGGGGGGCGACATGGTACCACCGCACACCCCCGCGTCCACTAGCGACCAAAGAAAAGCAAGCCCTGCCTCTCGTGTGCGCGGGCAGAAGGCCTTGCTCGGCAGGGAATACCTCGACCGAGGCTCCTCGCCGTCGTACCAAAAGAGGCAGGACACCCAGCTCGCGATGGGACGTCCACGCCCTGGGGAGAGCTACCCCCGAAACGGCCCGGCTACATCGCCGGCCAAACCGGCCAGTTCCCTGCACTACCGGTAACAAATTGTCAAGCTAAACACACCGAGCGCACACTTAGAAAATTTACAAGAAATGTCATACACATCAAAGGCATTCAAACAAATACGAAAAACGAGCATACACGACATGCAAATAACGAGCGCACACTTAGAAAATCCATGAAAAATATATTAAACAAAAGCGGGCACCAGCCCAGTAGTCAATGGTACAAATACAGAGCACGCAGGCCCAAAGAAAGAGATAACAAACATCGGCACGCAGGCCATAAAAACAACGAGCACGCAGGCCCGACAACCTATGCTTCCTCGTCCTCCCGGTCAGCAGCCGCGGGTTCCTCCTCGGGGATAACAAGATAGGGATCGATCACCTTCCTGTCAACAATCTCGTGGTACGGCCCTATCCCGTCCACGGCCAGCACGACACCAGGATTGGCGACCTGAACCTGCTCGACAGCACTCTTGAACCCGACCTCGACAACCTCCAGACAGTCACTTTCCAACACCCGGATACGAGCGATCAGGTCAGCATGAGTGATTAACCGTCGATCTCCGTCTGTCTCGTCCTCGGCCGGACGAACCGCGTTGTCCAAAACTTCCGTGCGAACCTTCAGCGCCTGCACCTCGGCCGTCGCTGTCCCCAGTTTCTCCTCCAGCGAAGTCACCTTCCCCTCAGCACCCTCTGCCCGTTTCCGCTGCTCAGTAACATCCTTCTGGCTCTTCTCCAACTCCTCAGTGAGCTTGGCCAACCGCGACTGTGTGAAAGTAAGATCCCCTTGCAGTTTGGACAGCTCAGCAGCGGAGCAACCCTCCTCGTTCAGCACAAGAGCCGTCGTGAACGTCCGCATCATTGCGGCCAAGTCCTCATCCAGAACACGTCGACGAGTCTCTCGATCGGCCTGACGAACACCCTTCACCTCCCCAGCGGAGACAGTGGGAGAACGGGCACCATGAAAATATCCCGGATGCTGGTGGCAGGGCAGGACGACATAACCTTCCTCGACGGTGCCGACCGTCAGATCCACCACTCGGGGCTCCTCGGACCTCTGCCTCTTCGACGCTCCTTGAGACGCAGGAGATTGGCTCTCTTGAGGCGAAGAGGACGAACTTTTCCCCCCCGGCGTCGCGACCTCCTGTCCGACCAGCTGGCTCACCCTCGTCCTCGGGGCCGCGGCATTCCTAGCAGCACGCAACTGCTTCACCCGCTCCTCGACGGAAGACATGTTTGCTGCCAAAACAAAGAAAAGAGTTAGCGACGGTCAAAAGCCCCGGGGAGAAAAACAAACATTCCTACCTAGGTAATCCAGAGAGGCCGCCCCGGTCGCACAGTCGAGCAGGGTCTTAGTATTTATCAAATGCTTCTTGGTGCGTACATTCCCCTGCGCGTCAAGGATATACCGACCGTCGGGCGTCACCAGCTTCGACGGAGGGAGGGACCGCACAAAAGCAACTATTTTCAAATAGGCGGCCATGTCCTTCTCCTCGAGGGTCCCCGCCCGGACGATATACCTATCCGTCCCTCGGCTGAAATGCTCCGCGGTCCACAGTAGATGTATCTTAGGAAGAGAGTGTCTGAGCCGTGCTGCGTGATCGGCTTGACGAGATAGAACCGGTTCTTGAAATCTTTGACAGAATCGCTATACGCTTTGAAAAGTTTGGTCGATTGCTTAAATGAAACCCATCCGTGGCGGCCATTCACCGTCTGCCGCTGCAGGTGGAAGATGCGGAAAAATAACGGTACCGTCGGCTCCACCGAGAGGTAGAAACACACCACCTCGAAAGCCCGGATGAAAGCCAAGGCATTGGGGTGCAGTTGGGACGGGGCGAGGCGCAACCAGTCGAAAAGCCCCAGATGAAAGGCGGAGAACGGTAACCGGAGCCGAGCTTCTTTAAAATAGAATTCATGCATCGGGAACATCCGCCGCCCATAGCGCGAGCAGATGCGGTGATGTTCTTTTGGTCGGTACACCTGCCAGTGTTGTGGCTCTCCTATAGGCGTGTCCTCAACCGTGGCGTACACGTCGGATGCATTGGCCACGAAACAAGAAGGAGTAGAAAGCGGCTCCTCGGCCGCCCACTCCTCGGACGGGGCAATACACTCATCGTCATACTCCGGAATCTCAGGTTCATTGTCTTCGACCATTATCCCCGGCACCAGAGCCGACATCTACACCTGAAAGCAGAGGACAACGGTGAATTCGATATCCAAGATCAAATCCACCCTTCCACCGCAAGTCAAGTGAAAGGGCGACAAAGGCCGGGAAGCGACGAGCAAACACTCGCTCCTCGTCTACCCTCCTCGGGGGATCAAAGGCCGACCCCCCATCCCCCCTCGGGACAGCCATCGGAGAAGGTACTTATCCCCGGGGCATTCATCGGAGAAAGCCCCCCGTCCTCGGGGCATTCATCAGAAAAAGCTCCCGTCCTCGGGGCATTCATCGGAACCAGCCTATCCTCCCCGGGACACTCATCAGAAAATTCGCCAGACACGGTGGATCTCGCGTCCCTCCTCGGGGCATTCATCATGCCCCGACCACACCTTCCAATTGAACGACGAAAATAAAAAAGGAGGGAAAAGAAGAACTCACTTGTAACGGCGGCGGACGGAAGGAAAGATCAAACGGTGCGGCGGCGATCGACGGCAAGCGGCGGACGAGCAGAGATGACAAAGCTTAGCGGACACAACGGCGGAGTGAAAAGTAGCAGAATGAGCGGGGACCCCCATATTTATAACCCGGCGCGGGATTCGAAGCGACCCTAGGCTCATTAATGACATAGGTAACTCTCTCCTTACCCAATTTCTGTACTTTGCTCTCGCTCTTCCCTACTCCTTACTTTGGCATCGAAGTGTTTTGCAGGTACACCCCCCTTTTTCCTCCTCATCACCGGTGAACAGGTAGCAGTCCAACAGCGTGTGGCCAGCCCGTGATCCCCTCCTGATCAGGTCAGATCAGTAACATTTAAGAAAATAAGCAAGGGTAATGATGGAGAATCCAAAAGTACCAGAAATGGTGAAAAGCATATGATGAGAAATAAAACTTGTATCACTAGTAGATTTGAGAGTATTGACCATATGGCCATAAATCTCAATGCACCTATTGAAAAAGTTTGGAAAGCTTTGAATGTTGTATTTGGTTCTTCTATAAAAATCCATCACATCATCACCATAAAGAATAAGAGATGGAGTGAAGGTGCCCATAGGATCTCTGTTTAGATCTTTATTACGCTTATTCATAAATTTAGATATCCTTCAATTGAAAATTTATTATATCATAAAAAAAGAAGAGGAGACGAGGGATCCCCATTCCTTTAACTTGGGCCAAATAGCCTATTAAAATACTCAAAAACAATATAAGTTTTTATATTTTCTCTTATCCAACATTGGGGCATAATTCGTCAGATTTGATCCAAAATGCCTCTATTTGGGGATTTTATTATGGATTTGATTTAATATAGTAAAAATAAATGAAATTCTGGAACCAAAAGTTTGAGTTTTAAACTAGGGAAATATAATTTAATACGAGATAAAACAACAATATAAACAATGAATGGATGTCTTAAGTTTTCTTTTATTATTATATGTTTCAGTGATATTTTCTTGAATAAGATGACTTTGTATTATAACACATTAGTCAAAGGATCGAGAAATAGACAACGGTATTTTCTTTCTGCCGAAAAAGAGAAAGAGAATTAATAAAAGCATCTCATAAATATTTGTCATTCTTAAAACAAAGCTAAAATTTATTATTTTTCAAATGAAAATAAATCTTATCCTACTCAAAAATCTAAAAATTGGAACTAAAAACACGCCGTTGCCGAGGATCGAACCCGGGTCACCCGCGTAACAGGCGGGAATACTCACCTATATACTACAACGACTCAATTGTTCTCCAATTTTAATGTATAATTACATAAAAGTAGGAAAACTAATTGAACATTCAATTATTTTTTTAATGATACCAATAGCATTCTCAAAATGAGGCAAATATAAATTTTTGTTGTAATCTTAACGCAACGAATCCATCTTTTTCTAAGCTTCGAAGAAAGAGTATTACGAGATTAAATACTAAAGTTATCAGTTGAGAACTAATCTCCGGCCACATAGAATTACGCCCATTTTTTAGAGTAGTTTTAACGACCGCCGTAATACAAATTAACTCATAAATTAAAAAATTAATGTTACAGGTGTTTAGATTAAAACAATTCTAGAAATTAGTATAGTAGTCCTTAAAGATACCACTACAAGTATAAGAACCTAAAAATCCCCTAGTTGCACCATCATTAATGCACTTAATCCAATAAGTTTTAGGAGGGTTCCAACCTTAAGTTTTGGGAACTACATGAGGAGGAAAATAATCCAAAAGGATTTTAAGATTCAATACTCACGCACAAATAAAGAAGAAGAGTTTGAGAGGTTACTTGTCCAGAAACATAAGAAAGAATCAGGTTAATTGAGTAATTTCCATGAGTGGTTTTACCTTCAACCACACGTTTATTCATGTGATGCCAAATAGTTTCACCGTAGCAATCACAACAAACAAAGGGAGAAGTTTGCATGGATTAGACAACCTTATATGACAAATTCTCCAAATACAAAGGGTGGAAACAGAAAGAATATTAATCTGGATGGTTTTCCTAAGCCATTTCTATAAGGTGGAAGAGAGTAGAAAACTGATAACAATTATAGTTAGATTCTGAGTCACAATAACACAAATCACATTGAGAGGCCATGGGAAGACCTCTAAATGGCAGGTACCCATAAATGGGGATTTTATGGTATATAATCCTCAAAATAAAATAAAAAATATTTAGAGGAATTGATACCAAAATCTTTTAGCTCAATGTAGTTATTGACCATTGATATTAATAAAATATTATAATCGTATTTGAAACTCATATCACCATTACTACTATAATTCTCCAATAGGAGGTCATGGTTAAAAATATTTGAACTCGTAACATGATGCACTGTAGATCATATGATGGATTAGTCAGAATATTTAAATAACGCAAAATCAAATTATTTCTTTTAATGATATATTTCACACTCGCGTAAAAGACATGATAAATATAAATGTCAATATTGAGTGATTTATTTACAAGACATTTTTTCCAAGAATGGATTCAAAGCATGATCATGTCTCCCATACAAAGAAACCAAATACTATCATCAAAGATGATATTAACATTCCTCTTAATACCACAACAAATAGTTGATCAATTTGATAGCTAAGTACAACCTTATTCCTGATCACTCTAGCTCTAAGAAAACTGTCACCTTAGTTATAGTAAGTAATAATCACCCGACAAAATTTAATGGAGTCTTCCTCATTCAACTTATGAGGGACCAAATACCCAAAACTCCCCCTTTTCAAGAGTACAAACTTTGTTCCACGTCACACTAACATTCTTTTAATATATAGTATCACCTTCAAAAATATAGTATATAATCCTTTAATTAATTTACTTCATGATTACAATTGTGCCAGGAATACACAATTAACTTATAACCTAGAAGTCTTTGAATGATACTTTTTAGTAATTTATTTTTAATAGTAGTAGACACAAAAGAATGTTTGAAGAGGATAACTAGGATTTTATCCAACGACAATGAGCATTGGATAAATAGATTTGGCCTTACCTTTAAAATTAGTAACATTTAAGAAAATAAGCAAGGGTAATGATGGAGAATCCAAGAGTACCAGAGATGGTGAAAAGCATATGATGAGAAATAAAACTTGTATCACAAGTAGATTTGAGAGTATTGACCATATGGCCGTAAATCTCAATGCACCTATTGAAAAAGTTTGGAAAGTTTTGAATGTTGTATTTGGTTCTTCTATAAAAATCCATCACATCATCACCATAAAGAATAAGAGATGGAGTGAAGGTGCCAATAGGATCTCTGTTTAGATCTTTATTACGCTTATTCATAAATTTAGATATCCTTCAATTGAAAATCTATTATATCATTAAAAAAGAAGAGGAGACGAGGGATCCACATTCCTTTAACTTGGGTCAAATAGCCTATTAAAATACTCACAAACAATATAAGTTTTTTTATTTTCTCTTATCCAACATTGGGGCATAATTCGTCAGATTTGATCCAAAATGCCTCTATTTGGGGATTTTAATATGGATTTGATTTAATATAGTAAAAATAAATGAAATTCTGGAACCAAAAGTTTGCGTTTTAAACTAGGGAAATATAATTTAATACGAGATTAAACAACAATATAAAAAATGAATGGATGTCTTAAGTTTTCTTTTATTATTATATGTTTCAATGATATTTTCTTGAATAAGATGACTTTGTATTATAACACATTAGTCAAAGGATCGAGAAATAGACAACGGTATTTTCTTTCTGCCGAAAAAGAGAAAGAGAATTAATAAAAGCATCTGATAAATATTTGTCATTCTTAAAACAAAGCTAAAATTTATTATTTTTCAAATGAAAATAAATCTTATCCTACTCAAAAATCTAAAAAATGGAACTAAAAATACGCTGTTGCCGGGGATCGAACCCAGGTCACCCGCGTGACAGGCGGGAATACTCACCACTATACTACAACGACTCAATTGTTCTCCAATTTTAATGTATAATTACATAAAAGTAGGAAAACTAATTGAACATTCAATTACTTTTTTTAATGATACCAATAGCATTCTCAAAATGAGGCAAATATAAATTTTTGTTGTAATCTTAACGCAACGAATCCACCTTTTTCTAAGCTTCGAAGAAAGAGTATTACGAGATTAAATACTAAAGTTATCAGTTGAGAACTAATCTCCGGCCACATAGAATTACGCCCATTTTTTAGAGTATATTTAACGATCGTCGTAATACAAATTAACTCATAAATTAAAAAATTAATGTTACAGGTGTTAAGATTAAAACAATTCTAGAAATTAGTATAGTAGTCCTTAAAGATACCACTACAAGTATAAGAACCTAAAAATCCCCTAGTTGCACCATCATTAATGCACTTAATCCAATAAGTTTTAGGAGGGTTCCAACCTTAAGTTTTGGGAACTACATGAGGAGGAAAATAATCCAAAAGGATTTTAAGATTCAATACTCACGCACAAATAAAGAAGAAGAGTTTGAGAGGTTACTTGTCCAGAAACATAAGAAAGAATCAGGTTAATTGAGTAATTTCCATGAGTGGTTTTACCTTCAACCACACGTTTATTCATGCGATGCCAAATAGTTTCACCATAGCAATCACAACAAACAAAGTCAGAAGTTTGCATGGATTAGACAACCTTATATGACAAATTCTCCAAATACAAAGGGTGGAAATAGAAAGAATATTAATCTGGATGGTTTTCCTAAGCCATTTCTATAAGGCGGAAGAGAGTAGAAAACTGATAACAATTATAGTTAGATTCTGAGTCACAATAACACAAATCACATTGAGAGGCCATGGGAAGACCTCTAAATGGCAGATACCCATAAATGAGGATTTTATGGTATATAATCCTCAAAATAAAATAAAAAATATTTAGACAAATTGATACCAAAATCTTTTAGCTCAATGTAGTTATTGACCATTGATATTAATAAAATATTATAATCGTATTTGAAACTCATATCACCATTACTACTATAATTCTCCAATAGGAGGTCACGGTTAAAAATATTTGGACTCGTAACATGATGCACCGTAGATCATATGATGGATTAGTCAGAATATTTAAATAACGCAAAATCAAATTATTTCTTTTAATGATATATTTCACACTCGCGTAAAAGACATGATAAATATAAATGTCAATATTGAGTGATTTATTTACAAGACATTTGTTCCAAGAATGGATTCAAAGCATGATCATGTCTCCCATACAAAGAAACCAAATACTATCATCAAAGATGATATTAACATCCCTCTTAATACCACAACAAATAGTTGATCAATTTGATAGCTAAGTACAACCTTATTCCTGATCACTCTAGCTCTAAGAAAACTGTCACCTTAGTTATAGTAAGTAATAATCACCCGACAAAATTTAATGGAGTCTTCCTCATTCAACTTATGAGGGACCAAATACCCAAAACTCCCACTTTTCAGGAGTACAAACTTTGTTCCACGTCACACTAACATTCTTTTAATATATAGTATCACCTTCAAAAATATAGTATATAATCCTTTAATTAATTTACTTCATGATTACAATTGTGCCAGGAATACACAATTAACTTATAACCAAGAAGACTTTGAATGATACTTTTTAGTAATTTATTTTTAATAGTAGTAGACACAAAAGAATGTTTGAAGCGGATAACTAGGATTTTATCCAACGACAATGAGCATTGGATAAATAGATTTGGCCTTACCTTTAAAATTAGTAACATTTAAGAAAATAAGCAAGGGTAATGATGGAGAATCCAAGAGTACCAGAGATGGTGAAAAGCATATGATGAGAAATAAAACTTGTATCACTAGTAGATTTGAGAGTATTGACCATATGGCCATAAATCTCAATGCACCTATTGAAAATGTTTGGAAAGTTTTGAATGTTGTATTTGGTTCTTCTATAAAAATCCATCACATCATCACCATAAAGAATAAGAGATGGAGTGAAGGTGCCAATAGGATCTCTGTTTAGATCTTTATTACGCTTATTCATAAATTTAGATATCCTTCAATTGAAAATCTATTATATCATAAAAAAAGAAGAGGAGACGAGGGATCCACATTCCTTTAACTTGGGTCAAATAGCCTATTAAAATACTCACAAACAACATAAGTTTTTTTATTTTCTCTTATCCAACATTGGGGCATAATTCGTCAGATTTGATCCAAAATGCCTCTATTTGGGGATTTTAATATGGATTTGATTTAATATAGTAAAAATAAATGAAATTCTGAAACCAAAAGTTTGAGTTTTAAACTAGGGAAATATAATTTAATACGAGATAAAACAACAATATAAAAAATGAATGGATGTCTTAAGTTTTCTTTTATTATTATATGTTTCAATGATATTTTCTTGAATAAGATGACTTTGTATTATAACACATTAGTCAAAGGATCGAGAAATAGACAACTGTATTTTCTTTCTGCCGAAAAAGAGAAAGAGAATTAATAAAAGCATCTGATAAATATTTGTCATTCTTAAAACAAAGCTAAAATTTATTATTTTTCAAATGAAAATAAATCTTATCCTACTCAAAAATCTAAAAAATGGAACTAAAAATACGTTGTTGCCGGGGATCGAACCCGAGTCACCCGCGTGACAGGCGGGAATTCTCACCACTATACTACAACGACTCAATTGTTCTCCAATTTTAATTTATAATTACATAAAAGTAGGAAAACTAATTGAACATTTAATTATTTTTTTTAATGATACCAATAGCACTCTCAAAATGAGGCAAATATAAATTTTTTTTGTAATCTTAACGCAACGAATCCATCTTTTTCTAAGCTTCGAAGAAAGAGTATTACGAGATTAAATACTAAAGTTATCAGTTGAGAACTAATCTTCGGCCACATAGAATTACGCCCATTTTTTAGAGTAGTTTTAACGACCGCCGTAATACAAATTAACTCATAAATTAAAAAATTAATGTTACAGGTGTTTAGATTAAAATAATTCTAGAAATTAGTATAGTGGTCCTTAAAGATACCACTACAAGTATAAGAACCTAAAAATCCCCTAGTTGCACCATCATTAATGCACTTAATCCAATAAGTTTTAGGAGAGTTCCAACCATAAGTTTTAGGAACTACATGAGGATGAAAATAATCCAAAAGGATTTTAAGATTCAATACTCATGCACAAATAAAGAAGAAGAGTTTGACAGGTTACTTGTCCAGAAACATAAGAAAGAATCAGGTTAATTGAGTAATGTCCATGAGTGGTTTTACCTTCAACCACACGTTTATTCATGCGATGCCAAATAGTGTCACCATAGCAATCACAACAAACAAAGTGAGAAGTTTGCATGGATTAGACAACCTTATATGACAAATTCTCCAAATACAAAGGGTGGAAACAGAAAGAATATTAATCTGGATGGTTTTCCTAAGCCATTTCTATAAGATGAAAGAGAGTAGAAAACTGATAACAATTATAGTTAGATTCTGAGTCACAATAACACAAATCACATTGAGGGGCCAAGGGAAGACCTCTAAATGGCAGGTACCCATTAGTGGGGATTTTATGGTATATAATCCTCAAAATAAAATAAAAAATATTTAGAGGAATTGATTCCAAAATCTTTTAGCTCAATGTAGTTATTGACCATTGATATTAATAAAATATTATAATCGTATTTGAAACTCATATTACCATTACTACTATAATTCTCCAATAGGAGGTCATGGTTAAAAATATTTGGACTCGTAACATGATGCACCGTAGATCATATGATGGATTAGTCAGAATATTTAAATAACGCAAAATCAAATTATTTCTTTTAATGATATATTTCACACTCGCGTAAAAGACATGATAAATATAAATGTCAATATTGAGTGATTTATTTACAAGACATTTGTTCCAAGAATGGATTCAAAGCATGATCATGTCTCCCATACAAAGAAACCAAATACTATCATCAAAGATGATATTAACATTCCTCTTAATACCACAACAAATAGTTAATCAATTTGATAGCTAAGTACAACCTTATTCCTTATCACTCTAGCTCTAAGAAAACTGTCACCTTAGTTATAGTAAGTAATAATCACCCGACAATATTTAATGGAGTCTTCCTCATTCAACTTATGAGGGACCAAATACCCAAAACTCCCCCTTTTCAGGAGTACAAACTTTGTTCCACGTCACACTAACATTCTTTTAATATATAGTATCACCTTCAAAAATATAGTATATAATCCTTTAATTAATTTACTTCATGATTACAATTGTGCCAGGAATACACAATTAACTTATAACCAAGAAGGCTTTGAATGATACTTTTTAGTAATTTATTTTTAATAGTAGTAGACACAAAAGAATGTTTGAAGCGGATAACTAGGATTTTATCCAACGACAATGAGCATTGGATAAATAGATTTGGCCTTACCTTTAAAATTAGTAACATTTAAGAAAATAAGCAAGGGTAATGATGGAGAATCCAAGAGTACCAGAGATGGTGAAAAGCATATGATGAGAAATAAAACTTGTATCACTAGTAGATTTGAGAGTATTGACCATATGGCCATAAATCTCAATGCACCTATTGAAAATGTTTGGAAAGTTTTGAATATTGTATTTGGTTCTTCTATAAAAATCCATCACATCATCACCATAAAGAATAAGAGATGGAGTGAAGGTGCCAATAGGATCTCTGTTTAGATCTTTATTACGCTTATTCATAAATTTTGATATCCTTCAATTGAAAATCTATTATATCATAAAAAAAGAAGAGGAGACGAGGGATCCACATTCCTTTAACTTGGGTCAAATAGCCTATTAAAATACTCACAAACAATATAAGTTTTTTTATTTTCTCTTATCCAACATTGGGGCATAATTCGTCAGATTTGATCCAAAATGCCTCTATTTGGGGATTTTAATATGGATTTGATTTAATATAGTAAAAATAAATGAAATTCTGGAACCAAAAGTTTGAGTTTTAAACTAGGGAAATATAATTTAATACGAGATAAAACAAAAATATAAAAAATGAATGGATGTCTTAAGTTTTCTTTTATTATTATATGTTTCAGTGATATTTTCTTTGTGCCGAAAAAGAGAAAGAGAATTAATAAAAGCATCTGATAAATATTTGTCATTCTTAAAACAAAGCTAAAAATTTATCATTTTTCAAATGAAAATAAATCTTATCCTACTCAAACATCTAAAAAATGGAACTAAAAATACGCCGTTGCCGGGGATCGAACCCGGGTCACCCGCGTGACAGGCGGGAATACTCACCACTATACTACAACGACTCAATTGTTCTCCAATTTTAATGTATAATTACATAAAAGTAGGAAAACTAATTGAACATTCAATTATTTTTTTTAATGATACCAATAGCACTCTCAAAATGAGGCAAATATAAATTTTTGTTGTAATCTTAACGCAACGAATCCATCTTTTTCTAAGCTTCGAAGAAAGAGTATTACGAGATTAAATACTAAAGTTATCAGTTGAGAACTAATCTTCGGCCACATAGAATTACGCCCATTTTTTAGAGTAGTTTTAACGACCGCCATAATACAAGTTAACTCATAAATTAAAAAATTAATGTTACAGGTGTTTAGATTAAAACAATTCTAGAAATTAGTATAGTGGTCCTTAAAGATACCACTACAAGTATAAGAACCTAAAAATCCCCTAGTTGCACCATCATTAATGCACTTAATCCAATAAGTTTTAGGAGAGTTCCAACCTTAAGTTTTAGGAACTACATGAGGATGAAAATAATCCAAAAGGATTTTAAGATTCAATACTCATGCACAAATAAAGAAGAAGAGTTTGAGAGGTTACTTGTCCAGAAACATAAGAAAGAATCAGGTTAATTGAGTAATTTCCATGAGTGGTTTTACCTTCAACCACACGTTTATTCATGCGATGCCAAATAGTTTCACCATAGCAATCACAACAAACAAAGTGAGAAGTTTGCATGGATTAGACAACCTTATATGACAAATTCTCCAAATACAAAGGGTGGAAACAGAAAGAATATTAATCTGGATGGTTTTCCTAAGCCATTTCTATAAGGTGAAAGAGAGTAGAAAACTGATAACAATTATAGTTAGATTCTGAGTCACAATAACATAAATCACATTGAGAGGCCATGGGAAGACCTCTAAATGGCAGGTACCCATTAGTGGGGATTTTATGGTATATAATCCTCAAAATAAAATAAAAAATATTTAGAGGAATTGATTCCAAAATCTTTTAGCTCAATGTAGTTATTGACCATTGATATTAATAAAATATTATAATCGTATTTGAAACTCATATTACCATTACTACTATAATTCTCCAATAGGAGGTCACGGTTAAAAATATTTGGACTCGTAACATGATGCACCGTAGATCATATGATGGATTAGTCAGAATATTTAAATAACGCAAAATCAAATTATTTCTTTTAATGATATATTTCACACTCGCGTAAAAGACATGATAAATATAAATGTCAATATTGAGTGATTTATTTACAAGACATTTGTTCCAAGAATGGATTCAAAGCATGATCATGTCTCCCATACAAAGAAACCAAATACTATCATCAAAGATGATATTAACATTTCTCTTAATACCACAACAAATAGTTGATCAATTTGATAGCTAAGTACAACCTTATTCCTGATCACTCTAGCTCTAAGAAAACTGTCACCTTAGTTATAGTAAGTAATAATCACCCGACAAAATTTAATGGAGTCTTCCTCATTCAACTTATGAGGGACCAAATACCCAAAACTCCCCCTTTTCAGGAGTACAAACTTTGTTCCACGTCACACTAACATTCTTTTAATATATAGTATCACCTTCAAAAATATAGTATATAATCCTTTAATTAATTTTCTTCATGATTACAATTGTTCCAGGAATACACAATTAACTTATAACCAAGAAGGCTTTGAATGATACTTTTTAGTAATTTATTTTTAATAGTAGTAGACACAAAAGAATGTTTGAAGCGGATAACTAGGATTTTATCCAACGACAATGAGCATTGGATAAATAGATTTGGCCTTACCTTTAAAATTAGTAACATTTAAGAAAATAAGCAAGGGTAATGATGGAGAATCCAAGAGTACCAGAGATGGTGAAAAGCATATGATGAGAAATAAAACTTGTATCACTAGTAGATTTGAGAGTATTGACCATATGGCCATAAATCTCAATGCACCTATTGAAAATGTTTGGAAAGTTTTGAATATTGTATTTGGTTCTTCTATAAAAATCCATCACATCATCACCATAAAGAATAAGAGATGGAGTGAAGGTGCCAATAGGATCTCTGTTTAGATCTTTATTACGCTTATTCATAAATTTTGATATCCTTCAATTGAAAATCTATTATATCATAAAAAAAGAAGAGGAGACGAGGGATCCACATTCCTTTAACTTGGGTCAAATAGCTTATTAAAATACTCACAAACAATATAAGTTTTTTTATTTTCTCTTATCCAACATTGGGGCATAATTCGTCAGATTTGATCCAAAATGCCTCTATTTGGGGATTTTAATATGGATTTGATTTAATATAGTAAAAATAAATGAAATTCTGGAACCAAAAGTTTGAGTTTTAAACTAGGGAAATATAATTTAATACGAGATAAAACAACAATATAAAAAATGAATGGATGTCTTAAGTTTTCTTTTATTATTATATGTTTCAGTGATATTTTCTTTGTGCCGAAAAAGAGAAAGAGAATTAATAAAAGCATCTGATAAATATTTGTCATTCTTAAAACAAAGCTAAAAATTTATCATTTTTCAAATGAAAATAAATCTTATCCTACTCAAACATCTAAAAAATGGAACTAAAAATACGCCGTTGCCGGGGATCGAACCCGAGTCACCCGGGTGACAGGCGGGAATACTCACCACTATACTACAACGACTCAATTGTTCTCCAATTTTAATGTATAATTACATAAAAGTAGGAAAACTAATTGAACATTCAATTATTTTTTTTAATGATACCAATAGCACTCTCAAAATGAGGCAAATATAAATTTTTGTTGTAATCTTAACGCAACGAATCCATCTTTTTCTAAGCTTCGAAGAAAGAGTATTACGAGATTAAATACTAAAGTTATCAGTTGAGAACTAATCTTCGGCCACATAGAATTACGCCCATTTTTTAGAGTAGTTTTAACGACCGCCATAATACAAATTAACTCATAAATTAAAAAATTAATGTTACAGGTGTTTAGATTAAAACAATTCTAGAAATTAGTATAGTGGTCCTTAAAGATACCACTACAAGTATAAGAACCTAAAAATCCCCTAGTTGCACCATCATTAATGCACTTAATCCAATAAGTTTTAGGAGAGTTCCAACCTTAAGTTTTAGGAACTACATGAGGATGAAAATAATCCAAAAGGATTTTAAGATTCAATACTCATGCACAAATAAAGAAGAAGAGTTTGAGAGGTTACTTGTCCAGAAACATAAGAAAGAATCAGGTTAATTGAGTAATTTCCATGAGTGGTTTTACCTTCAACCACACGTTTATTCATGCGATGCCAAATAGTTTCACCATAGCAATCACAACAAACAAAGTGAGAAGTTTGCATGGATTAGACAACCTTATATGACAAATTCTCCAAATACAAAGGGTGGAAACAGAAAGAATATTAATCTGGATGGTTTTCCTAAGCCATTTCTATAAGGTGAAAGAGAGTAGAAAACTGATAACAATTATAGTTAGATTCTGAGTCACAATAACATAAATCACATTGAGAGGCCATGGGAAGACCTCTAAATGGCAGGTACCCATTAGTGGGGATTTTATGGTATATAATCCTCAAAATAAAATAAAAAATATTTAGAGGAATTGATTCCAAAATCTTTTAGCTCAATGTAGTTATTGACCATTGATATTAATAAAATATTATAATCGTATTTGAAACTCATATTACCATTACTACTATAATTCTCCAATAGGAGGTCACGGTTAAAAATATTTGGACTCGTAACATGATGCACCGTAGATCATATGATGGATTAGTCAGAATATTTAAATAACGCAAAATCAAATTATTTCTTTTAATGATATATTTCACACTCGCGTAAAAGACATGATAAATATAAATGTCAATATTGAGTGATTTATTTACAAGACATTTGTTCCAAGAATGGATTCAAAGCATGATCATGTCTCCCATACAAAGAAACCAAATACTATCATCAAAGATGATATTAACATTTCTCTTAATACCACAACAAATAGTTGATCAATTTGATAGCTAAGTACAACCTTATTCCTGATCACTCTAGCTCTAAGAAAACTGTCACCTTAGTTATAGTAAGTAATAATCACCCGACAAAATTTAATGGAGTCTTCCTCATTCAACTTATGAGGGACCAAATACCCAAAACTCCCCCTTTTCAGGAGTACAAACTTTGTTCCACGTCACACTAACATTCTTTTAATATATAGTATCACCTTCAAAAATATAGTATATAATCCTTTAATTAATTTTCTTCATGATTACAATTGTTCCAGGAATACACAATTAACTTATAACCAAGAAGGCTTTGAATGATACTTTTTAGTAATTTATTTTTAATAGTAGTAGACACAAAAGAATGTTTGAAGCGGATAACTAGGATTTTATCCAACGACAATGAGCATTGGATAAATAGATTTGACCTTACCTTTAAAATTAGTAACATTTAAGAAAATAAGCAAGGGTAATGATGGAGAATCCAAGAGTACCAGAGATGGTGAAAAGCATATGATGAGAAATAAAACTTGTATCACTAGTAGATTTGAGAGTATTGACCATATGGCCATAAATCTCAATGCACCTATTGAAAATGTTTGGAAAGTTTTGAATATTGTATTTGGTTCTTCTATAAAAATCCATCACATCATCACCATAAAGAATAAGAGATGGAGTGAAGGTGCCAATAGGATCTCTGTTTAGATCTTTATTACGCTTATTCATAAATTTTGATATCCTTCAATTGAAAATCTATTATATCATAAAAAAAGAAGAGGAGACGAGGGATCCACATTCCTTTAACTTGGGTCAAATAGCCTATTAAAATACTCACAAACAATATAAGTTTTTTTATTTTCTCTTATCCAACATTGGGGCATAATTCGTCAGATTTGATCCAAAATGCCTCTATTTGGGGATTTTAATATGGATTTGATTTAATATAGTAAAAATAAATGAAATTCTAGAACCAAAAGTTTGAGTTTTAAACTAGGGAAATATAATTTAATACGAGATAAAACAACAATATAAAAAATGAATGGATGTCTTAAGTTTTCTTTTATTATTATATGTTTCAGTGATATTTTCTTTCTGCCGAAAAAGAGAAAGAGAATTAATAAAAGCATCTGATAAATATTTGTCATTCTTAAAACAAAGCTAAAATTTATCATTTTTCAAATGAAAATAAATCTTATCCTACTCAAACATCTAAAAAATGGAATTTTTCAAATGAAAATAAATCTTATCCTACTCAAACATCTAAAAAATGGAACTAAAAATACGCCGTTGCCGGGGATCGAACTCGGGTCACCCGCGTGACAGGCGGGAATACTCACCACTATACTACAACGACTCAATTGTTCTCCAATTTTAATGTATAATTACATAAAAGTAGGAAAACTAATTGAACATTCAATTATTTTTTTTAATGATACCAATAGCACTCTCAAAATGAGGCAAATATAAATTTTTGTTGTAATCTTAACGCAACGAATCCATCTTTTTCTAAGCTTCGAAGAAAGAGTATTACAAGATTAAATACTAAAGTTATCAGTTGAGAACTAATCTTCGGCCACATAGAATTACGCCCATTTTTTAGAGTAGTTTTAACGACCGCCATAATACAAATTAACTCATAAATTAAAAAATTAATGTTACAGGTGTTTAGATTAAAACAATTCTAGAAATTAGTATAGTGGTCCTTAAAGATACCACTACAAGTATAAGAACCTAAAAATCCCCTAGTTGCACCATCATTAATGCACTTAATCCAATAAGTTTTAGGAGAGTTCCAACCTTAAGTTTTAGGAACTACATGAGGATGAAAATAATCCAAAAGGATTTTAAGATTCAATACTCATGCACAAATAAAGAAGAAGAGTTTGAGAGGTTACTTGTCCAGAAACATAAGAAAGAATCAGGTTAATTGAGTAATTTCCATGAGTGGTTTTACCTTCAACCACACGTTTATTCATGCGATGCCAAATAGTTTCACCATAGCAATCACAACAAACAAAGTGAGAAGTTTGCATGGATTAGACAACCTTATATGACAAATTCTCCAAATACAAAGGGTGGAAACAGAAAGAATATTAATCTGGATGGTTTTCCTAAGCCATTTCTATAAGGTGAAAGAGAGTAGAAAACTGATAACAATTATAGTTAGATTCTGAGTCACAATAACATAAATCACATTGAGAGGCCATGGGAAGACCTCTAAATGGCAGGTACCCATTAGTGGGGATTTTATGGTATATAATCCTCAAAATAAAATAAAAAATATTTAGAGGAATTGATTCCAAAATCTTTTAGCTCAATGTAGTTATTGACCATTGATATTAATAAAATATTATAATCGTATTTGAAACTCATATTACCATTACTACTATAATTCTCCAATAGGAGGTCACGGTTAAAAATATTTGGACTCGTAACATGATGCACCGTAGATCATATGATGGATTAGTCAGAATATTTAAATAACGCAAAATCAAATTATTTCTTTTAATGATATATTTCACACTCGCGTAAAAGACATGATAAATATAAATGTCAATATTGAGTGATTTATTTACAAGACATTTGTTCCAAGAATGGATTCAACGCATGATCATGTCTCCCATACAAAGAAACCAAATACTATCATCAAAGATGATATTAACATTCCTCTTAATACCACAACAAATAGTTGATCAATTTGATAGCTAAGTACAACCTTATTCCTGATCACTCTAGCTCTAAGAAAACTGTCACCTTAGTTATAGTAAGTAATAATCACCCGACAAAAGTTAATGAAGTCTTCCTCATTCAACTTATGAGGGACCAAATACCCAAAACTCCCCCTTTTCAGGAGTACAAACTTTGTTCCACGTCACACTAACATTCTTTTAATATATAGTATCACCTTCAAAAATATAGTATATAATCCTTTAATTAATTTACTTCATGATTACAATTGTGCCAGGAATACACAATTAACTTATAACCAAGAAGGCTTTGAATGATACTTTTTAGTAATTTATTTTTAATAGTAGTAGACACAAAAGAATGTTTGAAGCGGATAACTAGGATTTTATCCAACGACAATGAGCATTGGATAAATAGATTTGGCCTTACCTTTAAAATTAGTAACATTTAAGAAAATAAGCAAGGGTAATGATGGAGAATCCAAGAGTACCAGAGATGGTGAAAAGCATATGATGAGAAATAAAACTTGTATCACTAGTAGATTTGAGAGTATTGACCATATGGCCATAAATCTCAATGCACCTATTGAAAAAGTTTGGAAAGTTTTGAATATTGTATTTGGTTCTTCTATAAAAATCCATCACATCATCACCATAAAGAATAAGAGATGGAGTGAAGGTGCCAATAGGATCTCTGTTTAGATCTTTATTACGCTTATTCATAAATTTAGATATCCTTCAATTGAAAATCTATTATATCATAAAAAAAGAAGAGGAGACGAGGGATCCACATTCCTTTAACTTGGGTCAAATAGCCTATTAAAATACTCACAAACAATATAAGTTTTTTTATTTTCTCTTATCCAACATTGGGGCATAATTCGTCAGATTTTATCCAAAATGCCTCTATTTGGGGATTTTAATATGGGTTCTATTTAATATAGTAAAAATAAATGAAATTCTGGAACCAAAAGTTTGAGTTTTAAACTAGGGAAATATAATTTAATACGAGATAAAACAACAATATAAAAAATGAATGGATGTCTTAAGTTTTCTTTTATTATTATATGTTTCAGTGATATTTTCTTGAATAAGATGACTTTGTATTATAACACATTAGCAAAGGATCGAGAAATAGACAACGGTATTTTCACATTCTCAGGTACCTGAAATCCTCACCAAACAAAGTTATCTTCTACTCTAACACTGTTCCAATCAAGATTCATGGTTTTGTTGACTCTAATTGAGTAAGATGTCCTGATTCAAGAAAACATATATTTGGGTATTGTGTATTCCTTGACACCTTTCTCATATCCTATAAATCTAAAAATCACAATATTGTTTCAAGATCCTTAACTGAGGTATAATACTAAGTCCTTGAATCTTTTACATGTAAATTACAATGCCTTCATAATCTTGTTTTTGATTTCTCCATATCCTTGCCTCACCCTTCCTCTATCTATTGTGATAGCAAATCATCCATATACTTGACAAACAATCCAACTTTTCAGGAAAGAAACAAGTATATAGAAATGTATTGCCATGTCATTTGAGAGAAAATTCAAAACAATAATTCATTTTTTCCTATTATTCAGCAGTTCAAATCAACTTGCAGATGCTTTCACCAAGCATCACGCAACTTTCCTTACCAACATGTCCAAGTTAGACTTATGCGTCAATCATAGTCTAACTTGAGTGGAGATGTTAGATTTACACTTACTTGATATACAAGTTTCCTATTTTTTCTAGTTTGGGATAACTTGTTATACAAAGAAGATCATTAATCTAATCATGTATTTAAGATGATCATTCATTCATCAATAATAATGGTTTTCTTCATTTGCAAGCTATTGTATTTACAATTCTCTCATCCTTCTTTCTGTTTGTATTAGCCATAATTTGTTTTGCACCAGTCATAGAAATAATGAATTAAAATTTAAAGAATAGAAAATATATGTGACGAGCTGATGTTTTTAGTGTATTCTGTATTTTCATTAATATATGCATAACAGGACATAAAAAGGTGCAAAAAGACTTTATAAAATGCAAAGGTAGGTGATTTTTTTTAAAAAAATTGGTTGACTTTTTATTATTTGACTTTAAAGTCATTTTGGTCAAAACTACCTTCTTTTTTTGACTTCTTGTGTTTGGAATATAGTAGCGTGGAATATAGAAATGTATTGCCATGTCATTTGATTCTTTTATATATTATTCCAGCCATAAGTGCTGAGTATTTGTAGATAGAAATAATACTTGAGTGTATAGTAATTTCTAACCTAAGGAAACCCTATTGGTGATTTCTGATATTAAGCAATGAATAATTCAAACTATACCAACTCATATGCATAGTAATATGAATGGTTAGTTACAGTTAATTATTGGAACAACTTATTCTTCTCTCTTATTATTTTCCACCAAAAACCCTATAAAACTCCACTATTTTATTTTTGATGGAGATGCATAAACGAAGCATAATAACCACATTCTCAAAATGGCAATCAAACTAGGGATTACTCTTATCTCAATACTCTTGCTATGCACTGCTGCAGCAGCAGCACAAGGACGAAAATCACTTCACACAACCAATGAACTTTCTGCATACTATCCCGTAACCAATGATGGCATCTGCAAGACCTTGGTAGAGACACAAGGTTACCAATGTGAAGAACATACGGTAACAACAAATGATGGATACATCTTGAGTCTGCAAAGAATCCCGACGGGACGATCCGGTAAGAAAGCCGACAAGCCACCTGTGCTATTACAACATGGTCTTCTTTGTGTAAGTTTTATTTTCTGCAGATACACACACAAACTACAACTTTGTATAGATGCAAAAGTCATCATGTTAATTAAAGTATATGATTTATTTCAGAATGCTGTAGTATGGCTGTTCAACTCTCCAATAGAATCATTGGGATTTATTTTAGCAGACAGTGGATTCGACGTGTGGCTTGCCAATGGTCGCGGCTCAAAATATAGCACCGGGCACACAACACTAACTCCTAATGACATGGTTCTTATGATTTCGGTTTTCAAAAGACGCAGTTATAGAATGTTTAATTGATTATTGATTAATTTAATTATATGTGTTATTAGGCTTATTGGGATTGGTCATGGAATGAATTAGCTAGCCACGATCTTCCTGCATCAGTAGAATATGTGTTCAATCTTACTGGTCAAAAAATACATTATGCAGGTCATTCTCAGGTGTGTGAAGTTAACCCTAATTGATTATTTATTTCTAAATTTTTTAATTAGTTTGTAAAAATTTATTAATTATTTAATCATTTCAGGGAACTTTAGTGGCTTTTGTTGCTTTATCTCAAGGGAAGCTTCTGAATATGTTGAGATCAGCTGCATTACTAAGTCCTATTGCTCATTTGAATGTGATTTCTTCAGAGCTAATAAAACTTATGGCTGAACTCTTTTTGGCTAATGTGAGTGACATGAAAAAAATAGAATATGTAACTAATAACTATTGTTTACATTTATTAAAATACTTACCTTTTTTCTCTCTCAATATAACAGGATTTGCATTGGTTAGGTGTCCGTGAAATCGATCCTAATGCGTATGAGAATAAATAATTCTTTGCTCTATTTTGCAAAATCTCTGTTAGTGTTACTAAAGAAAGTAGAAATAATTTAGCATATGTTTTTCTAATGATCAGGTATGATGTAACAAAACTTGTGGATGGAATCTGCTTCATTTCAAACTTAAACTGCGGAGAGATAGTCACATTGTTCACAGGTACTTTGTTATTAATGAAATGATGAGAAAATTTCACATTACTTTTTATGTATATAGTAAGATTTATTAACACAATTATTGATATTATTTTTGTAGGTCCAAATTGCTGCATAAATTCTTCTAGGGTAGATTTCTATCTTAATCAACCAACAGCAACAAAGAATTTCATCCATCTATCTCAAAGTAAGTCTCAAATATAACCATTTTTAAATTTTTTTTGTAGTAGTGTCTATAGGACTAATATTCTTTCAATATGAAATTTGAGTAGTGATCAGAACAGGAAAAATAGCAAAGTATGATTATGTTTATGAAGCACAGAATATGCTACACTATGGACAAGGGGTTCCTCCAACTTATGACATGACCAAAATTCCAAAAGAATTCCCACTTTTTATAAGCTTTGGAGGGAAAGATTATCTATCTGATGTACAAGATGTGAAGGTTTTGCTCAATGATCTAAGTAATCATGATGCTGACAAGCTTGTGGTATTGTATAAAGATGAATATGCACACCTTGATTTTGTTGGAGCTTTTGATGTTAAGCAAGTCATTTACGATCCCATGATAGCTTTTTATAACTCTAATTGATTTTACAACTAGTATTATTATTAATATGCCTCTAGTGTTTTCATTAGTTTTTTTTATAGTGCTGATGGTAAATTATTCACTTGTTGTATATAAATATGAAAGATCATTCTAGAATTCAAGATAGATATTATAAGAGTTTCTAATTAATATATTTATTGGTCTAACTTATTGTAATTGCTAAAAAGTACAATTAGGAGAAACCCTGTTCATTGTTCGTGTTGGGCTATAGGAAGTTTTAGAGGGTTAGAATGTGTTGAAGGACTGCTCACAGTAAGCTTGTGATAGACTCAGTTTTTTTTGGAAAATTGTAACCATCGTTTTTAAATTGAACATTCCTTTTTTGGATCAGAGACAAGAGCCGCAGATACCATTTCATTACAATATTTTTTATTTTAGACAATAAAATGATAGGCAAAAATTTAAAAACCATTGTTTAAACCGAAATAGACATGAAAAGTGCACACTTTATCTCTCGATTTTTTTTTAAAATTGCGAGTATATATAAAGGTTATGAGTTCGATCTTTAGAGACATTTAAAAATTCTGAAATGGAGAAAACACATATCTTCTTGATATTGTCATTTCAATGACGGGTGAACTATATTTTCACCTCGAATTGTTTATTTTACTAAAGCCTATACTGGAACTAAAAAATATGCCGTTGCTAGGGATCGAACCCGGGTTAACCGGGTGACAGGCGAGAATACTCACCACTATACTACAACGACTCAATTGTTCTCCAATTTTAATGTATAATTACATAAAAGTAGGAAAACTAATTGAACATTCAATTATTTTTTTTAATGATACCAATAGCACTCTCAAAATGAGGCAAATATAAATTTTTGTTGTAATCTTAACGCAACGAATCCATCTTTTTCTAAGCTTCGAAGAAAGAGTATTACGAGATTAAATACTAAAGTTATCAGTTGAAAACTAATCTCCGGCCACATAGAATTACGCCCATTTTTTAGAGTAGTTTTAACGACCGCCGTAATACAAATTAACTCATAAATTAAAAAATTAATGTTACAGGTGTTTAGATTAAAACAATTCTAGAAATTAGTATAGTGGTCCTTAAAGATACCACTACATGTATAAGAACCTAAAAATCCCCTAGTTGCACCATCATTAATGCACTTAATCCAATAAGTTTTAGGAGAGTTCCAACCTTAAGTTTTAGGAACTACATGAGGATGAAAATAATCCAAAAGGATTTTAAGATTCAATACTCATGCACAAATAAAGAAGAAGAGTTTGAGAGGTTACTTGTCCATAAACATAAGAAAGAATCAGGTTAACTGAGTAATTTTCATGAGTGGTTTTATCTTCAACCACACGTTTATTCATGTGATGCCAAATAGTTTCACCATAGCAATCACAACAAACAAAGTGAGAAGTTTGCATGGATTAGACAACCTTATATGACAAATTCTCCAAATACAAAGGGTGGAAACAGAAAGAATATTAATCTGGATGGTTTTCCTAAGTCATATCTATAAGGTGGAAGAGAGTAGAAAACTGATAACAATTATAGTTAGATTCTGAGTCATAATAACACAAAATACATTGAGATGCCATGGGAAGACCTCTAAATGGCAGGTACCCATAAATGGGGATTTTATGGTATATAATCCTCAAAATAAAAAAAAATATTTAGAGGAATTGATTCCAAAATCTTTTAGCTCAATGTAGTTATTGACCAATGATATAAATAAAATATTACAATCGTATTAGAAACTCACATCACCATTACAACTATAATTCTCCAATAGGAGGTCACGGTTAAAAATATTTGGATTCGTAACATGATGCACCGTAGATCATATGATGGATAAGTCAGTATATTTAAATAACTCAAATCAAATTATTTCTTTTAATGATATATTCCACACTCGCGTAAACGACATGATAAATATAAATGTCAATATTGAGTGATTTATTTACAAGACATTTGTTCCAAGAATCGATTCAAAGCATGATCATGTCTCCCATACAAAGAACCCAAATACTATCATCAAAGATGATATTAACATTCCTCTTAATACCACAACAAATAGTCGATCAATTTGATAGCTAAGTACAACCTTATTCCTGATTACTCAAGCTCTAAGAAAACTGTCACCTTAGTTATAGTAAGTAATAATCACCCGACAATATTTAATGGAGTCTTCCTCATTTTACTTATGAGGGACCAAATACCCAAAACTCCCCTTTTTCAGGAGTACAAACTTTGTTCCATGTCACACTAACATTCTTTTAATGCATAGTATCACCTTCAAAAATATAGTATATAATCCTTTAATTAATTTACTTCATGATTACAATTGTGCCAGGAATACACAATTAACTTATAACCAAGAAGGCTTTGAATGATACTTTTTAGTAATTTATTTTTAATAGTAGTAGACACAAAAGAGTGTTTGAAGCGGATAACTAGGATTTTATCCAACGACAATGAGCATTAGATAAATAGATTTGGCCTTACCTTTAAAATTAGTAACATTTAAGAAAATAAGCAAGGGTAATGATGGAGAATCCAAGAGTACCAGAGATGGTGAAAAGCATATGATGAGAAATAAAACTTGTATCACTAGTAGATTTGAGAGTATTGACCATATGGCCATAAATCTCACTGCACCTATTGAAAAAGTTTGGAAAGTTTTGAATGTTGTATTTGGTTCTTCTATAAAAATCCATCACATCATCACCATAAAGAATAAGAGATGGAGTGAAGGTGCCAATAGGATCTCTGTTTAGATTTTTATTACGCTTATTCATAAATTTAGATATCCTTCAATTGAAAATCTATTATATCATAAAAAAAGAAGAGGAGACGAGGGATCCCCATTCCTTTAACTTGGGTCAAATAGCCTATTGTTGCGGTGAAAATTGGATATCAAGCTATTTAGTTAACTTGAATCGTAATTCTTTTACAACCGAAATTTATTTTATCCAAAGGAAAGGTCTAAATAAAGAAAAACCTTTTTCGCGATGTAACGACAACGCTTAAGAGATTCGGGGATCGGGGGTTGGTTATACCTAGGGAAGGTGTTAGCACCTTAAGCATCTGTAGTACTCTACAGGAACCTTTTGTTTGATTGTTTGCTAAGTTTGTGAATATATACTCTGGATTGGGATATGGATTAGGGATAGGTGAAGTCCTAGATGGTTTTCTAAGTTTGCTCGCAAAGACATCACATCTTCTGCCTACGTATCCTAACTAGGATAGAATCAGAGCAATCGTAGTTCGCCTCACAAAGGATGAATAACACTTGATTATGATCAAGGTTCAAGGGGAAACAAACATGACAATGTTTGTGTGGAGTTTGACAAAACTCCCTATTCTAAGTTGTAATATTCAAAAGGGGAAGTAAGAAATCATGACGATGATTTTTACACAGAGTTGACAAACTCTATCATAGGGTTCTAGTTAAAGAGCACTCCTAGTACAGGTGGGTCTTTTAGACTTAAAGCAAATTCTAAAGGTTTCTAAACTAAGTTTAAAGTGACTTAACAAAGTCAAGGAAATGGGTGAATGAGTTATCCATAACATTAGGGTTAATGGAAAGGCTTTTCCTTTGGAGAGGGACAGGAGAGACAACTTGGATAAGAGTTAACAAACTTCATCACTTAGGGGAAATAAAATTTTGAACAAGATAACAATATAATAAATATGCATCCATGGTGACAACCATTGAGTGAGCATGTGAAATGATAAAAATGAAAATGCATTAATGACAATCAAAGTAGTTGGTTAAGCAGGAAGAGTGACAGTCAAGCTTTAGGGTATTTAGCAGATGAAGTAAAATGAACATGGTAACAACCAAAGATAAAATCCTAACATGTTAACTAACATTTAAGAGCATTAATTCAAACAAGTATCACAAACAATCACAAGTATATCACAAGAAAAATTCATCTGCGTATGCGAAAACGATCATAGGACATACACAACTTGCACATGGTCAAAAGAGGTGAAAAATTTAGGAAAACATGAAAATAAAAAATATGACATGAAAGTAGACTTTAAGATGAACAAAATGCAAAAAGAATGGGTGAAAAATGATTAAATTTGAGAGAGATATGAATTTTTAAAGATGGGATGAAAAATAACAAAAATTAACAAAAGGGTTGCCCTCCTCAAGGGTCGAACCCAGGTTCATGGCATGCAAGGCGCTTAAGTGACAAGGTGACTACCACTGGGGTGGCTATACATCCATTGATGAAAGCCACCCCATAAATATATATGGGGTACCTACAAAACTGGCTGGGCACAAATCAAACACACAAAATCCTGATTTGCAAATTCATATGTAACTTGGTCATTTCTTGATGGATTTTAGCAAAACCTTTAGTGTAACTTGAGTATTTCTTCATGAGGAACAAGATAGCACTTTTAGTGTTTTGAAATTCTTCTTCTATTTTAAAACTCGATAGTGCTTATGTTTTGAAGCTTGAAAATGCATTTTGAAATGAATCTCATGTTACAGTCAGTTTCAGTACAAAGTAATCATGCACACATACCACATAAATGATAATGAATGAGTTCATGCAAGAGTTAGGGTTTAAATCATGCTGTATATGAATCATATGAATCATATACACATTCCTCATATATGCAAACAAGTGAGTCCAGGCAAGAAAAAAGGTTCAAACATGGCTGGTGTAAAATTTGGTGAACAAAGTGCTAGGTTTGTGAAGTGAGATGCATGAACATGTTCAATTTCTATTCAAAGCAATTTCAGACCAATTCAAACATATACACATCTTATATTCATGATATTGAGTGGATTGAAACACCAAAATAAGTTGGAAACAAACTGTCATGAAAAGTGATTCACAAAATGCAAGTTGTCATGAAAATGAGGCATGAGATATGAATTTTCAGTTCCACATACTTTCTGTTTCAATTAATCACACCCATAGCATGCATACATGACATTGAGTAAGTTCAAACACAATTTGGTGCTAACATAGGACTGTCATGAAAAATGAGGGTTTGAGTGAAAACTTGGCCATTTTGATACAAGACATGAAAAATGCAGTTCATCATTTTAAGCACTATTGACCAAATTAATTCCACACACATATTGAATGCATGATGTTGGATGAATTTGAGCACAAGTTTAACCATTTCTAGGCCTGAGATCATAGCTGGTATATTCATGGTAGAGTTTGAGACAAGACATAGTGTCGTTTCAACAAAAAGAGGGAAAGCCCATCAGGGTTATCATCATGTTGCTGTCGTTGCTCCACAATAATCGCTTTCTCTTCCTGTAAGCCAGCCTGTGGCTCAACAACATAACCGACAACAATAAACGTACCAGCCGCGACAATACTAGTACCATGGCCAGCAAAGACCGAGAAGGCCAGAAAGAAGGTTCGATCCAATCCCATCAACATATGCCAGGTTACTGCCGTACCTGTTAAAAGGAGGTCTAGTGCAACTGAAGGAAATGAGGGACCCTCCAGCAGTCCTTCCCCCCGGTTATGATGTTAATGCAAGATGTGAATTCCATTATGGCATCCCAGGCCACAACATTGAGAACTGCAAGACCTTGAAGTACGTCGTTCAAGACCTTATTGATTCAAAAGCGATAAATTTCACTTGAAATACCCCGAATATCAAGACTAACCCAATGCCGCCTCATCATCACTCCACAAACATGATCGAGAGCTCTAGAGGGATTCGATTAATATTGATAAACTGAAAACACCCCTCTCCATTGTTAAAGAGAAACTCCTGCTAAAAGATATTTATCCTGGTTGCCCAGCTGATTGTCATGTTTGTGTGAGTAAATCTCAAGAATGTGCTGAATTGAAGAAAGGAATTCAATGCCTGATTGATCGAGGCGTATTGATGGCAGAACAACTTTCAAAGATTGAAGAGGTTGCTACTCTTGACATTCTGTTTGAGACGTTGGAGAAACCATATGATGACGAAAGTGGACTATGGAATCCTTCCAGTAGTTTGACTTGTATCCCGTTAATAATATCGTGCGATGAAGAAGATTGGGACAATGTGTATGGACAGGCTCATCTCCCTCTGCAGATCCTTTATGATGAATCATATTTGCTTCCTTGTGGTCAAGATGAAAAACCCTTGAGTATACCTTACAATCCAGTTGAGATACCTATGTATTCACCCTCAATGAATCAACTCTACATCTCAACTCCTGCTCCGTTTCCTTACGAGAGCACGAACGTTGTTCCTTGGTTATATGACAAGGTTGTTTTTATCAATGGGCAGAAGGTGAGAGAAGAGGACATCTTAGAGGAAAAGAAGACTGTGGAGAATATCGTGGGAACTGGTGGCATCATCAGGAGCGGCATGATCTTTGCACCAACCACATCACCCGTCAACAACAGTGGCAATGCAAACAAAGATACTTCTAAATAAGGCACCATTGAACAGGGGCAGTCCTCTAAACAGAAGGATGCCCCTAATGATGAAGTAGAGGAATTTTTAAGAATCATCCAGAAAAGAGATTACAAAGTGATTGACCAGCTCAATCAAACTCCTTTGAAGATCTCCATGCTGTCATTATTGATGTGTTCAAAGGCCCATCAGGATGTGCTATTAAAATTCTTGAAGGCTGCTCACGTGCCTCAAGAGATATCGGTGGTTCAGTTTGAAGAGGTGGTTGGAAACATAGCGTCAGGTCATATTCTGAGCTTCAATGATAGTGAATTACCCCCCGAAGGTAAAAATCATAACAAGGCCTTGCACATTACCATCGAATGTGTAGATGTTGTGTTCTCTCGAGTGTTAGTCGACATTGGGTTGTCGCTGAACGTGCTACCGAAAAGCTCATTGTGTAAACTATCAATTGAAGGGCTTGTGATGAAGCCGAGTCAGACTATTGTAAAAGCTTTTGATGGGGCCAGGAGAACTGTAAATGGCGAGGTTGATCTCCCGATCAAGATTGGGCCTCATACTTTTATCATTATATTTTATGTAATGGACATATATCCCGCCTACAGTTGCCTGCTTGGTCGCCCGTGGATTCATTTAGCTGGTACCTAAAGTCAACTCTTCATCAGAGACTCAAGTTCATGGTTAATAATCAGATGGTTATCATTGAAGGCGAAGAAGATGTTCTTGTGAGCCATCTTGCTTCTTTCCGCTATGTTGAAGTAGGAGACGAAGTGCATGAGACTCCGTTTCAAGCCTTTGAAGTGATCAACGTTGAAATGATTCACGAGAAGCCGATGTCTTCAATTGTAACCTAGAAAGATGCGAAGATAGTGATAGAGGAAGGTCACCATCGAGGATGGGGTAGGGTGTTGGAACTTCCTGTTAACAAGAATGGAGCCGGTCTGGGTTATAAACAGAAAATACAAGAGAAGAACACCTCTGATAGGGGTAAAGGACTTTCAACTCCGTTAGTTTTTACTAGTGGGGGCCATCTCGTTGATGGTCAAGTCACATTTCTGGAAGCTGAAGACGATGGTCATGAAGAATTGTGCATGATGTACTCTAGGGCACCCAACCAGACATTGAACAACTAGAGAATCATTGAAATTTCCAAAGTTACTCTAATAGACGAGTAATTCCCTGTTTTTTGTTTTTACCTAGAAAATCCTATGCTCTACCCAAGGCGTATGGATCATGTTGTAGAGCTTTTGCTTTTAAAGCACAAACTTATCATCAATGAATAAACCTTTGCGTCCAATTGAGCTCTCTTTCTTTCATTTTTACTTTTTGCACATAAAAATATTTTTAAGGTAATGTTTTTGTTTTCTTCTTTTTCATTTTTCTTAAAATAAAGCATGGAATAATTCATCGAGCAGATCTTCCCCTATTCCTGTTGATAACGATCCTGCTATGGTCCAATATGACTTTGATAACCCGACATACCATGCTGACGAAGACTGCGAGGAAGATTGTGATCTCCCTGAAGAGTTGGCTAGACTGTTAAAGAAAGAGTCAAAGGTCATTCAACCGTATCAAGAAGATGTTGAAGTCATTAACATGGGAACCGAAGAGGATGCCAAAGAGATCAAGATAGGTGTCGCCTTGGAAGTGTCACTACTGCAAAAATCGAGGCAGACAATGACAGAAGAGTCGCCACCGTGCGTTATTTATCCTAAGAGAGGGAAAGGAAACTCTCAGAGAAAACCTAACGAAAAGAGGGATAAGGTCGATCATCGCAACCAAATATCGGGTTTGGGAGTCGGTTACAAAAGGGGAAGGTATTAGCACCCCTCACGTCCATTGTACTCAACGGGATCCATGCTTGTTGTCTATCTAAAAGGGTGATTGAAACTATCTAACTACAGGCTGAAGGACAAAAGAAAAAGAAGTGACTCGGAAAAGCAACGGCGCTTTGTGCCTACATATCTCATCTGAAGTGAGAAGTCAGAGTCAACGTAGTTCAACTAACTACGGGTGAAAGGGGGGAAGGTTGCTCGCTAAGGCATCGTGTCTTGTGCCTACGTACTTTCATTTGCTATGAAAGATCAGAGCAAATGTAGTTCAGGCCAAAAGGGAACACAGGTTTGTTCAACTATTTTTTAGGCTCGAGTAGGGTTAACGTGTAGTTCTAGCAGTTTGGTGTATGCAGCTGACCATTGGAGACTTAGGCGTTACTGTTTGCAATAGAACCAAGAGTTAACAAAACTCTCCTTACGAAAATGATTTTCCAAGATTAAAGGCCCCAAAGGGCAAAAAGAAGTTTAATTGACTTACTTTTGTGTTTTTTAGAGAAGAAGTGTTTTTGAATGGTTTGCAATTCATATCGCACTAGAGACTATGACTTAGGAGTGAATGCGTCGCATACTGTTGCACCCCAAAATTTCCCTAACCTTTTCTAACTTGGTTTATGTTTCATTGTATTAGCATATCATTGATATAACATTTGCATAGCATATCATTGTTCATTTGTGCAGGGGATCAAGTGTGGTTTATATCAATAGGAGCCTTTCTAGAGGTCTTATTCAAGCTTGAGAAGTCCCCATAGTCATCAGGAAGAGGGTTGGGTTCTTGAGGAGTTCAGTTGTTTGTATGTGGTTAATCTCCTAATATGAGGACCAATTGAAGATCATCAGTGGATTGTGAGGCATTGATCAAGGAGAGAGTGTGAGTATAGAGCTCATAGAGTGCCTTGAGGGTCATCGTGGAGCTCAATCAAGTCATTATGCCAAGTGTGGAGAGCCACAGTTGAGGGTGTTACAATTAGGGTTTTCATCTGAGTAACCCTAAGTCAACTGTACAATTGAAGAGGGTCAAAGCTAAATTATAAGTCTTTGTAATCATGGATAGTTTTGTTGAGATACATGAGGTGATGGTCCAAGATCTATGCAAGAAGAATTCCAAGTGTGAGGAGTTGCTAAATTAGGGTTCTCAAGGTAAAATCCCCTATTTAGTGCCTAACTTCAAGACCACTTATCTCAAGATACAAGTTTCATCCCCACTTTTGGCTAACATGAAACTTTTAGAGCATGTTTTTAGCTTTAATTTTAGTACTAGAAGTCCTCCATTGGATTTATAGAACTCAAGTTATGGTCCAGACAAGTTACAGGTCATCTGAGGAATGTGAAATTTGTCTGTAAAAGTTCACCAACTTCCATGGAACTTTTAACCTAGATGGGTGTTTCTCCTAAACTTTTGGCCAACATGAAAGTTGTAGGTCTTCATCTTAGCTTTCCAAATTATATTAGAAGTCTTCCATCTGATTTGTAGAACTCAAGTTATGAGGTTTACAAGTTAGGGGTATTTTGGGAAAGTGAGATTATAGGTCATTTGGCATTATAGGTCATTTTCACCATCTTGCAAGCTTCAAATGCAATTTTGTTCAACATAAAACTTGCTCCAAATAATGTTTTTAGGTCAACCATGTCCTCATGATGAATTAATTTGGCTTAGGGTGAGACTTGGTTTGAGAAATTTTGCAAAAGGAAGAATTAAAAGGCATTTAATTGGAAAATTCATGATTAATTCATTTGTGTTCAAAATAGGCCATATGAATACTCATTTTAATCAGAAAAAGCATTCTAAACACATTGGCAATATTGGATTTTCCATTTGAGGTCAATTCCATAGCTTTATAGTTTGTTACTTCACAAGTAAGCAACACATCCATTTTGTTCACATGAGGAATTCAAGCATTCTAATCACTCTAGACTCCCTCAACAGACCACAAGGAGTTGAATGAAAGCTTCCAAGAGAAGTTTTAAGCCAAAACCCGTGCCTACCATGTTGGAGTTTTTCAAAGAAACTTGAAAATTAGATTTCTGAATTTGGGCCTCAATTAGACCTCAAAAGCCCATAAACCATTTGTATTTAAGTTCAGAAGAAGGTTTTGCTCCATTTTGGTGATCAATTCGTGCTGAAAGCAGAGATAGAGAGTTGAGTTTCAAGAGCTCCAAGTGAAATCGTGAATTCTGGGGCAAGCCATCTCGGGGTCGTCTCATGGCAAGCTATTTTCTTCTCAGCGTAGACCTTCCCAAAAATCAGACTAGGGCAGAGGCATTACGCTTGAGGCAAATTCTCAGAGAGATTTGGATGAAGCTCGTTTTTCCAACAATCGAAGATCATTCCCTAGCAGATGGAAGTTATGTCTTTACCCCCAGCAGTTGGTCAGGCGTACCCCAAATCCTCACAGAGTATGAGCAGGGGCTTGTTCCCCAGCGAGGCAAGATCAGGTTTCTCTCCACCAGGCATATGTGGAATATCCTCCAGCAGGTCGCTCATGACCCTAACAGTGTGAGATGTGTTCCAGGGAGGTCATGAAGGACCTTTACCCCGTCCCTCAGCAAGAGTTGTTCGTCACCAGCAAAGACTTGCTCATCTCCAGTAAATTTGTAACTCCAGATTTGTTAGCGTGCCCCTCAGCAGGGTTGAGATTGTATCTTCCAGAGTTGTTCAGAGTTCTTCTCCCCAGCATGGAGCTGTGGTATTCTGACATCATTCAATGTCGTTGGGCATTCAGGCTCCGGTTTTTATGTTGAGTATTCAGACTCCATCAAACTGAAAGGGTATTCTTAGAACTCCAGTGAGTTTTTCTTCTTTGTTGAGCATCCAGGCTCCGGTGTGTTTTCGTCGAGCATCTAGGCTCCGGTTTATCTCTTCGTCGAGTGTTTGGACTCCGGTGTGTTTTCGTCGAGCATCTAGGCTCCGGTTTATCTCTTGGTCGAGTGTTTAGACTCCGGTGTGTTTTCATTGAGCGTCTAGGCTCCGGTGTGTTTTTGTCGAGCGTCCAGGCTCTGGTTTATCGCTTCGTTGAGCGTTCAGGCTCCGGTTTATCGCTTCGTTGAGTGTTTAGACTCCGGTCCCCAGCATGGTTGTTTCTTCCCCCTGTGGAGTAGGTTCACCTTCTCAGCATTTATTTTGCTGGAATAATTCTGTGATATCCGGTTATCCCCGACGGAGTTGGCTTTGTCCTCAGCATTTATTTTGCTGAAGCGGTTCTGTATCCAGCTTTTGTCCGGCGGCCCAAGTCGGCATCATACCTGCATTTGCATCATATCTGCATTGCATAACAATTAACCCAAATGCGTAGTATTCCATCTTATATGGAGCATTACACCATTTTCAAAAATGTGCATTTTGAAACATAAGCAAGGTTGGTTACCTCTTTGTTTTCAGGTGTTTTTCCCTGCAGGTAATTGGAATTCTTGTTCAGGTTCGTTTTCAGATATTCAAATTTGTGGCATGAGATATGTGATGATAACGTTCTTCCAATCATGTGTTCCCTCATCAGAGGTGTTTGATTAATTTCTATTCTTCCCCGACGGAGTTTTCTTTACGCAGCTTCATAATTAGACTTTGGAGTTGTTGTCAGAAATTCCCTAGCGGAGTTTTCCTCAGATTGTTGTCACGTCAGCATTTCAGAAAAGAAGATTTCAGCGATTAGAAGGTTGAAGTCATTACTTGTTGTCAAGGCTTCATGATTTGACTTTGAAGTTGTTGTCAGCATTCTAAAAAGAAAGATTTCAGCGATTTGACGGCTGAAGTCATTACTTGTTGTCAAGGCTTCATGATTTGACTTTGAAGTTGTTGTCAGCATTTTAAAAGAAGATTTCAGCGATTTGACGGCTGAAGTCATTACTTGTTGTCAAGGCTTCATGATTTGACTTTGAAGTTGTTGTCAGCATTCTAAAAAGAAAGATTTCAGCGATTTGACGGCTGAAGTCATTACTTGTTTTCAAGGCTTCATGATTTTACTTTGAAGTTGTTGTCAGCATTTTAAAAAGAAAGATTTCAGCGATTTGACGGCTGAAGTCATTACTTGTTGTCAAGGCTTCATGATTTGACTTTGAAGTTGTTGTCAGCATTTTAAAAAGAAAGATTTCAGCAATTTGACGGCTGAAGTCATTACTTGTTGTCAAGGCTTCATGATTTGACTTTGATGTTGTTGTCAGCATTTTTAAAAGAAAGATTTCAGCGATTTGACGACTGAAGTCATTACTTGTTGTCAAGGCTTCATGATTTAACTTTGATGTTGTTGTCAGCATTTTAAAAGAAGATTTCAGCGATTTGACGACTGAAGTCATTACTTGTTGTCAAGGCTTCATGATTTGACTTTGAAGTTGTTGTCAGCATTCTAAAAAGAAAGATTTCAGCGATTTGACGGCTGAAGTCATTACTTGTTTTCAAGGCTTCATGATTTTACTTTGAAGTTGTTGTCAGCATTTTAAAAAGAAAGAATTCAGCGATTTGACGGCTGAAGTCATTACTTGTTATCAAGGCTTCATGATTTGACTTTGAAGTTGTTGTCAGCATTTTAAAAAGAAAGATTTCAGCGATTTGACGGCTGAAGTCATTACTTGTTGTCAAGGCTTCATGATTTGACTTTGATGTTGTTGTCAGCATTTTTAAAAGAAAGATTTCAGCGATTTGACGACTGAAGTCATTACTTATTGTCAAGCCTTTATGATTTGACTTTGAAGTTGTTGTCAGCATTCTAAAAAGAAAGATTTCAGCGATTTGACGGCTGAAGTCATTATTTGTTGTCAAGGCTTCATGATTTGACTTTGAAGTTGTTGTCAGCATTTTTAAAAGAAAGATTTCAGCGATTTGATGGCTGAAGTCATTACTTGTTGTCAAGGCTTCATGATTTGATTTTGAAGTTGTTATCAACATTTTTAAAAGAAGATTTCAGCGATTTGACGGCTGAAGTCATTACTTGTTGTCAAGACTTCATAATTTGACTTTGAAGTTCGGCATAACTTTTTTCGAGTAGCTGTTACATCAGCATTGCAGACTTCATAATTTGACTTTGGAGTTCGCCAGGGTTTTCCTTGATTGGCTGTTACGTCAGTGTTACACGGCTTCATAATTAGACTTTGGAGTCGTCGTTAGCAATTCCCCAACAGAGTTTCCTCTAGTTGTTGTTACGTCAGCATTACAACAACTTCATGATTAGACTTTGGAGTTGTTGTCAGAAAGTTTCGTCAGCATTGAATAGCTTCATAATTAGACTTTGAATTTGTTGTTAGTGGCATTGGATGACTTCATAATTATACTTTGGAGTTTGTTGCCAGATTTTCCCCGCAGAGTTTCTTAGGAAATGGGAGATCCCGGATAGTACAGGGATACCTCGCTTTACGTAGCGTATGCCCGGAAACGGAAGGTCAAAAGGTAGTACCTTGACAGTTCCGCGTTTTTATGGAAGATCTTGGATAGTACAGGGATGACTCACTTGATGTAGTGCCCGCTTATTGTAGCGTATATTGTTGATTCAACTCCTGTGGCGTCACACAGGTGGTTGATATTGAAATCAGGGTCTTTATCAGTTGATTGATCAGTTGTTGCCATGACAACCGGATTCAATTTTCTGGACCTTTTTTTCCCAAGCAGTTTGTGCAGTTTGTTTCTTCGGTTAGCAAAATTCCAGGTTCTCCGATATTCAACCGTCTTCTACCTCGATTGTTCGAAAGTCGTTCGCTTTTCATCCAGTCAGGTCCAAGCCGCTTGAATAGGGGCAGCTGTTGCACCCCACAATTTGCCTAACTTTTTCTTACTTGGTTTATGTTTCATTGCATTAGCATATCATTGATCTAACATTTGCATAGCATAGCATTGTTCATTTTTGCAGGGATCAAGTTTGGTTTATATCAAGAGGAGCCTTTCTAGAGGTCTTATTCAAGCTTGAGAAGTCCCCATAGTCATCAGGAAGAGGGTTGGGTTTTTGAGGAGTTCAGTTGTTTGTTTATGGTTAATCTCCTAATCTGAGGACCAATTGAAGATCATCAGCGGATTGTGAGGCCTTGATCAAGGAGAGAGTGTGTGGATAGAGCTCATAGAGTGCCTTGAGGGTCATGGTGTAGCTCAATCAAGTCATTATGCCAAGTGTGGAGAGCCACAGTTGAGGGTGTTGCAATTAGGGTTTCATCTGAGTAACCCTAAGTCAACTGTACAATTGAAGAGGGTCAAAGCTCAATTCTAAGTCTTTGTAATCATGGATAGTTGTGTTGAGATACATGAGGTAATGGTCCAAGATCTATGCAAGAATAATTCCAAGTGTGAGGAGTTGCTAAATTAGGGTTCTCAAGGTAAAATCCGCTATTTAGTGCCTAACTTCAAGACCACTTATATCAAGATGCAAGTTTCATCCACACTTTTGGCCAACATGAAACTTTTAGAGCATGTTTTTAGCTTTAATTTGAGTACTAGAAGTCCTCCATTGGATTTATAGAACTCAAGTTATGGTCCAGACAAGTTGCAGGTCATCTGAGGAATGTGAAATTTGTCTGTAAAAGTTCACCAACTTCCATGGAACTTGTGACCTAGAAGGGTGTTTCTCCTAAACTTTTGGACAACATGAAAGTTGTAGGTCTTGATCTTAGCTTTCCAAATTGTATTATAAGTCTTCCATATGATTTGTAGAACTCAAGTTATGAGGTTTACAAATTAGGGGTATTTTGGAAAAGTGAGATTATATTTCATTTGGCATTATAGGTCATTTTCACCATCTTGCAAGCTTCAAATGCAATTTTGTTCAACATAAAACTTGCTCAAAATAATGTTTTTAGGTCAACCATGTCCTCATGATGAATTGATTTGGCTTAGGGTGAGACTTGGTTTGAGAAATTTTGCAAAAGGAAGAATTAAAAGGCATTTAATTGGAAAATTCATGATTAATTAATTTGTGTTCAAAATATGCCATATGAATACTCATTTTCATCAGAAAAAGCATTCTAAACACATTGGCAATATTGGATTTTCCATTTGAGGTCACTTCCATAGCTTTATGGTTTGTTACTTCACAAGTAAGCAACACATCCATTTTGTTCACATGAGGAATTCAAGCATTCTAATCACTCTAGACTCCCTCAACAGACCACAAGGAGTTGAATGAAAGCTTCCAAGAGAAGTTTTAAGCCAAAACTCGTGCCTACCATGTTGGAGTTTTTCAAAGAAACTTGAAAATTGGATTTCTGAATTTGGGCCTCAATTAGACCTCAAAAGCCCATAAACCATTTGTATTTAAGTTCAGAAGAAGGTTTTGCTCCATTTTGGTGATCAATTCGTGCTGAAAGCAGAGATAGAGAGTTGAGTTTCAAGAGCTCCAAGTGAAATCGTGAATTCTGGGGCAAGCCATCTCGGGGTCGTCTCATTGCAAGCTATTTTCTTCTTAGCGTAGACCTTCCCAAAAATCAGACTGGGGAAGGGGCATTACGCTTGAGGCAAATTCTCAGGGAGATTTGGATGAAGCTCGTTTTTCCAACAATCGAAGATCATTCCCTAGCATATGGAAGTTACGTCTTTACCCCCAGCAGTTGGTCAGGCGTACCCCTAATCCTCATAGAGTATGAGAAGGGGTTTGTTCCCCAGCGAGGCGAGATCAGGTTTCTCTCCACCAGGCATATGTGGAATATCCTCCAGCAGGTCGCTCATGACCCCAACAGTGTGAGATGTGTTCCAGGGAGGTCATAAAGGACCTTTACCCCGTCCCTCAGCAAGAGTTGTTCGTCACCAGCAAATACTTGCTCATCTCTAGTAAATTTGTAACTCCAGATTTGTTAGCGTGCCCCTCAGCAGGGTTGAGATTGTATCTTCCAGAGTTGTTCAGAGTTCTTCTCCCCAGCATTGAGCTGTGGTATTCTGACATCATTCAATGTCGTTGAGCATTCAGGCTCCGGTTTTTATGTTGAGTATTCAGACTCCATCAACCTGAAAGGGTATTCTTAGAACTCCAGTGAGTTTTTCTTCTTTGTTGAGCATCCAGGCTCCGGTGTGTTTTCGTTGAGCGTCCAGGATCTTGTTTATCGCTTTGTTGAGCATCTAGGCTCCGGTGTGTTTTCGTCGAGCATCTAGGCTCCGGTTTATCTCTTCGTTAAGTGTTTGGACTCTGGTGTGTTTTCATTGAGCGTCCAGGTTCCGGTGTGTTTTTGTCGAGCGTCCAGGCTCCGGTTGATCGCTTCGTTGAGCATCCAGGCTCCGGTGTGTTTTCGTTGAGCGTTCAGGCTCCGATTTATCGCTTCGTTGAGTGTTCAGACTCTGGTCCCCAGCAGGATTGTTTCTTCCCCCTGCGGAGTAGGTTAACCTTCTCAGCATTTATTTTGCTAGAATAATTCTATGATATCCGGTTATCCCCGGCGGAGTTGGCTTTGTCCGCAGCATTTATTTTCCTGAAGCGGTTCTGTATCCAGCTTTTCTCCGGCGGCCCAAGTCGGCATCATACCTGCATTTGCATCATATCTGCATTGCATAACAACTTACCCAAATGCGTAGCATTCCATCTTATATGGAGCATTACACCATTTTCAAAAATGTGCATTTTGAAACATAAGCCAGGTTGGTTACCTCTTTGTTTTCAGGTGTTTTTCCCTGCAGGTAATTGGAATTCTTGTTCAGGATCGTTTTCAGATATTCAAATTTGTGGCATGAGATATGTGATGATAACGTTCGTCCTATCATGTGTTCCCTCATCAGAGGTGCTTGATTAATTTCTATTCTTCCCCGGCGGAGTTTTCTTTACGCAGCTTCATAATTAGACTTTGGAGTTGTTGTCAGAAATTCCCTAGCGGAGTTTTCCTCAGATTGCTGTCACGTCAGCATTTCAGAAAAGAAGATTTCAGCGATTAGAAGGTTGAAGTCATTACTTGTTGTCAATGCTTCATGATTTGACTTTGAAGTTGTTGTCAGCATTCTAAAAAGAAAGATATCAGCGATTTGACGGCTGAAGTCATTACTTGTTGTCAAGGCTTCATGATTTGACTTTGAAGTTGTTGTCAGCATTTTAAAAGAAGATTTCAGCGATTTGACGGCTGAAGTCATTACTTGTTGTCAATGCTTCATGACTTGACTTTGAAGTTTTTGTCAGCATTCTAAAAAGAAAGATTTCAGCGATTTGACGGCTGAAGTCATTACTTGTTTTCAAGGCTTCATGATTTTACTTTGAAGTTGTTGTCAGCATTTTAAAAAGAAAGGTTTCAGTGATTTGACGGCTGAAGTCATTACTTGTTGTCAAGGCTTCATGATTTGACTTTGAAGTTGTTGTCAGCATTTTAAAAAGAAATATTTCAGTGATTTGACGGCTGAAGTCATTACTTGTTGTCAAGGCTTCATGATTTGACTTTGATGTTGTTGTCAGCATTTTTAAAAGAAAGATTTCAGCGATTTGACGACTGAAGTCATTACTTGTTGTCAAGGCTTCATGATTTGTCTTTGAAGTTGTTGTCTGCATTTTTAAAAGAAAGATTTCAGCGATTTGATGGCTGAAGTCATTACTTGTTGTCAAGGCTTCATGATTTGGCTTTGAAGTTGTTGTCAGCGTTTTTAAAAGAAGATTTCAGCGATTTGACGGCTGAAGTCATTACTTGTTGTCAAGACTTCATAATTTGACTTTGAAGTTCAGCATAATTTTTCTCGAGTAGCTGTTACGTCAGCATTGTAGACTTCATAATTTGACTTTGGAGTTCGGCAGGGTTTTCCTCGATTGGCTGTTACGCCAGCGTTACACGGCTTCATAATTAGACTTTGGAGTCGTCGTTAGAAATTCCCCAATAGAGTTTCCTCTAGTTGCTTTTACGTCGCATTACAACAGCTTCATGATTAGACTTTGGAGTTGTTGTCAGAAAGTTTCGTCAGCATTGAATAGCTTCATAATTAGACTTTGAAGTTGTTGTTAGTGGCATTAGATGACTTCATAATTAGACTTTGGAGTTTGTTGCCAGATTTTCCCTGCAGAGTTTCTTCGGAAATGGGAGATCTCGGATAGTACAGGGATACCTCGCTTTACGTAGCGTATGCCCGGAAACGGAAGGTCAAAACGTAGTACCTTGACAGTTCCGCGTTTTTATGGAAGATTCTGGATAGTACAGGGATGACGCACTTGACGTAGTGCCCACTTATTGTAGCGTATATTGTTGATTCAACTCCTGTGGCGTCACACAGGTGGTTGATATTGAAATTAGGGTCTTTATCAGATGATTGATCAGTTGTTCCCATGACAACCGGATTCAATTTTCTGGACCTTTTTTCCCCAAGCAGTTTGTGCGGTTTATTTCTTCGGTTAGCAAAATTCCAGGTTCTCCGGTATTCAACCGTCTTCTACCTTGATTGTTCGAAAGTCGTTCGCTTTTCATCCAGTCAGGTCCAAGCCGCTTGAATAGGGGCAGCTGTTGCACCCCAAAATTTGCCTAACTTTTTCTTACTTGGTTTATGTTTCATTGCATTAGCATATCATTGATCTAACATTTGCATAGCATAGCATTGTTCATTTTTGCAGGGGATCAAGTTTGGTTTATATCAAGAGGAGCCTTTCTAGAGGTCTTATTCAAGCTTGAGAAGTCCCCATAGTCATCAGGAAGAGGGTTGGGTTCATGAGGAGTTCAGTTGTTTATATGTGGTTAATCTCCTAATTTTAGGACCAATTGAAGATCATCAGCAGATTGTGAGGCCTTGATCAAGGGGAGAGTGTGTGGATAGAGCTCATAGAGTGCCTTGAGGGTCATGGTGTAGCTCAATCAAGTCATTATGCCAAGTGTGGAGAGCCACAGTTGAGGGTGTTGCAATTAGGGTTTCATCTGAGTAACCCTAAGTCAACTGTAAATTGAAGAGGGTCAAAGCTCAATTATAAGTCTTTGTAATCATGGATAGTTTTTTTGAGATACATGAGGTAATGGTCCAAGATCTATGCAAGAAGAAGTCCAAGTGTGAGGAGTTGCTAAATTAGGGTTCTCAGGGTAAAATCCCCTATTTAGTGCCTCACTTCAAGACCACTTATCTCAAGATGCAAGTTTCATCCCCACTTTTGGCCAACATGAAACTTTTAGAGCATGTTTTTAGCTTTAATTTTAGTACTAGAAGTCCTCCATTAGATTTATAGAACTCAAGTTATGGTCCAGACAAGTTACAGGTCATCTGAGCAATGTGAAATTTGTCTATAAAAGTTCACCAAATTCCATGGAACTTTTGCCCTAGAAGGGTGTTTCTCCTAAACTTTTGGCCAACATGAAAGTTGTAGATCTTGATCTTAGCTTTCCAAATTGTATTAGAAGTCTTCCATCTGATTTGTAGAACTCAAGTTATGAGGTTTACAAGTTAGGGGTATTCTGGGAAAGTGAGATTATAGGTCATTTGGCATTATAGGTCATTTTCACCATCTTGCAAGCTTCAAATGCAATTTTGTTCAACATAAAACTTGCTCCAAATAATGTTTTTAGGTCAACCATGTCCTCATGATGAATTGATTTGGCTTAGGGTGAGACTTGGTTTGAGAAATTTTGCAAAAGGAAGAATTAAAAGGCATTTAATTGGAAAATTCATGATTAATTCATTTGTGTTCAAAATAGGCCATATGAATACTCATTTTAATCAGAAAAAGCATTCTAAACACATTGTCAATATTGGATTTTCCATTTGAGGTCAATTCCATAGCTTTATGGTTTGTTACTTCACAAGTAAGCAACACATCCATTTTGTTCACATGAGGAATTCAAGCATTCTAATCACTCTAGACTCCCTCAACAAACCACAAGGAGTTGAATGAAAGCTTCCAAGAGAAGTTTTAAGCCAAAACTCGTGCCTACCATGTTGGAGTTTTTCAAAGAAACTTGAAAATTGGATTTCTGAATTTGGGCCTCAATTAGACCTCAAAAGCCCATAAACCATTTGTATTTAAGTTCAGAAGAAGGTTTTGCTCCATTTTGGTGATCAATTCGTGCTGAAAGCAGAGATAGAAAGTTGAGTTTCAAGAGCTCCAAGTGAAATCGTGAATTCTGATTGAGAAGGATTCAAGCCAAATCAAGGTTCCTAGAAGCTTTATCACACTCCATTGAACGTATCTGCAAGAGATTAGACCAAGAGAAGCTTCCTAACTACCTCAATTTAAAGCTCAAAGTCAGGTATGTAACTTCCAAATTTACACTGATTCTAGCATGATCTAGGCATGGATAGTATGTGGATAGGCTTTGGATTGAAACATATGTGAAATCTGGATAAGAATTTGGTTGATTAGAGACAATTTAAGATGCGATGTAATTTCTATTGAGAGTTAGTTTGGCCTGATCTTGAGGTTTCAACATGATCTATTTAGTTGAGGATGAATAGTGTGACAAGAGGAGTAGATCTATGGTTTTAGTTTGAGGAATGGTGAAGCTACAAAATTATGCATATTTTGAGATCTGCTTCGTGTTTCATTTTCTGTTGAGAATTAGAGAATTTGGAGATCAAATTTGAGTTCTACGTGGAATTTGGAGTGGATTTGTATAAGTTTCATTGAGTTTCCCTGACCTGCAAATGTTTGACTATCGGAGAAGATGACCGGAGGTCATCTCCGGCCACCGTGCTGGACTTCCCTCCAAATGCCTTTCAAATGGAAAAGATGATGTTTCCACCCTTGGATGAAGCCTGAAGTTGGACTTTGTATGCAGATCCATTGGTCACGATTTGTTCTAAGAGTTTGAAATTTGGATTGAAACGCTGCGTTTCATTAAGTGTGCTGGCAGCGTGTGAGACCTCAGATCAGGAGACTTAGTCAACCATCCAACGCTCCTCTTTTAATTCTGATTTTTATTTTCTTATTTTGATTTTTAATTCATTTCTTTTTTATTTTAATTGCATTTTCATACTTTAATTCATTTTAATTTCAATTTTCATCAGAAAAATAATCTAAAAATATCTCCATGATCCTCATTTTGTGTGTGATTTTTCTGTGATGTCATATTTCTGGTTTGCTTATTTTTCAATTTAATTCGATTTTTCTCATTTTATTAGTTTCTTTATTTTTTGCATATTTGATACATGATTTTGCTGAATTTTGATTGGTTGTTTGGTATAGTTTCTGGATGAGGTTTTTTGCTAGTATGTAGTTTAGAGATGTATGATCCCCTAGGATTTTTATCATAATTTTAGGTAGCATTTGGTTCTATTTTGAATCAAGAACATTAGGCCTTCCATTTTAGGGTTTTAGTTTGGTACCTTGTGATTTAGGATTTTTTTAGGTGACCTTCCCTTTAGATTAAGGTTCTGACCCTTTGCCCATAGGTCCTTAACATACTTAGGTTCCCTTAGAAATTTTTTTAGGATTTTAGAAGGTGTTTTAGTATTTTAAGTTGATTTAATACTTAAGTTAGTCTTAACATGTTCATAACATAGCACTTGCTTTAGATTGACCCCAATGGTTGCCTTTAGTGCATGATAAGCTTGATAATCTTCTTTGTTGGTGTTCTAGACATGTTTAAGCTTCTGTTTGCTTGATGGTGATGTTTGATTTGGTGTTTAGACCTTCTTTTGGAAGCTTTCTTTAAGCTTGTTCAATTAGGGTTTAGGAAGAGCTTAGTTGCTTTCTCTTTCTTCACATAAAACATGGATTGCTTTGAGTGCTTTCAATTCTCATCCTATGATTCAAGGTCCCTATGTGAAAGCCTCATCTTTCCTTTGGAAGGATGTGTGGCATTTTGCAAGAGGTAGAACCTTTGAGGATGCCTTTCTCTGATGACTGGTTGAGTGTCAGGTGGAATTCCTTTGGTTTCCTTCCTGCTTCCCATCATCAATCCAATATTCTTGATGTTCACTCTCTTCTCTTGTGTTGGAGCTTTTTGGAGCATGAAGATGAAGACTTCTCTTGAAGATTGCTTGCAGTTGTTTGTTTGTTTGATGTTTATCTGCTCTACTGTTGAGCTGTTTTGTCTGCTGTTTTTTTGACTGCTCTGTTGTTGCTTGTGTGACGGATTGATTGTGTGTTGCATTAGATTAGGTTTATCATATAGTAATCTAGGCTTAAGAGCATCCTAAAGGTTGAGAATAGCTCCCTTTGCTTGTCTGCATCTAGAGGTTGAGTCTGGCTCCCTCTGCTTGACTGTCATTGATTGGCTTTACTTGCTGGCTTAAGGTTGAGTCTGCATCGAGCGAGCTGCATACACCAAACTGCTGGAATCGTCTGTTAACCTTACTCGGATAAAAAAGACAAACATGTATCTCTCGTGTCCCGAACTACGTTTGCTCTGATCTTTCGAGCTGTGTGAAAGTACATAGGCACAAGATGCGATATCTTGGCGAGCAACCTTTCCCCGTAGTTAGGCGAACTACGTCGACTCTGATTTCTCGTGCCAGATGGGAATACGTAGGCATAAAGTGTGACGCTTTGCCGAGTCATTTTCTTTTCTTTTCAGACCAGACCTTTAGTGTAGATAGATGTAACAAACCTGTCAGATAAACACAACAAGCATGGATCCCATCGAGTACGATGGACGTGAGGGGTGCTAATACCTTCACCTTGCGTAACCGACTCCCGAATCCAGACAATGGTTGTGATGACCTTGTCTTATACCTTTTCGTCAGGTTTTTCCGATTGTTTCCTTTCCTGTTCTGAGGGATAAATAAAGAAAGGTGGCGACTCTTCTGTCTTGCCGGCCTCGTTTTTCGCAGTAGCGGCACATATCACCCAAAGGGAAACTCCTCAACAACCCTTTCCTAAGTGCTTAAGGCTCGTAACGCACAATAATCATTAACCTTTATTAGGTGTTTTATGATTGTTTTGAGATGAGAAGAGAAAGGACACTAAAGGGGGACTAAATCCAAACCTAAAGTTGTCATGCAATGGTGATCCTAAGATTGAGATAAAGGAATGCTACCTAATGCTATCATACATGGTTAAGATCCTAATGTCTATCATAATCTCCCTTAAACAAGAGAGATTAGAGGTCCTAAGGGAAAGAAGACAAAAGAAACAACAGGAAACAACATAAACATGCAAGGATGCAAACATGGAATGCAAATGAGGGAGGAAATTGGTGTGGGGCAGTAGCCTCCACAAGCTCATCTCAACCTCAACCAACAAAATAACAAATGTAAGAGATTAAAGGAAACATAAATGCATCAATAGAAACACACAAGAGCATCAAAAAATGGGATGAAATGGCCTAAACCAAACAACATCAACCATAATGCCAAAACATAAACACAAATGAAAGGCAAAGAAGACCTAAAACAAAGTGAGGATGGGAGGCTATATGAGGACAACAAGGAACTCATAATGTGCACTCAACCATGAGCATCACCAGAAAGGTGCACAAGAAAGCACAAGGAAGTCCTCATGGATTCATCATTCTAGGCATGCTTCAAGTACCTCCAAAGGAGGTACCAAGTGTTGCACCCCAAAATTTGACCAACCGGGTCTCGTATCTGGCTCGATGTTTCGACGCATGATCGCATCTGCATATCGCATACAATGCATTTTTTCATTTGTTTTGATTTCATCGGGATCACAGCTCTCGTCTCATGTTTCGGGTGTCTTTTATCAGTTTAAATAGGTAGAATTGTATTTTTGGGATATTTCGGTGCCCGTTTATTTTTACCGGCTATTTTGGTGCGCTCTCGCGGTGTGGTGTGTCGTTCGGTGCTATTTTTGTCTCTCTGGGAATTATTGTGATTTTTCTGGATTTTATTGGCTATTTTTAGGGTTTAAATAGCTTTTAAATCATTTTTAGGATTTAATAGGATTTTTTTAATAGTTTTAATTCTTTTTAAATAGATTTTTAATCATTTTAGGATTTAATAGATTTTTTAGGAATTTTTAGAATATTAAGGGTTTTTCAGGTTTTTAATAATTTTTAAATAGTTTTAATAGCTTTTAAAATCATTTTTAGATTAGTGTAGAATATTAGTGAATTTTTCTTTTAGCATATTAAATAGAATAATAGAATTTAAATAGGTTTACTATTTTCTCAATAGAATAATGATAGATTTTTTTCTTTTATTAGTAAATAGATTTTAATAGGTAATATAGTTTTTTTTCATAGAATTTAATATAGTTTTATTAGAATTTTATTAGGGGGTTTATTAGAATTCTTAGAGTATTATTAATTAGGAGTCAATTAGATTTTTTAGGATTAATTGAGTTTTAATAGTTAATTAGGATTAGGTTTAATTCATTTTTCATTAGCTTCTTAATCCATTTAGTTTTTTGTTTTTATCTGTTTTTGTTTTGGGCCCAGTTCATGCGCAGCCCAGTTTGCAGTCCAGAATATGTCAAGCAGTCCAGATTTTTCCAGCATTTCCTAGAACCTTCTGGAAGCGTCCAGAATTCCTCAGGCTATATATCCAGCAGCGCCACGTGTAGCACAAAAAGGCTAGCCACATTTCACACTCAGAGAGGACCCACATTTCGTTCCCACACCACGCCACGTCTCACACGTCGTCCGTCCCTCTGCCACGCGTGGGACACGCGTCTGGCATGCATGCACTTCCCCCATTATCTCTGCCACACCACCCTCTCCCTCCACCAGCTGCAGCCACGTGGCAACCACCAAGTCCTCGCCTGAAAGCGTCACCGGCCGGCATGCATGGCCGGCGACCGCCGTGAGCTTCGCCGGAAAACACAAATCTCCAGATTCCGGCCAACATTCATCTCCTACCTCCATCTCCTCCAATCAACAAACCCTAAACCACCACCAAATCTCCAGATTCCGATCAACCGCCTTCAACCACCGATCCAACTCCAATCATCATCTCCAGAAATTCAACCAATCAATGTTCCTTAAGTGTTCTTCACCGTTCATCAACCATCACCAGAACATGTGAAGATCCTCACTATCCAGATTCGTCATCATCACAAGATCTTGAACTCAAGGTGTTCATCCTGCTTCAGATTCAGCGAAACTCTTCAGGATCTCCAACAACAAACTGCATTATCGCTCATCCAGAATTTCCAGAAAGAAGCTCCAACAAGAACATGCAACAATCTTCACCAATCATCTAGTTTTCAACTTCGTACGATTTCCAGAAAGTTCAACAAATCATCAACGACGTCTTCATCCTCGCTCGTCAAATCTTCCAGAACTGCTTCAAAAAATCTCCATCAAAGATCGTTTTCGAAGACATCCGGGGAATGGGGTTCTCGCTTCCAGATCGTGATCAGTTTGCAGTTTCATTTTATTCCTTGTTGAGAAGATTGTAAAACAAGGATTGGAATGAAGGTTGAAAGAGATTGAGAGTGAGGCTGAAGGAGGTTGAACAGAGGAGACGGAGAAGGTTCAGAGACGGAGGGTTGACGGTGGCGCGGTGAGGGAGAAAGGGAAAGGAATTAGGTTTTTTCTCAGAGTGAAAAGGAGAGAAGGAGAAGATGGGCCGGGTTTGAGTTCGGGTAGCCACTGGGCCCAGATGTTTTTTCTTGCACCCATACCCCTGAGTTTTTTTTGGGTGAATGGCTTCTGGGCTGGGCTTTAGTGCTGTTCATTCTTGCTGATACGCCCCCGGTTCATCCAGCACCCCCCTTCCCCCCATTTTTTTCTTTATTTTTGTGGGTTGGGCCCAATTTCATTTGCAGTTTTTTATTTTCTGCTTAATCACCCTTTGTAGCAGTGTACCCCCTCCCTCTTTTTTTGTATTTTTCATTTCTTTCTTTTGTTTAATGTTTAGAAAAAAAAAACAAAACAATAAAGAAAAGTATATTTGAAAAAAAGAGAAAAAGAAATAAAAAGAAAGAAGTATGAAAAAAAGAAGAGAAAAAGAAATATAGAAAAGTATTTTGAAAAATAGAAAAAATATGAAAAAATAAAGAGAAAAAATAGTAAAGAAAGAAGAGAAAAATATGTGGAAAAATAGAGAAAAATAAAGAGAAAAATATATTGAGAAATATTTTGAGAAAAGGGAAAAATAGTTGGAAAATAGCAAAAAATATTAGATGTAATATTTTTTTAGGATTTATTTTCTTTTTAGAGATAGTTTAGAACACCCACTTGTTAGGGGGCTCTTTTCCATTCAATTTTTCAGGATAGGATAGGATAGTATTTCCTAGGAGATTTATTTCCAGTATTCACTCATTGTAATCATTTTTCAGAGATTAATAAAACGAGATTTGAGCTGTGGTCCCGATAGTAGCCGAACTACAGCTGCTCTGATTTCTCGTACCAGACGAGAATATGTAGGCATAGGATGCGATATCCTAGCGAGCACACTAACAACTAACCTTTTGTTCTCTCGCGGCTGTGCGATCGAGACTTTCCCGCTGACGATTAATTGTAACCCTTTTTTTCTCTTGCCCGAGTGCATTTGAGACTAAACCATAGTTTTGCCCATAGGTTCCCGACCCTTTGAAACCAGTTGTTTTTCTCACTGCTGTGTGAGAACTCCCTTGTTTAGCCGTAGCTAGTCTGAACTACGTAAAGCTCTGATCTTCCATGCAGTGTGGAAGTACGTAGGCACAAGACGCGAGGTCTTGGCGAGCCAATTCTCCCTGTAGTCCCGAACTACGTTGACTCTGACTTTCTCTCTTGAGAATACGTAGGCATAGAGTGCGACGCTCTATCGAGTCAATTCCCTTCCGTTTAGATTTAGTAGCCGTAGATAGATTGTTTTTGCATCCTTTAGACAACCCAAGCAAGCGTGGATCCCGTCGAGTACGACGGACGTGAGGGGTGCTAATACCTTCCCCTTGCGTAACCGACTCCCGAACCCAGGTTTTGGTTGCGATGACCATACCTTTCCCCGTTTTTTGCGAGGTTTACTTTCCCGGTCTGAGGGATAAATAACGCACGGTGGCGACTCTTCTGTCAGCCGGCGCCGATTTTCGCAGTAGCGACAGCTGGCGACTCTGCTGGGGACTCCAACGGTTCCCTTCGCCTGAGGTTTTTTCCTGGCTGTTTGGGGCAATCCCCAGCAGCTGGCGACTCTGCTGGGGACTTGATAGTTTCCTAGGGATCCAACGTCCCGAAAGCGAGTCAATTTTGGGATCCAACGTCCCCTAAGAGAGAGTCAATCCTAGCGTTTGTTTGCTTGTCTATTTGGGGCTTATTTATTGATATTATCTGTTGTTGTTGGGGTGTGACGGGTGTTCTATGATTGAGAGAGAAGCCGGACCTGGGCTTGAGTATACACCTAGATATAGTTGCGGAGAAGTAGTAGACGAACCTGTCTGCTGAGCAGGCACAGTTCCCTACGAAAATCTGCGCTCAGACGAGGTTCTCGCAAAGGTGCTCCTTTTCGGTCCTGAGGATCTGAGGGGAGTCCAGACGTGAGGATTGTCGACTCTGGGAACCGATCATTTGGAAGTTAGCTAAGTGAGGCCTCTTCAGGACTCGATGATGCCACTCCTTCTGGGAATCGTATCGTCAGTTCTGAAAGTCTGTGACACTGACGACCGCATAGGATGCCATACCTTGTCAGATATAGGTCCACACCTGTGAGTGGGGGGTTTTTTTTGCAGGAAACTTGACTTCCAACCTACCCGTTATTCTGGTCTTCTCTTCAGAGCAACCGTACTCCGTCAGCAGTGTAGCAGTATTTAGATTGTGTGGGGGTTGTGATCCCGTATTTGTTGCATTGCATTGCATTTGCATAGGCATCTTCGCATCATATTGCATACCATTCGCCAGCTAGTCAGAGCTCTTATCCAGCCATTATTTTGGTTCTGAAGGTGAATATTGAAGACGACCAAGGGGTTGAGGCAGACTTAAAGCAAATTTGATCAGAGTCAATCAGTGAAGTCAGCTGACAGTTGTTGGTAGCTATGTCAGAGAGCAGCTTCCAGTTTGTTGATACCTTGTCAGGTTTCACCGTGACGTCCAATCCTCTGTTGGATCTCCGCACGACGAAGACTTTCCGCAAGTAAACAACCTTACTGCAGCTCAGCTTGTGCAACCATCTGTTGAAGACCAAGGTCTGCGTGAGCAGTTTGTTGCCCGAGGTGAACGTTCTCCTTCTGTTGATGTCTCAGACTACCAGGGTTTTGCCTTCCCTGTGCCAAAGCTCCGAAGAGAGGTCCCGACAGCAAAGAATGAAGACCCATTAGCTCCCGTGTATGCTGAAAGGTTTCGTGCATTAGAGGAGAGATTCAAAGCCTTGAAAGGTAAAGACGCTGTTACTCCTAGTGCTGCAGATATGTGTCTGGTTCCTGGCCTAATGTTACCTCCGAAGTTCAGAATGCCGAGGTTTGAAAGGTACAAAGGAGATAGTTGCCCGAAGCAACATTTGGTGATGTTCTGCCGAAGAATGACTTCATTTGTGCACAACGACAAGCTGATGATTCATTGCTTTCAAGATAGTCTGACTAGGGCACCTTTGAGTTGGTATATGCAGTTAGAGCGTGATCAGATCCGATCATGGATGGACTTAGCCACTGCCTTTCTGAAGCAGTACGACTATAATCTTGACGAAGCTCCTACTCGCGTGCAACTGCAAGAATTGTCTCAATGGAACAATGAATCTTTCAGAAAGTATGTTCAGAGATGGAGAGAATTTGCTGGTAGAGTGCAACCACCGCTCCTAGACCAAGAGCTGAAAGGCATGTTCGTAAACTCCTTGCAGAGCCCGTACTTCGAAAGAATGCTTGGAGTTGCACCAAATTTCTCTGAGTTGGTAAGGACGGGAGAGCGCATCGAGTATGGTGTAAAGACTGGAAGAATCCCGGATGTTTCAAGAGGTCAGGCCAGTGAAACTGAATCTCTCTATAGCTCTCAATCTGGAGATGAAACTATGATCAATACGGTCCTGACAGATGTTGGATATCCTCAAGTCGAATCGGTGAAATCTGTTGGTTCTCCGTCTTCTCAGCGGTCAGTATCTTCTGCGTCTCGTTATTCCGGACAGACAGCCGTACCTGGGGCACCCTATCAGGAACCTTATGTCGCTTCCATCGCAAAGCAGCAAACTCGTGGCCGAGGTTATCAGAATCAGCGTCAGAATCAGAATCGACCTCGCAACAACTTGGAACGAAGGAGTGGTCCTTTTCACCTAGTGCCTATGCCGTATAGCCAGTTGCTACCGTCTTTGATCCTGAAGTCTTTGGTGGAGCCGAAAGCCCTTAAGCCAGTTCCATAACCTTACCCTCCTGGGTATAATCCCCACGTTCAGTGTGGTTATCATGGTGGCTCACCGGGGCATTCGACGGAAGATTGTAAAGCATTTCAGGCGAAAGTACAACAGTTGATTGATCAAGATCGCATTTCCTTTCGAGAAGGATTTCTGTTTGTTCATCCCAACCGCTCAGCTGTCTAAGCTCGTAGACTTGGAAGGTATTCCCCAGTAAAGAAGCCAGTGGTTCAGACAGGCAGGCGCCTCAGCATTGGCAGTCCTCGGACTTTTTACCATTTGCACTTGTAGTTTCTTTTCTGTTAATTACTACCTGCTTTTAAACATTGTATGTTTCGAATGGTGATAATAATAAAGTGACTATGCATTTTTCTGAATTAATCATGTCGCTGTCGCTCATTTACTGCATTGCACTGACACTTGCATTTTATTCACTCCATTTTATCACTGTGACTAGCAAAGATTGTAGGGAGGATGACGAAACTGAAACTCATAACCGATGATCGTACGCTTTCAGATAAGACCTTGCCGATGACGTATAAGGCATTGTTTCAAATCCCCTAAACACTGGAGATATAAGGAGTTAGTCCCTTGTTAACCACTTCGAGCCAGGAAGTAGAAATTTTTTTCGGACTTTTAAAACCCTCACATCTTAACCTGGGGTAGGGTAGTTGTCAATTAGCTTGACCGAGCATTCAGGTCTTACAGAGGAGTGTTGTCCTTCGAGGACCAATCACATCATATTCCTCGCCAGAGGTCGTACCTCATCAACCACAATGGTTAAACCTCACCAATCAGGAGTGAGACAGTTACAATCCTTTCGGAGCAATCAAGACAACCAGTGTCACACGACTTTGTTCCAAAAGAAAGAAGAAAGAAAGCCCGCTAAGTAAAAAGAAAGAAAAGCTGAGAAAGCTAATGCTTAGGCAAAAAAATTAGGGCATCCCGCTGGACTTCAAAAGAAATCGAAAAAATCGAAAAGAACTCAAAATGAGTCAGTCCAGGCAAAAATTAGGGAATCAAAAGAATGAAAAAGAGGGATTAAAAAGAAAATTTTCCCCAGCAAATCACAAAGTCGTGTACACAGACGCCGAAAGCGAAGAAGGAGTAACTATCACTCTAGAAGAAAAGCTTTATGAGTTCCTTAACTGTGGGTTCTTACTAGTCAACAATACCTCTCGAAGAGGCGAGCGCTTGTGCCAGGTTAACTGAACCTTAGGATCGGAGATCATCACGTAGACGGGATGGGTACAAATCAAAATTTGAGCCAAATATCCTTTGTTTCACGAACCGTGAACCCGACCACGATACAACCCTTAAAAGACCTAATTGAGGTAGGGTTAGTCTGAAGCGCATTACGATAAGGTTGAGTAACCTGACTCCTTCTTGACTTGCTAGTCACATCCTTGCTGTATTTTTCACTGACCACGTAAGCACTACGTTTGAACTTTGGTTCATTCGTCGCTCTCAATCATGCATGTAAATGAGTGACAGCTCAAATTTTTTCAAAATCCGCATGAGCACTGCATTAAGATTACCATTCGTGAACAGACGATTTTTAACTGCAGGTTAGTAGTTGGCATGAAAGAAATTCCAACACGGAATAATCGAGCATGACTGAGTAATTCAGTAGTCTGAACCAGAATGGTGTATGTTGTGAAGCCTAGTGAATCAGGGGCATCAATTTCCGGTGAGTTCGGAATTAGTCAGTCTGAGGACAAGTCCCGAAGCTTCAGTTGATCAGGGACATTTTTGTTTGAGAAGCAGTTGATCAGAAGTGAGTCTTCTCGAGAGCCAATCAGGGGCAGTTATGCAGAATGCAGATATTTGAAAGCAGATACTTCAGGTGGATAATCAGATCGGGTTAAGTCGCTAGAACGCTCATTCAGGGGCAAGTCATCACAGAGAGTGTTGAAATCAACTGGGTTAATGGAGATTGAATTCTGTTGTCGTTTAGATACCGGGGCAAATATTCTCGAAGTCTTATCGTAGCAAGTTGTTCAGAGCAATATTCCCAAGAGTTAGATTGGGGCAAGTGGAATTACTGGGGCAAGTTGTTCAAGCCAGTCTTGTTATCCCCAGCTGAGTGTACTGGGGCAAGTTGTTCAAACCAGTCTGTTTATCCCCAGCCGGAGTTGAGTATCGGGGAATCATGTCAATACCCTTATCAAAAACCGGAACCTTTCAAATAAAAAGGCCTCGCTGTCATTGGATCATTATCCTACAGTTTAAACCTGTTGCGTGTCAGTAACCAGTCGTTTCCAAAGTCCAGTTCTCGCCTGGCAAACCGGTAACCAGTTCTCGTCTGGCCCACCCTTCTGTAAGCATCAGTTCCCGTCTGGTGTAGTTTATTGTAACCAGTTCACGTCTGGTCACCGTTTCTTCAGGTGATGTATCAGTTCTCGTCTGGTACATGTCGTCGCGTAACCAGTTCTCGTCTGATCATCGTGTGTTTTAACCTATGTGTTATACCAGTTCTCATCTGGTGTACGTCAGCTTTCAACCAGTTCTCGCCTGGTTGTCTATACCTCAGTCTGTTCTCCAGTCAGCCCGTCTGATGTCCAAACCAAATCAATTCCCGTCTGATATCCAGAACCTGTAAGTCAGTTCTCGTTTGACAACCTAACATGTTCTCGTCTGGTAGTCTACCTTTGAATGCTAGTTCTCGTCTAGTATTTCTTATATCTCCCACTGTGTACATAATCCGTGTTTACCCTAAACCAGAAAAACAAAAAACCCTAAAGGTATCTGACACAGTATTTCCCAATGACCCGCATGTTGTCATGTTCCCCGATACGAAGCTCGACGGATGCCAGCACTCCGAGTAATGTTTGAATTCCTTGTGGATGTTGTTAAATCAGAATTGCCACTCTTCAGCAGATGAAAGTTGCTTATTACCCCCGGAAGAGTCGAGGTCGTATTTTACCCCGTATCAGAGTAGGATCAGAAGGATCCTCAGCAGATTAAGATTGATATCCTTGATAGTAGGGGCATTTCCAGCAGTGTGCCGCGCGCAATCAACCTCAGTTGAGGTCAATCCCCGCAGAGCGCAATCAGTTGCCAATGGTTTGAAGGAAGCATCCCCAAGCAGAGTTGTTCTTTCCTTCCCCAGTGAAGTCGCCAAGCAGGGTTGCCTTTTCCTTTCTCCAGCAGAACGGTTATCCTCAGCGGATTTGGTTTTCCGTTTCCAGCATCTATTTTGCTGAGATGTTTCTGTGACTTCGGGTCATCCCCAGTAGAGTTGCCGTTACCTTCGGCATTTACTTTGCGAAGTGGTTTTCAGACCTGGTGTTCTCTGGCAGCTCGAGCCTGCATTAGCATTTGCATATAAAGTCATAGCATATGACATTTCCATGCCGTCTGGGCATCGCATTTTCAAACAGAATGTATAGCATTTACATATCATATAGGACATTGCATCATTATCCAGCATACGCATGTCGAAACATGGACCAGGATGGTTACCTATTGGATTTCGAATTTGTTCACCTGCAGAGATGTGTGGTTAAGCTTCTCGTCTCCCCCAGCGAAGTCGTCAGTTCAAGACGATTCTTGAATACCTCAGCAGAGCCGTTTGCTTAAGATGATTCTTAAGACCTCAGTACAGCTTCCCGGGTTGTTCGCCTAGTATAATGCTTGAGTTCCCCAGTAGCGTCCTCAGCAAGAGTTGCCCAGGAAGATTCCTGGAATACCCAGCAGAATGAAGTCGCCAGAAAGGTTGTCAGTTCAGGACGATTCTTGAAGGTACCCGACGGAGTTGTTTGTTCAAGATGATTATTAAAGTCCTTAGCAGCGTGATATGTCTGCTCCAACAGTGATGTCCAATCTGAAGATTGATTTCGCAAACGCCTGAAGGCGGTACCAGAATGTTCCATTCCAAGCTCAGGTTTTGTACCTTTGGATATGTTCCAGTCCAAGCTCAGGTTTCGTACCTTTGGATATGTTCCATTCCAAGCTCAGGTTTTGTACCTTTGGATGTGTTTGAGTCCAAGCTCAGGTTTCGTACCTTTGGATATGTTTGATTCCAAGCTCAGGTTTCGTACCTTTGGATATGTTTGATTCCAAGCTCAGGTTTCGTACCTTTGGATATGTTTGATTCCAAGCTCAGGTTTCGTACCTTTGGATATGTACCGTTGGAAGTGTTTGTTTCCATCCCAAGCTCAGGTTTTGTACCTTTGAGATGTATACTTCGGATTCCCGGATCAGGTTTGTCCAGCGGCGAGGTTGGATGTGTGTTCGACGGCGAGGTTGAACGTTTGGATTTGACGGCGAGGTCAGATCATTATTTGTCTGGCGGCGAGGTTGGATGTTTTGTTCGACGGCGAGGTTGAACGTTTGGATTTGACGGCGAGGTCAGATTATGTTTGTTCGACGGTGAGGTCGGATATTTGTTTGACGGCGAGGTCAGACTCTTTAAATCCCCATCAGAGATGATGTTTGTACGACGGCGATGTCGAGTGTCTCTAAGAGGATGTTTGTTTCCGACGGCGATGTCAGATTCAGTTTTCCAGCGGCGATGTTGGGCATGTCAAGGTGATCCAGTCTTCTGACGGCGATGTTAGGTGACGCAGATCCTTTAGTTCTCCAGCGGCGATGCGGGGTATTTTGTTCAGTATTGTATTTTCTCCAGCGGCGATGCGGGGTATTTTGATTGTCCGACGACGATGTCAGATCGGTATTTCTCCAGATAGTTGCCGTGCAGCTATTATTCCAGTGTTCGACAAGTTGAGCAGTTGGCAAATTTTCGGGTTTACCGGTATTCAACCGTCTCGCACCCTGAGTGGCTGAGAGTCGTTCGCTTCTCACCCAATCAGGTCCAAGCCGCTTGAATAGGGCAGCTGTTGCACCCCAAAATTTGACCAACCGGGTCTCGTATCTGGCTCGATGTTTCGACGCATGATCGCATTCGCATCTGCATATCGCATATAATGCATTTTTTCATTTGTTTTGATTTTATCGGGATCACAGCTCTCGTCTCATGTTTCGGGTGTCTTTTATCAGTTTAAATAGGTAGAATTGTATTTTTGGGATATTTCGGTGCCCGTTTATTTTTACCGGCTATTTTGGTGCGCTCTCGCGGTGTGGTGTGTCGTTCGGTGCTATTTTTGTCTCTCTGGGAATTATTGTGATTTTTCTGGATTTTATTGGCTATTTTTAGGGTTTAAATAGCTTTTAAATCATTTTTAGGATTTAATAGGATTTTTTAAATAGTTTTAATTCTTTTTAAATAGATTTTTAATCATTTTAGGATTTAATAGATTTTTTAGGAATTTTTAGAATATTAAGGGTTTTTCAGGTTTTTAATAATTTTTAAATAGTTTTAATAGCTTTTAAAATCATTTTTAGATTAGTGTAGAATATTAGTGAATTTTTCTTTTAGCATATTAAATAGAATAATAGAATTTAAATAGGTTTACTATTTTCTCAATAGAATAATGATAAATTTTTTTCTTTTATTAGTAAATAGATTTTAATAGGTAATATAGTTTTTTTTCATAGAATTTAATATAGTTTTATTAGAATTTTATTAGGGGGTTTATTAGAATTCTTAGAGTATTATTAATTAGGAGTCAATTAGATTTTTTAGGATTAATTGAGTTTTAATAGTTAATTAGGATTAGGTTTAATTCATTTTTCATTAGCTTCTTAATCCATTTAGTTTTTTGTTTTTATCTGTTTTTATTTTGGGCCCAGTTCATGCACAGCCCAGTTTGCAGTCCAGAATATGTCCAGCAGTCCAGATTTTTCCAGCATTTCCTAGAACCTTCTGGAAGCGTCCAGAATTCCTCAGGCTATATATCCAGCAGCGCCACGTGTAGCACAAAAAGGCTAGCCACATTTCACACTCAAAGAGGACCCACATTTCGTTCCCACACCACGCCACGTCTCACACGCCGTCCGTCCCTTTGCCACGCGTGGGACACGCGTCTGGCATGCATGCACTTCCCCCATTATCTCTGCCACGCCACCCTCTCCCTCCACCAGCTGCAGCCATGTGGCAACCACCAAGTCCTCGCCTGAAAGCGTCACCGGCCGGCATGCATGGCCGGCGACCGCCGTGAGCTTCGCCGGAAAACACAAATCTCCAGATTCCGGTCAACATTCATCTCCTACCTCCATCTCCTCCAATCAACAAACCCTAAACCACCACCAAATCTCCAGATTCCGATCAACCGCCTTCAACCACCGGTCCAACTCCAATCATCATCTCCAGAAATTCAACCAATCAATGTTCCTTAAGTGTTCTTCACCGTTCATCAACCATCACCAGAACATGTGAAGATCCTCACTATCCAGATTCGTCATCATCACAAGATCTTGAACTCAAGGTGTTCATCCTGCTTCAGATTCAGCGAAACTCTTCAGGATCTCCAACAACAAACTGCATTATCGCTCATCCAGAATTTCCAGAAAGAAGCTCCAACAAGAACATGCAACAATCTTCACCAATCATCTAGTTTTCAACTTCGTACGATTTCCAGAAAGTTCAACAAATCATCAACGACGTCTTCATCCTCGCTCGTCAAATCTTCCAGAACTGCTTCAAAAAATCTCCATCAAAGATCGTTTTCGAAGACATCCGGGGAATGGGGTTCTCGCTTCCAGATCGTGATCAGTTTGCAGTTTCATTTTCTTCCTTGTTGAGAAGATTGTAAAACAAGGATTGGAATGAAGGTTGAAAGAGATTGAGAGTGAGGCTGAAGGAGGTTGAACGGAGGAGACGGAGAAGGTTCAGAGACGGAGGGTTGACGGCGGCGCGGTGAGGGAGAAAGGGAAAGGAATTAGGTTTTTTCTCAGAGTGAAAAGGAGAGAAGGAGAAGATGGGCCGGGTTTGAGTTCGGGTAGCCACTGGGCCCAGATGTTTTTTCTTGCACCCATACCCCTGAGTTTTTTTTTGGGTGAATGGCTTCTGGGCTGGGCCTTAGTGCTGTTCATTCTTGCTGATACGCCCCCGGTTCATCCAGCACCCCCCTTCCCCCCATTTTTTTCTTTATTTTTGTGGGCTGGGCCCAATTTCATTTGCAGTTTTTTATTTTCTGCTTAATCACCCTTTGTAGCAGTGTACCCCCCTCCCTCTTTTTTTTGTATTTTTCATTTCTTTCTTTTGTTTAATGTTTAGAAAAAAACAAAACAATAAAGAAAAGTATATTTGAAAAAAAGAGAAAAAGAAATAAAAAGAAAGAAGTATGAAAAAAAGAATAGAAAAAGAAATATAGAAAAGTATTTTGAAAAATAGAAAAAATATGAAAAAATAAAGAGAAAAAATAGTAAAGAAAGAAGAGAAAAATATGTGGAAAAATAGAGAAAAATAAAGAGAAAAATATATTGAGAAATATTTTGAGAAAAGGGAAAAATAGTTGGAAAATAGCAAAAAATATTAGATGTAATATTTTTTTAGGATTTATTTTCTTTTTAGAGATAGTTTAGAACGCCCACTTGTTAGGGGGCTCTTTTCCATTCAATTTTTCAGGATAGGATAGGATAGTATTTCCTAGGAGATTTATTTCCAGTATTCACTCATTGTAATCATTTTTCAGAGATTAATAAAACGAGATTTGAGCTGTGGTCCCGATAGTAGCCGAACTACAGCTGCTCTGATTTCTCGTACCAGACGAGAATATGTAGGCATAGGATGCGATATCCTAGCGAGCACACTAACAACTAACCTTTTGTTCTCTCGCGTCTGTGCGATCGAGACTTTCCCGCTGACGATTAATTGTAACCCTTTTTTTCTCTTGCCCGAGTGCATTTGAGACTAAACCATAGTTTTGCCCATAGGTTCCCGACCCTTTGAAACCAGTTGTTTTTCTCACTGCTGTGTGAGAACTCCCTTGTTTAGCCGTAGTTAGTCTGAACTACGTAAAGCTCTGATCTTCCATGCAGTGTGGAAGTACATAGGCACAAGACGCGAGGTCTTGGCGAGCCAATTCTCCCTGTAGTCCCGAACTACGTTGACTCTGACTTTCTCTCTTGAGAATACGTAGGCCTAGAGTGCGACGCTCTATCGAGTCAATTCCCTTCCGTTTAGATTTAGCAGCCGTAGATAGATTATTTTTGCATCCTTTAGACAACCCAAGCAAGCGTGGATCCCGTCGAGTACGACGGACGTGAGGGGTGCTAATACCTTCCCCTTGCGTAACCGACTCCCGAACCCAGGTTTTGGTTGCGATGACCATACCTTTCCCCGTTTTTTGCGAGGTTTACTTCGAGCGTTTCCTTTCCCGGTCTGAGGGATAAATAACGCACGGTGGCGACTCTTCTGTCAGCCGGCGCCGATTTTCGCAGTAGCGACACCAAGCTACCTCAATTGAGATTCGAAAGTCATTGGACAGCAAGGGAAATGAAATAAAAGTTCTTAAAAGAAAAATCAAGTAAACCACAAAGAAATGCAAGCAAATTTCCAAAGGAAAGCAAGCATGTTTCACATAGAAACCCTAATTGGAAACTCAAAAGCAAGCAATCAAATGAACAAGCAAAACACAATATAATGACCTAAAAATGAGCAAGCATCATCCTTAACATGTTAGCAACATGAATCAAAAGGCATTGAGGGCTCAAAGGATCCATAAATGTCATATCCAAGTCAAACTAGGTCAAGATGTATGTATGAACTTCCCTTTGGGTAACTTGACTTGCATGTTACTCTAAAATTAGGAAAATGATTCAAAAATTATCAAATAAAATGCAAGAAGCTCATAAACATGTTGGCAACCAGAGGCCAAAAGATTGCAATTAAAATCAATTCACAACACCACCAAAGAAATTGATTCACAAGGGTGTTCCATTGTGAATGAGGATTGTTTAGGGTCAAATAAAGTGCATCAAAAGTCAACTCAAAAGTCAACCAACAGGGGAAAAATAGTCCTCAAAAATTCATCAACTCATCATTGATATGAGGGTTGAATTTTATTCATTGGATCAAAAGGAAATGAGAGAAATAAAATAAAAACCAAAACATATCAAGATTTAGGTCAAATAAAACACTTCCAGTGTTAAATTCCATTTTTAATTGAAAAATAATTAGAAAAAATAAAATAAAAATTTCATAAAATAAAAGACATCTCAAGGAGTCCAAAACATATTTTTATGAAATTTTAACACTCTTGGAAGTATTTTAAAATGATTTAAATATAAACAGAAATAAAAAAAAAACTAAAAGAAAAAGAAATAAAATAAATAAACAAGTGGTGCAGGAAGTAACCCAGAAACGTGTAAAATCATTGGGCTCACAAAAGGGGGGTGCAATTAGCAAGCCTAATCCAACAAGGGGCGCTGAAGTCCAAGGATCCAGTGTGGTCAGTCAACCCAGACGCATGGTGGAAAGCACTCGTGGCAGTTGGATCAAAAAGTATGCCAATCCAAGGGACAGAAACAAAACACGTGGATCAGGCCATGGTTTAAGTGAAATGGTGAGTTTGCTGTGGATCATGTGTGGCAAGTCAAACATGGAACATGGTGTGTCTTAATCAGAACCGTGCAAGTGAAAAGTAAGCAAATCCTAAGGCTGTGGACACACCCACGTGGCTCTGGTGGAGTTCAAACCTTGGAGGGAAACCAGACGGCCGGAACCACTGTTCTGGTCGTCTTCTCCGGCGAAACATCACACACCAGTCACGGCCAAAAACCCAGGTGCCTCAAAACTTAACCAAAAGGAGCAAATAAATAGCCAAAATTGATCTCTAGGTTACTTGGATCATGAATCCAACATCCATTTTCATTGATCATGCTTTAATAAGACAAAATGAATGGAAAAAGAAATAAGCTCAAATGAAAAAAGTTAACAAACAACCATGAAATCAATCCAGAAACCAACTATACATCAAGAGGTTTACAAATATGCAAAAATGGCGCAATAACAATGCATAAACAGTGAGATATTTTGAAATAAAAGAAACTTAAAATCAAGCTTCCACAGAGCTCAGTGTGTTAGTGAAGCTTGCAATAAACCACCCAGAAATGTTCTATGAAGCTCAAGAAGTGTTTTGAAATGTTTGATTTTGATTGAAACTCAGTGAAACTTGAAAAACAAATTTGACTTTTTTCTCTCTATCTCTCAATGTGTTCTTACTCAAAATCTCACCAAATCTGAAGACTTGTAAACAATCCTGAGAATATGTATGATGGATTTGGATTGAAAGAAAGCCCAATTCTATGCTCCTTGGGTCCAATTGGATTTCACTTTTTCACCTTATGGCCACTTCAAAAGGTACATGAAAATCACCTTGTCAAGCTGTAAAAATGGTTCAACTAGCTTGCATTTGAGGTAGGTTGATCCAAGGGCTGAGAATGGCTCCTTAATTTGATCTTATGGCAAGGTTTGGATATGTTACTTAATCTTGAAGAAAGCTTGAACATGGCCACCAAAATGAGCTCAAATCTCATATCCAAAGTTAGGATTGTGTTTGATATGTATTTGGCACTCAAAAAATGCACAAGGTTGGTACAAAATGATTCCAAATGATTTTAATTTGATTTTCCCCTTTTAAAGCCTTTTTCATGGATATTTCATTAGGGATTATTCAATCCAATCCAAAACTTTGATGCCTTGATGTTTGGATGAGCAAATAACCCCATTTGGAGCAAGTTTTATGTTGGAAAGATTTCTATTTTAAGTGTGCAAAGTGGTGAAATGGACCTATAATGAAAATGACCTGTAATCCTGCTTTCCCAAAATACCCCTGCCTTGCAAGCCTCATAACTTGAGTTCTACAAATCAGATGAAGGACTTCTAGTATTTTTTGGAAAGCTAAGATCATGAGGAACAACTTTCATGTTCATCAAAAGTTTAGGAGAAACATCATTCTAGGTCAAAAATGGCTTGGAAGTTGGTTGACTTTTGTTGACCAAAATCACATTCATCTAAGGACCTATAACTTGTCAGCATCATAACTTGAGTTCTAGAAATCAGATGAATGACCTCTAGTACTCAAAAGAAATCTAGAAACATTATCTACAAGTTTCATGTTGGGGTCAAGATGATATGAGACTTGTATCTTGAGATAGGTGGTCTTGAAGTTAGGCACTGAATAGGGGATTTTACACTGAGAACCCTAATTCAGATACTCCTCACACTCTTGATTCTTGATGAATTGATCTTGAAATGATATCTCATGTATCTTAACAGAAAATCCCATGACCATAAAGACTTGGAATTGAGTCTTAATCTCCTTCAATTTCACAGTTGACTTAGGGTTGACCAGATGAAAACCCTAATTGCACCATCTTCAACTGTAGCCACTTGCACTTGGTATAAACACTTGAATGAACTCCATAATGACCCTCAAGGCCTCCAATGGGCTTAAATGATCATCTCCCTCCATAACCATGGGCTTGTGATTCTCAGATGACCTTCAAATGGCCTCCTAGACAGGAGGTAAACCACATACACTTATCTGCCTATCCAAAAGGCTTTGACTTGTCTCTAATGATGATAACCCCCCTGTTGACTTGAACATAAACCCTTGATTAGGTTTAGAACCCTTAGAAAATTCCTCTTGTTATACACACATCTCTTGATCCCCTGAAAAATGAAAAATGCTATGCAATGCAATATGCTAGAACAATGAAATGAAACATAAACCAAGTAAAGAAAAGGTTGGGCAAATTTTGGGGTACAACAGGAAGCAGAGGTGAAGACAAAGTTGGTCGTATTGCTGCAAGAATATGTTGATGTGTTTGCTTGGTCCTATAAAGACATGCCTGGTTTGGACGAAGACATTGTGGTACACAAGTTACCCCTCAAAGAAGATTGCCCTCCGGTGAAGCAAAAATTGAGGAGAACGAAGCCAGAAATGTCCTTCAAGATCAAAGAGGAGGTTCAGAAGCAGCTAGACACTGGTTTCCTGGAAGTATCCAGTTATCCACAACGGGTAGCGAATATTGTTCCAGTATCGAAGAAAGATGGGAAGGTGCGAATGTGTATTGATTACAGAGACCTCAACGGAGCAAGCCCAAAAGACGATTTTCCTCTGCCACACGTTGACGTGTTAGTGGACAATATAACTCAATTCTCTGTCTTCTCATTCATGGATGGGTTTTCTGGCTATAATCAGATCAAAATGGCGCCAGAAGATATGGAAAAGACGACTTTCATCACTCCATGGGGAACTTTCTGTTACAAGGTCATGCCGTTTGGACTTAAGAACACAGGCGCGACATATCAGCGGGCTATGGTCACTCTCTTTCATGATATGATACATAAAGAGATTGAATTTTATGTAGATGATATGATCGCAAAACCCCAGACTGAGGAGGAACACCTCATTCATTTGGAAAAACTTTTTGCAAGAATGAGAAAATTCAAATTAAGATTAAATCCCAACAAATGCACTTTTGGTGTAGGATCTGGTAAACTACTAGGTTTTATTGTAAGCCAAAAGGGGATTGAAGTCGACCCAGATAAAGTCAAAGTTATCTAAGACATGTCGGTGCCTAAAACCGAGAAGGAAGTTGAGGTTTCCTAGGGAGATTGAATTACATTGCCAGATTCATATCTCATCTAACGGCCACTTGTGAGCACATCTTTAAACTGTTTAGGAAAGATTAGGCTGTTGTGTGGAACGATAATTGTCAGAAAGCCTTTGAGAGAATAAAGGACTATCTACAAGAACCACTGATCTTGATGCCTCTAGTACCCAGACGTCCTCTGATCATGTACTTAACTGTGTTAGAAGGATCCATGGGATGTATGTTGGGTCAACATGATGAAACCGGTAGGAAGGAGCACGCAATCTACTACCTCAGCAAGAAATTTAACGACTGTGAATTAAGATACTCAATGATCAAAAAGACATGTTGTGCATTAACACGGGCAGCAAAGCGCCTCAGGAAATATATGCTTACTCATACGACTCTGCTGATTTCCAAGATGGATCCTGTCAAATACATATTCGAAAAGCCTGCTCTTACCGGACGAGTGGCTCGTTGGCAAATGGTACTAACTAGAGTACGACATCCAGTATGTTACGCAGAAGGCTATCAAAGGAAGTGTGCTCTCTGACTATCTTGCCTACCAACCTGTGGACGACTACCAATCTATGCGCTTCGACTTTCCTGACGAAGGCGTCATGTTTGCCAGAGATTATACTACACTAGGCCTAAATGATGGACCCGAACCAGGATCATGATGGATGCTCGTGTTTGATGGTGCCACAAATGCTAAAGGCTATGGAATTGGGGCAATCATTACTTCCCCAACCGTCATCTACCATTCACTGCCAAATTGTGCTTCAAGTGTACTAATAATATGGCCGAGTATGAAGCCTGTATCTTCAAAATTGAAGCTTCCATTGATAATAGGATTAAGATTCTAGAATTCTATGGAGATTCGAAGTTTTTCATATGCCAAATTAAAGGGGAATATGAAACACTTGATGTCAAATTGATTCCTTACCGAGATCATGTCTTGAAGCTAATGCCATACTTTGATGAGATCACTTTCCATCATATTCCCAGAGCAGAAAACTAACTGGCAGATGCTCTAGCAACATTAGCATTCATGTTTCAAGTCAAGTGGAAGAATGAGGCACCATCCATCCGTCTGGAGTACCTTGACGAACCTGCTTATTGCCTGGAAACTGATGCTGAAGAGCCTAAAGTTGATGATCATCCTTGGTTCTACGATATCAAGCGGTATCTAGAAACACAGGAATATCCAGAGGGCATAACTATCACTGACAAGAAATATCTCAGGAAGCTCTCATCAAAGTTCTTCCTTAGCAATGATGTATTATACAAACGAAATTATGATTCAGTTCTACTCAGATGCGTGGATAGACACGAAGCATAATGTATCATAAACGAAGTGCACGAAGGGTCTTTTGAGACACACGCCAGTGGCCACACAATGGTTAAGAAGATCTTGAGGGCAGGGTACTACTGGATGACGATGGAAACAGATTGCTATCGCCATGTCTAGGCATGTCACAAGTGTCAAATTTACGCATATAAATTTCATACTTCGCCACTTCCTTTGAATGTGTTGACCTCGCCTTGGCCTTTCGCCATGTGGGGCATAGATGTAATTGGACGTATCGAGCCAACCGCCTCCAACGAACACCGTTTCATCTTAGTGGCCATTGACTACTTCACCAAATGGGTGGAAGCCATATCTTATGCCAATGTCACTAAACAGGTGGTGACTCGCTTCATCAAGAAAGAAATCATTTGTCGAATGGGGTTCCAAATAAGATCATTACTGATAACGGTTCAAATCCCAACAATAAAATGATGAAGGAGTTATGTGAAAGCTTCAATATTGAGCACCACAACTCGACGCCATTTCATTCCAAAATGAATGGAGTTGTTGAGGCGGCAAATAAAAACATCAAGAAGATCATCCAGAAGATGGTAAAGACTTATAAAGACTGGCATGAGATGTTGCCATTTTCCCTGCATGGCTACCGCACTTTAGTACGCACTTCCACAGGAGCAACCTCGTTTTCTCTCATATATGGCATGGAAGCAGTGCTGCCTATTAAAGTAGAGATTCCCTCCTTGAGGATTTTAGCAGACGTCAAGCTGGATGAAGCTTAATGGATACAAGCAAGACTCGACCAACTTAATCTCATCGACGAGAAGCGCATGGCGACCATCTGCCATGGTCAATTATACAAAAAGCGGTTGAAGAGGGCCTTTGACAAGAAAGTTTGCCAACGACACATGAAAGCAGGAGATTTGGTGTTGAGGAAGATTCAGCCAACTCACGTTGACCCAAGGGGAAAGTAGACACCAAACTATGAGGGTCCATATGTAGTGAAAAAGGTTTTCTCTGGCGGAGCCTTAATTCTCATGACCATGGACGGTGATGATCTTCCGTCCCCTGTGAATTCAGATGCAGTTAAAACATATTATGCCTAAAAGATAGACCCGGTGGACCAAAAAGAAAATCCACGCAAAAATGGACGTCCTGGTGGACCATGTAAAAAAAATGGTTCAGGCAAAAATTAGGGACTAAAATAAAAGAAATATCCCGGTAGGCTGAAAACCCGAAAGGGCGGCATAGATAAAAGTTAGGGATTCAAAAGGCTAAACTGCATCCTGAAAGATGTATGAACCCTCCTCCTTGATTATTGAGTTCCGGATGGAAGAGATTAGTTCAATCGTTGCACTCAGAAGTATGGCATAAAGGGTCTTCAGAGATATATGGGTCATAGCAGAATTGAAACTTGACAGAAACCGATTTCAACATTGCCGTTGTATTTTTATTTCTCTTTCAAAGCAATTACATCTTTCTAGGAATTTTCTCCTTTTGTAATTTTCCTGTTTATGGGTTTTCATCAATAAAAGTTACTTTCATCGAAAAGTTTCTCTTCTATTTTCTTATTTATATGTTTGCAAGATTTGTTTTATTGTTGATAAGTATCGTGCATAATGGCATTGTGGTGGAAAAGAAATTAAGGGATTACTTACTCTCTTAGGGTAACTAAAGGGTAACCACAACTCTGAGAAACGTGCAGGAACACCATTGAAATCCTGAGGTGACTTGGTCGAAACAAGAATCATCTGGCCCAGAAGAAGCTGGCATTGAAACGGGAATCTTAGCGTCTCCAAAATTTGATTGCATCATAAAGCAACAATGTCGGGAAGTCGAGCTTGTTGCCCATCTGATCCAAAGTCCAATCATACTTGGCATCTTGTTGTTGTGAAGCCACTCTCGGTTGATACTTCTTTGTGAAACCATCTTTGACTGGCATCTTTTACCCCACATGCCTCCAGTTCCCCAGCAAGCTCAACCACGCTTGGCACGCTCATCATTCCAGACCCGCTCATACCTCCAACATTTTGCATACATCTTGCATCATATGCATACCTAAATCATATCATACTTCCCTCGACTCTTGCATCTCCGTGCGCCAGCATTTGCATTTCCTTTCATTTTGGAATATCATTATCATCAAGCATTAGTATACGTAGTCAAGGTCCAGGATCAATCTCGCAAATTTTCCAAGATCATCTTCAGCCCATTCAGGGGCATCTTATTTCAACACCGTGGGTTTCCCCTCACAAAATTCAAGGATATCAAAACAAGGTTCAGCCCAACCGGGGAATCTTTTTCAAGACCATGGGCATATCCCATGATGATATTTCAACCTTATGGTTGATCAGTTTTTAAGATGATATTCAACCCAGTCAGGGGAATACTCTTAAAGATTGTGGGCATTCCCCACGGAGTTTTTTAACCTTTTGTTAGAAAAATTTGAGAGTCAAAGCAATTATCAGCCCAGTGAGGGGCATCTTCTGCAAAAACTATGGGCGTTCCCCACGAAGTTGTTCAACCTTTTATTGGACAAGTTCAAGACTTTCAAAGCGACGCTTAGCCTAGCCAGGGGCATCTCCTTTGAAGACGTGAGCGTTCCTCACAAGGTTTTTCAACCTTTTGTTGACCAAGATCAAGAGTCTTAAAGCAAAACTCAGCCTGTTCGGGGGCATCTTCAGAATTCATGGGTGTTCCTCATGAAAGTTATTTTAACCTTTTGTTTTCAAAGTTATGATCCCCAAACAAGTCAGCGGGCGTTCCCCGTTGATTTATTTCAATCCAATCTTTCCCTTGACCGTTCCCCAATGAGTTATCTCCAGCAAACTTGACCTTTGTCAATTGCCTTACTATCATCCTTTTAGTGATAGTTGAACTCCATCAGTTCAACATAGCCTGCATCCTTTTGGTGTTGGTTACCTTGAAGATTGGGAGTATATTATCACCCTTTTGGTGGTAAGTAACTTATATGTTTCGCACTATCATCCTTTTGGTGATAGATCTGTCATCCTTTTGGTTTCAAAGGCGCATCAACTATCATCCTTTTGGTGATAGGTTTATCATCCTTTTGGTGCCAGATTGTGCGAGCGTCCCATACATCCTTTTGGTGTCAAGGCTCTATGTGTTTCGCTCTATCATCCTTTTGGTAATAGGTCTGTCATCCTTTTGGTGCCAGATTGTGTGAATGTTCTCCATTATCCTTTTAGTAATGGACCCCTGCATCCTTCTGGTGTCAGTTTATTTCAGTCATCGTCCTTTTTGTGATGATGATCTTTACAAGCTATCCAGTATTTCACTTCCCAAACATTGTCTTTCCTTTCGGACAAATTTAGGGGTTTCTTCATATCTAATTGTCTTCTACCTCGAAAGAATGAAAGTTGTAGCAGTTTATCTTACGAGGTTTAAGCCAATTAGATAGGGGCATCTGTCATACCCCAAATTTGTCCTACCCGTATAATTTTCATCTGTACTTCCATTCATCGCTCAGGAAATTCAAAACAAAAAAAATGGTGCAGAGTCTATTCATGGCCAGGGTTTATGAGTTACATGATAGGTGTGTCTAAAGATCTGATCAGGGTTTGTACTGGTCTAAGGCATTTGTAATTTGATCAAGTTACCATTATGTATCAGGTCACCATCTTTGTAATTTGGTTTCAAAGTGGTTTTGACCTAATTGGCTAGTCACGAAAGAAAGTGTTTCATGATCAGGACAAGGTATGCATAATTCAAGGTATGGTGACCTCAATTAGTGTTTCATGATCAGGACAAGGTATGCATAATTCATGATCAGGAAAGATGGTGACCTCACTTGAATTATGCATACCTTGAATTATGCATACCTTGTCCTGATCATGAAACACTCTCTTTCCTGACTAGCCAATTAGGTCAAAACCACTTTGAAACCAAATTACAAAGATGGTGACCTGATACATACTGGTAACTTGATCAAATTACAAATGCCTTAGACCAGTACAAACCCTGATCAGATCTTTAGACACACCTATCATGTAACTCATAAACCCTGGCCATGAATAGACTCTGCACCATTTCTTTGTTTTGAATTTCCTGAGCGATGAATGGAAGTACAGATGAAAATTATACGGGTAGGACAAATTTGGGGTATGACAGATGCCCCTATCTAATTGGCTTAAACCTCGTAAGATAAACTGCTACAACTTTCATTCTTTTGAGGTAGAAGACAATTAGATATGAAGAAACCCCTAAATTTGTCCGAAAGGAAAGGCAATGTTTGGGAAGTGAAATATTGTATAGCTTGTAAAGATCATCATCACAAAAAGGACGATGACTGAAATAAACTGACACCAGAAGGATGCAGGGGTCCATTACTAAAAGGATAATGGAGAACATTCACACAATCTGGCACCAAAAGGATGACAGACCTATTACCAAAAGGATGATAGAGCGAAACACATAGAGCCCTGACACCAAAAGGATGTAGGGGATTGATCAAATGACCATGAGTTCACATTAGTTGCAAGTCCATGTTACAAATTGCAACAAAAAAAATATATATATATATATATATATATATATATATATATATATATATATATATATATATATATATATATATATATATATATATATATATATATATATATATATATATATATATATATATATATATATATATATATATATATATATATATATATATATATATATATATATATATATATATATATATATATATATATATATATATATATATAGTCAGAGCCCATTTTTCATATTTCCACACAAAAATGTAAAGCCCATGTCATTATTCTTTGCAATAAAAGCCTATTTTCATAATCCAAAAAAAAGAAGAGAGAATCTCATAACACAAACCAAAATGTTTGAAAGCCCCACCTTTTAAAACTACAACAAAAATATGGAAAAAACAAGGCACATGAGGCCCAATGTTACAACAAGAAAAAAGAAGAAGAAGAAAAGAGAGAGATGCTATGGCTGAAGCTTCACCAAGCCATGACGCCACCGTTTTGAACCATTGTTTTCATAACAGACGTGTAACAGACAAAATGGGCCATAACAATTTTGGGATGGCCCCAAGTTGACGGAATAAGCTACACACAAACCTGCCAATGTTATACGACCCGGGCAGATTACCTTGATTCATTCGCACTGGCCCTCGTATGACCATTAAGCCACAACGTCTCACAATTGTGACCTCACACTCAAGGCCTTCAGAATTTTTTACGCAGCTATCAATTTCGGCAGACCACCATGAAAACAACAGCACCTGCCCATAAATATCATAAAAGCAACGCAATATAAAGGGGCGAAAAAAAAGAAGAAGAAAAGACAAGCCTCCTCCATTCCTGAAGGCTACGAACCCTTTTCCTTTCTTCAGCAAAAAAAAACACATTTCTTTATTCTTCACAAAAACAACCCACAAGTGATTCTCCTTGCATCTTCATCAACAACAACAATACGATCTTTCTTCTTCCTCATAAAACTCAAAATTCCTTTAAATACAAGCGTGAGATACGCAACACCACTCCCAAAACCATAATTAATCGATTCCAAATCTTCTCCTTCAAAAAATGGCAGTCCCTTTTTTCTTTCAAATCCTATTTCAAAGCTACTGATTCTCTACCCTTCTTCTTCCTCAAATCTACCTCCTCCCCCTCATTTTAGCAAAACCAGACCTTCATCTTTTTCAAATCTCAAAACACACTCAAAACCCTTAATCAAATCCAAGACAGAAATGCACAAACCGAACCAAGAATCAGAGGAAATTAGAAGAAGAGGAGAGATGAAGATGAAGTGAAATTGAAATCCAAATAGAACCAAGAACTAACCTGAGATTCACGCTTTCAAGAAGAGGTTAGGATGCACGAGTCAGGCTTCACGACGTGTTTTTTGATCCAAATTGCTGGTTGTTCTTATTATTATTATTATTATTATTTTGATTTTTTTTAATGCTTTGCAGCTGTGCTTCATTTGTTAGCGATATCTTGCCTCTGTTTTTTCCACCATGAGGTTTCCCTCTTGACCGATTTGTTTTGGTGGGTCTTTGGACCGTGTCTTTGAGTAAATGAAGATGGGCTTTTGGGCCTACTTGATGCTCATGAATTTGCCACCCTTTTTCTATTTTTTTCTTCTTCTTTGAGACGTGTGGTTCCCTTTTTGTTTCCTTGAGGATGATGGGCTTGGGCCCATATGGTTCCTCTTTTAACACTCCTTTTTCTTACTTACCACCCTCCAATTCTGATACACCCCCACTCTTTTTTTTAAAAAAATTTGTTAAGTTGTCTAGAGTTTTTTTTGAAATGGAAGTTTTAATTATTTTTGTATTTGCTTTGTAAAATATTTTTACTAAATAATGTGATATTTGTTGCCATTAATTTACTCTTGATTTCATTTAAAATATCACTCGTTTTTGATTTCGTTTTAGTTTTCTTTTCAATTTTTTTGGGTCGATGACGAGATCTCCATAAGTTGTTATCGGTCAAATTATTTATAGATGATGGTTTATATGAGACCTACTTATTTTCACTTTTAATTTTCTTTATCATTTTCGATTTTATTTTATTTTTCGAATTGATGAAGTCTTTGATTCACAAATGTTAGTTTTCGAGGTTGTTAAAACCTTCATTATTTCAAATCTATAGAAAATGATCATTTGGATCATGTTTCTATACTTTGGGATCGTGAGAGGTTCCCTTCGATTAATTAACATAAGGTTTGCGATTAAGACGAGGTTTAACCTTATTTTCAAATTCATCTCGATTTTATTTTATATTATCGTTCAATAAAGTCTTTACATTCGTAAATGTCGACTTATCGAAGGCGCTAATCTTCATTATTTCAAATCTGTAGAAAATGATCATTTGGATCATTTTTCTATACTTTGGGACCGTGAGAGATTACCTTCAATTAATCGACACGAGTTTATGATTAAGACGATATCTCACTCCTTTTGACCCATTTCATTCAATTAATCTTTAACCTTTAACTTTAATTTTTGTTCAATATAATTGTTTTACATTTCTATTAATATATCACTATTTATATATTCTTGCACATATTTTCTGTTTATATTATCGTTGATCTTATCATGCTTATTATCTCACTCATCTTATCATCGTTGTTCATATTTCATCCTGCCATATTACATATACTGTCATCTAACATTTCTCTTGTTAATTTCATTCAAAATACTAAAAACACGATAAAACTATTAAAACCCTAAAAATCCTAAATTGATGGAATGTTGATCATTATCTTAGATGTTAAAGCTTAGGCCTTGTTGATAGACCTAAATTATATTATGTATTTGACTCGAATTGCACATGTTCCTTAGGATTTTATTACTGTTTTCTTGTGTTATACTTCTGTTACAAAACTCAAGCCATATACTATCATTTGTTGCAAAGCGATAAACTTCTCACATCGAGGATTTATCGCACTTTTTGATCGAGTCTGTAATCGGGTTTGGAGCACTTTGGTAGAAGTTAATCCTGCCGCCATTTTCTTTCCAGTCTTTTTGTGCCAGATTTAAAACCTCCCATTTGGAGCAGGTTTCTATTTACTTTCTATTTATTTATCACACTATTTATTTCTTGCACTTTATTTATCGCACTGTTTATTTCTCGCACTTTATTTATCGCACTATTTATTTCTCGCCTTTATTTACTCGCATTTTATTTATCGCATTATTTATCCGCACTTTATTTATCATGTCTATTTAACTTTATATGTCCGGCTAAATCTTAAAGGTTTGGATGTGAGGATCATAGTTAAAGTGGTATTCTATACAACTATACGATATGATTACTTAGGAGTTATTTTGACTTTTAACACAAATTTTTTGCACTTAAAATCTGTTGGGTAAGATCGAAAGTCGTCCAACCTTTAGTTAAGTTTGGTTAGTCTTAACTGTTCAAAGGAAGCGAAAGCGCTTAGTCCAGTTAAGTAGGAGCTTTAATACTTTAGAAAAACAATTTAAAACTATTTTCGGATGGGTTTATGGGTTTAAAGTCCGGTTCACATGAACCTCTTTTTGTTAAGATTTCCAGGTCAAAATACTTTTCAACTAATTTAAGAAACTATATTTCTTCAAAATAGGTTTATTACTTTAACGTAATGCACACCTTTTTATAAGTGACAATAAGAGGGATCGATTAGGGGATAAACTCGGTTCTGAATATGCGAAAGCGACAGTTCCCGTTAAATTAGTTCTTTTCACGAGTAGAAAATATTACCCTATAAGAAGTTCTATTTACACGCACTTGGAATACTACCCAGCTATGTGAATTACATCTAAGCCTGTTGTTTTAATATTAAATTTATTCTTGCACTTTACTTTTACTTTGCACGCATGAACTTCCTATTGATTTGCCTTAGATAAACACCATAACAATAGTAATCGATAGATTGACGTTTGGTCTCTGTGGGATCGATAATCTTTTGTATTACTCTGACGCTATTCGTATACTTGCAAAAATTTAGCATCAAGTTTTTGGCGCCATTGCCGGGGACCAATAACGTCAAAATTCCATACCCTGTTGTTACACAGTCTAGACTAAGGTTTTACCTACTGGTCAACACGAAAAACTCACAGCACCGGTAGTCTTATAGATCCTTTAGACGAACTTGAACGTTACACTCGCGCAAGTCTCTTACTTCATAGAATTAAGGAAACTATGGCTGAAGACCGTAACCAAAGACCCCTTAAGGATTCCGCCCAACCATCCAATGAAGAACCTAGTTCTAGTATTGTGAACCACAATATCCCTACTCACAATTTCGAACTAAAACCCTCCCTATTACAATTAGTACAACAAAACCAATTCGCGGGTCTCCCTACTGATAACCCGAATCAACATTTAAAAACCTTTATCTAATTAGCTAACACTTTTAAAACCAATGGTGCTACTCCTGAGGCGATTCGTCTAAGACTATTTCCTTTTTCCCTCAAAGACAAAGCCCTTACGTGGTTACATTCCCTTCCAGCCAATTCTATAACAACTTGGGAAGACCTTAGGAGAGTTTTCCTCTCTAGATGTTTTCCCCCAAGCAAAATAACTATTCTTAGAAACCAAATAACCAGATTCACTCAAAACCAAGGTGAATCACTCTTCGAGGCTTGGGAGATATATAAAGACCTGATGAGAATATGTCCACACCATGGTCTAGAACCATGGCTAATCATTCATACCTTCTATAATGGACTTCACTATAACACTAAGATGACCATCGACACTGCCGCAGGTGGCGCTCTGATGAATAAACCTTACCCGGAAGCTTGCACTCTCATCGAGGATATGGCTCAAAACCATTGTCAATGGGGGATAGAGCGAGTAACGGTGGAGAAGAAAGAAGCCCAAGGAGGAATACATGAGATAAGCTCTATAAACATGATGCAAGCCAAAATGGACGCTTTGACTCTTAAGGTCGAACATATGTACGCAAACCCAGTTACTGTAGCAGCAGTCTCAACGGAATGTGAATTATGTGGAGCCAAAGGACACCAATCAGAAGAGTGCAATCTGTTGAATGAAACTCATTCAGGAGAGGTCAACTACACCCAAGGGAACCCATTTTTAACCATTTACAACCATGGATGGAAGAATCATCCATATTTTTCCTACAAAAATAACAATCCTATCCAAAACCCTACACCTCCGAGACCATCCGGTTTTCAAGCTCAAAGACAAAACCCGTTTATGCAAGCTGTGCAACCTAAGCCGAACCTTGAGAAAATCATGGAAAATTTCATTACGGCTCAAACCCAGCAAAACATAGAATTCCTAAACCAGAACATTCATGTAAATGAACTAATTACCTAGTTAGGAACTAAGGTAGACCAAATAGTCACCCACAATAAGATGCTTGAAACCCAGATCTCTCAAATAGCTCTAAAACAAGCCCCCGAAACTACACCCGGAGGGAAATTCCCTGGAAAACCTCAACAAAACCCCCGAGGGCAAGCTAATGAAATTACTTTACGAAGTGGGACCGCTTATGATGAACCAGTTAACCCGACATTGAGTTAACCCAAGACTTCTAAGGAAAGCATGGTACCCACGGACGAAGTAGAGGAACCACTAGGATCTAAAAAACAGAAAAACCAAGACAAAGAAAAAATTATAGAAAGAGCTAACGAACCACCCATGCCATACAAACCTCCTATACCCTATCCATAAAGACTAAAACAAACCAAGATCAATAACCAATATCAGAAATTCATTAAAGTCATAGAGAAACTTCATGTGGAGATCCCTTTCACAAAAGCCATCACCCAAATACCATCATATGCAAAATTACTCAAAGACGTCCTTACCAATAAACGTAGACTTGACGATCCAAAACCCTTGGAATGCAATTCCATTTCTGGAAATTTCTCCATACCTTGTATTTTGGGGAGTCATGTCATCAATAAAGCTTTTCTATACTTAGGAGCTAGTGTAAGCCTAATGCCTCTAGCAGTCTTTGAAAGGTCAAAACTAGGAGAATTACAACCTACTAAGATGTCTCTTCAGTTAGCTGATAGATCCGTCAAGTATCCGATTGGCATATTGGAAGACGTCCCAGTCAGGATCGGTCAGTTATTCATCCATACTAATTTCGTTGTCATGGACATTAAAGAAGATAAAGACATCCCAATCCTCCTAGGTAGGCCATTCTTATCAACCGCAGGAGCCATAATATATGTCAAGAGAGGGAAGTTGAATTTTGAGGTAGGCGATGAAAAGATAGAATTTATTTTGTCGAAGTTTCTTATGGAACCAGTATTAGGAGACACATGTTATGCCATAGACATTATTAATGAACGTGTTAGGGAACTAGAGCAAGAAGAAACCATCATACTGCCTTCAACCTTCATAAAGGAAGATGAGAGATTTATGGAATCCTACATTGATGATAATCTACACAAATGTTTGCCCCTTACCCCAGATCCAATACCATGCCCTAAGAAACCAACTTCAAAACTTAAGGAACTACCCAAGAATCTAAGATACGAGTTCTTAGACGAAGAAATAAACCGTCCAGTTATAATCAGTGCTACCTTGAACCAGGGAGAAACATACCAGCTCTTATATGTCTTACGTAAATATCCCTCACTCTTAGGATATAACATCTCTGATCTAAAAGGTATAAGTCCATCCGTGTGCATGCACAGGATTTTACTTGAAGAAGACTCAAAACCCTCCATAGAACATCACAGAAAGATAAACCCTATAATGAGTGATGTTGCAAAAAAGGAAGTTCTTAAGTTACTAGAAGCAGGCATAATTTATCAAATCTCAGATAGTAAGTGGGTGAACTTTGTGCATGTAGTACCTAAAAAGGGAGGCATCACAGTCGTGCAGAACGAGAAAGGAGAACATGTAGCAAAACAGATAGAAGGAGGATGGTGTATGTGCATAAATTATAGGAAATTAAACAAAGCCACTAGAAAAGACCATTTCCCTCTACCATTTATAGATTAAATGCTGGAACGTTTAGCCAGACACTCCTATTTTTGCTATCTTGATGGGTATTCGGGATTTTTCCAAATTCCTATCCATCCAGAAGATCAAGAAAAAACTACCTTTACATGCCCTTATGGAACCTTTTCCTATAGACGAATGCCTTTCGGCCTCTGTAATGCACCATCTACCTTCCAGCGTTGCATGATGGCAATATTTGCTGATTACCTAGATGAAATTATGGAAGTGTTCATGGATGATTTCTCGGTATGCGGATTTGATTTCAAAAACTGTCTCGCTAACCTTGAGAAAATCCTGGAAATATGTGTTTATGTTAACCTGGTGTTGAATTGGGAGAAATGTCACTTTATGGTCACCGAAGGTATAGTTTTAGGACATGTAGTCTCTAAAAGAGGTATTGAAGTAGATAGAGCCAATATAGAAGTGATAGAAAACCTAAAACCCCCTAACACCGTTAGAGAAGTCCGAAGTTTTCTTGGACATGCTGGTTTCTACCGGCATTTTATCAAAGACTTCTCTAAAATAACCAAACCTTTAACCGGCCTCATGATGGAAGATATCGAGTTTAAATTTGATGAAAAATGCCTCGAAGCATTCAACTTTTTAAAACAAGCGTTGATCTCGACACCTATTATCCAACCTCCAGATTGGGCCGAACCTTTTGAAATCATGTGCGACGCTAGCGATTATGTTGTAGGAGCTGTTCTAGGACAAAGAAAGGATAAGAAATTACATGTTATCTATTATGCTAGTAGAACCCTAGATGCTGCTCAGCTTAACTACACGACCACTGAAAAAGAACTCATTGTCGTAGTTTGTGCGATGGACAAATTTCGATCCTATCTGGTAGGAGATAAAATTATAGTTTATACAGATCCCGCTGTCATTCGTTACTTATTAAACAAGAAAGATCCCAAACCTAGGTTACTTCGATGGATTCTTTTATTACAAGAGTTTGATCTTGATATTCGAGACAAGAAAGGCACAAAAAATGTAGTTGTCGGTCACCTTTCTAGACTTGAGTACCTGAAACTAGATCTACTCCCTATAAATGATGATTTTACCTATGACAGGTTAATAGCTAGGATAGAAGCCATAGAAGAAAATAACCTAGATGCTTATAAGACCCTTGAGAAATCTCTGGCAGTAAGCAGCGTACCTTGGTACACATATTTTGTAAATTACCTAGCTGCCGACATCATACCCCCTGACTTTAACTATCAGCAGAGAAAGAAGTTCTTTAATGACGTTAGACAATTCTATTGGGATGAGCCACTCCTTTTCAAAAGAGGCACAGACGGTATTTTTCGCCGTTGCGTTCCAGAAGAAGAGGTAAGAAATATCATAGAACACTGCCACTCTGCACCCTACGGAGGACATGCTAGCACCTCTAAAATAGACGCCAAGATTCTTCGAGCTGACCTGTTTTGGCCCACAATGTGGCGTGATGTGCACACTTATATAGCTAAATGTGACCGGTACCAGCTTATTGGGAACATCTCCCGGCGTGACGAAATGCCCTTAAGAAATATTCAAGAAGTAGAACTCTTTGGTGTTTGGGGCATCGATTTTATGGGACCATTTCTGTCTTTATTAGGAAACAAATATATCTTAGTAGCAGTTGACTACGTGTCTAAGTGGATTAAAGCTATAACCTCACCCACCAACGACACACGTGTAGTGATAACATTATTTAAGAATTACATGTTCCCTAGATTCGGAGTACCCCGTCTTGTTATCAGCGATGGTGGATCGCATTTCATATCTAGGATATTTGATAAAATTTTAAGCAAATATAAAGTTAAGCATATGATAGAGACACCTTACCATCCACAGACTAGTGGCCAGGTAGAGGTATCTACATTGAGCTAAAAGATTTTGGAATCAATTCCTCTAAATATATATTTTTTATTTTGAGGATTTTATACCATAAAATCCCCATTTATGGGTACCTGCCATTTAGAGGTCTTCCCATGGCCTCTCAATGTGATTTGTGTTATTGTGACTCAGAATCTAACAATAATTGTTATCAGAGTTCTATTCTCTTTCACCTTATAGAAATGGCTTAGGAAAACCATCCAGATTAATATTCTTTCTGTTTCCACCCTTTGTATTTGGAGAATTTGTCATATAAGGTTGTCTAATCCATGCAAACTTCTCCCTTTGTTTGTTGTGATTGCTATGGTGAAACTATTTGGCATCGCATGAATAAACGTGTGGTTGAAGGTAAAACCACTCATGGAAATTACTCAATTAACCTGATTCTTTCTTATGTTTCTGGACAAGTAACCTCTCAAACTCTTCTTCTTTATTTGTGCATGAGTATTGAATCTTAAAATCCTTTTGGATTATTTTCATCCTCATGTAGTTCCCAAAACTTAAGGTTGGAACCCTCCTAAAACTTATTGGATTAAGTGCATTAATGATGGTGCAACTAGGGGATTTTTAGGTTCTTATACTTGTAGTGGTATCTTTAAGGACTACTATACTAATTTCTAGAATTGTTTTAATCTAAACACCTGTAACATTAATTTTTTAATTTAGGAGTTAATTTATATTACGGCGGTCATTAAAACTACTCTAAAAAATGGGTGTAATTCTATGTGGCCGGAGATTAGTTCTCAACTGATAACTTTAGTATTTAATCTCGTAATACTCTTTCTTCGAAGCTTAGAAAAAGATGGATTTGTTGCGTTAAGATTACAACAAAAATTTATATTTGCCTCATTTTGAAAATGCTATTGGTATCATTAAAAAAATAATTGAATGTTTAATTAGTTTTTCTATTTTGTGTAATTATACATTAAAATTGGAGAACAATTGAGCTGTTGTAGTATAGTGGTGAGTATTCTCGCCTGTCACGCGGGTGACTCGGGTTTGATCCCCGACAACGGCGTATTTTGTAGTTCCATTTTTAAGATTTTTGAGTAGGATAAGATTTATTTTCATTTCAAAAATAATAAATTTTAGCTTTGTTTTAAGAATGACAAATATTTATCAGATGCTTTTATTAATTCTCTTTCTCTTTTTCGGCAGAAAAAAAATACCATTGTCTATTTCTCGATCCTTTGACTAATGTGTTATAATACAAAGTCATCTTATTCAAGAAAATATCACTGAAACATATAATAATAAAAGAAAACTTAAGACATCAATTCATTTTTTATATTGTTGTTTTATCTCGTATTAAATTATATTTCCCTAGTTTAAAACTCAAACTTTTGGTTCCAGAATTTCATTTATTTTTACTATATTAAATCAAATCCATATTAAAATCCCCAAATAGAGGCATTTTGGATCAAATGTGACGAATTATCCCCCAATGTTGGATAAGAGAAAATAAAAAAACTTATATTGTTTGTGAGTATTTTAATAGGTGTCATACCCCAAATTTTGACCCCTTAGATTCTCATTATCATTTTAGGAGCATACTCATGAATTATCTAGCCCTAACCAAGTGCAAGTTTGTCTTTGTCAAGTTGCAGATGAATCAGGGTTTTGTACAGCCAAATCAAAGCTTCAGGGTTTATGATCAATCCAAATTTTAGACTAGTTCAATCAGGAAAAAAGATCAAGGGTGTCATATGATGTCAATTGAGAATCCAATTGGAGGTTGTTGCCCCAAAATCAAGAACAGTACCTTTCAGGGCACCCGATGAGGGTTTTTGACCAATAAAAGTCAACTGTAGTTTGACTTTGGTGTTAGAAGGTGTTTTAATGGTGGGATTATGATCCATGAAGTTCTTATAGCTTAATAAAGTTCATTCGAGAAGTTTCAAAGTCTCAGGAGGTCCAGAGTGTCAACAAACGACTCGGTAGTCACCGATCGATCGTACGGTTGACCGAAAAGTCAACTCTTCAAATTTAAGGAATTTGACCTCAAAGTGTGAATCAAAAATGATCCTTATGTCATATTTCACTTTCCTATCAATTTTCATGACCATTGGATCAAGAATCAAGGAGTAATCGAAAAATCGGGAAATTAGGGTTTTGAAAGGGGCTAAACCATAACTCCTTAACCACACATCCAAATGAAGTGGTTCAAAGCTCATTGGAAAGATTTTGACAAATGCTACAAAAGTCCCTAAGTGGTCCATCATCAGAAAATGCATAGATTTGGAGTTATGATCAAATTCATTTTGAGAAGGGAAAAAGACTTAAAAAAAAATTCACTTTCAAGCTCATTTTTTAGCAACTTTGAGAGACTTTTTGGCCAAGTTCCTTTGGGAATTTGAAACTCATGAAAACATGAATATTTTAGAACTATTTGAGGGCTTTCTAAATAGTGCTAGAACATCTCAAAAGGATTTGTGAGCTGAAAGATATGGTTATGGCAAGTTGGTGGTTTCACACTTTAGTCCCACATTGTCAAATGTTCAAAAATCATTCTTTCCTCAAATCTGACCAATCTCAGCTTGTAAAACATGTTTTATCTGATGTATAGAGGGTTTGTAGAATGAAAGAACAAAAGAAATGCAGAAGGTATGGAATTAGCCAAACTTGCAAGTGGCTTGCAAGTTGCCTTGCCACTTGCACTTAAAGTGAACATGGCAAGCATGAGGTGTAAAAGCAATTCTGAACCAACCACAAGCCTACACCTTCTAGCCTGCATTTAGATATTTCAAACTCATCATGAAGCTTGACTTTAGAGCTTACCTATCAGCCAAGGAAACCCCTTTGTGGAGGTTTGATCAAAAAGGTAAATCTTTCCTTCATATGAAGGAAATCTCCAAATCCGCCCCCTCCATTCATTTACCTATAAATAGAGGCCCTCACCATTTCATTTGAGGGACAATATTGATTATAAAAACCAGAGAAACACAAAGCTCTCACTCTTTCACCCCTTACTCCAAAATCACAAAATCACAAAATTGTCAAAACCACCAAAAACCTGTCTTGGTACATTTGCTGCCAATTTCATTTCTCCCCATTCAAACACCTCAACAATCATCCACACAATCTATAAATATGACATAGAAGGTGTCCAAGACCTTAAACCATTCAAAAACCTCACCATTCAAAAAGTCAACCTCCACACCAAGTTACTTTGACCAAAAGCCATAAAATCAGCCAAAACTTATTTTATGCATTTGCTTGGTGTTTTAATCAATCAAACACCTCTCATATATCATTTCTCAACTGTCTACTTCTCCTTCCTTCTTTTTAATGAATTCCTGATATGGTTTCTTGAGCCCACTCGAGGATCCACTAGCATTCTGAATCTTTCCGGATTTCATTAAGCTCTCTAATCTTTCTCCAGCCATGACAAATTCGGAGAATACCGTGGAAGTAGTAGATGCCAGATGTTCAAGGATTGGACCTTGTAGCGTCCCTATATAGATATCCGTCAACTTTCTTTCCAACAATGGGGGTTGTACTCTCGCAGCTAGTCCTCTCAATCTCTGTACAAAGTCTTTGAAATACTCGTTTGGCTTCTAGGTCAGACTCTGAAGTTGCGTTCGATTCGGAGCCATATCCGTGTTGTACTGATAATGCTTTACAAAAGCATCTGCTAACTCTTTCCATCTTTTCACATTAGAGCGCTCGAGCTGCATGTACCATTCCAGAGAAGCCTCGGTTAGACTATCCTGGAAGAAATGGAATAGGAGCTTTTCATCATCGAAATAAGCGGCCATCTTCCTGCAATAAGACCTTATGTGGGTTTTGGGAAAACTGTTACCTTTGTACTTCTCAAAAGTCGAAATAGTGAATTTTGGAGGTATCTTAACTCCTAGCACAAGGAATATTTCTGCAGCGTCTAATCCCAAAAAGTCAGGACCTTACATCGTTTTGACCGTCTCTTGTAGAGCATTAAATTTCTTTTCCAATTCAGCATTCGGTGGCGCACATGCATCAGCCGTTGAATCTTTATAGAAACCCTCATGATCATCGTAATGACTTGGTGGTGGAATCATACTGCCGGGAGGATGGACTGCACCAACTGGTGGATGAACTGTGCTAACAGGGATAGGTAGTGCACTAACGGGAGTAGGGATTGCACCAACAGGGGTTGGAACTGTGCCATCTGCGTTCGGAACCGCGTCAGCAAGGGCATGATTAGCATTTCTCTCTGCTGCTAGCCTCATCTCTTCTTGACTTCTGGCCATGTTCTGGATCACCTCCATGAGCTGGTTCACCTGCGTCTTCATGCTTTGCATTTCTTCCCTCATAGCAGCTTGATTTTGTTCTAGCTAATCCATGATCCTCTTCTGATTACTTCTTGTATTGTACGAATGTCGAGAAGTCAACTTGCTCTATTGCAAAAAGGGAAAGCAGTGTGTGAGGTCAGGTTTCAGGGAATGCAAAAATGATGCACATGTATATGCAATGCTCAAATGATGTTCAAGAGACTTTCGAGACCTTGTGATTATCATCAGTGTTTATAGAACTCCGAATGAACAGTAAAAAATATGCACAATTGAGACCAAAAAGCAACTTTTCATTAATTTTAAGAAAAGATCCAGTACAAATGATTGCTCAAACAAGCTGAATATAACAGTTTATGCAACAAGAGAAGAACTGAACAACTAGAAGGTCTTCCTTCGGAGGCGCTCTTCAAGCTTCTTCGACTCAAACATGATCTGCTAACCATCTGATCACAAAGCTGGATGAAGTGATGGACTGAAGGAGGGACGTTGTTCCCTTCCAAGTCTTGAATCGCACTTTCCAACCTCCATGGGATATCACGGATCATGAGGTTGCAATGCTCCACTAGGTCATTATACTTAGCATGGTACATGTCTAGAGTCGGTTAATAATATCGGAGGGAATCCACATGTGTGTCCAACAGTTTGTTGAGTTGAGCTTCTTTCTTGAGCCATTGTGAACTATCCCTTTTTAGAGCATCTAAATGATCCTTCCACAGAGTGGTTGTTTCCTGAGTGATTTCCCACTCTAAGCACTTCTTGTTCCACATGCTATGAGTGACATATGAAGCTATTAATGCTTATTCCTTGAGTTTTTGTTCATCTTCAGCTAGAGTTAAGGCGCTTCTCAATTGCTCTTCGAGATCATCAATGTCAGCCTCAAGTTTTTCCCTTGTCTTCTTCTTTTCAGCAGAAGTTAGCTTACAAAAATGCCATGCTCTACCGTAAGATTCTTTGGCTTCCTTCAACGTTGCCAGAGAGTCTTCACTGACACGCCAGGCCCTTCAAAGCCATTTTGATACATGACCCTCAGATCCATCTCTAGCTTCAGTTTCTTGCTGCTTTCAGCCACTTGGTCTTGTTCAACCTCCATTTTTATCTTGAATTAGCCATTCTCCATACCTGCTTGGTGGATTTCAACTTGAAGGTCTTGGTTTTATTTGGTCAACCTTTCTACCACTAGTTTCAGCTTCTCATACTCTTCTATGGATACAAGAGTGGGAGCATGAGGTTTTTCTTGCATGGAGGGTTCTGGAGGAAATGGTAACAAGTTTTCAGCCACTCTAGCCAACAACGATCTGTTGAATGGCTCTTTAGCCACACAATTCTTTGCTTTCAGCTCTTTCCTCCCCTTTTATGGATTTTGGTCCATGCCCTAGCAATTTTCCAAACAAATCCAGGATCTTCTATTTTGGTGAGCAAGAAAAAGCTTTGAATTTTCTCTGCTTCGGGCCCGTCTTCCATAGCATAGCCCAATTGACGAAGTGCCATAACTGGGTTGTAATTAATGCAGCCAGCTCTCCCAATCAGAGGCACATTACCAAACTCTCTATAGCTAAAAATAATCTGCACATCATAGTATTCATGGGAATACCAAGAAATATCATCGGCTACCAGAGACATAATGCGTCTAGACCATTTCAGCTTCTCTTTGTTCTCCACAAATGGTCCTTCCTTTGACAAATGGGAGGCATACCATTTGAACAATAGATGAGAGCAGCACTAGACCATCCCTATTTTATTCTCACTCCTCCAATGAATTGAGTGGTAAGCATCCGTAGGGAGGGTAGGAATAAGATTATTCTGCATGAAGAGAGTGATGGTAGTGATATCTAACAAATTGTCTATGTTTGGAAAGACAACAATCCCATAGATCATCAAAGCAACAACGATACCAAATCTTTCCCAATCCTAATTAGTCTTGTACTGGACAGCTTTGTCAAGCATAAATTTCAAAGGAAATCCTTGAGTACCTCTATTATTGGTTAAACCAGACTCATCTTCTTCCTTAGTCATATGGAGAGCAAGATAAATGGCAAGAGGCTTTGGTTCTTCTTCCAGACCGGTGTAAATGGGTTGGTCCTTAATCTTGATATTCAACAGGTGAGAATATTCTTCAAGAGTAGGGGCCAACTGATAATTTTGGAAGGTAAAGCATCTGAGCGGAGCATCATATAATTGAGCCATGGCGAACAAAGCCCAGGTATCCACTCCGTAATAGAAGAGATCAAGTAGTTTTCCATGCTTCCCTTGAAAGTTGATTTTGACAGTCTTCGGCACGTCAATCAAAAGATCTTGGATAACTCCTAATTTTGGTTCTCTGAACTTCAAAGAGTTTGTGCTTCTTTTTCTTTGATCAATCATTGTTCAACAATACCTAAGATAATCACAGTCTCTTAAGTCCCTTGATATGTAATAATGATATGCAATGCTTTATGAATGTATATGAGAACAAAACAACACCATGGTCAAGGTCACAGGTCCTGCAAGGTAACGCAACGAGATATCCCTCACCTCGGGTGGGCAATCTATTGGTTTATAACAGGGAATTCCAAGAGTTTTTAAACAAGGTTCCATGCACTAACCCTCGAAAATTTTCCATCATAACGACGATTCGTAAGACAGTGATCCCTTCAAAGGATGAGCACAGAGTTATGTTTTAGTAACTTTTGGAATAAGGTTCTAAAAAGGTCCTCAAAATCACGGACTCCCATGTCGGAAATAAAGACGCCATTGACGAAGTGCCATAACTGGGTTGTAATTAATGCAACCAGCTCTCCCAATTAGAGGCACATTACCAAACTCTCTGTAGCTAAAAATAATCTGCACATCATAGTATTCATGGGAATACCAAGCAATATCATCGGCTACCAGAGACATAATGCGTCTAGACCATTTCATCTTCTCTTTGTTCTCCACAAATGGTCCTTCCTTTGGCAAATGGGACGCATACCATTTGAAAAATATATGAGAGCAGCACTAGACCATCCCTGTTTTGTTCTCACTCCTCCAATGAATTGAGTGGTAAGCATCCGTAGGGAGGGTAGGAATAGGATTATTCTGCATGAAGAGAGTGATGGCAGTGATATCTATCAAATTGTCTATGTTTGGAAAGAGAACAATCCCATAGATCATAAAAGCAACAACGATACCAAATCTTTCCCAATCCTCATTAGTCTTGTACTGGACGGCTTTGTCAAGCAGATTCTCTTTAGTGTTCAGCATAAAACAAATACATCCAAAAGGATGGAAATAAGAAATGTTTGGATTTCTATTCCTCCACAATTCATAAGGAGTCTTTTCCAGAAGAGGTCTAACAAACACTCTGTTCTGAATGTAACATGCTGTGTTAATTGCTTCTGCCCAAAAATGTTTTGCCATGTTAGTCTCATTGATCATGGTTTTGGCCATCTCTTGCAAAGTTCTATTTTTCCTCTCTACAACTCCCTGTTGTGGAGTTCTAGGACAGGAGAAATCATGAGCAATGCCATTTTCATTAAAATATTTTTCAAAATGTTTGTTTTCAAATTCACCACCATGATCACTTCTGACTTTAACAATTTTGAAATCTTTTTCAGTTTGGACATGTTTGCAGAAGTCAAAGAACACAGAATGTGACTCATCCTTGTGTTTTAGGAATTTACCCATGTCCATCTGCTGTAGTCATCAACAATGACTAATCCATACTTCTTGCCTCTGATGGATGCAGTTTTCACTGGTCCAAACAGATCAATGTGAAGTAACTCTAACGGTTTTGAAGTTGAAACAATATTTTTGGATTTGAAAGATGATTTTGAAAATTTTCCTTTCTGACATGCTTCACAAAGAGCATCTGAGATGAACTTCAGATTAGGAAGTCCTCTGACCAGATTAAGCTTATTAATCTGAGATATACGTCTCATATTAATATGACCCAATCTTCTGTGCCAGACCCATTGCTCCTCATTAATAGAAATAAGGCATTTAACATTCTGAACCTTAAGTTCTGAAGGGCTAATTTTATAAATGTTGTTTTTCCTTTTACCATTAAAGAGAATTGAGCCATCCTTTTGACTAACAGCTTTGCAACACTTTTGATTAAAGATTATGTCATAACCATTGTCACTTAATTGACTTATGGACAATAGATTATGAGCTAATCCTTCAACAAGCAAGACATTAGTTATGGAAGGAAGTTTACCATTTCCTATGGTTCCAGAGCCAATTATCTCGCCCTTCTGATTCCCTCCAAACTTGACATCTCCTCCAGATCTAAGCTCCAGACTTTGGAACATAGACCTTTTTCCCGTCATATGTCGTGAGCATCCAGAGTCCAGGTACCATGACTAGAGTCTTGACTTTGCTGCTAAGGATGTTTGCAACATAGATTATCTTATCCTTATGTACCCAGATTTTCTTGGGTCAGTTTTGGTTAGTTGCCTTAAAGCTTTTTCTGAACTTCTGTCTTTCAACATAAGACTTGTTCTGATTAGCTTTAGATTTATTAAACACAGCTTTGTTCTGATTAGAACTTGTGTGTTTAATATCATTTAAGTGACCAAATGTAAACTGAGAATATAAAGGAGGATACTTGATATCCAGTTTATCTATAGATTTTGGATTTGAATCTTCATAAGAGAAAGATTTATATCCAACACCTTTTCTATAGTTTCTGCTAATACCATAGATCATTGAAGCCATTTTGCTTCTATCTAGGCTTTTAGTTAGAAACTTCCTAAAACTATAGTCATACTCTTGTAAAATATTTTTAGAGCATGGTTCAGACTTTGAATTAGAGTTTAGTTTAGCAGAGTCTAAATTATTTTTCAATTGAAGATTTTCAGCTTTTAGCTCGCCATTTCTGATGCAAACTTGTTACTCTCAAATTCAATATGCTTTAGAAGCGTTTTGTATTTGAGTTTAACTTTGCTATAGTTTTCAAGAATGTCAGATAGACTTTCAACAAGTTCTTGTCTAGAAAGTTTAGCAAATACCTCCTTAGAATCAGATTCTGATTCTGATCCAGATGATTCAGTATTGTCTTCAATGTCAGCTATGAATGCTACATTTGCACATTCCTCTTCTGACTCTGATGACGAATCAGATGCATCTGAGTCATCCCAGGTAGCCATCAGAACTTTCTTTTTTTGATCTGACTTTCTTTTTGGGTTCTCCTTCTGAAGCTTTGGACATTCACTCTTGTAGTGCCCAGGTTCTTTGCATTCATAGCAAACAACTTCTCTTTTTCCAGATCGTCTGTGTCCATAGGATTCTCCAGATCTTCTATATCCAGAGTGTTTTCCAGATCTTCTGCGTCCAGGAGATTCTTTGTGTTGATCTTGTTTTCTAAAGTTCTTGAACTTCCTTTGCTTATTCTTCCAGAGTTTGTTGATTCTTTTGGACCGCAAGGATAGTTCTTCTTCATCTTCAGAAGCAGACTCTTCAGAGCTTTCTTCTATTACCTGCAATGCTTTAAAAAATTTATTAGATTTTAAAGCAATTGATTTACCTTTCTTTAGAGGCTCATCTTCCTCTAGTTCAATCTCTCATGACTCCTTAGAGAGCTGATTAGTTCCTCCAGCGTAATCTTGTTCAGATCCTTTTCCAGCTTCAAAGTAATGACCATGGGTCTCCATCTGGTTGGCAAGCTTCTAATTATTTTCTTGACATGATCTGCTATAGAGTAACCCTTGTCCAGAACCTTTAGGTCAGCTGTGAGAATCTGGAATTTGGAAAACATGGCTTCAATAGATTCAGATTCTTCCATCTTGAAAGCTTCATACTTCTGGATCAGCGTCAGAGCCTTGGTTTCTTTAACTTGAGAGTTCCCTTCATGAGTCATCTTCAGGGATTCAAATATATCAAAGGCAGTTTCTCTGTTGGTTATATTCAGTATGAGATATAGCATTCCACAAGATAGTTCTAGCCTTGTGGTGATTTCTGAATTCCTTCTTTTGCGCCTTAGTCATTGATTTTCTGTCAACTTTCTTGCCATTTCCATCATTGGGATGAACATATCCATCAATAACTAAGTCCCAAAGATCAGCATCAAATCCTAGAAAGAAACTTTCTAGTCTATCTTTCCAATAGTCAAATTTTTCTCCATCAAACATGGGAGGTTTTGTGCTGACTCTTTCTTCATATTTGTTGTTGTTGGGTGTTGAAGTTTCACCAACCATAATGTATATCAACCAAGAATATCAAGAGTTTTTCCCACTGGATCTTTTCTGGTCACGATTAAGTGATAACACAAGCAGAACCGGAGCTCTAATGCCAACTGAAGGTGAGAAAAACACTTAGAAGAAGGGGGGTTGAATAAGAGTTTTAAGAAATATGGAAATAAAAGTAACTCAAGATTTTTATCCTAGTTCGTTGAACTCAACTACTCCAGTCCACCTTATCAAAGATGATTTGCCTTTCTCAACAAGGACTTAATCCACTATTAATCAACTGATTACAATAGTAAGCACTAAGAACAACTGTATTAGTCTTCTCAAGAAATACTGACCACACCTTGGTCTTCTTAAGGAACTTCTTACAAATTAATGTAAACTAACAAGTGTTTGATTGCTTCTAATAAGCTGTATCACAACTGTGATATTTACACTTAAGATTAAGTACAACAAAAACTATACAGCTTTATGAAAGATCAAATGAATAAGATCTTTGTGAGATTTTCACTTTGATGAATTTAAGCATGTAAGAATATTTCTCTCTGAGTGAACTAACAATGAGTAAGTGGTGAGCATAAAATTAGCAGCATCAAAATGTTGTAGAAGTTCTCCTTTTATAGCTTTTCCAAATGCTTTGAGTGATGTGCAGCTCAATATTATATTAGAATATAAGACTTTTCATTACCAAAAAGTATGGGCAGAGATATGCTTTCTGCAGGAAAAGTATGGTTGTAGAAGCCTTGGGATTTGCACCACGTCACTTCTTTGGACAAAGTAGTCGTTGGTTACTTTGGAAGTAGCACCACGTCCAATCAAGTTTACAACTTCTTCAACAGGCTTCCTTCAGGATGAATTCTTCATAATCTGCACTTCAGAACTTGTAGCAAGCTTAAAGGTATGAAATACTTTAAGATGATCAGAGCTAAGATGATTGAGATGTTCAGAGCCTTGATAGATGATCAGATCTTAATATATCAGAGTCTCAATCTTGATCAGAGTCTTCATCAGAGTATGCAGCAGTATGTGCTGGAGCGTGAACATTAATGGTAAGAGTCTGATAATCAAAGCCTCTGTTCTTGCAGTGAAAAGAACTTCAGAGTCTGATTAGATCAAGGCTTTCAACTTTTGTACACTTCTTTCATTAATGCTTCAAATCATTCTGTAGCTTCTGCTTCAGATCCTTCTGGCAGCGCTTCAGAATCTTCTGATAGTCTTGCATCTGATGCTTCAGAGCCTTGCATAGTTTCTTGTACTTATGTATTTTGCTTCTTTAAGAGTTTTCAATTTTATACCTGAAACAATAATACTTGAACAAATTTTAGAGTGTATATTTTCTTAATACAAAATTTCCATAAAAGTTATCATCAAAACATAGAGATATAAGAAACACTAATCTGTGTTCTAACAAACTGATCAACTAAACTCATGTCAGATTTCTGTTCTTCTCGAATTTCGTCAAGAATACCACTAGTAAGCTTTAACATACCTAGCTTAACTCTGTAAGAAGTCTTCTCACACACCAAAATCAAATCACGAAATTGCTCAATCAATTCCAACTCTTTCACCATCATCATCGACATATGCAACGATTTCCTACTCAATGCTTCAGCTACCATATTCGCTTTACCCGGATGGTAATTCAAACCAAAATCATAATCCTTCAGAAGTTCTAACCATCTCCTCTGTCTTGCATTCAATTCTTTTTGATCGAAGAGATACTTCAAACTCTTATGATCACTAAATACCTCAAATCTCGAACCAAACAAATAATGCCTCCAAAGCTTCAGCATAAATACAACGGCGGTCAACTCTAGATCATGTGTCGGATAATTCTTCTCATGCACTTTGAGTTGCCTCGAAGCATAAGCCACAACTTGTTTATCTTGCATCAACACACCTCCCAATCCCATCAAAGAAGCGTCACAATACACAACAAACGGTTCTGCCGGATTTGGCAAAATCAAAACAGGAGTTGTCGTCAATCTTCTCTTAAGCTCTTAAAAACTTCCTTCACACTTTGCATTCCAAACAAAAGCTTGACTTTTCCTAGTCAACTGCGTCAACGGCAATGATAACTTGGCAAATCCTTCAATGAATTTCCGATAATAACCTGCCAAACCAACAAAACTTCTAATCTCAAAAACTGATTTCGGAGTCTCCCATTTCGATACCGCTTCAACCTTCGACAGATCAACTGCAATACCTCTACTCGAAATTATGTGACCAAGGAAACTCACTTCCTTCAACCAAAATTCACACTTAGAAAGCTTAGCATATAACTGCTTCTCTTTCAACACATATAACACAATCCTCAGATGCTCGTCATGTTCTTCTTCACTCTTCGAATAAATCAAAATATCATCAATGAACACCACTACAAACTTGTCCAAATAAGGATGGAAAATCATATTCATGTACTCCATAAATACATCTGGTGCATTTGTCACACCAAATGGCATCACAGAATACTCATAGTGCCCATACCTCGTTCTAAAGGTAGTCTTCTGAATATCTTCGACCTTTACACGAATCTGATGATACCCAGATCTCAAATCTATCTTACTGAATACACTCGCACCAACCAACTGATCCATCAAATCATCAATCCTCGAAAGTGGATACTTATTCTTGATAGTCACCTTGTTCAATTGTCTGTAGTCCACACAGAGTCTCATAGAACCTTCTTTCTTCTTAACTAACAAAACTGGTGCACCCCACGGTGACACACTCAGACGAATAAACCTCTTCTCGAGTAGATCTTCAAGTTGACTCTTCAACTCTTTCAATTCCGACGCGGACATACGATATGGAGCCATCGATATCGGACTAGTTCCGGGAATTAAGTCGATCACAAACTCTATTTCTCATTCCGACGGTAAATCTTTTATCTCATCAGGGAAAACTTCTGGAAACTCATGGACAATTGGTAAAGCATCAATTGCTCCGCTTTCCCCAATGCTCAAAGTTGCCATCAACATGAATACTTTCGCACCATCTTGCATTGATTCCTTTACTTTCTTAGGTTCAGGAAAAATAACCGTTTTGTCAAAACAGTTAATATAAACACGATTGAATTCCAACCACTAAATCAACTCCAAAGTCTTTACCAAAAATACTCAACGGACAATTTAAACACACATACGAGGTAGTTACCGAACCCATAGCAGGAGTATCAATAACCATACCACCACTCATAACAGACAACTCAAGACTTAATCTCTTAACGCAATCCAAAGAAATAAAAGAATGTGTAGCTCCAGTATCAATTATAGCGATCAAAGGTATACCATTAATGAAGCACGTACCTCGGATCAATCGATCTTCACTAGCAGTCTCCGATCCTGATAGAGCAAACACCTTCCCATTCCCTTGAGTCTTCTTTGGCTTGTCACACTTGGTACTAATGTGCCCTTGCTCACCACAGTTGTAGCAAGTCACATTCGCACCGTTTCTGCACTCAAGAGCTTAGTGGCCTGGCTTGCCATACTTAAAACACTTCAGCTCAACGCTCTTACACTCAGGAGCATGATGCCCTGCTTCACTGCAATTATAACATCTCACCGGAGTGGAAACTCCTCCCCCACTCGGCTTCTTGCCGTAACCAGCTTTTTGTTTCCCCTTATCAGCAGGATTCACATACGGCTTCCCTCTAAATTGACCTTTCCCTTTCTTATCATTTAAACTCTTGTAGTGACTAGACCGAGCCCTACTATCTTCATTATAAATTCTAGTCTTGTTCACCAACTTTGAAAATCGCCTAATTTCTTGATAACCAACGGCTTGCTTGATCTCAGGCCTCAAACCATTCATAAACTTGAGACACTTAGATCTCTCAGCATTAGTAGTGTTATAATGAGGACAAAACTTAATCAATTCCTCAAACCTTGCGGCATACTCGGCCACAATTGAGTTACCCTGCTTCAGCTCAAGGAATTCAATTTCCTTCTTATCACGCACATCTTCTGGAAAATATTTCTCAAGAAATGCCTCTCTAAAAACATCCCAAGTAACCACAATCTCATCCTCTTCAAACCTTTGGCGAGTGTTACCCCACCAGTCCTCAGCTTCCTCTTCAAGCATATGAGTGCCAAACTGCACCCTCTGCACATCCGAACAGTTCATGACTAGAAAGATCTTCTCAATTGCTTTCAGCCATACTTGTGCTTTGTCAGGTTCATGGGTTCCCTTGAAAATCGGCGGATTATTCCTTTGGAACCTTCCCAAAGCACGAAACTCATCATCAGCGTTGTTTCCAGTATTCACATTGGCTTGAGGATTCTGCCCAATCGCTCCAGCCAACCTCGTCAAAGCCTCATCAATCGCTTCATCATTTCTACCGGCGACCATTGTTCTGAATCCCAACAATAGAACTCATAAGAACCAACAATATCGATAGTGTCACACACATAATTAGATATATATAAGGAATAAACACATTAACAACTTGGCCAACTAGCCGACCTGCTCTGATACCACTAATGTAACACCCCCTTCTATACCCCCAAATAAACAATAAAACATTTAACCACATGTTAAAATTTCATCAGAGTATAATTAAAACATGGTATAAAAGAGGTATGTAACATGACACACAAAGTTGAAACATACAACACCTGCTCTATAAAAGACATGTAACAGTGGGGTAGCTTCAACAGAGAAACTTAGTCCTGACACCCACATCTCAATATTTAGAATTAAAAGCGGAAAATCTAAACATTGAATCATTTAAACATGTAATCATATAAATACATATCATCCAGTCGATTCACCACATCAGTCATGTTTACATAAACATTTGTCAGCAGATACATATACAAATGTATCACAAAAGAATGCTATACAATCCTAACTACCCGGTGCTACATATCAGAGCTAACCGACCAAAATAATGAAGCTATACTTCACAAAAGACCTCCAGCAACCTAATCTGCAATTCCTCATAGAGCATTATAAAACAGCAGAAGGGTGAGAAATATTATCATAATAATCAATGCACATAATTATATATATATATATATATATATATATATATATATATATATATATATATATATATATATATATATATATATATATATATATATATATATATATATATATATATATATATATATATATATATATATATATATATATATATATATATATATATATATATATATATATATATATATATATATATATATATATATATATATATATATATATATATATATATATATATATATATATATATATATATATATATATATATATATATATAAGCATAGAATACACATATTCCGCATTTCTCACCACCGTTCATTATCATCATCATATACATCACAATATATGTATAAACAAATATGGATAATCACCAAACATGTTTCATCATGCACATATCCATAATTCTCATCAATCCACATAACATACACATATGCATACATTCACACAACATTTATCTCTATGCCATGTGACTCAATGCAACACAATGCAATTCATGCCATGTGGTACCAACACTTGTTATCATTTTTCGATTTTTACATTTAAACCGGGTCCGTCCTCTAGACTGATAACAACAAAAGCCCGTCCTCTAAGCTTTCAAACCCACTCTTCTAGGTTTGGGACAAGTCACTAGTCTCCACGAAACTAGCAAGCATTGCCTCTTGACCAAATGATGCGTATGCAATCAACAACCAAATACACTTAAGACCGTTCTCGCATCTTAATCTCATGCATTCTTAAATAATTCATCACATAAGAATTATAACATGATTGCACACTCACACATCATATCAAAGTATTCACACTTTCAACATCATCACATTTATCAAGGAATGCACACATATTCACAATATGTTCTCATGCATTATTCACAATATTACATACAATCAATATGCATTCACAATCCAATACCATCACCATATTTATCAAACAATGCACATATTTGTCAAAGAAACCACACTCCTCAATCGATTCCACAATCTAGGATTCACGCCATACGGCTACCCACATCATATATCTAACAGCTCACAATTACTCATTTCAGATCAAGATTGAACACAATCGAACCAAACGATCAACATTGGATGGAATCACAGAGAATTGAGAATGTTGTCACACTCGCTGGCTTGCTCGCCTAGCGAGTTCCTAGCGAACACTCGCTACCTATTCGCCTAGCGAACAAGCTCGCAAAGGCAAACAGAAGCTACTGTAACGCTTCGCTACCTACTCGTTGAGGCTTCGCCTAGCGAACCCCTCACTACCTCGCTCGCTACTAGCGAAGAAGGTCAAATACATTATGTCAAAGTCTGGGACCATTCGCTACTAGCTCGCTACAGCGAACACTCGCAACCGGCTCGCCTAGCGAAGGTGCTAGCGAACGTCTGCGATGTTCAAAACCCCAACTGTCCACAATCACCAAAACCTCATAAAAATCAACCGATTCAATTCCAACGAATTCCAGTAGTCTTAGCCTAACATTTCTCGACTAACCTACACCATTTAATCCAACTTCTAACCGTTCAAATATCGATTTTACCGATTAAACTCATTCTGCCCTAAAATGGAAAATGGAGAAAAACATCCAAACAATCCATACATAATCATACACATTGGCAAGATAATGATATTTCACACCCTTACCTTGATTAAATCGAAAGCTAGAAGTTGTTCTTGAGCTTCCCAAGCTTTTCCTTCTTCTCCTTCTCTTTTCTCCTCTTCCTCTTTCTTTCTCTTCTCTTTCTCTTATGTTTCTATTATTTCCTTTTCCTTCCATGTTTCCTTATATGTCTTTCTATTCTATTTCCTTCCATTATATTTCTCATCTCCAATATCTACCAATAATTCCAATAATTAAAATCATCCAAATAAATCAATTAATTAATATGAATAATTAATTATTGAAAATTGGGTTGTTACATCATCTGAGCAGTGGAATTCAAACCAACTCAATATGTCCTAAGTCTCCCAAATCAGAAAGAAACCACCTCCTAACTTAGTGTATATTAGAAAGCTCGGGTAGAAACTTTTATCCTTACAAACCATCCCCAATAAACCCAACAGGTAAGAGGAACACATCGCAATAAAACAATAAAAAACAAATAAACACAACCGCGACAAACAAACTAGGTTTGACTTGCTAAGTACATGGGGTTTCCCCAGCAGAGTCGTCAAGCTGTCGCTACTCGAAAATGCAACGACTGAGAGGGGAAAATGGAAGGCCAGAAGAGTCGCCATCGAACTTTATTTATCCCATAAAGGGAAGGGAAATCATCGAGAAAACCCCAAGAAAGGAATGGATAAGATGTTCTCGCAACCAAGAGAAAGGGTTCAGAAGCCAGTTATGCGAAGGGAAGGTATTAGCACCCCTCGCATCCATTATACTCGATGGGAACCATTTATGTGCCTATGCGTGAAGGTATTTGCTAAAAGGTATTGCTTTCTAAAAGTGTTCTAAGGTGATAGAGAAAGGTTAGAAATAGGGAAAAGAGAAGATAAAGGGAAAAAAGAGACTCAGTATGACTTTGCGGTCCTATGCCTACGTATTCTCAACAGGTATGAGAAAGTCAGAGTCAACATAGTTTGGAGGACTACGGATAAAGAGGGGAATATGCTCAGCAAGGATTGGGGCCCTTGTGCCTACGTATCTTTACTTAAAAGAAGTAAAGAATCAGAGCAGTCGTATTTTGGCCTACGGTTAACTGGTGTTTTGGTAGACGATGCTAACATACGCATTCTAGCAGTTAGGTGTATTGCAGCTCACTTGTGGAGTCTTAGGCGTTGCCTATTTGCGGTAGAACAGACGTAACATATCCTTTTGAAAAGAGACAGTTTTCACTATCGAGGCAAGATGTCACATTTGATTGGTGAAATTCGTTTTTAAGGGTGAAATAGATCCTCAGATAGTAACCCCTTGCGGGTAGTACCTAATTATTTATCTCAAAATTTTATTGTGAAAATGGTGTGGCGAATATAGTCATGTCTTCATATTAAAAGACGAGTATCGAGACCACACACTCTACAGTGAGTATCCTGACACTCGGAGAGGAAGAAGTCTACATTAAATCCTCTCTCTTTAGTTCAATACAAAGAGAACTTCATTCTCTTATTAAAGATGTTTTGATCTTGAATGCTAAGTGCTTTATGACAGCGAACCCTAAAGGTAATGTCAAGCACTCGGGATAGGAGAAGGCTTACGCCTAGGCACTCCACAACCATCCAAGTTTTATTAGGAAAAGAGTTTGAAAAATGCACTCGATACGAGACCAAGGTTTTTAGACTCAATAGAGAAGAGTTGGAAAATAATTTTTGAAAAGAAAGGGCAGTGAATAGTGTCGCTACTGCAAAAAAAGGTGCCGGCAAAGACAGAAGAGTCGCCACCTATCGTTATTTATCCCAAAGGAGGGAAAAGAAACGATTAGGAAAAACCTAGCAAAAAAGGATAAGATCGGTCATCGCAACCAAATCTCTGGGTTCGGGAGTCGGTTACACAAGGGGAAGGTATTAACACCCCTCACGTCTGTTGTACTCAACGAGATCCACGCTTGTTTGTTTATCTAAAAGGGTTGTTTATCTATCTACCTATCAAGGTTGACTCAAAAGAAAAAAAAAAGGAAAAGGACTCGACAGAACTTCGTAGTTCTGGGCCTACGTATTCCCTCGTGCAATGGGAAAGTTAGAGTCAACGTAGTTCGGCTAACTACGGGTGATGGGGGAAAGGTTGCTCGCCAAGACATCGCGTTTTGTGCCTACGTACTCTCAACAGGTATGAGAGATCAGAGCGAACGTAGTTTGGGATAAAACGGAACACAGGTTTGGCTCAATTGTTTTCACCCGAGTAAGGTTAAACTACAGTTCCAGCAGTTAGGGACAATGCCTGTTTGCGGTAGAACCGGAGCTTAACATCACTCTTTTCATCTGAAAAGGTTTTCTGAATTAAAGGGCCCCAGAGGTTAAAAAGAAGTTTGATGTTTGTTTTTCTCTTTTATCAGAGAAGAAGTGTTTTTATGAATGTTTGTAATTCATAGTGCACTAGAGACTATGACTTAGGAGAGAATGCGTCGCATATCGTCCTAAGGACGTATACTAAACACTTTAGGTAATCGAGGAGAAGCCCCCCAATCACCACTTCCTAAGTAGCTTAAGGCTCGTAACGTACGATACAAATTAGCCTTTATTAAGTGTATTAGTGTGGTTTGAAGATGAGAAGAGAAAAGGACTCTACAGGGGAAACTATCAAGCATCCTACTGTTGTCATACAATATGGCCCTAATGTTGAGTTTGAAAGGGAATCTATCCTATATGTTATCATGCAAGGATTCATCCTAATGTCTATCATTACCATCCTTGAACAAGGAGGTGAGAACCCTAAGGGAACATGCAAAGGGGAAACAAAACAAAGCTATCAAGCAGATGGAATATAAAATAACTGGATGCAGATGCAATGCAACAGTACAAGCAAGGGAGACAAGCTCAACCTTTAAATGCAAACATGGGATGAAAACAGAGATGCACAGAGAAATCATACAAGCAAAGGGAGGCTAGCTCAACCTTTAACGCAAACATAGCAAGTATGAAAGACAGATAAACATCCAAGCAAAGGGAGACTAGCTCAACCTTTAATGTAAACATGCACCTAAGCCTAAGGGTATCTACACATGTAAGTCTATCCTAATGCATCACAACAAGCAGGCAAACATGGAGGAGAGAGGTAAACAAGATGAGCAACAAGGAAATCATCCCAGGCTACATCAGGTTTGGATGTGTATCAACACAAGAGTCCATCTAAGGCTCAACATCTTTATGGAATGCACATAGTACTTCCTAAGGAAGACCAGGCTCTCACAAGAGGGGTCCTGAGATAATAGTGTTGCGGTGGAAATAGGATCACAAACTATTAATGAGTTTGAATCGCAATTCAATTCACAACCGCTCTTTGATTTATCCGAAGGAAAAGGTCAAAAAGAGGGAAAACCTATTTTGCATCGTAAACACAATGCGGGGAAAGATCTAGGGTTCGGGGGTTGGTTAAATTTAGGGAAGGTATTAGCACCCTAAACTTCTGTAGTACTCTACAGGAACCTTTTGTTCAAATGTTTACTATTTGCTTTATTTATTTGCTTAAGGTATATGTACAAAAGGATTAAAAGTGAGAAAGTAGACCTAAGGGGTTAATTCTAAGTTTACTCGGCAAGACATCGCATCTTGTGCCTACGTATCCTTACGAGAGTGGAATCAGAGTAATCGTAGTTCCCCTCAAAAGGGAGGTTAGAGATTTCTTGACAGTGGTCAAGGTCTCAAGGGGAATAAACGCATCTTAAGGACACGCTTACGTGGAGTGTAGAAACTCCAAATCCCTACGTTGAATTGTTAAGTGAATTAGGGTTAAATTAGGTTAGGGATTCCGCGGCGGGAAACCCTAAAATGAGCGCGGCGGCTCTTTGACCTAATGCTAGGGGTAAAATTGTAATCTTGCCTGCGGTGAGGCATTTGTGAAAATTAGGGTTTGTGAGGTTGTAAGGGTTTGAAGTTGAGGACTATTGACACGGCGGTCAAACGGCTAGACCTAATTCCTTCGGAGGAGTGAAATTATTGGTAAAGACGCGATAAACATACAATGGCAGAACATAAAGTGCGGAAAGATAAATGCGACAATTGTCTCGCAAAATTACACCCCATAAGCAGTTACAAATATGATAATTGAATATTTAAACTGAAAATAAAATCAATTGAACTTAGTCAGCTGCAAAAAAACCAAAACAAACAGAGACTGTTATTATACGGGGTTAGACGAAAAATTAGACAGGAATTTTAGGAATTTAAGTAGAAAATTATAATTTTAACGAAACAAGAAGAAAAGTTAGAAATTTGGATCTTAAAAATGAGGATGTTAGCGAAAAATTAATAAACAATAAAAGTTGATACGCAATGAAGATGATGATAATATACAAGTGATAATGGAATATGAAATAGCAACGATGATGTCAGATTATGTACAAATATAAAAATAAATACAAAAATAAATAAATAAATATTAGTGAACAGGTTCATGGATAATCAAGAATACTGTTAGGAATGAAGGATGAAAATTGGAGTTGACGATAATTAGAAGTTAAGTGATGAACGTTTTGAGACGATGAGAATTTAGGTAATAAGAAAAGAGTTAGAATGGAATTAGGTTTTTTTTTGTGAGATTTGGAAAAGTTAGAACTTTAATGTGATTAAAAAGTTAGATTAAAAAGTTAGAGTTAAAAGTTAGCAAAAAATTAGAACTTCGAAATTTGCTTTTTTAAAAAAAGTTTTGAAAATAAAAAAGAAAAGGTTAGATTTTAATTCAAGAAAAAACAAAAATAAGATTAGAAATTTTTTAAGAAAAGAAGAGTTAGTTACTTTTGATGAAGACTGCAAGAGTCTTTGATGCTTGCCGATCCCCTGTTTTGTTGCTCCTGAGGGTCCTTTTATACTTGATTTTTTTAAATCTTTTTCAATCTCAGATTTGATTTGAATATCTCAATCTTTTTCAATCTCTGATTTGATTTGAATGAATTTTTATGATGATTTCAGATTTGATTCAATGATGGTGATGTTGATATTTAGATCTGATTTTCTTATGATGATGATATGATCTGATTTGGTTCTTTCTTGTTGAACTAGTTTCACTGTTATGAACTTCTTGTTTGATTTAGAACTGATGCAGGTGTGAAATTTGGTTCTTAGTCAGTGATGGATTTCTTTGAAAACTCTGATACTGTTTTGATGCTTGCATTTCAGGTGTTTGACAAACTTTGAACACAAAGTGGCTCATACCCGTCGGCATCCGGGTTTATAACCAAATTGATTGTGCTGCTTTACCCTTGTATCAGTCTTGGAAACCAAATGGGATTTACTTGATGAACGAATCCAATTACGGAAAAACGAATCAGTCCCACTTCTTTTATCTCTCTCTCTCTCTCTCGGGTGTCCCTTAGATAAGAACTGTATTACCTGATTTGACGCCAATGGTGCGGATCGGTAACGGGGGTAGGATGCAGCTTCGGTTGTGCCCTCCCGGCACTCGATGATGACGATGTTCTGAGAGTGTCAAACAACTTCTAACATTTTCTTCTATTCTGTTTTGTTTTGTCTTTGTTGTGCAGGTGATCGAGAATTTCGTGGAGCACTCAAGGGAAGGATATCATGAAGAAGCCTTAGGAGTTTTTAGGATTTAGGATTTTCTTGGAATAGATACTCCATGTAAAAATGTAATCCTTTTGCGAATGAATGAATTGAATTCAAAAGTTGTCTTGGTCCATTCCATTTGTAAATCAAATATTTATGAAATGAAATTCAACAATATTTATTCACTTCTCAAACGCAATCTATGAATAATCAACTTGAAATTATTTATACTCATTTCCACAAATATTTGAATTTACTTCCTAATTATAAAGTATAAATATTCGCGAATGATATTCACAAATATTAAACTTTCACTTCCCTTTCCGTATTAGACAGTATTACGAACGATACTCACCATCTTTGTATCATTTGACCATTTTAACCGCAACCTGATTAACTCCAAATAAATTCAAAATAATCCCACTTATTGTATGTCTGAAATGCTTTATTGATGAGCACAAAAAAACTGCTCAAACGGTCTTAGAACGAAACATGGGCAACGGATGGCCCACATTCAAATATGTTTCTGACCAATTTTCCAGTAATAATGACGCCTTGATGGTGATCAAACCCTATGACAGACAACTATCTCAAGTACCATGGTCCAAATGCCTCGAGACCTAAAGACCCCTTTTCTTCAGAATTTGCCAAAACGGCGTAAAAAGACTAAAATGCCCCCCCCTGGTATAATTCCTGCAAACAAAACGGACTCCACAACTAGTTAGTGACTAACGGATGCAAAAATGAAATGCTGTGCGAAATGACTGACTAAATGTAAGGGTAAAATTTGGGGTATTACAGTTGCCCCTATTTAAATAGCTACACCGGATGATTTGAGTGACAGAGACTCGAGGAATCATGGTGGAGGGATTTAAATATAGATAACCGAAAATTTTGCCCTTATATGTGGCGATTTGCAATGCTATGGACAAAGCGAGAACAAATTAATGCAGGCGATGCCATGAATATGATATGATGCGTATGCTGGAATGATGAATGCGAAAATGTTGACGAATACGACGACATAGGGACAGACGCTACGAGAAGAACACACTGGGGAAAACGACGCGCTGGGACACAGTACAACACTGGGGAATTCTAAAATGATGGTCAACTGGTGCGAACACGACCAATTGTCATTTTTAGAACTGGAACGAGATTCTCAAATGGAGATGGCACCTATGAGACGGCCTCCACTGGGGAATCTAAAAGTAAAACTGGATCATGTACAATTGCAAGATCGATCACAAAATGTTGGAGCATTGAGCAAAGAATAACATCCAAGCTTCTGTAAACTATCTCTCGTGACAGGATCAAACGGACTTTTCGGGAATCCGTAGCAAATATACAGGATGAAAAGAAACCGGCTGTATGCCAAAATAAATGGACTTTGAGTGGTTAGAATAAGATCCTTAAATGGAGACGGCACCTATGGGATGGCCTCCACTTGGGAAAGTCTAACAATAAAACTGGATCTACACGATTGCAAGATCGATTACAGAATGCTGGAGCATTGAGCAAAGAATAACATCCAAGCTTCTATAAACTATCCTTCGTGATGGGATCAGACGGACTTTTCGGAAATCCGTATCAAATATACAGGGTAAAGTCCGGCTGTATGCCAAAATAAATGGACTTTGATAGGAAATGCCCTGATAAGCTTCTCGAGGGAGAACTGTCACTTATCGTTGGAAGGGACTTACATGCCAAAATGGATAAGCACTCAAATAAAGAGGCTGCTTCTTATCTGATATATAAATCTTCTCATATTTAAGGTCGGCGCCTGGAATACGATTCTGATTATTCTTTTACTAAAGGATAAAATAAACTTCTTCATACTTCCGAGGACAGCGCGTCGGGTATGATTCCGCTTCTTCTTTTACTAAAGGGTAAACTGAACTTCCTCATACATCAAGATTCATGCTCTCCTGAATATGATTCTGCTCCTTCTTTTACTAAAGGGTAAATTGAACTTACTCATACTTCAAGATCTGTGCTCTCCTGAATATGATTCGGTTCAAACCTCCCCATACTTCAAGACGACAAGGAAAATGGAAGCCCAACTGCTCGACGGAGATGGCCATTTGCTGCAAGTCATGACGAAGATAGGATCAGTTTCTCAGGCGAGAAATGTCGCTTATTTGCAAGAGTGGCAATAATAAGCTTCTCATGTAAGAACTGCTTGTAGAGGTGATAACAGATGACGATAAGCTTCTCGGCGGAGAACTGTTGCATACCGTTGCTGAAGAATGTTACGATAAGCTTCTTAACCGAGAACTGTTGCTGATCGATTGTGATAAGCTTCTCTTGTGAGAACTGTTGCTGATCGATTGTAAAATGTTGTGATAAGCTTCTCTTGGCGAGAACTGTTGCATATCCCGTTGTGTATGGTTGTTATATCGATAGGCTTCTCAGGTGAGAACAGTTGCTGATCTTGTTGTGTAAGGTTGTGATAAGCTTCTCTGGTGAGAACTGTTGCGTATCTTGTTGTGTAAGGTTGTGAGATCGATAGGCTTCTCAGGCGAGAACAGTTGCATACCGATGCTGTAGGATGTAGGATTGTAAAGTGTTGTACCGATAGGCTTCTTAGGCGAGAACAGTTGCATACCGATGCTATAAGATGTACTGATAGATTTTCCAGGCGTGAACTGGCGTGTATCTGTAAAGGATTATGATTGATTTTCTTGAAAGATAGTGCAAAATAAAATGCACATTCGGGTATAGTGATAAGCTTCTCGGGCGAGAACAGTCGCATATCTGTCAAGGTATGGTGAAAAATTTTAAACGGTGCAAAATAAATGCACGTCCGGTTGGGCTCGACGACCGACAAGACCGAGGTTCAATCTAGGATCGAGCTAGAAAGAAAAAAATGGCAATCAAGACTCCATCGAGGGAATGAACTCGAAGGGTAAATATCCTATCCTGATGATGAAAGATAGATGAAATAACCGTCCTCCACGAGGATCGAACTCTGTGGGGAAACTGGAAACACCTATGTATGTTATGCTTAGGGATGACAATCTATTTGGAGAGAATGGACCAACCCAGTTACTCGGCGGTAACGACCAATGATGGTGAAACACAATGAACCTGTGAATGCTAACGCATATGTTAATGCATATGTTTGTATGAATGTATGTTAATGTGTATGTAGTAAAATATGCAGGATGTAGTGGAATGAGTATGTAATGAGTATGTGTATGAAATAGGCATGTGATGCTTATGCCCCTGCGTATGCTGACGAAACAGACTAGAGACGGGACGAGAGATGAAATAAACATCTCGACGGAGATACCCTGCGTTCTCTGCAACCAATACGTCAATCATGGGTGAGAAGGATCAATGGTAGAACCAAATCTGGTTTCAAAATTTCTGAATTCTCTGGGGAGAAGGTAATCTGCTTGGGTGCATAGTATCGCGTCTTCACATGGGGAGAAGAAAACCTGTGGGACACTTTCGAGTTACCCCAGAAAAAGTTGTCAGCTTATAGTCTCGCTGGGGACTGTGATGAGGCAATAGTTTAGGAGCCTGTTGCAACACTGAGATTTACTGGGGAATGAAGGCCGCCGTGAGTAAAATCCATCGGGTGCATGAAGAAAAGTTGTGAAACCACATGGTTTTGATCTTGAAGGATCTTGTAGTAGTCGCCATTTGTTTCTTTTTTTTAAAAAACACGGTGCCCCAGGATATTTGCGTTGTGAGGTATGGTCATCTCAAGAGGATTTTATAGAGAACACGGAGTTTGGTTGCCCCATTGTTTTCAAACTCTTTGAGAGATTCGTCAGGTCTCGACATAACTGGCACAAATTAATCGTGTCACGACGAAATCTTTGAGAAATATCTCTTAAGAACATCAGACTCGCGTTGGTAAGAGAACTGGGAAACTGCCTGCCCCTGTTTAGCAGGATCTTCAAGTTCCACGGGTTATGTCCATATGTAAATCTCTAAGATATCAAGCAAAGTCGTCATGCCTGAAATGCCTATCCTGAGCTTGTCAATGTACACATATATTTGTCTTGAATTTTTGTTTTGAAAAAAAGATATCGCAATAACTTGTGACCGAAATCACTAGTCAGGATATAAGTTTTAATTATAATGCCAACATGAAATTTTTCTGAGCATAGCTCGTAGGAGTCAGGAAATGTGATCTTGTCGAGTATGCTTTCAACCGAAGTCCTACTTCAATTAGGTCTTTTAAAGGTTGTATTGTGGCTCGGTTCACGGTTTAAGAAACGAAAGGATAAAGGCTCGGAGTTACATTTGTACCCACCCCTTCTTCGTGATTTTCTCCAATCCTAATTCAGTCAATCGGATACGAACGCTCATATCTCAAGCGGATTTGCTATGGTCGAGAACTTATCAAGGCTTTGGACATGGCAGTCACTCCCCTATTTCTAATGGCAATTGGTCACACGATTTTGTTCTTTTTTATTCCCTAACTTTTGCCTGGACAACGTCTTTTGATCGAACTTTGGAGTCCAGCGGGATGCCCCAGTTTTGCCTAAGTCTCCTTCATAGGTTTTGACTTAGCGGGCTCTTATTTTTTTGAATATTCTTTTATGCACAAGTCGTGTAAATCTTTTGAAAGGCTCGTAACTGCCCCACTCCTTAGGTAACTGAGGGATAGTCCTTGTATTGGACTTCTTAAGATGCTAAGGATAAATTCTCGAAGGTTTGCTCTTCCTTTTTGAGAATCTAAGCGCTCGATCGGTTTAACTGAAACCTACCCTGCCCCAGGTTAGGATGAAGGTTCTCAAAAGAAAGAAAAACTCCTACTTCAAGGCTCAAAGGGTTGACTAGGGATTATCATCCTTATATCTCCAGTGTTTGGGATTTGAAACAATGCCTTACATCATCAGCAGGTTTTAATTGAAAGCATACGACAAGAAATCTGACGTTTTGGGTTCGTCATCCTCCCCCCAATTTTCCATCAGAACAAGAGATCGGGTAAAGTTGGCATTATGATTTATGAAAACGTTTTTTGAATGAGTGAAACGAATGGACTTATTCAAGACAAACATATGCGTTGCATTAATTAATCAAAGATAAACAAGTTCGTGCATGCTAAATATGCTTAATCAAAGAGAAATACATATAAATAAACAAATGAACCGTCGGAAAAATCCTTCTAAATGTTTATGAAATCTTGCATTCAAGAGTAACAGTTTCCTTTGGCGGACCCTCAATGGAAAGGACGTCTGGTTTATGATCACTGTGAGTCGTCATGGCTTGTCCCAGTTATGCTGGTCACATCTTCAACAGTTTTCAGTCGTTGCTTCAAAATAACCTTCCCAGATTCTTTGTTGATCCCGGTCATATCATCTTGAGGGTTACCGAAATGAAACGAGCTAGGCCTTTGAATAATTACTGGCTTCGACTGATTCGCTGAGGGGATAACATACTTTGCAGAATTTAAGCTTGACAAGCAGGGAACCCCGAGAGGAGTCTCGATCTTCGGCTGAGCATCGCTAAAAGACAACTTCTTCGTTTCTAGCAAATTTCTGACAAAGTTCTTAAGAGCGTAGCAATTCCAGATCATGGCCGGGCGCACCCTCATGAAATAAGCAATGAGCGGCAGCGTTGTAACCTGCAGGTAACGGATTAGGCGGAGGACCCAAAGCACGGGTGGTAATCAGACCTTGTTGTACCAAATGGGGGTATAACTCAGTGAAAGTTATCGGAATTGGAGGACAAGGCTTATACTGCCTCTTACGGGGATAAGGAACTTGATCCTGAGATTGTTGGTGAACAGGATCGTTGGGCACTCGTTGACTGTTGACAGGAACTTGCATAGGCGGATAACCGAAAGGTTGTTGATAAATCGGTGCTTGATATACCGGAGCTGACTGCACAGGCTGGTATGTAGGAAACTGCTGATCGAAAGGAGGTGCAACAGTAGCTACATAGGGTTGTTGGAAATATGGAAACGGATAACCTTGAACATAACTCTGCTGATGTTGCCAGGGTTGAGGAGTAGCCATTTTGCGGTTCCTCGAACGTGCAGGTCCTTTACCATAGTTAGAGTTAGGAGTTTTGCACTTTGGAGGGGTAGCTCGTCGAACTGGTTGAGCACTAGGAGGCACCAAACCGTATTGAAGACCGTGAGGAGGTACATTCTCGACAGTAACAGCTGGTTGAGGTTCCATAACAGTATTAGTAGTCTCAGAAACAACAGTAGACTGAGCATCCATCTTCACACTAAGAGCTCGTAGCATCTCCAAAATCTGTCCTACATTTCCTCGAAGATCTTCGAGTTCATGGCTGACACGGTTGATCTCTTGGTTTTGATCTCCCATCCTTTTGAAGGGTCGTATTGATGCAGAGAACTCAGGGTGACAAAACTGGAAGGTGAGAGAACCGAGTATGAGAAATCGGGAGACACATGCAATGCAAAAGTATGATGCTAAAATGTGAATGCAAATGAAGATTTCATGGAATTCAAATATTTACGAATATTGCGGAATACCAAGGAAACTTTTAATTTATTGAAGACAAATTACAAATAATAGCTAAATAAAAGCCTAGAAAGTCCTAGAGAAGCATCTTCCACAACTTCAGTGAGCAGACGGAGATCCGGAGGAAAATAAATATTCGTAGAGCCTTCTCTTCTTGTAGGATTGTATCTCATCATTCTTCGACCGAATCTGCTTTTGAAGTTCTTCGTACTCGCTAGCCATCACATGGTATTTGTTCTTCCATGCTCCTGTTTCGAGTTGTGATCTCTTCAAAGTGATCTTCAAAGTCTCAACATCAGTCATGAAATACTGGACAGGTTCTTCTCTTTGAGGTACAGGATCTTGGCGAGAGTAGGGCATCTTCAACTCAATAGCTCTTCCTCGGACCCATTGAAGGTATGGTTCCATGGACACACAATTAGGCCTTCCCAAACTTTCTTTGTCTTTCCTATGCAGATGATTCCAAGAAGATAGAATCTGATCTTGAAGCTTTTTGTCGTCTTCGAAAAAGATTTTCTCCACATGAATACCTTTAGGCGGTTCCTTCAAGGGGTATCCCAACTGTCGGCAAGCTAAGGCTGGATTGTAGATAATTCCTCCATTGAAACTGAGCAAAGGTACATTGTTGAAGTTTCCACAACTATCAATGATCGATATCCCATCGTACATGCGATTATACCAATCAATATCAGAGTGAGTTAAAGCCATAACTTTTTGCGACCAACGTTCTTGATTAGGTCTCCAGAACGGACCGGACTTGGGTAAGTGAGAAATAAACCATTTGTATAGTAATGGCACACAACATGTAATCATTCCTCCACCATGAAAGTTTCAGAGATGTACTGAATGATAAGTATTACCCAATAGCGTTGGAACCGGATTTCTTCTCATGAAGGTCTTGATTGCATTAAGGTCCACAAACCTCTCAAAACTAGGAAAAAGCAGCAACCCATAAATAAGCAAAGCAAATATTGTCTCAAAGGCAAACATGTCTTTATGATCGGCATAAAATTGGGCCTTCTTAATTAGGAAGTCCCTGAGAAAACCGGAGGTCCCCCCTTTGGTAATCATATTGTTTTTGACATCGGATATCCTTAGACAAATGGCTTTAGCAATATCTCGTTCTTTAGGGTCTTCCTCCAAGAAAGGGAATGGAGACTTATCCAAGATAGGTAATCCCACCAACTGAGAGTACTCTTCTAGGGTAGGTAAAGGTTGATAATCTGGAAAGGTGAAGCAGTGATAATCTGGATCATAAAACTATAGCAAAGTCGCAAGAAGTCCTTCGTTTACTTGAACCTTCAACAAAGACGATAGCCTTCCATATCTGTTTTGGAACTTTTCTTGATCTTGAACCAAATCTCTTAGCTTCTCTAGGACTTCCAAATTAAAACCCTTAAAAGTAAATTTCAAAGTATGCCTCCTAGAGTGATCCATGGTATCCTGCAATGTTCATAAATAGAGTTTGAATTCCATGAAATCTTAATGCAATATGATGTTTTATGAATGCAATGCATGAAAACATATAAAGTCCTAGGTTAAAGGAACGTGAGCGGAGTTAAGGTCTACCCATCCCAGAAAGGAGTGTACTATAGGTTAGTCGTACCTGCAGAACAAGGTTCTAAAAAGTGCCCAAAGTCATCAGCCCATCTTTCGGATATTATCAACTTTCCGACTGACTCGGGGGTTAATAATATTCTCAAGAGAACCTCTTTTGAGTGTAGTATCGCGTAGCAACCATTGTAGGACTACTCCCACATAGTTCCCGCACTACGTCCTAAATAAGGCCGAGGTGGTGTAAAGGTACTACGGTCCTCAATATCACGGACTCCGATCGACCATGGAAAAAGTTTTCACGATTACTCGTTCAACCGAACCATTTTCGAAAAGGTCTCAACTGAGCGGTGATTCTCGAATCAGCTTGGTCGGGATTCAACTCCCTATAAGCCTCATCGAATATATCCCCATCCTATAATAATGTCACTAGTCCGGGCGTAGGACTTATCTCACAACACAAGGAACAGTCCCAAAATCAAAGTACAATATGTACATGCAAATGAATAGTAAAACAAATAGTAATAAATATGAAAAATTAGGGATAACCCTCAAAAGCTTAGAAAGTCCCCAGTGAAGTCGCCATCTTCTGTTGCGGTGGAAATAGGATCAAAAACTATTAATGAGTTTGAATCGCAATTCAATTCACAATCGCTCTTTGATTTATCCGAAGGAAAAGGTCAAAAAGAGGGAAAACCTATTTTGCATCGTAAACACAATGCGGGGAAAGATCTAGGGTTCGGGGGTTGGTTAAATTTAGGGAAGGTATTAGCACCCTAAACTTCTGTAGTACTCTACAGGAACATTTTGTTCAAATGTTTACTATTTGCTTTATTTATTTGCTTAAGGTATATGTACAAAAGGATTAAAAGTGAGAAAGTAGACCTAAGGGGTTAATTCTAAGTTTACTCGGCAAGACATCGCATCTTGTGCCTACGTATCCTTACGGGAGTGGAATCAGAGTAATCGTAGTTCCCCTCAAAAGGGAGGTTAGAGATTTCTTGACAGTGGTCAAGGTCTCAAGGGGAATAAACGCATCTTAAGGACACGCTTACGTGGAGTGTAGAAACTCCAAATCCCTACGTTGAATTGTTAAGTGAATTAGGGTTAAATTAGGTTAGGGATTCTGCGGCGGGAAACCCTAAAATGAGCGCGGCGGCTCTTTGACCTAATGCTAGGGGTAAAATTGTAATCTTGCCTGCGGTGAGGCATTTGTGAAAATTAGGGTTTGTGAGGTTGTAAGGGTTTGAAGTTGAGGATTATTGACACGGCGGTCAAACGGCTAGACCTAATTCCTTCGGAGGAGTGAAATTATTGGTAAAGACGCGATAAACATACAATGGCAGAACATAAAGTGCGGAAAGATAAATGCGACAATTGTCTCGCAAAATTACACCCCATAAGCAGTTACAAATATGATAATTGAATATTTAAACTGAAAATAAAATCAATTGAACTTAGTCAGCTGCAAAAAAACCAAAACAAACAGAGACTGTTATTATACGGGGTTAGACGAAAAATTAGACAGGAATTTTAGGAATTTAAGTAGAAAATTATAATTTTAACGAAACAAGAAGAAAAGTTAGAAATTTGGATCTTAAAAATGAGGATGTTAGCGAAAAATTAATAAACAATAAAAGTTGATACGCAATGAAGATGATGATAATATACAAGTGATAATGGAATATGAAATAGCAACGATGATGTCAGATTATGTACAAATATAAAAATAAATACAAAAATAAATAAATAAATATTAGTGAACAGGTTCATGGATAATCAAGAATACTGTTAGGAATGAAGGATGAAAATTGGAGTTGACGATAATTAGAAGTTAAGTGATGAACGTTTTGAGACTATGAGAATTTAGGTAATAAGAAAAGAGTTAGAATGGAATTAGGTTTTTTTTGTGAGATTTGGAAAAGTTAGAACTTTAATGTGATTAAAAAGTTAGATTAAAAAGTTAGAGTTAAAAGTTAGCAAAAAATTAGAACTTCGAAATTTGCTTTTTTAAAAAAAGTTTTGAAAATAAAAAAGAAAAGGTTAGATTTTAATTCAAGAAAAAATAAAAATAAGATTAGAAATTTTTTAAGAAAAGAAGAGTTAGTTACTTTTGATGAAGACTGCAAGAGTCTTTGATGCTTGCCGATCCCCTGTTTTGTTGCTCCTGAGGGTCCTTTTATACTTGATTTTTTTAAATCTTTTTCAATCTCAGATTTGATTTGAATATCTCAATCTTTTTCAATCTCTGATTTGATTTGAATGAATTTTTATGATGATTTCAGATTTGATTCAATGATGGTGATGTTGATATTTAGATCTGATTTTCTTATGATGATGATATGATCTGATTTGGTTCTTTCTTGTTGAACTAGTTTCACTGTTATGAACTTCTTGTTTGATTTAGAACTGATGCAGGTGTGAAATTTGGTTCTTAGTCAGTGATGGATTTCTTTGAAAACTCTGATACTGTTTTGATGCTTGCATTTCAGGTGTTTGACAAACTTTGAACACAAAGTGGCTCATACCCATCGGCATCCGGGTTTATAACCAAATTGATTGTGCTGCTTTACCCTTGTATCAGTCTTGGAAACCAAATGGGATTTACTTGATGAACGAATCCAATTACGGAAAAACGAATCAGTCCCACTTCTTTTATCTCTCTCTCTCTCTCTCTCTCTCTCGGCTGTCCCTTAGATAAGAACTGTATTACCTGATTTGACGCCAATGGTGCGGATCGGTAACGGGGGTAGGATGCAGCTTCGGTTGTGCCCTCCCGGCACTCGATGATGACGATGTTCTGAGAGTGTCAAACAACTTCTAACATTTTCTTCTATTCTGTTTTGTTTTGTCTTTGTTGTGCAGGTGATCGAGAATTTCATGGAGCACTCAAGGGAAGGATATCATGAAGAAGCCTTAGGAGTTTTTAGGATTTAGGATTTTCTTGGAATAGATACTCCATGTAAAAATGTAATCCTTTTGCGAATGAATGAATTGAATTCAAAAGTTGTCTTGGTCCATTCCATTTGTAAATCAAATATTTATGAAATGAAATTCAACAATATTTATTCACTTCTCAAACGCAATCTATGAATAATCAACTTGAAATTATTTATACTCATTTCCACAAATATTTGAATTTACTTCCTAATTATAAAGTATAAATATTCGCGAATGATATTCACAAATATTAAACTTTCACTTCCCTTTCCGTATTAGACAGTATTACGAACGATACTCACCATCTTTGTATCATTTGACCATTTTAACCGCAACCTGATTAACTCTAAATAAATTCAAAATAATCCCACTTATTGTATGTCCGAAATGCTTTATTGATGAGCACAAAAAAACTGCTCAAACGGTCTTAGAACGAAACATGGGCAACGGATGGCCCACATTCAAATATGTTTCTGACCAATTTTCCAGTAATAATGACGCCTTGATGGTGATCAAACCCTATGACAGACAACTATCTCAAGTACCATGGTCCAAATGCTTCGAGACCTAAAGACCCCTTTTCTTCAGAATTTGCCAAAACGGCGTAAAAAGACTAAAATGCCCCCCTGGTATAATTCCTGCAAACAAAACGGACTCCACAACTAGTTAGTGACTAACGGATGCAAAAATGAAATGCTGTGCGAAATGACTGACTAAATGTAAGGGTAAAATTTGGGGTATTACAAATAGGACAGATGAAAGTGAGTGTATATACAAGGTACTCGAGTCCTCAAGGCTCAAACTTCTCATGGAATGCACAGAGTACTTCCTAAGGAAGACCAGGCTCTCACAAGAAGGATCATGTGTCATAAGACTTGGAGGAGAAAAGGAGCATAGTGTGAACCTAAGGAACCCACCATGTCATTGAATGTCCATCAGAGGCTCAAATTTCTCATGGAATGCACAGAGTACTACCTAAGGAAGACCAGGCTCTCACAAGAAAGATCCTGAGAATGTAGGACTTGAGAAATGAAAAGAATAATGATGGGAGACATAGTGAAAACCTAAGGAATTCACCATGTTCTCAACCAAACTCATCATTCAAGGATAGTCCTCAATGGTTCAACTCCTCATGGAATGCACAGAGTACTTCCTAAGGTAGACCAGGCTCTCACAAGAAGGCTCCAAATATCATAGGACTATGCTTTAGGAGAATCATGAAGAAATAAAATCATCAAAGGCATCCAAGGCACCCTAAAAGCGAAGCTCTAAAGGACATCTATCCTAATGGAGCTATGGATATGAGAAGGACTTGAAAATTACCCTACAAAGGTCTCAACCTAGGTACTAAGGGTTCATGTAGTGATTGAGTGCTTAAGATTTGCTAAAAGATCACTTAAAGGCAAAACTAGGTGGAATGCTAAATTGGGAACACCCTAACATTAGTTAGAATGTAAAATCTAGGAAAAATAGAAAAACAAGTCCTAAAATCCTAATAAAATTCCTAAGGGATCCTAAATGTGTTAGGAGGCTATCGTCAAGATTTCAGGTCAAGATTCTAAGTCTTGGTACACTAACAGAAAGCTAAACCATGATATGTGCTATGGGGGAATGCAAATGGGAAAGGTTCTAAAAACCTACTTCAAACCCTAATCAAACAGCTCCTAAAAATTATGACAAAAATACTACAACATCACACAATGTATCTACAATCAGCATGCAAAAAAATCAGGAACTCATTCCAAACATCTATCAAGATATAAATTCTACAAGATGAACATACAATTTTTCACATTTTAAATGGCTATTTAAATGAACAATATGCAATTAAATGGAAAATGAACCAAAAATGGAATTAAAAATGCACAAAATTAAAAGACATCTCAATTCATGTTCATGATTTTTTTCAGCATTTATTGGCATTTTTTTACTATTTTTAGTGAATTAAAAATGAAACAATGAATAAAAGAAAAAAGAAAATCAATTAAGAAATAAAAGAAAATGGAAAAAACAAACGCCACAGGATGGGGAGACCGGTCAACAGACTAAGGGATCTACAAGGCGCCACGTGCGCAGTCAAAGCGCAGACCAATCCTAGCCATCAGATCTAGTCAAGGTATGGCAAATCAAAGGTTGGGAGTGAGGGGGCCAAAACGCCCTGTTTCATTAAACGGGCTCAAGCGAGATCCAGGCCATCCAACTTGTGTACCAGTCAGCCTATCTAAGGACTTACAAGCTGCCACGTATACTTCAGCGCTTTTAGTTCAAAACGAGAACGAATCCTGGTCATGCAATGGAGTCTAGGTCAAGCATTCCATCAAGATCCAATGGTTGGCATTTAAACTGGGGATTGGGGGGAATTACACAGCTCGCCAGAGAAGAAGAACCAGGCGGTGGCTCCGGTCATCTTCTCCGGCCACCAAAAAAATGCAGAGGTTCACAACATGCCAAAACTTGGGATTTTTTAGACCAAAATGCTCGCCTTGATGTTTAGACCACTAATCCACTATTCTTTTTTACTTTTCTCGCCTAAATCACTCAAAACGCAAGCCAACAAGATTGAAGGTCATGTCAAGAAATGTTACTAACGGCCATGAAAACTATCCTAAATCCATCTATGATCCTAGGGGATTGTAAATCTACAACGATGGCGCGTGATTTCATCAAGAACAGAGAGTATGAGTGAAAAATAAATCACCTATTGGAGCACCCTCAATGGGTCTTCAAATGGCTTGGAAACTTGAAGGAAATTGCCCAGAATCATTCCATGATCATCAATGGATCTTCTTCAATGCTCAATTTCGGCTAAGACTTCATCATTCTCCAAATTCGATTTTCCATTTTTGCTCACTTTTTTCCAACTGTTTTTTATTACGATTGGCTCCAAAGTTCGTCTTTTTCTGTTAGGAATCATCAAAGAGATTATATACAATGGACTTTGATCAATTTCAGGCCTAATAGAAGCCCATGGAGTCCAATTGAGAAATCCACATTTTCACTTTTGAAGTTTCATGATGTTCATCAAAACAGAGCTTGAATCCTTCTAACTTGGTTCATTTCACTTGCTTGAGGTGTAAGGAGTATGGATGGATGAGATTCACCCCTTGAAAGTGCATCAATGGTTGATTTTTGTCATGTTACTTCAAAGTGAAGTAACCTTGAATTTGGCCACGAAAATGAATTCAAACTTGGTTGGTAATGTTTCAATTGTTCATAAAACATTATTTGGACTCAAAAAATGCACCAATATGACATGAATTGATTTAATTGGCATTAGATCCAGACTAGCCCTTTTCAAGCTTCCTTTCATGAAATTTTCTTCACCCATTCTCCAATCCAAGCCATGTCAATGGTCTCTTGAGATTTGGTTGAACAAATGATACCATTTTAAGCAACTTTCAAGTTGGAAACATTTTCATTTGAGGTAGGCAAAGTGGTGAAATGGACCTATAATGAAAATGACATGTAATCTTACTTTCCCAAAATACCCCTGACTTGCAAGTCTCATAACTTGAGTTCTATAAATCCAAATGAGGACTTCTAGTACTCTTTGGAAAGCTAGAATGATGAGGAACAACATTCATTTTTGGGTCAAGATGAGGAGAGACATCCTTCTAGCTCAAAAATGTCTTGGAAGTTGGTTGACTTTCAAGTACCAAAATCACATTCATCTGATGACCTGTAACTTGTCTGCTTCATAACTTGAGTTCTAGAAATTAGATGAATGACTTCTAGTACTAAAAGGAAAGCTAAGAACATGCTCTACAAGTCTCATGTTGGTATCAAGATGATATGAAACTTGTATCTTGAGTTATGTGGTCTTGAAGTTAGGCACTGAGATAGGGGATTTTACACTGACAAAGCTTAGAAACCCTAGCTCAATAATTTCTCACACTCTTGAATATTGATGAATTTATCTTGAAATGATATATGACATGTCTCAACACAACATTATGTGACCATAGTTGCTTGGAGTTGAGTCTTAATCTCCTCAAGACTCATAGTTGACTTAGGGTTGACCAGGTGAAAACCCTAGCTGTACCACCTTTGGCTGTGGCTTTTTGCACTTTGCATAATGACTTGAATAAGCTCCATAATGATCCTCAAAACATCCCATGATCTACTATAATGTTCTACACTCATATCCATGGACTCAAAATTATCTGCTGAGCTTTTCATGGCCTCCAAGATAGGAGGTGAACCACATACATTCCTCTGCTCTTTGACCTTTCTGATGGTGGTGATAATCCCTTGATTAGCTTGAATATGGCTTCTTGATTAGGCCTCATAACCTTGATAACTTCTTCTCGATAAGAACACCCCCTTGATCCCCTGCAAATAGGCTATGATATGCAAATGCTAATGATAATGAATGTTATGCTAATGCTATAAAACAAAATCTAGTTAAAGAAAAAGGTTGGGCAAATTTTGGGGTACAACAGCTGCCCCTATTCAAACGACTTGGACCTGACTGGGCGAAAGTGAACGGCTTTCAGATAATCAAGGTAAAAGACGGTTGAATACCAACAAACCTGGAAATTTGCTAACCGTAGAAATAAACTGCAAACAAATTGGTAACACTCTCCGGAGAAGGGCTGAAGGGTAGCATGTCAAATTGTCAGAATCTGGATATTCAACGAACACAATGAATCAGCGAAACCTTCCAGAGCCTAGATACTCAATGAAACGAGGAATACATCATCAATTGGAACTGGCCGGAGTATGGACACTCAACGAGATAAACTGTAACCAATCGGAGCCTAAACACTCAACGCGAGAATGAACGAAACAAACCGGAGCCAAGACACTCACGCGACATACGAACGAACAAACCGGAGCCAAGATACTCACGCGAGAAACAGACGAACAAACCGGAGCCATGATACTCAACGTGATAAACGAACGATAAACCGGAGCCAAGATACTCACGCGAGAAGCGATAAAGAAACCGGAGCCAGGATACTCAACGCGATATACGAACGAAACAAACTGGAGCTGTGATACTCACGCGATATACGAACGAACAAACTGGAGCCATGATACTCAATGCGAGAAACGAACAAAAAAACCGGAGCCATGATACTCAACGCAATAAATGAACGATAAACCGGAGCCAAGATACTCATGCGAGAAACAACGAAGAAACTGGAGCCAAGACACTCAACGCGATATACGAACGAAACAAACCGGAGTCAAGACACTCAACGCGATAAACAAACGAAACAAACTGGAGCCATGATACTCACGCGATAAACGAACGAAACAAACCAGAGCCATGATACTCACGCGAACGAACAAACAAACTGGAGCCATGATACTCACGTGATATACGAACGAACAAACTAGAGCCCTGATACTCACGCGATAAACGAGCGAACAAACCGGAGCCAAGACACTCACGCGATAAATGAACGAACAAACCAGAGCCAAGACGCTCAACGAGAAAGAATGACCGAATGAACCGGAGCCAAGACACTCACACGAGATAAATGCACGAATGAACCGGAGCCAAGACACTCACGCAAGCTAGCGCACGAAACGACTAAACCGGAGCCAAGACACTCAATGCGATAAACGAACAAAACGAACACACTGGAGCCAAGACACTAAACGCGATGTCAGAGTCGGGGTACTCAATGAAACAAATCAGAGGAGAATCCCTCAATGAAACAAATCAGAGGCGGAACTCTCAATGAAACAAATCAGAGGAGGAACCTTCAATGAACCAAAGTCATAGCCGGAACACTCAATGAACCAAATCAGAGGCAGAACCCTCAATGCAACAAAATCAGAGCTAGAACACTCAATGAAACAACATCAGAGGCTGAACCCTCAATGAAACAACATCAGAGGCGGAACCCTCAATGAAACAAATCAGAGGCGGAACCCTCAATGAAACAAATCAGAGGCGGAACCCTCAATGAAACAAATCCTTACTAGGGATTTGTCGGAGTCTGGATAATCAACGGATACAGGGATACGTCATGAATTGAACACTCACCGGAATCTAATTACTCAACAGAGCAGAAATACCATCACAAAGTTCATTAGGGTCAAAATAACCAATCGGAGTCTGGGTACTACACGGGTAGAACAAAACGTCTCAAACTGAAAATTCACCGGAATTTGGATGTTCATCGGAGAAGTCGGGGCCTGAACGTTCAACAGAAAAGTCAGCGTTTGAGGATCACCCGTAGGAGATAGCAATTACCTGAAATCAGAAAGGTAACAATCTAGCTCATGTTTCAAAATGCAGATGTTTGAAAATGGCGTAATGTTCCATACGAGATGGAAATGCTATGCATTTGGGTAGATGATATACACAATGCAAAGTGCAAAGGAACCGCTCCAGCAAAATAAATGATGGAGAGACGATGCCAACCCCGTTGGGGGAAGAAACGATCCCGCTGGGGATAGCTTACACATGCCAACAATGATTGGACTTATGCTGAGGACCGAAACCTGAATGGATAACTCAGTTGGGGAAAATGCCATGAACGACTTTTCAAAATACGAACTCTTCTGGGAATATAGACGAATCCACCGGGGAGACAAAACAACTTGCCAAATAGCCATTCTCACCTACTGAAGATAAAAAATGCCATGACTGGCCTTCCGGGATACGACTCTCTCGGGGGCCTGTGAATTCGGCCGAGGATAGACAACCAGATGCTGAAATTGATCATACCTGCCGGGAAGAATACAACTCTTCAGGGAAATTAACTCTGTCGGAGCCCTTGGCGTGCACTACAGACAATCTGTTGGAGAAAACCATGTGCTAACTCACTGCTGGGAAAACTACCACCCCTGCCTGGTGGAAGGAACCTTGATCTCGACTTGCTGGGGAGTAAGCATATACCTGCAATTTGTGGGGATTGGCTGTGTATCGACCAACTGCCGGAGACAAAGGGTACATACTTGACTGCTCTTGCTATCTTGCACATAACTCAACTATGAGTATGAGATGCAAGCTCCACCTGCTGGGGAATGGACTCTAGTTGGGGAGAATCTATCTCTGCTTGGGGAGAAAACTCAATGCTCACAGTCCAATATTCAGACTCTATGGGGAAACACAACTGAATCTGTTGAGGAGTAGGTTCAATACTCCGTATATGCCTCTACTGAGGATACACTTCTGTCAGATGCCTCAAGAGTAATGACCTTACAACAATGATCTTTGGGACACTTTATCCTGAACAAAGAAAGTTTGCCGTGAAACGAACTCGAGATGGCTTGCCCCAGAATATGTAACAACTTTTGATAAACTCTGCAGATATGGAGAGGAACAATTCATTCATCTTTGATTTTTCCCCAGCCTATGGGATCTCCGTAACATATTCCTCGAAAGAAACTCTGAAATCTTTGTACGATGATGGTTTGACATGAACGGTCTCAGCACTTTGAGCCTCACAGAGGTGCTTTGCATTAATTGCCCTCTGGTCAAGAATGGCTTTTGTGCTCCTAGGGTGGTCCACCCCAGCCTTGCAATGATGTTGTCCCTGATTGGTAGATTTGGGGGGAAGCAGTACCCTTAGCTGTGAGAGATTCATCAAATCTCGACCTGATTGCCCCGGATTAATTGACTTTTGGATGGCTGACTCCCATGTTGTGATCATTTGATATAGCTTACCCCGGTTCACCGGAATATTCAGGTGTTCTGCATTCTATCCTGATCAAATCTTTCCATTGTGGAAACTTTCCTGCTGTCAAGCGCTTACTCGCAAGTAAAACAAGTTATTCTGCATAAAAGACATATTAAATGCAATACATATGACAGTTTTGAAAATCCAATTTGGTTCACTAGAAAAAAATTTGTGACATAAAATGTATGAATCATTCATCAACATGTCAACATTAATACAATGTTGTAAGAGGAATCCTTTCAGGGAGTCAGTTTTGATGTGATCTTTACCGAAGTATGCTTTCGAAACAAACCTGCTTCAATTAGGACTTTTAAAGGTTGTAACATGGTCAGGTTCACGGTTAACAAGGAAGGATATAAGGCTCAAAATTCATTTTAACCCACCCATTCTCCGTGATGTTCTCCAATCCTACGTTCAGCTAGTTCGACCTTAGCGTTTACCTTTCAAAGGTTGTATGTAGGAGTGATAGTTCAGGAAATCACATGTTTTTGGAGTGACAATCACTTGCTCTTTCGTCTTTGGTGCTTGAAATCACACGATTTTCTTTTGTTCGAGGATTTTTCTTTTGTAATCCTTTTAGCTTTTCATTTTTCATTCCCTAATTTTTTCCTGGACTAACTCTTTTGAGTTTCTTTGATTTTGGAAGTCCAGCGGGATACCCTAATTTTGCCTAAGTCGCTTGTTCGCAAGATTCGACTTAGCGGGCTTTTTTCTTTTGATGATTTTTTTTTGAACAAATCGTATGACACCGGCTTGCCTGACTTGTTAAAAGCTTGTGGCTGTTTCACTCCTTATCGGCAAGGTTTAACCATTGTGGTTTTTTAGGTATGACCTATATAGGTGTGATTTATCCTCAAACAGGAACACTCCTGTTATAATTTGAACACTTGGTCAAATTAGCTGACACCTACCCTGCCCTAGGTTAAGATTGAGGGTTTTTCATTTTCAGAAAGAAACTCCTACTACTAGGCTCAAAGGGTTTGACAAGGGATTATCTTCCTTATATCTCTGGTGTTTGTGGATTTGAAACAATGCATGTACATTATCAACAGGTTTTTGTTCAAAAGCATATAATTGGAAGCTTACTTCTTTCGATTTCGTCATCCTCCCCAAATTCCACTTAAACAAGCATTTGAAATAAATGAAAGCAATAGAGTGAACACGAATGGATTAATTCAAAACATGCATATTTATTTCATTATCAATATCAATTGAAAAACAATAAGTATTACAAACGAAATTTGCATTCTAACAGGAAAGAAACTATAAATGCAAAGAAATAACATGATAAAATGCAGATTGCCAGCTTCTAGGAACTGGGCTTCTTGTGTTTTAACTTGTTAGTGAATCAGCCATCTTCAGGATTGTTTGTTGGAGGTAGTCTGATACCCTTCTGATCTGCTCCCAGTGAATTCTTCCACAACATGAACTGTTGAGTTCCCACGACTGGATGAAGGAAGATCATTAATCTTGAATCTCTGACGTGCAATAGAGATTATACCAGAGCCTAGCAGGGCCTGAATCTTGCTCCTGAGCACTTTACAGTTTTTGGTCGAGTGGCTCTGCGCCTTAGCATGGTACTCGCAACGGGCATTGACATCAAAACCTGGCGGATACGGAGGGGACCACTGGACAATTCTTCTGTGGCACTATCAGTCTGGATCGAATTAAATCTGGCAATAACTGACTGTATGATACCGACAACTGAGTAAAATGCCTTTCTAGCTTCCTTGGTCTTTGCTTGGCGTGCCGTCCCTGTTGATGGCGATATGACTGTTGGCTCTGACATGTGGACCTTGAAGATTGTTGTCCCTGACCAATTGAAACGTCGGGAGGATGAGTCTGAGATATCAGGGACTCCTTTTGCTCAGGCACTTTCATCCTTAGGCTTGTCCCAGGTAATGGCAACAACTGCGGGCACGGGGATTCGAAGATTGTATATTGTAACATATACTCTCAACCCGATGCATCTCGAGGTGAGGGAGCAGGAGTATCCACCTCTTTCGTAATGCATGGACCAACACCTCCTGGTATGCTTACGCCGCCCGGCGTGAATTCAATCGTCTTCGAATCAATTAAATCTTGGACCTGGTGCTTGAAAGCTTTACAGTCCTCAATGTTATGCCCCGGTGCCCCAGAGTGGAAATCACACTGGACACTTGCATTATAATCTGGTGGTGGGGTCCCAATAAGCGGAGACAGGGTTTGGAGCTCAACCAAACAAAGCTGAAGCAACAATTGCAACAGTCAAACATAGGTCATCGGTATCTGATCAAAGATTCTGGCAGCCTGCCTCGGTTTCTGAGAATACCTTTTAACCTTAGGACTATCCTGGGAGACGGAATGTAGTTGCGGACAGAAAGAGTCTTGAGCCCTCAGTTGTGCAGAGGATCTCTGACGCATATTGTGCTCGGGTATAGGTTCCACGGACGGAAATGGAACAAGCATTTTGGCTGCAGCTTTGGGCACTTGATCACCTTCTTTTTTGAGCACATTCCTTATCACCTCTGTGATCAAGCCCATCTGGGTCTCAACTGATTGTTCTCTTCTTTGAGTGTCTCCTGGTCTAAGCGTAACGCTTGCATGTCCATCACGAACTGCCTCATCTGGCCCTGGACTTCCCTCAGCTCTGCTTGAACTTGCTTCATGGCTAGCTGCTTGATGTCTGAAATTCTGAAGAGAAAACCGAATCAGGATAACGCAACCCGACCTCAGACACCTATTATGCAAATGAAATGTGCATGTCATGTTCGAGTATTTCCAAGGAACCTGCCTGCTTCGATTCGTTTTACACAGGCGGACTACAAGGAAAAGATTTAATGCTCAACAACGAGTCTCGAAGTTAAGATCCTTGGAAGTACCATAACATGTATGTCAAAATGCAAACATGCTAGGAAGATGAAAATGCAAATGCAAAGATGTAACAAGGGATCAAGATTGTTGTGCTTGTTGACTGAGAATAACCAAAGTTCTGCCTTGACAAGAACATAGCACTACTCCGATAGGAACCAACTGATACCAATAAATCGGATTCAAATTGTAGAGAAAACTGGGTAGTCTGAAGGTAAAGGTTTCCTGCATAACCCCAGCCCCGCTCACAAGTATGGACCTAATCCACTGATAAAGGTACGACATCCTATGCGTTCCTCTGTGTCACAGACTTTCAAGAAATGATGATACGTTCACCATTTTTGATTTGACATCATCACCCCCTATAGAGGCCTCACTTAGCTGAGTCACAAATGATCGGTCCCCAGAGTCGACAATCCTCAGATCCAAAGTCAATTTCGATCCTAAGGACCAGAAAAGAAATCATCAAAGAGAACCTCGTCAGAGTGCGAATTTCATGGAACTGGTGTTTGCTAAGAAAACAGGTCCTCACTAATCTCCACTCTAATGCTATGTTTGCTCTCAAGTCTGGGTCTGGCTTTCCGCTCATCAGAATCCATCCCCTCCCACAACAGCACAATAATGATAATATAATGCTGAAAATAAAATGCGGGAAAGTAAAGTGCGGAAGTAAATAAAGTACAACACGTATGTACAAAACCCAAAGATAAACAATCAAGCGCTAGGATTGACTCGCATAGGGAATTGGAGAACCAGAGACTTTGGGTTCGATCCCCAGCAGAGTCGTCAGCTGTCGCTACACTGAAAAAAGGTGCTGACAAAGACAGAAGAGTTGCCACCTATCGTTATTTATCCCAAAGGAGGGAAAGGAAACGATCAGGAAAAACCTAGCGAAAAAGGATAAGATCGGTCATCGCAACCAAATCTCTGGATTCAGGAGTCGGTTACGCAAGGGGAAGGTATTAGCACCCCTCACGTCCATTGTACTCAACAGGATCCACGCTTGTTTGTTCATCTAAAAGGGTTGTTTATCTATCTACCTATCAAGGCTGACTCAAAAGAAAAGAAAAAGGAAAAGGACTCGACAGAACTTCGTAGTTCTGGGCCTACGTATTCCCTCGTGCAATGGGAAAGTCAGAGTCAACTTAGTTTGGCTAACTACGGGTGATGGGGGAATGGTTGCTCGCCAAGACATCGCGTCTTATGCCTACGTACTCTCAACAGGTATGAGAGATCACAGCGAACGTAGTTCAGGATAAAACAGAACACAGGTTTGGTTCAATTGTTTTTACCCGAGTAAGGTTAAACTACAGTTCCAGCAGTTAGGGACAATGCCTATTTGCGGTAGAACCGGAGCTTAATAGCACTCTTTTCATCTGAAAAGGTTTTCTGAATTAAAGGGCCCCAGAGGTCAAAAATAAGTTTGATGTTTGTTTTTGTCTTTTATCGGAGAAGAAATGTTTTTATGAATGTTTGTAATTCATACTGCACTAGAGACTATGACTTAGGAGCGAATGCATCACATATCGTCCTAAGGACGTATACTAAACACTCTAGGTAATCGAGGAGAAGCCCCCCAATCACCACTTCCTAAGTAGCTTAAGGCTCGTAATGTACGGTACAAATTAGACTTTATTAAGTGTATTAGTGTGGTTTAAAGATGAGAAGAGAAAGGGACTCTACAGGGGAAACTATCAAGCATCCTACTATTGTCATACAATATGGCCCAAATGTTGAGTTTAAAAGGGAATTTATCTTATATGTTATCATGCATGGATTCATCCTAATGTCTATCATTACCATCTGTCGCTTCCGCGAAAATAAGGTGCCGGCAAAACAGAAGAGTCGCCACCTTTCGTTATTTATCCCTCAGAGCGGGAAAGGAAACAATCAGAAAAACCTGACGAAAAGGTATAAGACAAGGTCATCGCAACCATTGGCTGGGTTCGGGAGTCGGTTACGCAAGGGGAAGGTATTAGAACCCCTCACGTCCATCGTACTCGATGGGATCCACGCTTGTGGTATTTATCTGACGGGTTGGTTTCATCTATCTACCTATCAAGGCTGGCTTGAAAAAGGAAAGAAAATGACTCGGAAAAGTGTATCACTTTATGCCTACGTATTCTCATCAGAGAATGAGAAATCAGGGTCAACGTAGTTCGACTAACTACGGGTGATGGGGGAGGTGGCTCGCCAATACGTCAATATTGTGCCTATGTACTCTCAATAGGAATGAGAGATCAGAGCTTACGTAGTTCGGGATAATACGGGCTACGGGAATTCAGATTCATCTGTTTTATCGAGTAGGGTTAACAAACAGTTCCAGCAGTCGGATGTACGCAGCTCGACCCTTGGAGACTCAGGCATTACCGTTTGCGGTAGAACTGAGAGTTAACAACACTCTTTTCTTCAGAAAAGCTTCCTTTGAATTATGGGCCCACAGGGCAAAAAGATTTGAAGTTTGTTTTCTGTCTTTTACGGAAGAATTGTTTTTTATGGATATTTGCAACCAATATCGCACTAGAGACTATGACCTGAGAGTGAATGTGTCGCATGTCACCCAAAGGGTGCCATACTAAACATCCAGACTATCGAAAAGAAACTCTCCAACAATCCTTTCTCAGATAGCTTAAGGCTCATAACGTACGACGTCAGTTAACCTTTATTACTGTATTTTAATTTGTTTTGAGATGAGAAGAGAACAGGCTCAACTAAAGGGAGACTATCAAGTCCTAACAGTTATCATGCCAAGGATTCATCCTATGGTTGAGGTTTGAAGCAGGGAACTCCTAGAAGTTATCATGCATAGGTTTCAACCTAAAGTTCTATCATCACTTCCTTATCAAAGGAAGTGAGATTCCTAGGGGATCATGTCAATGATAAACAGGAACAGATAAAGCATCATCTTAAACAGTAAACAGTAAACGACTGTAAAATGCATGCAATGCAAGTGAGGGAGGAAATGTGTGTGGGACATCAGCCTCCACAAGCTCATCTCAACCTCAAGCCAGATATGAATAACAGTAATCATACAGAGGAAATAACATGCTATAAAGCAAACACAACAACTGCAATCATACAGAAAAAGTATGACATGCTATCAAGCAAAATACAAACCACATAGGCAAGGGAGCTAGGCTCTACCAAATACCAGCAAGCAAAGCCACACAGTAAAAATACAAGCAGAGGGAGCAACTCAACCTCTAATGCAATCATGCTCCTAGATTAAATCAGTCTAGATATGGACTTATTCTAATGCATCAAGCAAATCAAACAAGTCACACCAATACAGTTGCAAAGCAAGCAAACAGACAGGAGAGAAGATCAACAGCTTCCACAGCTTCACAGCAAAGCTCCTCTGACATCAGTTCAGTCCTCAGTCTGCAACCATCCTTCAAGGCTATCACCTTTAGTAGCAAGTGTCAACTTGCTTCTTTAAGCTTCTGACACCTCCAACATAATTATCAACTTATTCTTTCTTCTCCAAGCCTCAGCTCTTCAGTAAATTCCACCTTCAGGCTTCACCCTTACTATCAAGTATCAACTTGGCCTTTGCAGGCTCTCAGTGTACCAATATAAGTATCAACTTATCCTTTATTCCTCAAGCCTCAGCTCTTCACTCAAACTCAATTGGATCCTCTTCACAAGTGTCAACTTGGTCTTTAAGCTTCAGCTCCCTCCTCTTTATCAGTATCAACTTATTCCTCTTCATCTACAAGCTTCAGCTCCTCAGAGTAATCTTCAAACACAAGGAAGTATCAACTTCATCCTTCAATCTTCTTCAAGCAAGGAACTCCATCCTCTAACAAGGAAGAAAGATTCATCTATCAAGAGCAAAGTTGGGATGATTGGTAGCAGAGTGAAGACCAAAGGTCACCACTAAGCATCCTGTCATCAGAGAAAGGGACCCTCAAAGGTTCTACCAACTTGCAAAGAGCCACATATCCTACCAAAGGAGGGATGAGGCCTTTACAAGGGGAACTTACATCACAGGGAAGAATGGAATTGATCAACATATTCCATGTTTATGAAGAAAGAGAATCTATCTAGAAGCTCTGCCTACAAACCCTAGTCTTAACACCTAATCAACACTACACCAAAAAAAGGGAAGATCTTCACATCCAAGCTTCTTCAAGCAATTCATTGCATCTTCAACTTGTCTTCAATATCATCCAAGGGCGAGAGAGAGAGAGAACCCTAATCTAAGGGAACTAAAGAAGTCATTCTAATTGAATTGGTGCATTAGAATCATCTAAAGTTAGTATCTAAACTAAAATCAAACTAAAATAGAAAACTACATTGTAAATCCCTACAAAAATTCTTAAGGGACCCTAATTCGATCATGAATCTACCATACAAAAATCAGAGGTTGAATCATCCATCTAGCTCTAAAAATAAAATCTAAACCATAAGGTATCAACCATAAACCCTAAAAATGGAGCTCCTAAAGTTTCAACCTAGAACTACCACCTACATTCATCACAAAAATGTGAGAAAAATCTATGGGGAGCATGCATATCTATGCTAACTACTTACAAAAAATCAAGGCCAAAATCATCATCACATGATCAAACCAAATTCAACAATATCAAGCATCAAACATGATTATTTTAATGTCAATTAAAATGTAAAAAATCCCATAAACTCAGAAAATGCATGGAATAACAATATTTTTTATCTAAAAAATACTAGATCCTATCATGAATCCAATGCAAAAAGAATGGAATTAATTGAATCATTTTTCCATTTTTTATGAATTAATCAAGAACCATGAATAAAATGAAAAATATAATGAAAATCCAAATAAAATGATAAATGCGTGGTGCAGATAGTAAGAGAAAACAGTTCATTTCCCAGATTGGGCCACAAGGGGGGTGGGGATATCAATCTGTGGAATAAGTCCAATACCAAAATTTAAATGAAACGCTGCGTTTCATTCTAGTTCAGAAATCCTTGACAAATTGAAACCAATCCATGGTCGTTGGATGAGGTCTTTGGTCCAAGTCAAACCACAATCTGATGGCTATCAAGTCATCTTCCTCATTTTGAACCTCTGAAACTCGCGTGCAGCCATGGCCGTCGCCGGTGGTGCTCCGATCATCACCCTCAACCCTAACTCTCTCCACAGGCCTCCATTCCAAGAGGTCTCTACATGAATCTCATCCCAATTTCCACAAGGAACTCACTCATGCCATTAATTCACTCTGAAACCTCAAGATTCGCAAGAACACAATCTCACCCGAAAATGGTAACAACCCTAATTAGTCACTAACTCTCAAATTAATGATCCATAAACCTTCCTACATCAATCCATAATGCATTTAACATCTTAATTCCTCTTAATTCTGCCTAATTCAAGCTGGATATTGAAAGTTACTAACCTGAGAATTTCGTGTGCACAGAAGTAGTAAACCTTCAAATCAAGCTCTCAAATGCTCCAGACTCCTTCAGTGAATCAATTCCAAGCTTCTGTATGCAATAAAATGGATGGAAATGCTCTGGATTCTTAGAACCAACTCTGAGTTGCAGATGGAGAAATCTGAGATCAAGAACACCATTCAGCCATGAATTTTCCTTGATTATGATCTGGAATCATTCCTTAGCATCCCTGGAAGAGATTGCAATCAAGAAAATGGATGGAAAGTGAAGAAAATGCTGTAACCGAATTCAGTTGCAAGCAAGAATTTTTCACACTCAATCTCTATTCTCTCCTTCAATTATCACCAACCTTGGCCTTGGATCATCTCTATTCAATATATAGGACATGTAGGTATGATCTAGAAAGCTCTAGATCCTTCTAATGAGAAATTCAATATCTCATTTCATGGAAATTTCAATCTCATGCCATGGTCATCACAGCTCATGTTGGCAGCTTGTATTCATCCTCATTCTCTTCCAATTTCTCTTCTAGTGGTATTTTGGATGTGTTTGGATTGAAAGAAGCCTTGGTCATGCCTTGAATTTTGGTTTTGCAAATGTTACTTAAGATGTAAGTAACTACTTTTCAAAGCAAGTCCACAAATTAAACTTTAATTCAAAATTGTGGCAAAACCAATGTTCTTAAAATGTGTTTTAGAATCAAAATGACATATTACATGCCTTGGTTTGGACATGTAGATCAAAAATACCAATTTCCATATTTGGTTCATTTGAAAATCATCCTTATTATAGGTCATTTTTGCAACTTTGAGCTACAAGCAATTCCAACCTCTCATGACCTCTTGGCTAGCCTTAAAAATCATTTTGAACAAGTTTTCTGTTGAACATTTTCCCATTTGAAGCTTGGAAATAGGAGTTATGGCCTTATGGTTGAAATGACCTATAATCTCCAAATGACCAAAATACCCTTGACTTGTCAAAGCCATAACTTGAGTTCTACAAATCTTATCAAGGACTTCTAGTACTCTCTAGAAAGATAAGAGGATAAGGAACAACATTCATGTTGACCAAAAGTTCATAGGAATCATCCCTCTAGGGCAAAAGTTTCATGCAAGTTGGACAACTTTCAAGCTCCAAATTCACATACCTCAGATGACCTGTAACTTGTCAAAGTCATAACTTGAGTTCTACAAATCCTATCAAGGACTTCTAGCACTCAAATTAAAGCTAAGATCATGCTCTACAACATTCATGTTGGGGGTAAGATGATATGACAATCACATTTTGAGCTAAACTGCCTTGAAGATAGGGGTCAAACTAGGGATTTTTACACTGTCAAGCCTTAGAAACCCTAGCTTGAAACTTCTCAAACTCTTCAATCATGATGAGTTGACCTTGGAATCATCCTTAAAACATATCAATGCATCAGTCCATGATCACATGGCTCTTGTATTAGGTCTCAACCCTCTCCAAATCATCAGTTGACTTAGGGTTGACCCAGTCAAACCCTAACTGCACCACTCATGGCTGAGCCTTCTCAATCTTGCACAATGACCTGTCTAGGCCTCAAAGTGATCTTAAACACTTCTCATGAGCTCTCTCAAGACCTCAAGTCCATCTTCATGGCCTCAGAATCATCTGATGGTCTTCCCCATAACTCTCAAGTTAGGAGACACACACTCTGGGCTTCAATCACTCTTTCTGAGGCTCTTTCAACTTCTCTGACAAGGATATCAACCCTTGAACATCTGAATAACCTTCTTAGCTAGCTTCATAGTCTTCTGTAGATCTTAATTGGTAACCATACCTCTTGATCTCCTGCATACATGTCAATGAAATGCAAATGATAATGCTAATGTGAATGAAATGAAACATAAGCTAGGTAAAGAAAAGTTGGGCAAATTTTGGGGTGCAACAGCTGCCCCTATTCAAACGGCTTGGACATGACTGGGTGAGAAGCGAACGACTCTCAAACAATCAAGGTAAAAGACGGTTGAATACCAACAAACTCGGAAATTTACCAACTGCCCAAGTACACGGTACTCTGATGGGAACAAATCTTCGAAAACTGAAATATTAGCTGCACGGCAACTAGCTGGGGAATTGGTCATACGGTAACCGATGATACATGGTCTATCATGCCGTCAGGAGTCAGGATTCCTCGAGACTCATCAGGTCAACAATCAAGTTAATCATGCCATCGGGCATTCAAAGAAATTTTTGGGCGTCATCTGAGCTTCATCACTAAGTCGGGAATAGAATTCTCAGTCAATCATGAACCAATTGGGGATATCCAAACTTCTGCCATCAGGCACTCCGCATCAGCTGAGAGAACTGCTTCGTTAATACGGTTGGATTTCAATCATCAAGTCTTCAAGGGAAGTTCCAACTTCTTTGTTCGGAAACCTGCTGGGGATGACGCCTCTCCGCTAGGGATTCTGGAGAACTATCAAGTAACTCTGCTTCGGGGCTTCAGAAATCATTCTGGATGAGTTAACTCTGCTGAGGACTTCAAGAATCATCTTGGACAAATAACTCCGTCGGGGACTTCAAGAATCATCCTGAACCAATAACTCTGCTGGAGATTTCAGGAATCATCCTGAGCAAACACTCTGCCGGGGGCTCTAAGCATCAACTTGAGCGACCCTCTCTGGTGACTTCCTTGGGGATTTTAAGAATCATCTTAAACAAACGCCCATGCGGGAGAATTCAAGAAGCATCTTGGGCAAATGACTTTGCTGGGGGAATTCAAGAATCATCTTGGGCAAACCATTCTACGGAAGAGCACCTGCACAACAAGAACGGTAACGACGTAGCTCATGTTTTATATGCATATGTTTGACCATGGGGTAATGCTCCACACAATGGAAATGCTATGCGTTTAGGGTAAATGCTATGCAATCATGCACAATGCTACGACCCCATCAGCAAAATAAATGCTGAAAGGAAAATCCTCCTGTCAAGGAGAAAGGACCACTCTGGTGGAGGAAGGAATCATCCCGCCGAGGAGAAGAAGTCACGCCAATCTCAATTGGAATCTGCCTGGGGAAATGAACTTCAGTTGACTGCTGCAGGGGAATAAAATTCCATGAGAACCTAAACCCGCTCAACTAGGTATTCAAACCACAACCGCTGAGGAAAACAATGTCAATCGCAGAAATAAACTGCACGGCATTCGCAGCAAAACTTCTCTGGAGATAACGAATCCGATGGGAAAATACAGCATCAGCTATTCCACACTCTACTAGGGAAAACCAATCATGGCCTGAACGGCTTCCAAGGACTCGGCTCTCTTGGGGATTTTCATACTCGGCTGGGGATGTAGGAATCATCCTGCTCACAGGGGAGAGCACGACTCTGTGGGGAATTTCAATTCCGCTGAAGACTTCAGTCTGCACTATCGAGTGCTGCACACTTCAGTATATGACTCAGCTGGGGAGACGACGATCCTTCAGGATACATCTGATTGGGGAGAGAATCTTCTCTTCCTAGGGAGGAACATGTCAATGCTTACGATCCCATGTTCAAACTCCACGGGGAGGCGCTGCTGGACTTGCTGGAGAGGAAGGAATCATCCTGCCTGGGGACGCATACGGCGTACTGCCTGGAGTATGTTATACCTGCAACAATGCGAACAAACAGACAAGATACCCTTCTCAAAGGTACCTATCACGGTTATCATCTTGTGACAATGTTCAAGTAATTCATTGTTTCAACAATCAGTGGCCTAGGCCAGTAAGTTTGTGTATGCGCATTTTAAAAACATCGGCGTTCTTTTTCGCAAACAAAACAGATAAATGCTAAACAGACAAACAGAATTGCTGAATAGTATACATTTTATTGATAACGAACCCCTGAATGGGTAAAAATGTTTTACAACAGATGCAAGCTCCTGGAATGAGGAAGCTGCGCAAACATAAAAACATAAATATACATCAGTATATACACAAATGTCGGCAATGAGGCGTAGACGAACACCATGAGTTGATCCCTCTATGACCCACTCGACTTCGATACTTCTCCGACGCTTCAACTTCGGAAGAGATTGATTCAGATAAACGGCCCTCAGGTCCTCCAAACCACTAAACAATGAAAGTCCATACGCGAAACGCAGTCATTTTCTTTTTCAAATCCCTAACTTTTGCCTGAATCGCCCTTTCGGGTTTTCGATTCACTGGGATACCCTTTTTTGCCAAAGTCGCCCTTCCAGGTTTTCGACTTTGCGGGTGTACATTCTTTTCTTTATATCCCTAATTTTTGCCTGAACCTTTTTCCCCTTTTTTATGGTTCGCCGGGATGCCCCATTTTTGCCTGGATATTCTTTTTCTTTCCAGCGGGTTATTTTTTAAGCAAAGTATTTTTTAACTGCGTCCGCGTTCACCGGGGATGCAAAATCTTCGCCATCCATCGTGGATAACAACAAGGCTCCTCCCGAAAATACCTTGCTGACGACGTACGGACCTTCGTAATTAGGAGTCCACTTGCCCCGGTGATCGGAGTGTGGAGGAAGAATCTTCTTCAAGACGAGATCACCGGTCTGAAAGCTTCTAGGGCGCACCTTCTTATCATGAGCTTTCTTCATTCGGCTTTGGTACAGACGACCATATGCAATCAATGCTAACCTCTTCTCGCCCATCAGGCTGAGTTGGTTTAGTCGGTTCTTAACCCATTCTGCCTCATCGAGTTTCACGTCAATTAAAACTCGCAAAGAAGGGATCTCGACTTCTAACGGTAGGACAGCTTCCATACCGTACACCAGTGAGAAAGGAGTTGCTCCGGTTGATGTACGTACCGTGGTATGATAACCGTGCAGTGCAAATGGCAACTTCTCGTGCCAATCCTTGTAGGTCACAACCATCTTCTGTATAATCTTTTTAATGTTCTTATTGGCCGCTTCAACGGCGCCATTCATCTTCGGCCGGTAAGGAGATGAGTTGTGGTGTTCAATCTTGAAACTCTGGCACAGCTCCTTCATCATCTTGTTATTCAGATTCGAACCATTATCAGTAATGATCCGCTCGGGAATTCCGTATCGACAGATGATGTCCCTCTTTATGAATTTAGCCACCACCTGCTTGGTCACATTAGCGTATGAGGCTGCCTCCACCCACTTGGTGAAGTAGTCGATAGCTACTAGAATGAAGCGATGACCGTTAGATGCAGTGGGCTCGATCTTGCCTATCATGTCGATGCCCCACATGGAGAACGGCCACGGGGAGGACATGACATTTAACGGGCACGGAGACACATGATTTTTATCAGCGTAAATCTGGCATTTATGTCATCTCTTCGCGAATCTGAAGCAATCCGATTCCATCGTCAGCCAGTAATATCCTACTCTCAGGATCTTTCTTGTCATAGCGTGCCCGCCGGCGTGCGTACCAAATGTGCCTTCATGGACTTCTTCCATGAGCGTACTCGCCTCTTTCTCATCCACACATCTGAGTAGCACGAGATCGTGGTTTCTCTTATACAAAACTCCATCAGGATTGAGATAAAAATTTCCAGACAGCCTCCTCAGAGTCTTCTTTTCCTAGGTTGACGCTCCCGCAGGATACTCCTTAGTCATAAGGAAAGTCTGGATATCATGGAACCATGGCCTGCCATCGGAGGCTTCCTCGATCGCAATGCAGGTCTATCAAGATGAAAAAGGATAATTCTTGGAGCTTCATTCCAAAAATTGACTTTATACATCGAAGCCAACGTGGCTAGGGAATCAGCCATCTGGTTTTCAGTCCTGGGCACATGATGGAGTTCCACTCGATCAAAGAACGGAAGCAGCCTTCTGGCATAGTTCATGTACGGCACCAAATTCGATTGACGAGTCTCCCACTCCCCTTTAATCTGGTTGATTACAAGGGCCGAGTCACCATATACATCTAGGTTCTTGATTCTCAAATCAATTGCTTCTTCTAGACCCATGATGCATGCTTCATACTCCGTTTCGTTATTGGTGACCGGAAACGTCAGTCTCGCAGTAAACGGGATATGGGACCCATGGAGAGTCGTGATGATCGCCCCAATGCCACTTCCATAAGAATTAACCGCCCCGTCAAATATCAATTTCCACTGGGATTTCCTATCTGGACCCTCGTCGGGCAACGGTTCATCACAATCTTTCGCTTTAAGAAACATGATATCCTCATCAGGGAATTCAAATTTCATCGGCTGATAATCCTCGATCGGTTGTTCGGCAAGGTATTCCGACAATACGCTTCCCTTGATGGCCTTCTGGGAAACATACTGAATGTCATATTCCGTCAACATCATTTGCCATCTGGCAATCCTGCCCGAAAGCGCTTGCTTGTCGAAGACGTACTTGATCGGATCCATCTTCGAAATTAGCATGGTCGTGTGATTGAGCATGTACTGTCGTAAACGTTTGGCAGCCCAGGCTAGTGCACAACACGTTTTCTCCAGCATCGAGTAACGAGATTCACAATCTGTGAACTTTTTACTCAAATAATAGATGGCATGCTCCTTTCTGCCTGTCTCGTCGTGCTGACCGAGAACACACCCCATACTATTCTCAAAAACTGTCAAGTACATGATTAAGGGTTGTCCGACCACTGGGGGTATCAAGATTGGAGGTTCCTGTAGATACTGTTTTATCTTATCAAATGCCTTCTGGCAATCCTCGTTCCAGATAATCGCCTGATCTTTCTTTAGTAGTTTGAACATCGGTTCACACGTGGCTGTGAGCTGAGAAATAAACCTTGCAATGTAGTTTATTCTGCCCAGGAAACCACGAACTTCTTTTTCTGTTTTTGGCGCTGGAATTTCTTGTATCGCTTTTATCTTCGCAGGATCAACCTCGATGCCTCTTTCACTCACAATAAACCCCAGTAGTTTTCCGGGTCGTACTCCGAAAGTACACTTGTTAGGATTCAGCCTCAACTTGAACTTCCTAAGCCTCTCAAAAAGCTTCAGCAAATTGACCAGATGTCCTTCCTCCGTTTGGGACTTTGCAATCATGTCATCAACATAGACTTCAATCTCATGATGAATCATGTCATGAAACAAAGTGACCATTGCTCGTTGGTAAGTGGCCCCTGCGTTCTTCAGACCGAAAGGCATTACCTTATAGCAAAATGTTCCCCAAGGTGTAATGAACATAGTTTTCTCCATGTCCTCCGGCGCCATCTTGATCTGATTGTAACCGGAGAAGCCATCCATGAACGAAAATATGGAGAACTGAGCTGTATTATCGACCAACACATCAATATGGGGGAGCGGGAAATCATCCTTAGGGCTCGCCCTATTTAAATCCCGATAATCGACGCACATTCACACCTTACCGTCCTTCTTCGGTACAGGCACTATGTTGGCGACCCACGGAGGGTAAGTAGTGACCGCTAAGAAGCCAGCATCAAGCTGCTTTTGCACTTCTTCTTTGATCTTAACGGCCATATCTGGTCGCGTCCTCCTAAGCTTCTGCTTAACGGGAGGACAGTCTTCTCGCAGCGGCAAGTGGTGGACCATGATGTCAGTATCAAGTCCGGGCATATCTTCGTATGACCAAGCAAAGACGTCACTATACTCTCTTAGCATCTCGACCAATCTCTGCTTGACATCACTCTGCAATGCAGCCCCTATCCTGACATTCCTGACAAGTTCTTCAGAACCCAGATTCATAATCTCAATCTCTTCCTCATAAGGCAGAATAACTTTCTCTTGTTTCAAAAAGCGGGTCAACTCTTCGGGAAGGTCTTCGTCTTCGTCAATCTCTTCTTCGGCTTGGTAGATCGGGAAATCAAAGTCGAAGTGAGTCGTAGAAGGTCCAGAGTCGATGTCATCTGCTATGTGGATCTCTCTGCCTGTCACGTGGATGATATCCCTGATGGACCAGTTGTTGAGGCTCTCGCCTGGCTTGCTTGGCTGGATCCAAGAGTCTAGGTCACAATCACCGTCTTTGCCGTCTTCAGACACTGCGTTGACGCTTTCAAATATCACCCCGCCACTGGTAAACTGGATCGGCCCTTTACCTCGCGACGCACTGCTAGAAGATGAGGCTTCAACCGCAGGAGAGTATCCTAACCCAAATTTGTCTTGCTTGTTAGGTATTTTCAGAATTCGCCCCCAGCCTGGGGTAGATCCGGCTTGAACAACGGCCCGGGCTCCCTTGAAGGAAGAGAGAGTCATCTCTGGTTTCTTAGTGATTATAGGAGCTACGTTCTTGACTTTAACGGCTTTGAACGCCTGACACAGGGTTTCGTGGATTTCCCCATCCATCTCGATATATTTGAAGGATGACAAATGGCTCACCATTATGTCTTCCTCGCCACAAACAGTTACGATGCTACCTCCAACAGCATACTTGAGCTTCTGGTGCAACGTGGAGGTCACGGCACCTGCAGAATGGATCCACGGCCGGCCTAGGAGACAGCTGTAGGCAGGCATGATGTCCATGATATAGAAGACTGCGTCGAATGTTTTCGGCCCAACTTGGATTGGCAGGGTCACCTCCCCGAAAACATGACGTTTGGTTCCATCGAACGCTTTCACAACCAGATCACTGGGTTTGCAAATCAATCCCCGAGTATCTAACTTCATCAATGCTTTCTTCGGAAGAACATTGAGCGATGACCCTGTGTCCACCAACACATGAGACATAATCGTTCCCCTACACTCTATCGAGATGTGCAGGGCACTGTTGTGATTCCTCCCCTTCGGCGTCAGCTCCAGGTCAGTGAACCCTAACCCGTTTCCAGCATTCACGTGGGCTACGACCCCTTCCAACTGGTTGACCGATATTTCCTGCGGTACATACGTGGCATTCAACACCTTCAGCAGTGCGTTGCGATGTGCCTCAGAACACAGCAACAAATTCAAGATGGAAATTTTCGAGGGCGTTTGATGGAGGTGATCCACAATCTTGTAGTCACTCTTTTTAATCAACCTCATAAATTCTTCGGCGTCTTTAACAAGTAAGTCTTTCTCTACCCCACGAGGGGTTTCTTCAACGACTTTACTCTTACCTTTATCAGTTACATCAGCTCTGCCCGCTTTGTCCGCCACAACCTCAGGTGGAGCAAACACTCTTTCGCTGCGAGTAATTCCGCTAATGCCCACTAGGTTATCCACACGTGACCCTGAGGGTTCCAAGTCCAACTTCTGTCTGTTGCAGTAGACCTCTGCCCCGTAATGCCACGGGACAGCATTGGTGCTTTCGAAAGGTATCGGCCCAGCTTTGGTGATGGTAATCGTGGGCGGCCTAGGTGCAGAAATAGTGATCGTCCGGCGAGGGATGGTGATGGTGGCAACCTTATCATCTTGCTTCAGCATTACTTCTCCCGATCCGCCTTCGGCCCTTCGGCTAAACTGCAGGATTCCCTCGGTCCTCAGACTCTGAATCCCTTCTATCAATTGTTCGCATCCATCAGGACTAGTCGCACATCCCATACATAGCTCTCCACAACCTGGAAAGAAACCCCTTTTCATCAGCTTGGCTTTAACGAAGCTAAGCGGTGTCTTCAGATCCTTGACATCAGTCAATAAATCCAAGTTCTCGTCTTCAATAATGGCATTCACTCCACCTCCCCGATGATTCGGCATAGGGTTCTTCGTGACATTTGGCACATTATCTGAGAAATTGATGATCTTAGCGTCCACCATATCCTGCACCTTGTGCTTGAAGGCTTTGCAATTTTCTATTGTATGGCCTGGTGCCCCCGAGTGAAATTCGCAAGTCACATTCGCATCATAACCTGGCGGAGGTGCCCCTGTCAAGGGAGCCAAGGTTCTCTTCTGGATCAGCTGTAATTGGAGCAGAGTCTGTAACAGCTGAGCGTAGGACATGGGCGGTGTTTCGAGGTGACGGCTCGACAGAGGTGCCTTGTTCTGATACTTTCTGTACCCTTGTTAATTCGGTTGTTATTGCTGCTGCTGCTGTTGCAGTTGGGGTTGTTGGACTGCCGGGATAGTTATGTTGGCCACCTGCTGATGAGGGCCTTTACCCTTTCTTTGAGCGTTGGACACGGCGCTCGTCTCTCCTTCCCGTCTTTTGGCACTATAAGGTTTCTTTCCTCTTCCAGCCGAGGACAAATCACCTTGAATCTTCCCCAATTTGATCCCATTTTCGACGTGCTCACCCGTGATAATGAGATCTGAAAAGCTTCCAGACATACTGCTGACCAATTTCTCATAATAAACCCCTGGGAGGGTAGCTACAAACATTTCCACAAGCTCGCGTTCAACCATCGGCGGCTGAACCCTGGCTGCCAGTTCACGCCACCGCTGGGCGTATTCCTTGAACCCTTCGTTGTTCCTTTGTGACAGATTCTGCAGTTGGACTCGGTTCGGAGCCAAGTCACTGTTATATTGGTAGTGGTGCACGAATGCTTCAGCCAGTTCCTTCCATGTGCGCACACTGGTAGGTTCCAGACTCATGTACCATTCCAGGGAGGGCCCGGACAGACTGTCTTGAAAGAAGTGCATCAGCAACTTCTCATCATCAAAGTGAGCTGACATTTTCCGGTAGTATGATCTCAGGTGGACGCGAGGGCAAGTGGTGCCCTTGTACTTTTCAAAGTCAGGTACCTTGAACTTGGGAGGCACCTTGAAATCTGATAACGAGAAAACGCATCGATTATATTGCTAGGTTTCATTAACGTTTTATCGCATATTCACCATTTTAACACTCGATTTCTCGAGTTTTTCTTACCATTTTGCAGGTACATCATTATATGGAGCTAAATCATGAATTAAGAGCAAAAGGAACAAAAGAAACCATAAAGAGATGAAGAAATGAAGAAGCCTGCAAAAGACTGCATAATTTGTTGCAGCCACGGCCGTCACAAGGGTGTCACGACCGTGACACCCCAATTTGAGCCATCACGACCGTAAGAGAGTGGTCACGACCGTGACACTTAAAAACCACAAGTTACGAACGTGAAGACCTTGTCACGACCGTGACAAGGGTAAAATTAGGTTTTTGACTCAGACTACGTCAAGGCATTACGTGAAGACCATTTCTCCTATTCTGTTGCCACGTTCCTGCATTCCTTCCACAAATTCAGCAAGACCCATTCAACAAAGGTCCAAAAATCCAGCCCATTAAGGATTCTATAAATAGTACAAGTTCTATGAACAAAGGGGACAGAGCATTTTTTATTCAAATTCCTGCGGAAGCTCTGCCGAACTGTATTACGAACCAGCCTTTCTATTCCTGCATTATTTAGTTTTCTGTTTCGTTTTTTATTGTATCCAAACCCGCCATATAACAATTTCCAACATCAGGAAATTGTTATACATTTATTTGTTTCTAAACCTTCAGCATTCGTTTATTTTCAATTTCCGCCAACTCCAAGCTTTCCGGTCTGTGGAAGAAGGAGTCTGCTCGAATATTTGTTAACCAGGTTTTTCATTATATTGCAATTTAATTTAATTATAATGTTTATTTATTTTTCTGCCATGAGTACGTTATTATTAAATTTTCTGTCTCTGTCTGGTTCAACATCGATGAGTAGCTAAACACCTTAGGGTGGTATGTAGTTATAACAAACTTAACCGGTAAAATATAACCATAGGCTAAAAATAACTAATCACTTAACATTCTGGCTGATACTTTTTAATTGAAATAGACCTTTTCGTTACGAGAGTAAGAAAAGAGTATTAGGTTAGGTCAAGACCACGAGAGTGTGAGATTTTAACCAGATAGCTAAAGTTAGGCATTTAAATTAAACACAGCGAGAGCGCTTTAAGATAAATTAGAATTACTTAGTTTCCAAAAATTACCTCTAAACACTTATGGGCTAGCGAGAGCAGGCATAGGGCTTTAGGGATAAGATCTGATATAAGACCACGAGAGTGTGAGTTGAGGGTATTTAAACTGGTAATCTCTACCGAATAGATTAAGTGAACACCTTTATAAGCCTAGGTTAGATTGACCCACCTAAGTTAGTATAATTACATACCGACCGCCTTAATATTACTTTATTAAAACTTAAATTTAATTCCGCCTTTAATAGTCTTAAAAACCAACAAAAAATCGTGACAACCATTCGCCTTAGCTAAACTAGAAGTTCATCTAGCACTAAGTAACCATAGAATCCCTGTGGATAGATAATCTTAAATATTACTTCGATAGGCTGTGCACTTGCAGTAAGATACCGCTAGACGCATAAGTAGACACGTCTTTAGCCCATCAAGTTTTTGGCGCCGTTGTCGGGGATTCCTTAATTTAGTTACTAGTGCATTTAGGTAGCATTGTCTAGACTAAGGTATCAACTATTTAATTTAATCTAATCTCCGAGTGTATGCCAAGTACTCGCTCTAAAAGCGAAGACTTGCAACCTCTAATCCCTGAATCGGAACGCTTCTTACACGTAAGAAGACGTATATTCGATTTCGAAAATAATTACAATATTCCAGATCTTCAATTAGATCCGCCTAAACCAGTCGTAAAATCAAAGGACGCAGAGATGGCTGAAGAACAAACTCATCCACTCAAGTATTACGCTAATCCTTCGCAAGCTGAACCGCATTCAAGCATTGCAGCGCCGGCTATCAACCGAAATGATTTCGAACTAAAACCTTCGTTGATATCAGCCGTGCAACAAAATCAATTCGCCGGAAATCCTACCGAGGATCCGAATCTTCATCTTTCGATCTTTGTGCAATATGCAGATACCGTAAAAGCCAATGGAGTTACCCAAGAAGCTATTAGACTATGTTTATTTCCTTTTTCGCTTCGAGACAGAGCAAGAGCTTGGCTTCAATCTCTGCCTTCGAACTCAGTAACTACGTGGGAAGAACTTAAGAGAGTTTTCTTGAATAGGTATTTTCCACCTAGCAAGACAGCTATGCTGAGAGCTCAGACCAACGGATTTAAGCAAAGAGAAAGTGAATCATTATTCGAAGCTTGGGAACGCTATAAGGATCTACTGAGACTTTGTCCACATCATGGATTAATAGAATGGATGGTCATCCATACCTTCTATAATGGACTCTTGTACAATACAAGAATGACAATTGACGCTGCCGCGGGTGGTGCATTGATGGACAAAGAATATAATGACGCCTATGCACTTATCGAAAGTATGGCTCAAAATCATTACCTTTGGGGAAGCGAGAGAGTCGCAACTGAGAAACCAACAAAGGGAGGTATGTACGAAGTAAGTAGTATGGACCAAGTCAATGCGAAGTTTGACCAACTAAGCCAAAAGATCGATAACTTGGCCATAACACCTACAGCCACCGTGGCTGCAGTAACACCTAACTGTGAGTTATGTGGAGTCCCAGGACACGAAGTTTCTGATTGTCAACTATTGGCAGGAACTCCCACTGATCAAGTGAATTATGCTCAAGGAAACCCTTACTCAAACACATACAACCCAGGTTGGAAGAATCATCCGAACTTCTCCTATAAGAATAACAATGCTTATTACGCACCAGGTCAAGCACCAGCTACATCACCAGGATATCAAAAGACTGCTCCTAATATCCCTAGAAAATCGAACCTTGAATTGATGATGGAGAACTTTATAGCTAACCAATCTCAAACAAACAAGGACTTATTAAACCAAAACATTCACACTAGTGAGCAGATTAAACAATTAGTGAGCAAAGTAGATGCATTAGCTACACATAACAAAATGCTCGAAACTCAGATTTCACAAGTAGCTCAACAACAAGCACCTACTGCTGCACCAGCTGGAGTATTCCCTGGACAACCTCAACCTAATCCGAAAGGACATGCTAACGCTGTAATATTAAGAAGTGGCAAGGAACTTGACGGACCTACCGATCCAAGACTTGACAATCCAGCCATGTACCAAAAACCGGATAAACCGACTGAAGTGGTGAATGATCCAGAAGAAAAGGAAGATGACAATCGAGAGGTAGTGGAGAAAGAACAACCTTATGTGCCTCCACCACCCTATAAACCACCAATTCCGTACCCTCAAAGATTAATAAATTCCAAGACGACGGGTCAATTTAAGAAATTTGTCGAACTTCTGAAACAGTTGAATATTACTATTCCGTTTACAGAAGCAATTACCCAAATACCCTCGTATGCTAAGTTTTTAAAAGAAATCTTATCCAATAAGAAAAAGATAGAGGATAACGGAACAGTTACACTTACTGCCGAGTGTAGCGCCATAATTCAGAATAAAATGCCTCCTAAGCTAAAAGATCCAGGAAGTTTCTCTATACCCTGTGTAATAGGAAAATTCGTCATTGACAAAGCTCTATGCGATTTAGGAGCCAGTATCAGTGTTATGCCCTTAACGATTTGCAAAAGGCTAGACATGGGAGACCTAAGACCAACTAAAATGTCTGTTCAACTAGCCGATCGCTCTGTTAAATATCCTGTAGGCATACTAGAAAACGTCCCAGTACGTATAGGACAATTCTACATCCCTACTGATTTTATAATCACGGACATCTCTGAAGACTCCACTACACCTATCATACTAGGAAGACCATTCTTAGCTACCGCCGGAGCTATAATAGACGTAAAAAGAGGAAAGCTAACCTTTGAAGTAGGTGAAGAGAAAGTTGAATTTGTTTTAACACAATTCTTACAATCACCAGCTATAGAGGATACATGCTATCTATTGGACGTAATTGACGAATGTGTAAGAGAAATGGAACTGAAAGAGACCACTTATTCTGAAATAATGAAAATTCAAATCCCTCCGATTTTCGAAGATGATAATTGGAGAAAACCGTATCAGAATGATAGTCTAAGCGAAAGTTTAGCACTTACACCGGATCCCATGCCAAGTAAAGATAAACCTACATTAGGATTAAAAACTTTACCTCATAACCTAAGGTACGAATTCTTAGACGTTGAATGTAAAAAACCAGTTATAGTAAATTCCAGTTTAGGAACTATAGAAACAAAGAAACTTTTAGATGTCTTGAAGAAATATCCAACTGCATTAGGATATAACATATCTGATCTCAAAGGAATATGTCCTTCAGTTTGTATGCATCGTATTCTGCTAGAAGAAGATTGCAGAACCTCCAGAGAATCTCAAAGAAGAATTAACCCAACCCTTAGCACTGTAGTAAAAGAAGAAGTTAAGAAATTATTAGATGCCGGGATAATATATCCAATATCTGATAGTGAATGGGTTAGTCCAATACATGTAGTGCCAAAGAAAGGAGGTATCACTGTTGTGAAAAACGCTCAAGGCGAATCGATATCGCAAAGAGTAGTGACGGGATATAGAGTGTGCATAGATTATCGTAAACTAAACAAAGCCACTCGAAAAGATCATTTCCCACTACCTTTCATAGATCAAATGTTAGAACGATTAGCCAAGCATTCTTACTTCTGTTATCTTGACGGTTACTCAGGATTTTTCCAAATCCCTATCCATCCTGATGATCAAGAGAAGACTACATTCACATGTCCTTATGGAACGTTCGCTTATAGGCGAATGCCCTTTGGATTATGCAACGCTCCTGCAACCTTTCAAAGATGTATGATGTCAATCTTCGCAGATTTTATAGACAACATCATGGAAGTGTTCATGGACGACTTCTCTGTATGCGGGCAAAGTTTTGAAGGATGCTTATCGAACTTAGAAATGGTGTTAGAAAGATGTGTAAAAGTAAATCTCGTGCTTAACTGGGAGAAATGTCATTTTATGGTCAACGAAGGAATAGTATTAGGTCATGTAATATCCGACAAGGGAATTGAAGTTGATAAAGCTAAGATTGAAGTAATAAAAGATCTTCAACCCCCTAAAACCGTTCGAGAAATTCGAAGCTTTTTAGGACACGCCGGTTTTTACCGACGATTCATCAAAGATTTCTCGAAAATCACTAAACCTCTTACTGGTTTATTAATGAAAGACGCTGAGTTCATATTCAATGAAGATTGTCTTAAAGCATTCGAAACTCTAAAAGCAGCCCTCATCACCGCACCAATCATGCAACCCCCTGGCTGGAGATTACCTTTTGAAATCATGTGCGATGCGAGTGACTATGTTGTAGGCGCAGTTCTAGGCCAGAGAAAGGAAAAGAAACTTCATGCGATTTACTATGCCAGTAGAACCTTAGATTCTGCCCAGATGAACTACGCTACTACCGAAAAAGAATTGTTAGCAGTTGTCTTTGCGCTTGACAAATTCCGTTCTTACCTAGTTGGAGCGAAAATAATCATTTACACAGACCATGCTGCTATCCGATATCTATTAACTAAGAAAGATGCTAAACCAAGACTCTTAAGATGGATTTTACTCTTACAAGAGTTTGATCTAGAAATAAAAGATAAGAAAGGTACTGAGAACGTCGTAGCGGACCATTTATCTAGAATAGAAGGTATTAAACCCGAACAAGTGCCGATTAACGATGATTTTCCGTATGAACAGCTGATAGCACAAATAGGAAGCGACCTAGCTCAGTTAGATATAAATGAACTAGAATCCGTGGAAACAATCCAGACAACTGTAGGACTGCCATGGTACGCTGACATTGTCAACTACCTAGCCGCAGGAGCTCTTCCACCCGATCTAACCTATCAGCAGAAAAAGAAATTCTTTCATAATCTGAAACATTACTATTGGGATGAACCATTATTGTTCAAAAGAGGACCAGATGGAATCTTTCGCCGATGTATTCCCGAAGAAGAAATAGAAGATGTCATTGCTTAATGCCATTCATCTCCTTATGGTGGACATGCAAGCACTTCCAAGACTTGTGCAAAAATCTTGCAAGCCGGCTTATTCTGGCCTAATCTATGGAAGGATGTCCACATCGCTGTTATAAATTGCGATCGGTGTCAACGCACTGGCAATATTTCGAGAAGAGATGAAATGCCTCAAAAAGGAATTTTAGAAGTAGAAATCTTTGACGTCTGGGGAATAGATTTCATGGGACCATTCCCATCATCTTTCGGTAATAATTACATACTCGTAGCTGTTAATTATGTTTCGAAATGGATTGAATCCATAGCTTCTCCTACAAACGATACACGAGTAGTAATAAAGCTTTTCAAAAATATAATCTTTCCCAGATTTGGTGTGCCTAGACTCGTCATAAGTGACGGTGGCTCGCACTTCATTTCAAAAATCTTTGACAAATTACTATCTAAATATGGAGTAAGACACCGTGTGGCTACACCATATCACCCACAAACAAGTGGACAAGTCGAAGTCTCAAACAGAGAAATTAAACAAATCTTAGAAAAGACTGTCGCCATATCTCGGAAAGATTGGTCATCTAAACTTAATGAAGCTTTATGGGCTTATAGGACCGCTTACAAGACACCCATAGGTACTACACCTTTCAAACTAGTTTATGGAAAATCTTGTCACCTCCCAGTAGAACTAGAACACAAAGCTTATTGGGCGATCAGAACTCTCAATATAAACTATAATGCTGCAGGAGAAAAGCGAATCCTAGATATTAACGAATTAGAAGAATTAAGGTTAGATGCATATGAGAATGCTAAGATATATAAAGAAAGAACTAAGCGATGGCATGATAAACGCCTATCTAGGAAAGAATTTAGTGTGGGAGACGTTGTACTCCTCTTTAATTCAAGACTTAGGCTCTTTCCTGGAAAATTAAAATCTAGATGGTCAGGACCCTTTGAAATAACTAAAGTATTCCCGAGTGGAGCAATAGAAATTAAGGGTAGGAATAGTGAACCATTCATAGTAAACGGACAACGTTTAAAACATTATCATAAAGTTGAAAATAGAGATTATGCGAATAATCTAAAGCTTTTAGAATTGTCCACTAATTCCCCTGATTAATCTAAACCTAAGCATTACGTCAGGCTTTTGACGATAAAAACAGCGCTTAGTGGGAGGCAACCCATTTACTTATTTAATTATTTAAACTATTCTTTTCTTTTAGCATATTGTTATTTATCGTTTTACTATTTGTTTAATTGTTTTGTCATTTTATAGTTTTATTTTATATTACTATTATTGCCATTACATTATGCATTTCATTTTCTTATTTTTATCTTAAATCACTTTTTACATATTTTCTAAAGTCTTTTCCACTTTCCTTCTTCCCCTGATTTGTGTCCCCCATATTTGCACTGACCATGGCTAACCAACCAATTAACCATATGGAAACCAAATTTAGAGGTAGGAACCAAAGAATGAAGTTTGAAGAGTTATCACAGAGGCAAATGGATTTGACCCTGTACCCGGATGATAAGACTATGGAAACCCTAGGTATACATGATAGTGTCATGTACTTGTTAAACCGACTCGGATGGGAGAATGCATTGATCCAACATAAGTTTGTGACTTACCGCGAGCTCACACTTGAGTTCCTTAGCTCCTTAATTTACCTACCTGAGCGCGGTTTTGGATTTAGGAAAGGATTTATTAGTTTCCGCCTATTTGGAATAGAATATGACTTTAACCATAAAGAACTAGCTGACTTGTTAGGATTTGTTGCACCCCAAAATTTGACCAACCGGGTCTCGTATCTGGCTCGATGTTTCGACGCATAATCGCATTCGCATCTGCATATTGCATACAATGCATTTTTCATTTGTTTTGGTTTTATTGGGATCACAGCTCTCGTCTCGTGTTTTAATCAGTTTTAATAGATAGAATCGTTTTTTTGGGATATTTCGGTGCCCGTTTATTTTTTACCGATTATTTTTGTTGCGCCCTCGCAGTGTTATGTGTCGATCGGTGCTTATTTTGCTCTTCTGGGATTTATTGTGATTTTTCTGGATTTTATTGGATATTTTTAGATTTTTAATAGGTTTATAAATCATTTTTAGGTTTAATAGGATTTTTTAATAGTTTAATTCTTTTTTAATAGATTTTTTTAATCATTTTAGATATTTTTAATAGTTTTAACTATTTTTAGCATTTTGTAGAATATTAATAGCATTTTTTCATTTTTGGAATATTAATAGGATTTTAATAGTTTTTAAATAGTTAATCGCTTTTAAAATCATTAGTGTAGAATATTAGTGAATTTTTCTTTTAGCATATTAAATAGTTTTGTTAATAGAAATTAATTGTTTTTAATTTTAGATATAGAATAATATAGATTTTATTTTTTAATAGGATTTTCTTTTAATAAATAATATAGTTTATTAGGAGTTTTTAGAATTAATTAGAATAATAATCAGAAATTTAATTCATTTAGTTGATTAGTAATTAGTGGTTAATCATTGTTCTTAATCCATTTCATTAATCCATTTCAGTTTAGTTTTTTATCATGTTCGTTTGGGCCAGGGGTGGAGGCCCAGTTTGAGTTTCTTTCAGCTATTGTTTTTGTCCAGAAAAAGGCTATTTTCGTCCAAGTCCAGGAACTGTCCAGCCAAGTCCAGTTTCTTCCAGCAAACTCCAGAAGGTTCTGGAAGGTTCCAGCAATTCTCTCAGTATAAAGAACCAAGCGCCACGTGTTAAGGGGAGGAGGGCCCACATTTCTTCATCACAACACGCCACGTAGCCCTCCGTTCCTCTCCTCACTGCCACGCCTCACGCCACACGTCCACCATGCATGCGCCTCCTCCACTAACTCCCCCCACGTGGCATCACCATAGCGCCTCACCGTGAAATCTCATCGGCCGGCCTGCATGGCCGGCGGCCGCCGTACTTCACCGGAGAACGCCCCAGAATCCCCAGAACCCGATCGTCTTCATCTTCTTCCTCCCGTCTTCATCTTCGTGACCTCCACCAACCTCCATCATCAACCCTAAAACCCAGATTCATCTCATCTTCGTCCTCCTTCATCATCCTCAACAAACACCAGAAAGCCATCAGATCAAGAACCCCTTCAACAATCGTCTCCAGATCCCGATCTATGTTCATCCTCCATCATCATGTTCATCACCTATCAACGATCTTCATCTCAGGTCCAGAAACATCCAACTCTCATCATCAGAATCATTACCCATCGAGAACCTCTTCAAGTTTTTTCCAGAAGAATAGTCATCGGATCTTCATCCGAGATCTTGTTCTTCATCAATATCTCCAGTAACTGCAAGATCTACACCCTCAAACCTCAAGATCCATCCGGTAACATAATCCCTTCCATTGTCCAGTTTTAAGTATCATCATCTGTGGATCGTCGTCAAGAATGGATCTTCAAAATTCCTCTGAGATTGCCGAGTTGTGGATTTTGGTGTCCGGATTGGTATTGACTGCGTTGTTGTTGTTAGTTTGTTGACGGTGAGATTCGTTTTGAGTATAGTTTGAGGATATTTGGTAGCGAGGATTCGTGAGGGAGACAAGATGAGAATGAAGGTCTTGAACGGAGATAGGGAGAGGAGAAGACGGCGGCGGCTGAGTAGGAAAGATTAGGGTTTTTTCAGAATGGAGATGGAGAGAGGGAGAAGGAGAGGATGGGTCGGTGGGCTGGACTCAGGCCCAACATTTTTTTTTTGGCGGACGCCTTCCCTCATTTTTTTTTTCTAACGAAAATGGGCTGGGCCCAATGCGTTTTTTCCAGACACACTCCATCCCCAGTTCAGTTTCACCCCCCCGTGTTTGCTGAAGGAACCTGGGCTGGGCCCAATTCCTTTGTGTCTTTTTCATTTTTTTTTCTTGTACATACCCCCTGTAACTGTAACACCCCCCTCCCTTTGTATTTTGTTTAGAATGAAAAAAATATTAAAAGAAAGAGAAAAAGAATTTGAAGAGAAAAAGAAAAATAGAAAAAAAGAAATATTGAAAAGAAATATATTTGAGAATAGAAAAAGAAAGAGAATATATTTGAAAATAGAAAAAGAAAGATAAATAGAAAAGAAATATAGAAAAAGAAAAAGAAAGTGAAAAACAAATAGAAAAGAATATTATGAAAAAATTGTGAAAAAGAAAATAGAAAAGAAATATGGAGAAAAATATTGTGAAAAATATGGAGAAAAATATTGTGAAAAAATAGAGAAAAATATGGAGAAAAACATTTGAAAAATATTGTGAAAAAATACAGAAAAGTGTGAGAAATATTTTTGAAAGAAAAAAGAAGAAAATAGTTGGAAATAGCAAAAAATATTAGATGTAATATTTTTTAGGATTTATTTTCTTTTTAAGGATAGTTTAGAAGCCCACTTGTTAGGGGGCTATTTTTCATTCAATTTTTTAGGATAGAATAGGATAGCGTTTCCTAGGAGATTATTTTTCAGTATGCAAGCATTGTAATCATTTTTCAGAGATTAATAAAACGAGATTTGAGCTGTGGTCCCGAAGTAGCCGAACTACAGCTGCTCTGATTCTTCGTACCAGACGAAGATATGTAGGCATAGGATGCGATATCCTAGCGAGCACACTAACGACTGACTTTTGTTCTCTCGCGGCTGTGCGATCGAGACTTTCCCGCTGACGATTAATTGTAACCCTTTTTTCTCTTGCCCGAGTGCACTTGAGACCAAACCGTAGTTTTGCCCATAGGTTCCCGACCCTGTGAAACCAGTTGTTTTTCTCACTGCTGTGTGAGAATGTTTTGTTTAGCCGTAGTTAGTCTGAACTACGTAAAGCTCTGATCTTCCATGCAGTGGAAGTACGTAGGCACAAGACGCGAGGTCTTGGCGAGCCATTTTCCCTGTAGTCCCGAACTACGTTGACTCTGACTTTCTCTCTTGAGAATACGTAGGCATAGAGTGCGACGCTCTATCGAGTCAATTCCCTTCCGTTTAGATTTAGCAGCCGTAGATAGATTGTTTTGCATCCAGTAGACAACCCAAGCAAGCGTGGATCCCGTCGAGTACGACGGACGTGAGGGGTGCTAATACCTTCCCCTTGCGTAACCGACTCCCGAACCCCGGTTTTGGTTGCGATGACCATACTGAAGGAAAATTGCGATCTAAACGCAGCGGAAAACAAAAATTTTCCTTTAGTGATCCTCACGAATGAGCATGGTCAGTGATAGAATCGTTACCTCTTTGTGGCGATTCAGATCTTTGATGCAGCGATCACAAGCGTTGATGAGGTGCAACGCCTCTACTCAGTCCACACGAACAGCTTCCGGTCACAGTGCTAGCTGCTTACGAACGGAATTATTTGAGTGAGAAAAGAGAATCAAAACGAAATTGCATCAAGTGAAAGCTTCATCACAAGGGTTCCTTTTATAGACTCTCTTGTGGGCTGCGGGCTAAAACCCTAATTCACATGATCCATAATAATATTATATATTATTATAATAACTATTATTATAATAAATATATTTATTTTATTATTATTTTATAACCATTATAAAATAACAATAATTATTATTATATTATCCGAATTTCTATTTTCACTTAAGTGCACCGTACCTTACGGTGTTCCTTTGATTTCTCTATCTCTCATCAAACTGTCCTTATGTGTGTGACCCTGTAGGATTTCGTAACGTTGGTAATTATATTAAATTATATATTTAACATAATAAACAGTAAGCGGTATCTAGCAACACATCACTGCTACCCAAGTCACGAAAATGTCATGTGATCTGACAAAACCTTTTTCGTGATAATATATGTTTGTACAATTACCCTTTTGCCCCTATGTCTATATTGAACACAAGGCATACTCTGTGTCATCCTTGTCCAGTTCAATATTGGGCCCTTAGACATTTCTCCTGTTATGCAGGATTGGCAAATTCCATCTAGGACACTCATGTCCCTCAGCATGCTTCGTGGAGTGCCCATCAACTGTCTTTATGATCATCCAGTTACGAATAATGTTTGATCAGCAATAAAGCACCCGACTCTACATCTAGGGTCCATAGTGGTTTCAGGTCGAAGGGTGGTAATACACCATTATCACCATGAGAATAACTTATGACACTTTGCATAACATACTATGTAGTATTCTCATAGCGGGTCAATCCGGTATAAATATTACTCCTAATATTTATACCTATGTCAAGACTTGATAACTCTTTATCCATGATCCATGAGATGTGATCATCAGTCTATCTTCATAATAGTCTCAATGCTTTTAATGTTATCCCACTTTGCAATAAAGCTTGACTACGGATATTTTAAGAATAATGTCTTTATGTTTAATGGGATCTCATGATTAAGTCACACTTAACATTTCATTAAACAGACTAACTATTCTAGGGACTTTATTATTCTGAAAGACAAACATAATAAAGAAATACCTTTTATTATTAAACGAATAATCCGATACAAGTACCAAAAAGTATTGGCCTCTAGGGCTTACACCAACAATCTCCCACTAGCACTAGAGCCAATTAGGCATACCCTTAATACCCATAGATCTAGTATGACCATCATGCTTCTGTTGCGCAAGAGGCTTTGTTAATGGGTCAGCGATATTGTCAAGTGTAGGTACTCTGCATATCTTCACATCTCCCCGATCGATTATCTCTCGAATGAGGTGATAACGCCTAAGTATGTGTTTGGATCGTTGGTGAGATCTAGGCTCCTTAGCTTGTGCGATAGCACCATTGTTATCACAATATAAACAAATGGGATCCGCAATGCTAGGGACTATGCCAAGTTCACTAATGAACTTCTTGATCCAAACAGCTTCCTTTGCTGCATTTGAGGCAGCAATATACTCGGCCTCAGTTGTAGAATCAGCAACTGTTTCTTGCTTTGAACTTTTCCAGCTCACAGCGCCACCATTGAGACAGAACACATAACCAGATTGTGATCTAAAATCATCCTTATCTGTCTGGAAGCTAGCATCAGTGTAACCAATTACATCAAGCTCTTCCTGACCTCCATATATCAAGAATGAATCCTTAGTCCTTCTCAAGTACTTAAGGATATTCTTGACAGCTACCCAGTGAGCATCACCGGGATCAGATTGGTACCTACTCGTTGCACTTAATGCATACGAGACATCTGGTCGAGTACATAACATGGCATACATGATAGATCCTATTGCAGATGCATATGGAATCTTATTCATGCGATCCCTTTCTTCCTTAGTTGAAGGGGATTGTGTTTTTGATAAACACAGACCATGTTGCATAGGTATGAATCCTTTCTTGGAATCATGCATATTAAAGCGTCTCAACACTTTATCTATGTATGTACTCTGACTTAGGCCAAGCAGTTTTTGTGATCTATCTCTATAGATCCTAATTCCTAATATATAGGCTGCTTCACCTAGGTCTTTCATAGAAAAACAGTTCCCTAACCAAGTCTTCACTTGTTGCAAGGTAGGGACATCGTTTCCAATGAGTAATATGTCATCTACATATAATACCAGAAACACGATCATGCTCCCACTAACCTTCTTGTAGACACAAGGTTCATCTTCATTTTTGATGAATCCATATTGTCTTACGGTTTCATCAAAATGAAGATTCCAGCTTCTGGAAGCTTGCTTCAATCCATAGATTGATCGCTGTAACTTGCATATCTTTTGGGCATCTTGTGGTATGTCAAATCCTTCAGGTTGTGTCATGTACACATCCTCAAGAAGATTCCCATTAAGGAAAGCAGTTTTGACATCCATCTGCCATATTTCATAATCATGATATGCAGCGATGGCAAGTAAAATCCGAACAGATTTAAGCATTGCAACTGGTGAAAAGGTTTCATCATAGTCAACCCCATGAATTTGTTTATAGCCTTTTGCAACCAGTCTTGCTTTATAGGTATGTACCTTACCATCCATGTCAGTCTTCTTCTTGAAGACCCACTTGCATCCTATAGGGTTAACTCCTATAGGAGGTTCTACCAAGGTCCAAACCTGGTTTGTGTACATGGAATCCATTTCAGATTTCATGGCTTCTAGCCACTTCTCAGACTCAGGACCAGTTATGGCCTCTTTGTAGGTCACAGGCTCATCTTGATCCATGAGTAATACATCACCCTGATCACTTATGAGATATCCATATCTCTCAGGTTGGTGACGTATCCTGCTTGACCTACGCTGGTCTTGTTCTTCTTGAGCAGGTTGCTCTTCCACAACTACTTGTGTTTCCCGCTCTAGTTCCTCCATAGGTGTTTCAATGTTTTGTGATTCTTGAATTTCTTCAAGCTCTATTTTCCTCCCACTGTTTCCTTTGGAAATAAAATCCCTTTCCAGAAAGACTCCAGTTCGAGCGACAAACACTTTGCCCTCAGAAGGATTGTAGAAGTAATATCCTCTTGTTTCTTTAGGATACCCCACAAATAAGCATTTGTCAGATTTGGGCTCAAGCTTGGTTGAAATTTGTCGTTTGACGTAAACCTCGCAACCCCAAATCTTCATGTAAGACATATGTGGTTTCTTACCACTCCATATCTCATATGGTGTCTTATCAACCTTTTTGGATGGAACACGGTTAAGTGTGTAAGCTGCTGTTAATAATGCATGTCCCCAAAAGGAGTTTGGAAGATCGACGTGACTCATCATGGATCGGACCATGTCTAACAAGGTTCGATTTCTTCTCTCAGATACACCATTCCATTGTGGTGTTCCAGGAGGAGTAAGTTGGGATAGAATCCCATACTCTTTTAGATGGTCATCAAATTCTAGGCTTAAATATTCACCGCCTCGATCTGATCGAAGAACTTTAATATTCTTACCTAGTTGGTTTTGTACTTCATTCTTGAATTCCTTGAACTTTTCAAAGGACTCAGATTTGTGTTTCATTAAATACACATATCCGTATCTACTGAAGTCATCAGTAAAAGTGATGAAGTACTGAAAACCTCCTCTGGCTGGTATGTTCAGTGGTCCACATACATCAGTATGTATGAGTGCCAAAAGATCATTAGCCCTTTCACCTTTTCCTGTGAATGGGGACTTTGTCATCTTTCCAATTAAACAAGATCTGCATGTCTCATATGATTCATAATCAAAAGAGTCCAAGAGTCCATCTTTATGGAGTTTGGAAATGCGTTTCTCATTTATGTGGCCTAATCGACAGTGCCAAAGGTAAGTTGGATTCAACTCATTAGGTTTCAACCTTTTAGTATTAATGTTATAAATTGGCATTTCAAGATCAAGGACATATAGTCCATTATTCATTTTTGCAGTAGCATAGAATATATCATTCAAATAAATGGAGCAACAATTGTTCCTTATTATGAATGAAAAACCAAACTTGTCCAAACAAGAAACGGAAATAATATTCCTGCTAATTGCAGGTACATAATAACAGTTCTCTAACTGAATTATTAAACCACTAGGTAAAGTTAAAACATAAGTTCCTACAGCTAAAGCAGCAACCTTTGCTCCATTGCCAACTCGTAGGTCAACTTCACCTTTTGCCAAATTTCTACTCCTTTTTAGCCCCTGCACATTAGTACAAATGTGAGAACCGCATCCAGTATCTAATACCCATGATGCAGAAGTAGATAAATTAATTTCAATAACAAAAATACCTGAATTTGAAGTCTCTACTCCATTATTCTTATCTTCCAGGTACTTTGGGCAATTTCTCTTCCAATGTCCGGTCTTACCGCAATGGAAGCAAGTGCCCTCCTTTGCTATTCCTCCACTAGGCTTCAAAACAGGAGGAGTGGGTTTGGGTTTGGCAACTTCCTTGCCTTTCCCTCTACCACCCTGTTTGATGGGCCTCTTGTTCTGTTTCTTTCCATTACTGACCATCAGAATGGATTTCCCTTTTGTCTTCATATTCTGCTCAGCAGTTCTCAACATGCCTAGCAGTTCTGGAAGACTTTTGTCCAAGTCATTCATATTGAAATTCAGGACAAACTGACTGAAGCTCTCTGGCAACGATTGCAAGATCAGATCAATCGCAAGTTCCTTTCCAAGGGGAAACCCTAATCTGTCAAGGTTCTCCACATACCCAATCATCTTGAGTACATGGGGACTTACAGGGGCTCCCTCAGCTAACTTGCTGTTAAAAAGGGACTTTGAAACCTGAAACCTCTCATTTCTTGCTTGCTCTTGGTAAAGCGTTTTCAGATGTCCGATCATATCGAACGCAGACATGTTCTCGTGTTGCTTTTGCAACTCAGAGTTCATGGTAGCAAGCATGAGGCAAGCGGTTTCATTGGCATCATCGAAATGCTTCTTATAAGCATCTCTTTCTGCCTTTGGTGCAGAACTAGGAGGTTCCTCCTCAGGAACTGGTGTCTCCAAGACATACAGCTTCTTATCGTGCTTGAGGACAATCCTCAGATTACGGTGCCAATCCAGGAAATTTGTCCCAGACAATTTTTCCTTATCTAGGATGGATCGCAAAATATTGTTCGATGTGTTTGTTGTCATGGTAATCTACATGAGAAATATGAAAATATAAGTATCATTAAAACAACATATTTAATTAGGCCTTTAATCAAATATGCTCCCACTATTTTATTCAAAACAAATGACCCTCATCATTTGATTCGGAAAATCCCGTTGGAAGACTTTCTAGTGGGTCGAGATCCATGTTTCACTTTGTTTTAAGTCAGCGTTAGGCTGATTACACAAAACTAAGTTATTTAGGTAGGAACTCCTTCCAATTGTATCTCATACAACTCTCGAATATTTTCAATTGGGTGAATAACTCCTTATTCTGATCCATCACATGAATCATTCCCAATTCTTGCTTCTAAACATATATAATCTTATTATAATTTGTTTAGTTAAGTTTGACCCATTGTTTTAGCAATTGGATATTACAATTATCCCATCACACCTTACTAATATAGAACATGCACCTCGCGTAGGCGAAACCTACAATGCTCGATACTAGTCTTGATGAGTGCTAAAAATTGGAAAGCATAAACTTAATATTTAATTTTGAGGGAATTTGTTATTAGTTTGATCTCACCGGCTTAACATGCAAAACGTCTCTCACATGCATCAACATACAAGTACATGCATCAACATACATATAAAAAGATACAATTATGGCCCCTAACGCAATTGTTCTCTCAAGCCAATGAGAGAACCTAAGCTAACCTAATAACGATCTAAGCTTCTCCAAGCATGATCTCCAAGGTTATCCTCCTTTAATATTGAATACTTCCTTTTTTTTTTTCATAACATAATATTACATTACATATAAGAAAACTCGTTTTACATACGAGGGAGTGAGATGAGAAAAGAAGTTACATAAAGAGATTGAGAGAGAGGCACGACACGCAGGCCGTATTCAAAAAACCCAAAACAATAATAAAGGATAAACTAAGGCCATAACTGATCACCACAAATAAATAATAATAAACACACTTTTATTATTAGTTTAAAATTCCGATAATTAAATAAACTAAATTAAATTTCGGCTGATTGATCACACTTTGCAGACTTAGCCGGGGGTTCCGCTGCCCGGTCAGCGGACGGTGGTTCCCGACCCTGTGAAACCAGTTGTTTTTCTCACTGCTGTGTGAGAATGTTTTGTTTAGCCGTAGTTAGTCTGAACTACGTAAAGCTCTGATCTTCCATGCAGTGGAAGTACGTAGGCACAAGACGCGAGGTCTTGGCGAGCCATTTTCCCTGTAGTCCCGAACTACGTTGACTCTGACTTTCTCTCTTGAGAATACGTAGGCATAGAGTGCGACGCTCTATCGAGTCAATTCCCTTCCGTTTAGATTTAGCAGCCGTAGATAGATTGTTTTGCATCCAGTAGACAACCCAAGCAAGCGTGGATCCCGTCGAGTACAACGGACGTGAGGGGTGCTAATACCTTCCCCTTGCGTAACCGACTCCCGAACCCCGGTTTTGGTTGCGATGACCATACTGAAGGAAAATTGCGATCTAAACGCAGCGGAAAACAAAAATTTTCCTTTAGTGATCCTCACGAATGAGCATGGTCAGTGATAGAATCGTTACCTCTTTGTGGCGATTCAGATCTTTGATGCAGCGATCACAAGCGTTGATGAGGTGCAACGCCTCTACTCAGTCCACACGAACAGCTTCCGGTCACAGTGCTAGCTGCTTACGAACGGAATTATTTGAGTGAGAAAAGAGAATCAAAACGAAATTGCATCAAGTGAAAGCTTCATCACAAGGGTTCCTTTTATAGACTCTCTTGTGGGCTGCGGGCTAAAACCCTAATTCACATGATCCATAATAATATTATATATTATTATAATAACTATTATTATAATAAATATATTTATTTTATTATTATTTTATAACCATTATAAAATAACAATAATTATTATTATATTATCCGAATTTCTATTTTCACTTAAGTGCACCGTACCTTACGGTGTTCCTTTGATTTCTCTATCTCTCATCAAACTGTCCTTATGTGTGTGACCCTGTAGGATTTCGTAACGTTGGTAATTATATTAAATTATATATTTAACATAATAAACAGTAAGCGGTATCTAGCAACACATCACTGCTACCCAAGTCACGAAAATGTCATGTGATCTGACAAAACCTTTTTCGTGATAATATATGTTTGTACAATTACCCTTTTGCCCCTATGTCTATATTGAACACAAGGCATACTCTGTGTCATCCTTGTCCAGTTCAATATTGGGCCCTTAGACATTTCTCCTGTTATGCAGGATTGGCAAATTCCATCTAGGACACTCATGTCCCTCAGCATGCTTCGTGGAGTGCCCATCAACTGTCTTTATGATCATCCAGTTACGAATAATGTTTGATCAGCAATAAAGCACCCGACTCTACATCTAGGGTCCATAGTGGTTTCAGGTCGAAGGGTGGTAATACACCATTATCACCATGAGAATAACTTATGACACTTTGCATAACATACTATGTAGTATTCTCATAGCGGGTCAATCCGGTATAAATATTACTCCTAATATTTATACCTATGTCAAGACTTGATAACTCTTTATCCATGATCCATGAGATGTGATCATCAGTCTATCTTCATAATAGTCTCAATGCTTTTAATGTTATCCCACTTTGCAATAAAGCTTGACTACGGATATTTTAAGAATAATGTCTTTATGTTTAATGGGATCTCATGATTAAGTCACACTTAACATTTCATTAAACAGACTAACTATTCTAGGGACTTTATTATTCTGAAAGACAAACATAATAAAGAAATACCTTTTATTATTAAACGAATAATCCGATACAAGTACCAAAAAGTATTGGCCTCTAGGGCTTACACCAACACATACCTTTTCCCCGTTTTTTGCGAGGTTTACTTCGAGCGTTTCCTTTCCCGCTCTGAGGGATAAATAACGCACGGTGGCGACTCTTCTGTCAGCCGGCGCCGATTTTCGCAGTAGCGACAGCTGGCGACTCTGCTGGGGATGTGATAGTCTCCTAGGGATCCAACGTCCCGAAAGCGAGTCAGTTGTGGGATCCAACGTCCCCTAAGAGAGTCAATCCTAGCGTTTGTTTGCTTGTCTATTGATGTTTATTATCTGTTGCTGTTGGGGTGTTACGGGTGTTCTATGATTGAGAGGAGCCGGACCTGGGCTTGAGTGCACCCTAGAATTAGAGTGGAAATTAGTGGGCGCGTGCTTGCTTTGCAGGCACTAGTGTCTCATGAAATCCACGCTCAGACGAGGTTTATCCGGTTGGCTTCACTTTCAACCCTTTGGGTTGAGACGGTTACTGGTTTGGTGGATTGTCGACTCTGGGAACCGATCATTTGGAAGTTAGCTAAGTGAGGCCTCTTCAAGACTTGATGATGCCACTCCTTCTGGGAATCGTATCGTCAGTTCTGAAAGTCTGTCACGCTGACGACCGCATAGGATGCCGTACCTTGTCAGATATAGGTCCACACCTGTGAGTGGGGGGTTTTTTTTTGTGCAGGAAACTTGACTTCTAACCTACCCGTTATTCTGGTCTTCTCTTCAGAGCAATCGTGCTCCGTCAGCAGTACAGCAGTATTTAGATTGTGTGGAAGCTGTGATCCCGTGTTTGTTGCATTGCATTGCATTTGCATAGGCATCTTCGCATCATATTGCATGCCATTCGCCAGCTAGTCAGAGATCTGATCCAGCCGTTATTTTGATCCTGAAGGTGAATATTGAAGACGACCAAGGGGTTGAAGCAGAGTTAAAGCAGATTTGAGCAGAATCGAGCATCGAAGTCAGCTGAAGACCATTGGTAGCTATGTCAGAGAGCGGCTTCCAGTTTGTTGATACCTTGTCAGGTTTCACCGTGACGTCCAATCCTCTGTATGGATCTCCGCGCGACGAAGACTTTCCGCAAGTGAACAACCTTACTGCAGCTCAGCCTGTGCAGCCATCTGTTGAAGACCAAGGTCTGCGTGAGCAGTTTGTTATCCGAGGTGAACGTTCTCCTTCTGTTGATGTCTCAGACTACCAGGGTTTTGCATTCCCTGTGCCAAAGCCCCGAAGAGAGGTCCCGACAGCAAAGAATGAAGACCCATTAGCTCCCGTGTATGCTGAAAGGTTTCGTGCATTAGAGGAGAGATTCAAAGCCTTGAAAGGTAAGGACGCTGTTACTCCTAGTGCTGCAGATATGTGTCTGGTTCCTGGCCTAGTGTTGCCTCCGAAGTTCAGAATGCCGAGATTCGAAAGGTACAAAGGAGATAGTTGCCCGAAGCAACATTTGGTGATGTTCTGCCGAAGAATGACTTCATTTGTGCACAATGACAAACTGATGATTCATTGCTTTCAAGATAGTCTGACTAGGGCACCTCTGAGTTGGTATATGCAGTTAGAGCGTGATCAGATCCGATCATGGATGGACTTAGCCAATGCCTTCCTGAAGCAGTACGACTATAATCTTGACGAAGCTCCTATTCGCATGCAGCTGCAAGAATTATCTCAAGGGAACAATGAATCTTTCAGAAAGTATGTTCAGAGATGGAGAGAATTTGCTGGTAGAGTGCAACCACCGCTCCTAGACCAAGAGCTGAAAGGCATGTTCGTAAACTCCTTGCAGAGCCCGTACTTCGAAAGAATGCTTGGAACCGCACCAAATTTCACTGAGTTGGTAAGGACAGGAGAGCACATCGAGTATGGTGTAAAGACTGGAAGAATCCCGTATGTTTCAAAAGGTCAGGCCAGTGAAACTGAATCTCTCTATGGCTCTCAATCTGAAGATGAAGCTATGATCAATGCGGTCCTGACAGATGTTGGATATCCTCAAGTCGAGTCGGTGAAATCTGTTGGTTCTCCGTCTTCTCAGCGGTCAGTATCTTCTGTGTCTCGTTATTCTGAACAGCCAGCCGTACCTGGGGCACCTTATCAGGAATCTTATGTCGCTTCCATTGCAAAGCAGCAAACTCGTGGCCGAGGTTATCAGAATCAGTGTCAGAATCAGAATCGACCTCGTAACAACTTGGAACGAAGGAAAGCTCCTTTTCACCCAGTGCCGATGCCGTATAGCCAGTTGCTACCATCTTTGATCCAGAAGTCATTGGTGGAGCCGAAAGCTCTTAAGCCAGTCCCGGAACCTTACCCTCCTGGGTATAGTCCCCACGTTCAGTGTGGTTATCATGGTGGCTCACCGGGGCATTCGACGGAAGATTGTAAAGCATTTCAGGCGAAGGTAGAGCAGTTGATTGATCAGGATCGCATTTCCTTTCGAGAAGGATTTCTGTTTGTTCATCCCAACCGCTCAGCTGTCTAAGCTCGTAGATTCAGAGGGTCTATTCCCCAGCAAAAGCCAGTGGTTCAGACAGGCAGGCGCCTCAGCTTTGGCAATTCTCAAGCCTTTTATATCATTTGCATTTGTAGTTTCTTTTTTCTGTTAGTTACTACCTACTTTTAAACATTGTATGTTTTGAATGGTGATAATAATAAAGTGACTATGCATTTTTCTGAATTAGTTATGTCGCTATCGCTCATTTACTGCACTGCACTGACACTTGCATTTTATTCACTCCACTTTACCCCTGTGACTAGCAAAGATAGGAGGGAGGATGATGAAACTGAAACTCATAACCGATGATCGTATGCCTTCAGATAAGACCGTACCGATGACGTACAAGGCATTGTTTCAAATTCCCCAAACACTGGAGATATAAGGAGTTAATCCCTTGTTAACCACTTTGAGCCGAGAAGTAGAAGTTTTTTCGGACTTATAAACCCTCACATCTTAACCCGGGGCAGGGTAGTTGTCAGTTAGCTTGACCGAGCATTCAAGTCTTACAGAGGAGTGTTATCTTTCGAGGACCAATCAGTTTACACCTTTCAAGAGGTCAAATCTCACCAATCAGGAGTGAGACAGTTACAATCCTTTCGGAGCAATCAAGACAACCAGTGTCACACGACTTTGTTCCAAAAGAAAGAAAAAAGAAAGCCCGCTAAGTAAAAAGAAAGAAAGGCTGAGAAAGCTAATACTTAGGCAAAAACCAGGGCATCCCGCTGGACTTCAAAAAGAAAAATCGAAAAGAACTCAAAATGAGTCAGTCCAGGCAAAAGTTAGGGAATCAAAAGAATGAAAAAGAGGGATTAAAAAGAAAATTTTCCCCAGCAAATCACAAAGTCGTGTACACAGACACCATAGCGAAGAAGGAGTAGCTATCACTCTAGAAGAGAAGCCTTGTGAGTTCCTTAATTGTAGGTTCTTACCATTCAACATACCTCTCGAAGAGGCGAGTGCTTGTGCCAGGTTAACTGAACCTTAGGATCGGAGAACGTCACGTAGACGGGGTGGGTACAAATCAAAATTTGAGCCAAGTATCCTTTGTTTCACGAACCGTGAACCCAACCACGATACAACCCTTAAAAGACCTAATTGAGGTAGGGTAAATCTGAAGCGCATTACGATAAGGTTGAGTAACCTGACTCCTTCTTGACTTGCTAGTCACATCCTTGTTGTATTTTTCACTGATCACGTAAGCACTACGTTTGAACTTTGGTTCATTCGTCACTCGCAATCATATGCATGTAAATGAGTGACAGCTCAAAACTTTTTCAAAATCTGCATAACCACTGCATTAAGATTACTATTCGTAGACAGACGATTCTAATTGCAGGTTAGTAGTTGGCATGAAAGAAATTCCACCAGGGAATAATCAAGCAGGACTGAGTAATTCAGCAGCCTGAACCAGAATGGTGTATGTTGTGAAGACCTGTGAATCAGGGGTATTATCTTCCGGTGAGTTCGGAATCAGTCAGTCTGAGGACAAGTCCTGAAGCTCCAGTTGATCAGGGGCATTTTGTTTGAGAAGCAGTTGATCAGAAGTGAGTCTTCTCGAGAGCCAATTAGGGGCAGTTATTCAGAGCGCTGAGATTTGAAAGCAGATGCTTCCAGTGGATAATCAGATCGGGTTAAGTCGCTAGAACGCTCATTCAGGGGCAAGTCACTGCAGAAGTGTTAATGGAGATTGAATTTTGTTGTCATACAGATACCGGGGCAAATATTCTCGGAGTATTCTCAAGGCAAGCTGTTCAGAGCAAGTACTCCCAAGAGTTAGATTGGGGCGAGTTGAATTATACTGGGGCAAGTTGTGCAAGCCAGTCTTTTTATCCCCAGCTGAGTGTACTGGGGCAAGTTGTTCAAACCAGTCTGTTTATCCCCAGCCAGAGTTGAGTATCGGGGAATCATGCCTGAGCCTTTCAAAGGTCTTGTTGTCGTTGGATCATTATCCTGCAGTTTAAACCTGTTGCGTGTCAGTAACCAGTCGTTTCCAAAGTCCAGTTCTCGCCTGGCAAACCGGTAACCAGTTCTCGTCTGGCCTACCCTATCGTAAGCATCAGTTCCCGTCTGGTGCAGTTTATTGTAAGCAGCAGTTCCCGTCTGGTGCAGTTTATTGGTAACCAGTTCTCGTCTGGTCACCGTTTCTTCGAGTGTTGTATCAGTTCTCGTCTGGTACATGTCGTCGCGTAACCAGTTCTCGCCTGGTCATCGTGTGTTTTAACCTATGTGTTATACCAGTTCTCATCTGGTGTACGTCAGCTTTCAGCCAGTTCTCGCCTGGTTGTCTTTTTCTCAGTCTGTTATCCCGTCAGCCCCGTCTGATGTCAAAACACAAAAATCAATTCTCGTCTGATAACCTATTTTCCTATCAGTTCTCGCCTGGTAGTCCACCCTGAATGCTAGTTCTCGTCTAGTATTTCTTATATCTTTCACTGTGTACATAATCCGTGTTTATCCTAAACCAGAAAAACAAAAAAACCTAAAGGTATCTGACACAGTATTTCCCAATGACTCGCATGTTGTCATGTTCCCCGATACGAAGCGACGGGTGCCAGCGCTCCAAGTAATGTTTGAATTCCTTGCGGATGTTATTAAATCAGAATTGCCACTCTTCAGCAGATGAAAGTCGCGTATTATCACCGGAAGAGTCAAGATTGTATTGTTACCCCGTATCAGAGTAGGATCAGGAGGATCTTCAGCAGATTAAGATTGATATCCTTGATAGTAGGGGCATTTCCAGCAGTGTGCCGCGCGTAATCAACCTCAGTTTGGGTCAATCCCCGCAGAGCACAATCAGTTGTCAATGATTTGAAGGGAGCATCCCCGAGCAGAGTTGTTTCTCTCCCCAGTGAAGTCGCCAAGCAGGGTTGCCTTTCCATTTCTCCAGCAGAACGGTTATCCCCAGTGGATTTGATTTCCGTTTCCAGCATTTATTTTGCTGAGACAATCCTGTGACTCCGGTTCATCCCCAGCAGAGTTGGCATTGCCTTCGGCATTTATTTTGCCAAGTGGTTTTCAGACCTGGTGTTCTCTGGCAGCTCGAGCCTGCATTAGCATTTGCATATATAGTCATAGCATTTATACAAGCATATAGTATTTCCACGCCATCTGGGCATCGCATTTTCAAACAAAACGCATAGCATTTACATGTCATATAGGGCATTGCATCATTATCAAGCATACGCATGTCGAAACATAGACCAGGATGGTTACCTATTGGATTTCGAATTTGTTCACCTGCAGAGTTGTTTGGTTCAGCTTCTCGACTTCCCCAGCGGAGTGATTCTTCATATTTGGTTGTTACGTCAGCATCGGAAAAAACAACAACAACAACGAAGATTGACATATATCAGACTTCTGAAGTTGCCCCCTTCGTCAGAATAGGTGCCAAGCAGTTCCATTCAGAATTCCCCAGGAGAATTGTCCTCAAGTTCGCAGTGAACTGTGACTTGATCAGATTTGATCCCATGAGAGAGATGGGAATCAAGTCGTTTGCTTTTCCGAAGCATTGTTTCAATACTTGTGGCGTTACACAGGTGTTGAAAAGGAGAAGAAAATTTATCATAAAATTGATCAGTTGTTGCCGTGACAACCAAACTTCAGTTTATTGGAAGTTATTCCTCAAGCAGTTTTGCAGTATATTCTTGCGGTTGGCAAATTTCAGGGTTCCATTTGTATTCAACCGTCGTCTACCTTGAATGTTTGAAGGCTGAGCGCTCTTCACCCATTCAGGTCGAAGCCGCTTGAATAGGGGCAGCTGTTGCACCCCAAAATTTGACCAACCGGGTCTCGTATCTGGCTCGATGTTTCGATGCATAATCGCATTCGCATCTGCATATTGCATACAATGCATTTTTCATTTGTTTTGGTTTTATTGGGATCACAGCTCTCGTCTCGTGTTTTAATCAGTTTTAATAGATAGAATCGTTTTTTTGGGATATTTCGGTGCCCGTTTATTTTTTACCGATTATTTTTGTTGCGCCCTCGCAGTGTTATGTGTCGATCGGTGCTTATTTTGCTCTTCTGGGATTTATTGTGATTTTTCTGGATTTTATTGGCTATTTTTAGATTTTTAATAGGTTTATAAATCATTTTTAGGTTTAATAGGATTTTTTAATAGTTTAATTCTTTTTTAATAGATTTTTTAATCATTTTAGATATTTTTAATAGTTTTAACTATTTTTAGCATTTTGTAGAATATTAATAGCATTTTTTCATTTTTGGAATATTAATAGGATTTTAATAGTTTTTAAATAGTTAATCGCTTTTAAAATCATTAGTGTAGAATATTAGTGAATTTTTCTTTTAGCATATTAAATAGTTTTGTTAATAGAAATTAATTGTTTTTAATTTTAGATATAGAATAATATAGATTTTATTTTTTAATAGGATTTTCTTTTAATAAATAATATAGTTTATTAGGAGTTTTTAGAATTAATTAGAATAATAATCAGAAATTTAATTCATTTAGTTGATTAGTAATTAGTGGTTAATCATTGTTCTTAATCCATTTCATTAATCCATTTCAGTTTAGTTTTTTATCATGTTCGTTTGGGCCAGGGGTGGAGGCCCAGTTTGAGTTTCTTTCAGCTATTGTTTTTGTCCAGAAAAAGGCTATTTTCGTCCAAGTCCAGGAACTGTCCAGCCAAGTCCAGTTTCTTCCAGCAAACTCCAGAAGGTTCTGGAAGGTTCCAGCAATTCTCTCAGTATAAAGAACCAAGCGCCACGTGTTAAGGGGAGGAGGGCCCACATTTCTTCATCACAGCACGCCACGTAGCCCTCCGTTCCTCTCCTCACTGCCACGCCTCACGCCACACGTCCACCATGCATGCGCCTCCTCCACTAACTCCCCCCACGTGGCATCACCATAGCGCCTCACCGTGAAATCTCACCGGCCGGCCTGCATGGCCGGCGGCCGCCGTACTTCACCGGAGAACGCCCCAGAATCCCCAGAACCCGATCGTCTTCATCTTCTTCCTCCCGTCTTCATCTTCGTGACCTCCACCAACCTCCATCATCAACCCTAAAACCCAGATTCATCTCATCTTCGTCCTCCTTCATCATCCTCAACAAACACCAGAAAGCCATCAGATCAAGAACACCTTCAACAATCGTCTCCAGATCCCGATCTATGTTCATCCTCCATCATCATGTTCATCACCTATCAACGATCTTCATCTCAGGTCCAGAAACATCCAACTCTCATCATCAGAATCATTACCCATCGAGAACCTCTTCAAGTTTTTTCCAGAAGAATAGTCATCGGATCTTCATCCGAGATCTTGTTCTTCATCAATATCTCCAGTAACTGCAAGATCTACACCCTCAAACCTCAAGATCCATCCGGTAACATCATCCCTTCCATTGTCCAGTTTTAAGTATCATCATCTGTGGATCGTCGTCAAGAATGGATCTTCAAAATTCCTCTGAGATTGCCGAGTTGTGGATTTTGGTGTCCGGATTGGTATTGACTGCGTTGTTGTTGTTAGTTTGTTGACGGTGAGATTCGTTTTGAGTATAGTTTGAGGATATTTGGTAGCGAGGATTCGTGAGGGAGACAAGATGAGAATGAAGGTCTTGAACGGAGATAGGGAGAGGAGAAGACGGCGGCGGCTGAGTAGGAAAGATTAGGGTTTTTTCAGAATGGAGATGGAGAAAGGGAGAAGGAGAGGATGGGTCGGTGGGCTGGACTCAGGCCCAACATTTTTTTTTTGGCGGACGCCTTCCCTCATTTTTTTTTCTAACGAAAATGGGCTGGGCCCAATGCGTTTTTGCCAGACACACTCCATCCCCAGTTCAGTTTCACCCCCCCGTGTTTGCTGAAGGAACCTGGGCTGGGCCCAATTCCTTTGTGTCTTTTTCATTTTTTTTTCTTGTACATACCCCCTGTAACTGTAACACCCTCCCTTTGTATTTTGTTTAGAATGAAAAAAATATTAAAAGAAAGAGAAAAAGAATTTGAAGAGAAAAAGAAAAATAGAAAAAAGAAATATTGAAAAGAAATATATTTGAGAATAGAAAAAGAAAGAGAATATATTTGAAAATAGAAAAAGAAAGATAAATAGAAAAGAAATATAGAAAAAGAAAAAGAAAGTGAAAAACAAATAGAAAAGAATATTATGAAAAAATTGTGAAAAAGAAAATAGAAAAGAAATATGGAGAAAAATATTGTGAAAAATATGGAGAAAAATATTGTGAAAAAATAGAGAAAAATATGGAGAAAAACATTTGAAAAATATTGTGAAAAAATACAGAAAAGTGTGAGAAATATTTTTGAAAGAAAAAAGAAGAAAATAGTTGGAAATAGCAAAAAATATTAGATGTAATATTTTTTAGGATTTATTTTCTTTTTAAGGATAGTTTAGAAGCCCACTTGTTAGGGGGCTATTTTTCATTCAATTTCTTAGGATAGAATAGGATAGCGTTTCCTAGGAGATTATTTTTCAGTATGCAAGCATTGTAATCATTTTTCAGAGATTAATAAAACGAGATTTGAGCTGTGGTCCCGAAGTAGCCGAACTACAGCTGCTCTGATTCTTCGTACCAGACGAAGATATGTAGGCATAGGATGCGATATCCTAGCGAGCACACTAACGACTGACTTTTGTTCTCTCGCGGCTGTGCGATCGAGACTTTCCCGCTGACGATTAATTGTAACCCTTTTTTCTCTTGCCCGAGTGCACTTGAGACCAAACCGTAGTTTTGCCCATAGGTTCCCGACCCTGTGAAACCAGTTGTTTTTCTCACTGCTGTGTGAGAATGTTTTGTTTAGCCGTAGTTAGTCTGAACTACGTAAAGCTCTGATCTTCCATGCAGTGGAAGTACGTAGGCACAAGACGCGAGGTCTTGGCGAGCCATTTTCCCTGTAGTCCCGAACTACGTTGACTCTGACTTTCTCTCTTGAGAATACGTAGGCATAGAGTGCGACGCTCTATCGAGTCAATTCCCTTCCGTTTAGATTTAGCAGCCGTAGATAGATTGTTTTGCATCCAGTAGACAACCCAAGCAAGCGTGGATCCCGTCGAGTACGACGGACGTGAGGGGTGCTAATACCTTCCCCTTGCGTAACCGACTCCCGAACCCCGGTTTTGGTTGCGATGACCATACCTTTTCCCCGTTTTTTGCGAGGTTTACTTCGAGCGTTTCCTTTCCCGCTCTGAGGGATAAATAACGCACGGTGGCGACTCTTCTGTCAGCCGGCGCCGATTTTCGCAGTAACGACAGGATTCCCTAGTGGACCATTTGCTTTTACTACCACACAGGTAGAATTGATGGATATGGAGCTAGATTTCTTTTGGGGAACTTTAACCGGAAACTACCACCCTGAACCAAATAACATGAATAATGATGAGATCCATAATCCTGCTCTCCGTTACTTCCATAAATTCCTTGCCCACACCTTCTTTGGAAAAGAAGAAAACATTACCGGAGTATCTAAAGATGAAATATTTATTATGTCATGTTTCACTAATGGACAGCCTGTTAATGGTGTACCTTTCATGATGCAAACCTTCACCCGTATCCAAGAAGAACCTGAATTACCTATATTAGTAGGAGGTCTTGTAACCATGATTGCTGATGCCATAGGACTTAGGTACCAACTGCACAGGTGCAACCGTCTAGGAACAACCCGCCCTATGAATCTTAATTTCTGCTTCAATAGACATATCATAAGGAATTTAGGACATCCACCTTTTGAGTACCTAATCCGGAACGAAGTAGTAACCCTGTTCACATTGCCTAACCATGCTAGAGTAAGTGTTCACAATAAGGATAACTGGCTTTATGAGTTAAACCCACCTGATTATCCATCTACTCCTGAAACACCTCAGTCTTACAAGATAAAAGATGATATAATGACCAATGTCGAAACTGACCCTGAGACACCTCCTGGTTACCATGACATTGACCACACTGAAGAAGTACATGAAACCCCTGAAGTGAATCAAGGAGATTATGCTAACAACTTACAAAACATCATGAACACTCTCAATGCTTACCAAACTGACATTAATTTATTTAAAGAAGACATTAAGAGCATGCGATTGGACATTATAGGATTGACTGACATAACCTGCGAACAATTCTATCACTTGAACTCCGCCATCGAAGACTTGAAGAAACGCTTTTGAAAATGCTATAAGTGATTTAGTTTATTTTTCTCATTGTTTTCGTTTCTAGTTAGATTTATTTTTCGCAACAATTTCATACCGTAATTTCCGTTTATGTAACTTCATTTTCAATTACTTTATGCAATGCACCTTTAATTCCAAAATTCCTCCATTTTTAGCAATTTATATATTTTTCATTCTATGTACTGTTATGCTTGCATTATTTCATATTATATACAATCTCTCATGCCATGCAAGTTAGTATAGTACTGTGTTGAAATTATATACTATATGGTGTTTATAATTTAATATGAGTGTTAGTGAAGAAAATACATTATTATAAAATATGTGAATTAAGTGAGAAAATGTTTTTCTGGAAATTATTCAACGAAGCGTGCCCTCACGGTCGTCATACCCATCTCACGATCGTGACGTGCTTAAATAGCGTGTCACGACCGTCACACCCCTGTCACGACCGTGACAAATCCCTATTTCAGGAATCGTGAGAAACAGAATTGTTTCTCTTCGTGCCTCTTCTTCTTCTTCCTCCATAACTTCCTCAAAACTACCCATTTTCTCCATAACCTCCGTAACCTCCCCATTACCAACTTTAAACCCCATTAACCCCCCATTATCATAACCTATCACATTCTCACTCTCCATTATTTATCCCAAATCAATATTTCTTTCATTTTACCATTTTTTTTTCACAAAACATCAAAAATCTTCATTCTTCACTCTAAGCTCTTGCATGCAATGGATCCTATTACTTTTAGAGAAGGTGATGCTGGAGAAACTCAGAGAGAACGTTTTCTCCGATTCCAAAACCGCGGTGTGCAACCTACACGTTACATTGACACTGTCTGTTTGAGGGAACTCAGAATGCTTGCCAGTGTTACAAGCCTGCTTCAAAAAGTCGGTTTGTGGGATCTTTGCAGTCAACCTCAGCCCACATTCGAGCTTCTGACACTGGAGTTCTTAAGCTTATTCAGTTACATCACCGGTACCGGTTCTCAGAGTCAGCTCACCGGTGTCGCCAAATTCAGATTGCATGGCCAAGAGTTCAACATTTCGCAAACCAGGATAGCCGAGTTGTTAGGCTTCGATCACAGAACTGAAGCTCACCGTCGCGTGCCCGATAATTTTAGTGAACAAGCTTTCACTCTATGGCACGACTTAACCAACACCCGTGCATCAGCCTTCCAAAGCCTCAACGCTACCCACATTCACAACCCGGCAATCCGCTATTTCCACCGTGTCATATGCAACACCATCTTCGCTCGAGAAAGCAACCATAAGCTCAACTCCAAGGAGCTTCTATTCTTACATTGCGCTCTTAATGACGAGCCGATCAACGCTGCCCCTTTCATGCTTTATCATATCCAGGCCATTGCACACAGAGGCTCCACCCCGTTCTTCATAGGCGGCATTGTCACCACCCTCGCCATTCAGTTGGGGCTTGGTGACTTGGTCGTTAATCAGCCTCACCTAGCCGCAGAATTCCTCACCAAGAGTTATTGCAGGTCCGCTCACCTGATTGCGCAGCGAGAGGATGGCAGGTATAGCCCTGTTTTCCATGGCACCATTTTCCATCATATCATTCTGTCGTCCCGCGACCGCATCGATCCATCCAGCCGAGCCAACTGGCTCTTTGTTTTACCTGTTGCTGCCGATCACGTCCCTATTCATGATGATCAGGCAGACCCTGCAGCGGATGAGATGCAGGACGCTATGGATGCAGCTGAGCCTGTCCAGGATATACCAGAGACATCTACCCGACAGCCCCCTGCTCCCGAAATCACACTTGAGGAAGTCCTCCGTGCGATTAATCAGCAGAACCAGATGAACGCCGCACTGGAGCGAAGGCAGAAGGAGCAGTATGATGCTTTACTCAGCACTATTGCAACAAACCAGGAAGCTACTAATGAGAAGTTTGGAGAAATTTTCAGCGAGCTAGAAGCCCTCCGCATTAGCATCACTGCTGCCTCCGGCACCGGTTCTGATCCTGAAGCGACTCCTTCCAGACGCCGCTCCCGCACCAGAGGCCGAGCCCGCGGTCCTCAGCAGCCATAGTTTTAGTTTGCTTATGTTTGTTTTTCGTTTTTGTCGTTGTACTGTACTTTTACCGCATTTATATCACAACATTGAGGACAATGTCTGATATAGTGTGGGAGAGGTACCTTTCATTTCCGCATTTTCCCTTTTTCGCACGTTTCCATTTCGTTGTATTTTCAATTCCGTTGTATTTCTTTTCGCAAGTTAATGAAATGAGCAAATCTTTGTGTTATTTTCTTTAATTTCGAACTTTCCCCGATTATTTAGCTATACCAGAAAAAATCTTTAATTATTCGCATTACCCTAATTACCTACGGAATCATAATTAGGAAGCCGAGAACGATTAAACAAGACCAATACAATCTTGACATCTTTGACTCCCTACTTAAGCAATTCCATCCCGATTACCATTACGAGTACACTTTTAGTTTCAGTTCAAAAGTAACCCCTAGTAGTTTATACTAGCAGTCAGCACCGTCTGAACACAAACCACGTGGGGAGCCGATGAATATAAGCGTTTGATGCCTTATCAATAATGATCCTTCATATCTCGATGCAAAATGAAAAGAAATTGCACCAAAGTACACTGTCGCATATAAGAAACGAGAAATATGAGAAGGAGCCCGTTGCAAGTTGGTTCAGAGGTACTGGTTCTGAACTCGGTAGGGCGTGCTACGGCTCGATCCCCCACAACCTCCAAATCGGATAAAATATGTAGGGTTACCACACTCGTGTACCAGACCCCGTGCTCAAAAAGGATCAAAGTCGCTAACCGGCTACTCCACTACGTGCGTGCTAAGGCAAAGGGCTTAATGTGATTGCACTAGAATGAAACCGGGCGAAATAAGATCGGAAAACTCCAGGTGAAATCGTAATGTAATTGCCGATTGTTTCGTTTAACGGGAAGTCGACGACATAGCTTGTTGCTTGTGTCATTAGTGTATCGGTAGTGTTCTATCAAAGTACCGAATTATCCGACAAAACGATCCCTCGTACGGTTTGTTATGAGTATGCGTGAATAAAATCTTGTCCGCCAATTTTCAACCGACTATTTGCTTGAGGACAAGCAAAGGTTTAAGTTTGGGGAAGTTTGATAACGAGAAAACGCATCGATTATATTGCTAGGTTTCATTAACGTTTTATCGCATATTCACCGTTTTAACACTCGATTTCTCGAGTTTTTCTTACCATTTTGCAGGTACATTATTATATGGAGCTAAATCATGAATTAAGAGCAAAAGGAATAAAAGAAACCATAAAGAGATGAAGAAATGAAGAAGCCTGCAAAAGACTGCATAATTTGTTGCAGCCACGGCCGTCACAAGGGTGTCACGACCGTGACACCCCAATTTGAGCCATCACGACCGTAAGAGAGTGGTCACGACCGTGACACTTAAAAACCACAAGTTACGAACGTGAAGACCTTGTCACGACCGTGACAAGGGTAAAATTAGGTTTTTGACTCAGACTACGTCAAGGCATTACGTGAAGACCATTTCTCCTATTCTGTTGCCACGTTCCTGCATTCCTTCCACAAATTCAGCAAGACCCATGCAACAAAGGTCCAAAAATCCAGCCCATTAAGGATTCTATAAATAGTACAAGTTCTATGAACAAAGGGGACAGAGCATTTTTTATTCAAATTCCTGCCGAAGCTCTGCCGAACTGTATTACGAACCAGCCTTTCTATTCCTGCATTATTTAGTTTTCTGTTTCGTTTTTTATTGTATCCAAACCCGCCATATAACAATTTCCAACATCAGGAAATTGTTATACATTTATTTGTTTCTAAACCTTCAGCATTCGTTTATTTTCAATTTCCGCCAACTCCAAGCTTTCCGGTCTTTGGAAGAAGGAGTCTGCTCGAATATTTGTTAACCAGGTTTTTCATTATATTGCAATTTAATTTAATTATAATGTTTATTTATTTTTCTGCCATGAGTACGTTATTATTAAATTTTCTGTCTCTGTCTGGTTCAACATCGATGAGTAGCTAAACACCTTAGGGTGGTATGTAGTTATAACAAACTTAACCGGTAAAATATAACCATAGGCTAAAAATAACTAATCACTTAACATTCTGGCTGATACTTTTTAATTGAAATAGACCTTTTCGTTACGAGAGTAAGAAAAGAGTATTAGGTTAGGTCAAGACCACGAGAGTGTGAGATTTTAACCAGATAGCTAAAGTTAGGCATTTAAATTAAACACAGCGAGAGCGCTTTAAGATAAATTAGAATTACTTAGTTTCCAAAAATTACCTCTAAACACTTATGGGCTAGCGAGAGCAGGCATAGGGCTTTAGGGATAAGATCTGATATAAGACCACGAGAGTGTGAGTTGAGGGTATTTAAACTGGTAATCTCTACCGAATAGATTAAGTGAACACCTTTATAAGCCTAGGTTAGATTGACCCACCTAAGTTAGTATAATTACATACCGACCGCCTTAATATTACTTTATTAAAACTTAAATTTAATTCCGCCTTTAATAGTCTTAAAAACCAACAAAAAATCGTGACAACCATTCGCCTTAGCTAAACTAGAAGTTCATCTAGCACTAAGTAACCATAGAATCCCTGTGGATAGATAATCTTAAATATTACTTCGATAGGCTGTGCACTTGCAGTAAGATACCGCTAGACGCATAAGTAGACACGTCTTTAGCCCATCAAGTTTTTGGCGCCGTTGTCGGGGATTCCTTAATTTAGTTACTAGTGCATTTAGGTAGCATTGTCTAGACTAAGGTATCAACTATTTAATTTAATCTAATCTCCGAGTGTATGCCAAGTACTCGCTCTAAAAGCGAAGACTTGCAACCTCTAATCCCTGAATCGGAACGCTTCTTACACGTAAGAAGACGTATATTCGATTTCGAAAATAATTACAATATTCCAGATCTTCAATTAGATCCGCCTAAACCAGTCGTAAAATCAAAGGACGCAGAGATGGCTGAAGAACAGACTCATCCACTCAAGTATTACGCTAATCCTTCGCAAGCTGAACCGCATTCAAGCATTGCAGCGCCGGCTATCAACCGAAATGATTTCGAACTAAAACCTTCGTTGATATCAGCCGTGCAACAAAATCAATTCGCCGGAAATCCTACCGAGGATCCGAATCTTCATCTTTCGATCTTTGTGCAATATGCAGATACCGTAAAAGCCAATGGAGTTACCCAAGAAGCTATTAGACTACGTTTATTTCCTTTTTCGCTTCGAGACAGAGCAAGAGCTTGGCTTCAATCTCTGCCTTCGAACTCAGTAACTACGTGGGAAGAACTTAAGAGAGTTTTCTTGAATAGGTATTTTCCACCTAGCAAGACAGCTATGCTGAGAGCTCAGACCAACGGATTTAAGCAAAGAGAAAGTGAATCATTATTCGAAGCTTGGGAACGCTATAAGGATCTACTGAGACTTTGTCCACATCATGGATTAATAGAATGGATGGTCATCCATACCTTCTATAATGGACTCTTGTACAATACAAGAATGACAATTGACGCTGCCGCGGGTGGTGCATTGATGGACAAAGAATATAATGACGCCTATGCACTTATCGAAAGTATGGCTCAAAATCATTACCTTTGGGGAAGCGAGAGAGTCGCAACTGAGAAACCAACAAAGGGAGGTATGTACGAAGTAAGTAGTATGGACCAAGTCAATGCGAAGTTTGACCAACTAAGCCAAAAGATCGATAACTTGGCCATAACACCTACAGCCACCGTGGCTGCAGTAACACCTAACTGTGAGTTATGTGGAGTCCCAGGACACGAAGTTTCTGATTGTCAACTATTGGCAGGAACTCCCACTGATCAAGTGAATTATGCTCAAGGAAACCCTTACTCAAACACATACAACCCAGGTTGGAAGAATCATCCGAACTTCTCCTATAAGAATAACAATGCTTATTACGCACCAGGTCAAGCACCAGCTACATCACCAGGATATCAAAAGACTGCTCCTAATATCCCTAGAAAATCGAACCTTGAATTGATGATGGAGAACTTTATAGCTAACCAATCTCAAACAAACAAGGACTTCTTAAACCAAAACATTCACACTAGTGAGCAGATTAAACAATTAGTGAGCAAAGTAGATGCATTAGCTACACATAACAAAATGCTCGAAACTCAGATTTCACAAGTAGCTCAACAACAAGCACCTACTGCTGCACCAGCTGGAGTATTCCCTGGACAACCTCAACCTAATCCGAAAGGACATGCTAACGCTGTAATATTAAGAAGTGGCAAGGAACTTGACGGACCTACCGATCCAAGACTTGACAATCCAGCCATGTACCAAAAACCGGATAAACCGACTGAAGTGGTGAATGATCCAGAAGAAAAGGAAGATGACAATCGAGAGGTAGTGGAGAAAGAACAACCTTATGTGCCTCCACCACCCTATAAACCACCAATTCCGTACCCTCAAAGATTAATAAATTCCAAGACGACGGGTCAATTTAAGAAATTTGTCGAACTTCTGAAACAGTTGAATATTACTATTCCGTTTACAGAAGCAATTACCCAAATACCCTCGTATGCTAAGTTTTTAAAAGAAATCTTATCCAATAAGAAAAAGATAGAGGATAACGGAACAGTTACACTTACTGCCGAGTGTAGCGCCATAATTCAGAATAAAATGCCTCCTAAGCTAAAAGATCCAGGAAGTTTCTCTATACCCTGTGTAATAGGAAAATTCGTCATTGACAAAGCTCTATGCGATTTAGGAGCCAGTATCAGTGTTATGCCCTTAACGATTTGCAAAAGGCTAGACATGGGAGACCTAAGACCAACTAAAATGTCTGTTCAACTAGCCGATCGCTCTGTTAAATATCCTGTAGGCATACTAGAAAACGTCCCAGTACGTATAGGACAATTCTACATCCCTACTGATTTTATAATCACGGACATCTCTGAAGACTCCACTACACCTATCATACTAGGAAGACCATTCTTAGCTACCGCCGGAGCTATAATAGACGTAAAAAGAGGAAAGCTAACCTTTGAAGTAGGTGAAGAGAAAGTTGAATTTGTTTTAACACAATTCTTACAATCACCAGCTATAGAGGATACATGTTATCTATTGGACGTAATTGACGAATGTGTAAGAGAAATGGAACTGAAAGAGACCACTTATTCTGAAATAATGAAAATTCAAATCCCTCCGATTTTCGAAGATGATAATTGGAGAAAACCGTATCAGAATGATAGTCTAAGCGAAAGTTTAGCACTTACACCGGATCCCATGCCAAGTAAAGATAAACCTACATTAGGATTAAAAACTTTACCTCATAACCTAAGGTACGAATTCTTAGACGTTGAATGTAAAAAACCAGTTATAGTAAATTCCAGTTTAGGAACTATAGAAACAAAGAAACTTTTAGATGTCTTGAAGAAATATCCAACTGCATTAGGATATAACATATCTGATCTCAAAGGAATATGTCCTTCAGTTTGTATGCATCGTATTCTGCTAGAAGAAGATTGCAGAACCTCCAGAGAATCTCAAAGAAGAATTAACCCAACCCTTAGCACTGTAGTAAAAGAAGAAGTTAAGAAATTATTAGATGCCGGGATAATATATCCAATCTCTGATAGTGAATGGGTTAGTCCAATACATGTAGTGCCAAAGAAAGGAGGTATCACTGTTGTGAAAAACGCTCAAGGCGAATCGATATCGCAAAGAGTAGTGACGGGATATAGAGTGTGCATAGATTATCGTAAACTAAACAAAGCCACTCGAAAAGATCATTTCCCACTACCTTTCATAGATCAAATGTTAGAACGATTAGCCAAGCATTCTTACTTCTGTTATCTTGACGGTTACTCAGGATTTTTCCAAATCCCTATCCATCCTGATGATCAAGAGAAGACTACATTCACATGTCCTTATGGAACGTTCGCTTATAGGCGAATGCCCTTTGGATTATGCAACGCTCCTGCAACCTTTCAAAGATGTATGATGTCAATCTTCGCAGATTTTATAGACAACATCATGGAAGTGTTCATGGACGACTTCTCTGTATGCGGGCAAAGTTTTGAAGGATGCTTATCGAACTTAGAAATGGTGTTAGAAAGATGTGTAAAAGTAAATCTCGTGCTTAACTGGGAGAAATGTCATTTTATGGTCAACGAAGGAATAGTATTAGGTCATGTAATATCCGACAAGGGAATTGAAGTTGATAAAGCTAAGATTGAAGTAATAAAAGATCTTCAACCCCCTAAAACCGTTCGAGAAATACGAAGCTTTTTAGGACACGCCGGTTTTTACCGACGATTCATCAAAGATTTCTAAAAAATCACTAAACCTCTTACTGGTTTATTAATGAAAGACGCTGAGTTCATATTCAATGAAGATTGTCTTAAAGCATTCGAAACTCTAAAAGCAGCCCTCATCACCGCACCAATCATGCAACCCCCTGGCTGGAGATTACCTTTTGAAATCATGTGCGATGCGAGTGACTATGTTGTAGGCGCAGTTCTAGGCCAGAGAAAGGAAAAGAAACTTCATGCGATTTACTATGCCAGTAGAACCTTAGATTCTGCCCAGATGAACTACGCTACTACCGAAAAAGAATTGTTAGCAGTTGTCTTTGCGCTTGACAAATTCCGTTCTTACCTAGTTGGAGCGAAAATAATCATTTACACAGACCATGCTGCTATCCGATATCTATTAACTAAGAAAGATGCTAAACCAAGACTCTTAAGATGGATTTTACTCTTACAAGAGTTTGATCTAGAAATAAAAGATAAGAAAGGTACTGAGAACGTCGTAGCGGACCATTTATCTAGAATAGAAGGTATTAAACCCGAACAAGTGCCGATTAACGATGATTTTCCGTATGAACAGCTGATAGCACAAATAGGAAGCGACCTAGCTCAGTTAGATATAAATGAACCAGAATCCGTGGAAACAATCCAGACAACTGTAGGACTGCCATGGTACGCTGACATTGTCAACTACCTAGCCGCAGGAGCTCTTCCACCCGATCTAACCTATCAGCAGAAAAAGAAATTCTTTCATAATCTGAAACATTACTATTGGGATGAACCATTATTGTTCAAAAGAGGACCAGATGGAATCTTTCGCCGATGTATTCCCGAAGAAGAAATAGAAGATGTCATTGCTCAATGCCATTCATCTCCTTATGGTGGACATGCAAGCACTTCCAAGACTTGTGCAAAAATCTTGCAAGCCGGCTTATTCTGGCCTAATCTATGGAAGGATGTCCACATCGCTGTTATAAATTGCGATCGGTGTCAACGCACTGGCAATATTTCGAGAAGAGATGAAATGCCTCAAAAAGGAATTTTAGAAGTAGAAATCTTTGACGTCTGGGGAATAGATTTCATGGGACCATTCCCATCATCTTTCGGTAATAATTACATACTCGTAGCTGTTGATTATGTTTCGAAATGGATTGAAGCCATAGCTTCTCCTACAAACGATACACGAGTAGTAATAAAGCTTTTCAAAAATATAATCTTTCCCAGATTTGGTGTGCCTAGACTCGTCATAAGTGACGGTGGCTCGCACTTCATTTCAAAAATCTTTGACAAATTACTATCTAAATATGGAGTAAGACACCGTGTGGCTACACCATATCACCCACAAACAAGTGGACAAGTCGAAGTCTCAAACAGAGAAATTAAACAAATCTTAGAAAAGACTGTCGCCATATCTCGGAAAGATTGGTCATCTAAACTTAATGAAGCTTTATGGGCTTATAGGACCGCTTACAAGACACCCATAGGTACTACACCTTTCAAACTAGTTTATGGAAAATCTTGTCACCTCCCAGTAGAACTAGAACACAAAGCTTATTGGGCGATCAGAACTCTCAATATAAACTATAATGCTGCAGGAGAAAAGCGAATCCTAGATATTAACGAATTAGAAGAATTAAGGTTAGATGCATATGAGAATGCTAAGATATATAAAGAAAGAACTAAGCGATGGCATGATAAACGCCTATCTAGGAAAGAATTTAGTGTGGGAGACGTTGTACTCCTCTTTAATTCAAGACTTAGGCTCTTTCCTGGAAAATTAAAATCTAGATGGTCAGGACCCTTTGAAATAACTAAAGTATTCCCGAGTGGAGCAATAGAAATTAAGGGTAGGAATAGTGAACCATTCATAGTAAACGGACAACGTTTAAAACATTATCATAAAGTTGAAAATAGAGATTATGCGAATAATCTAAAGCTTTTAGAATTGTCCACTAATTCCCCTGATTAATCTAAACCTAAGCATTACGTCAGGCTTTTGACGATAAAAACAGCGCTTAGTGGGAGGCAACCCATTTACTTATTTAATTATTTAAACTATTCTTTTCTTTTAGCATATTGTTATTTATCGTTTTACTATTTGTTTAATTGTTTTGTCATTTTATAGTTTTATTTTATATTACTATTATTGCCATTACATTATGCATTTCATTTTCTTATTTTTATCTTAAATCACTTTTTACAGATTTTCTAAAGTCTTTTCCACTTTCCTTCTTCCCCTGATTTGTGTCCCCCATATTTGCACTGACCATGGCTAACCAACCAATTAACCATATGGAAACCAAATTTAGAGGTAGGAACCAAAGAATGAAGTTTGAAGAGTTATCACAGAGGCAAATGGATTTGACCCTGTACCCGGATGATAAGACTATGGAAACCCTAGGTATACATGATAGTGTCATGTACTTGTTAAACCGACTCGGATGGGAGAATGCATTGATCCAACATAAGTTTGTGACTTACCGCGAGCTCACACTTGAGTTCCTTAGCTCCTTAATTTACCTACCTGAGCGCGGTTTTGGATTTAGGAAAGGATTTATTAGTTTCCGCCTATTTGGAATAGAATATGACTTTAACCATAAAGAACTAGCTGACTTGTTAGGATTTGTTGCACCCCAAAATTTGACCAACCGGGTCTCGTATCTGGCTCGATGTTTCGACGCATAATCGCATTCGCATCTGCATATTGCATACAATGCATTTTTCATTTGTTTTGGTTTTATTGGGATCACAGCTCTCGTCTCGTGTTTTAATCAGTTTTAATAGATAGAATCGTTTTTTTGGGATATTTCGGTGCCCGTTTATTTTTTACCGATTATTTTTGTTGCGCCCTCGCAGTGTTATGTGTCGATCGGTGCTTATTTTGCTCTTCTGGGATTTATTGTGATTTTTCTGGATTTTATTGGCTATTTTTAGATTTTTAATAGGTTTATAAATCATTTTTAGGTTTAATAGGATTTTTTAATAGTTTAATTCTTTTTTAATAGATTTTTTTAATCATTTTAGATATTTTTAATAGTTTTAACTATTTTTAGCATTTTGTAGAATATTAATAGCATTTTTTCATTTTTGGAATATTAATAGGATTTTAATAGTTTTTAAATAGTTAATCGCTTTTAAAATCATTAGTGTAGAATATTAGTGAATTTTTCTTTTAGCATATTAAATAGTTTTGTTAATAGAAATTAATTGTTTTTAATTTTAGATATAGAATAATATAGATTTTATTTTTTAATAGGATTTTCTTTTAATAAATAATATAGTTTATTAGGAGTTTTTAGAATTAATTAGAATAATAATCAGAAATTTAATTCATTTAGTTGATTAGTAATTAGTGGTTAATCATTGTTCTTAATCCATTTCATTAATCCATTTCAGTTTAGTTTTTTATCATGTTCGTTTGGGCCAGGGGTGGAGGCCCAGTTTGAGTTTCTTTCAGCTATTGTTTTTGTCCAGAAAAAGGCTATTTTCGTCCAAGTCCAGGAACTGTACAGCCAAGTCCAGTTTCTTCCAGCAAACTCCAGAAGGTTCTGGAAGGTTCCAGCAATTCTCTCAGTATAAAGAACCAAGCGCCACGTGTTAAGGGGAGGAGGGCCCACATTTCTTCATCACAGCACGCCACGTAGCCCTCCGTTCCTCTCCTTACTGCCACGCCTCACGCCACACGTCCACCATGTATGCGCCTCCTCCACTAACTCCCCCCACGTGGCATCACCATAGCGCCTCACCGTGAAATCTCACCGGCCGGCCTGCATGGCCGGCGGCCGCCGTACTTCACCGGAGAACGCCCCAGAATCCCCAGAACCCGATCGTCTTCATCTTCTTCCTCCCGTCTTCATCTTCGTGACCTCTACCAACCTCCATCATCAACCCTAAAACCCAGATTCATCTCATCTTCGTCCTCCTTCATCATCCTCAACAAACACCAGAAAGCCATCAGATCAAGAACACCTTCAACAATCGTCTCCAGATCCCGATCTATGTTCATCCTCCATCATCATGTTCATCACCTATCAACGATCTTCATCTCAGGTCTAGAAACATCCAACTCTCATCATCAGAATCATTACCCATCGAGAACCTCTTCAAGTTTTTTCCAGAAGAATAGTCATCGGATCTTCATCCGAGATCTTGTTCTTCATCAATATCTCCAGTAACTGCAAGATCTACACCCTCAAACCTCAAGATCCATCCAGTAACATAATCCCTTCCATTGTCCAGTTTTAAGTATCATCATCTGTGGATCGTCGTCAAGAATGGATCTTCAAAATTCCTCTGAGATTGCCGAGTTGTGGATTTTGGTGTCCGGATTGGTATTGACTGCGTTGTTGTTGTTAGTTTGTTGACGGTGAGATTCGTTTTGAGTATAGTTTGAGGATATTTGGTAGCGAGGATTCGTGAGGGAGACAAGATGAGAATGAAGGTCTTGAACGGAGATAGGGAGAGGAGAAGACGGCGGCGGCTGAGTAGGAAAGATTAGGGTTTTTTCAGAATGGAGATGGAGAGAGGGAGAAGGAGAGGATGGGTTGGTGGGCTGGACTCAGGCCCAACATTTTTTTTTTGCGGACTCCTTCCCTCATTTTTTTTTCTAACGAAAATGGGCTGGGCCCAATGCGTTTTTTCCAGACACACTCCATCCCCAGTTCAGTTTCACCCCCCCGTGTTTGCTGAAGGAACCTGGGCTGGGCCCAATTCCTTTGTGTCTTTTTCATTTTTTTTTCTTGTACATACCCCCTATAACTGTAACACCCCCCTCCCTTTGTATTTTGTTTAGAATGAAAAAAATATTAAAAGAAAGAGAAAAAGAATTTGAAGAGAAAAAGAAAAATAGAAAAAAAAGAAATATTGAAAAGAAATATATTTGAGAATAGAAAAAGAAAGAGAATATATTTGAAAATAGAAAAAGAAAGATAAATAGAAAAGAAATATAGAAAAAGAAAAAGAAAGTGAAAAACAAATAGAAAAGAATATTATGAAAAAATTGTGAAAAAGAAAATAGAAAAGAAATATGGAGAAAAATATTGTGAAAAATATGGAGAAAAATATTGTGAAAAAATAGAGAAAAATATGGAGAAAAACATTTGAAAAATATTGTGAAAAAATACAGAAAAGTGTGAGAAATATTTTTGAAAGAAAAAAGAAGAAAATAGTTGGAAATAGCAAAAAATATTAGATGTAATATTTTTTAGGATTTATTTTCTTTTTAAGGATAGTTTAGAAGCCCACTTGTTAGGGGGCTATTTTTCATTCAATTTTTTAGGATAGAATAGGATAGCGTTTCCTAGGAGATTATTTTTCAGTATGCAAGCATTGTAATCATTTTTCAGAGATTAATAAAACGAGATTTGAGCTGTGGTCCCGAAGTAGCCGAACTACAGCTGCTCTGATTCTTCGTACCAGACGAAGATATGTAGGCATAGGATGCGATATCCTAGCGAGCACACTAACGACTGACTTTTGTTCTCTCGCGGCTGTGCGATCGAGACTTTCCCGCTGACGATTAATTGTAACCCTTTTTTCTCTTGCCCGAGTGCACTTGAGACCAAACCGTAGTTTTGCCCATAGGTTCCCGACCCTGTGAAACCAGTTGTTTTTCTCACTGCTGTGTGAGAATGTTTTGTTTAGCCGTAGTTAGTCTGAACTACGTAAAGCTCTGATCTTCCATGCAGTGGAAGTACGTAGGCACAAGACGCGAGGTCTTGGCGAGCCATTTTCCCTGTAGTCCCGAACTACGTTGACTCTGACTTTCTCTCTTGAGAATACGTAGGCATAGAGTGCGACGCTCTATCGAGTCAATTCCCTTCCGTTTAGATTTAGCAGCCGTAGATAGATTGTTTTGCATCCAGTAGACAACCCAAGCAAGCGTGGATCCCGTCGAGTACGACGGACGTGAGGGGTGCTAATACCTTCCCCTTGCGTAACCGACTCCCGAACCCCGGTTTTGGTTGCGATGACCATACCTTTTCCCCGTTTTTTGCGAGGTTTACTTCGAGCGTTTCCTTTCCCGCTCTGAGGGATAAATAACGCACGGTGGCGACTCTTCTGTCAGCCAGCGCCGATTTTCGCAGTAGCGACAGCTGGCGACTCTGCTGGGGATGTGATAGTCTCCTAGGGATCCAACGTCCCGAAAGCGAGTCAGTTGTGGGATCCAACGTCCCCTAAGAGAGTCAATCCTAGCGTTTGTTTGCTTGTCTATTGATGTTTATTATCTGTTGCTGTTGGGGTGTTACGGGTGTTCTATGATTGAGAGGAGCCGGACCTGGGCTTGAGTGCACCCTAGAATTAGAGTGGAAATTAGTGGGCGCGTGCTTGCTTTGCAGGCACTAGTGTCTCATGAAATCCACGCTCAGACGAGGTTCATCCGGTTGGCTTCACTTTCAACCCTTTGGGTTGAGACGGTTACTGGTTTGGTGGATTGTCGACTCTGGGAACCGATCATTTGGAAGTTAGCTAAGTGAGGCCTCTTCAAGACTTGATGATGCCACTCCTTCTGGGAATCGTATCGTCAGTTCTGAAAGTCTGTGACGCTGACGACCGCATAGGATGCCGTACCTTGTCAGATATAGGTCCACACCTGTGAGTGGGGGGGTTTTTTTTGTGCAGGAAACTTGACTTCTAACCTACCCGTTATTCTGGTCTTCTCTTCAGAGCAATCATGCTCCGTCAGCAGTACAGCAGTATTTAGATTGTGTGGAAGCTGTGATCCCGTGTTTGTTGCATTGCATTGCATTTGCATAGGCATCTTCGCATCATATTGCATGCCATTCGCCAGCTAGTCAGAGATCTGATCCAGCCGTTATTTTGATCCTGAAGGTGAATATTGAAGACGACCAAGGGGTTGAAGCAGAGTTAAAGCAGATTTGAGCAGAATCGAGCATCGAAGTCAGCTGAAGACCATTGGTAGCTATGTCAGAGAGCGGCTTCCAGTTTGTTGATACCTTGTCAGGTTTCACCGTGACGTCCAATCCTCTGTATGGATCTCCGCGCGACGAAAACTTTCCGCAAGTGAACAACCTTACTGCAGCTCAGCCTGTGCAGCCATCTATTGAAGACCAAGGTCTGCGTGAGCAGTTTGTTGTCTGAGGTGAACGTTCTCCTTCTGTTGATGTCTCAGACTACCAGGGTTTTGCATTCCCTGTGCCAAAGCCCCGAAGAGAGGTCCCGACAGCAAAGAATGAAGACCCATTAGCTCCCGTGTATGCTGAAAGGTTTCGTGCATTAGAGGAGAGATTCAAAGCCTTGAAAGGTAAGGACGCTGTTACTCCTAGTGCTGCAGATATGTGTCTGGTTCCTGGCCTAGTGTTGCCTCCGAAGTTCAGAATGCCGAGATTCGAAAGGTACAAAGGAGATAGTTGCCCGAAGCAACATTTGGTGATGTTCTGCCGAAGAATGACTTCATTTGTGCACAATGACAAACTGATGATTCATTGCTTTCAAGATAGTCTGACTAGGGCACCTCTGAGTTGGTATATGCAGTTAGAGCGTGATCAGATCCGATCATGGATGGACTTAGCCAATGCCTTCCTGAAGCAGTACGACTATAATCTTGACGAAGCTCCTATTCGCATGCAGCTGCAAGAATTATCTCAAGGGAACAATGAATCTTTCAGAAAGTATGTTCAGAGATGGAGAGAATTTGCTGGTAGAGTGCAACCACCGCTCCTAGACCAAGAGCTGAAAGGCATGTTCGTAAACTCCTTGCAGAGCCCGTACTTCGAAAGAATGCTTGGAACCGCACCAAATTTCACTGAGTTGGTAAGGACAGGAGAGCACATCGAGTATGGTGTAAAGACTGGAAGAATCCCGTATGTTTCAAAAGGTCAGGCCAGTGAAACTGAATCTCTCTATGGCTCTCAATCTGAAGATGAAGCTATGATCAATGCGGTCCTGACAGATGTTGGATATCCTCAAGTCGAGTCGGTGAAATCTGTTGGTTCTCCGTCTTCTCAGCGGTCAGTATCTTCTGTGTCTCGTTATTCTGAACAGCCAGCCGTACCTGGGGCACCTTATCAGGAATCTTATGTCGCTTCCATTGCAAAGCAGCAAACTCGTGGCCGAGGTTATCAGAATCAGTGTCAGAATCAGAATCGACCTCGTAACAACTTGGAACGAAGGAAAGCTCCTTTTCACCCAGTTCCGATGCCGTATAGCCAGTTGCTACCATCTTTGATCCAGAAGTCATTGGTGGAGCCGAAAGCTCTTAAGCCAGTCCCGGAACCTTACCCTCCTGGGTATAGTCCCCACGTTCAGTGTGGTTATCATGGTGGCTCACCGGGGCATTCGACGGAAGATTGTAAAGCATTTCAGGCGAAGGTACAGCAGTTGATTGATCAGGATCGCATTTCCTTTCGAGAAGGATTTCTGTTTGTTCATCCCAACCGCTCAGCTGTCTAAGCTCGTAGATTCAGAGGGTCTATTCCCCAGCAAAAGCCAGTGGTTCAGACAGGCAGGCGCCTCAGCTTTGGCAATTCTCAAGCCTTTTATATCATTTGCATTTGTAGTTTCTTTTTTCTGTTAGTTACTACCTACTTTTAAACATTGTATGTTTTGAATGGTGATAATAATAAAGTGACTATGCATTTTTCTGAATTAGTTATGTCGCTATCGCTCATTTACTGCACTGCACTGACACTTGCATTTTATTCACTCCACTTTACCCCTGTGACTAGCAAAGATAGGAGGGAGGATGATGAAACTGAAACTCATAACCGATGATCGTATGCCTTCAGATAAGACCGTACCGATGACGTACAAGGCATTGTTTCAAATTCCCCAAACACTGGAGATATAAGGAGTTAATCCCTTGTTAACCACTTTGAGCCGAGAAGTAGAAGTTTTTTCGGACTTATAAACCCTCACATCTTAACCCGGGGCAGGGTAGTTGTCAGTTAGCTTGACCGAGCATTCAAGTCTTACAGAGGAGTGTTGTCTTTCGAGGACCAATCAGTTTACACCTTTCAAGAGGTCAAATCTCACCAATCAGGAGTGAGACAGTTACAATCCTTTCGGAGCAATCAAGACAACCAGTGTCACACGACTTTGTTCCAAAAGAAAGAAAAAAGAAAGCCCACTAAGTAAAAAGAAAGAAAGGCTGAGAAAGCTAATACTTAGGCAAAAACCAGGGCATCCCGCTGGACTTCAAAAAGAAAAATCGAAAAGAACTCAAAATGAGTCAGTCCAGGCAAAAGTTAGGGAATCAAAAGAATGAAAAAGAGGGATTAAAAAGAAAATTTTCCCCAGCAAATCACAAAGTCGTGTACACAGACACCATAGCGAAGAAGGAGTAGCTATCACTCTAGAAGAGAAGCCTTGTGAGTTCCTTAATTGTAGGTTCTTACCATTCAACATACCTCTCGAAGAGGCGAGTGCTTGTGCCAGGTTAACTGAACCTTAGGATCGGAGAACGTCACGTAGACGGGGTGGGTACAAATCAAAATTTGAGCCAAGTATCCTTTGTTTCACGAACCGTGAACCCGACCACGATACAACCCTTAAAAGACCTAATTGAGGTAGGGTAAATCTGAAGCGCATTACGATAAGGTTGAGTAACCTGACTCCTTCTTGACTTGCTAGTCACATCCTTGTTGTATTTTTCACTGATCACGTAAGCACTACGTTTGAACTTTGGTTCATTCGTCACTCGCAATCATATGCATGTAAATGAGTGACAGCTCAAAACTTTTTCAAAATCTGCATAACCACTGCATTAAGATTACTATTCGTAGACAGACGATTCTAATTGCAGGTTAGTAGTTGGCATGAAAGAAATTCCACCAGGGAATAATCAAGCAGGACTGAGTAATTCAGCAGCCTGAACCAGAATGGTGTATGTTGTGAAGACCTGTGAATCAGGGGTATTATCTTCCGGTGAGTTCGGAATCAGTCAGTCTGAGGACAAGTCCTGAAGCTCCAGTTGATCAGGGGCATTTTGTTTGAGAAGCAGTTGATCAGAAGTGAGTCTTCTCGAGAGCCAATTAGGGGCAGTTATTCAGAGCGCTGAGATTTGAAAGCAGATGCTTCCAGTGGATAATCAGATCGGGTTAAGTCGCTAGAACGCTCATTCAGGGGCAAGTCACTGCAGAAGTGTTAATGGAGATTGAATTTTGTTGTCATACAGATACCGGGGCAAATATTCTCGGAGTATTCTCAAGGCAAGCTGTTCAGAACAAGTACTCCCAAGAGTTAGATTGGGGCGAGTTGAATTATACTGGGGCAAGTTGTGCAAGCCAGTCTTTTTATCCCCAGCTGAGTGTACTGGGGCAAGTTGTTCAAACCAGTCTGTTTATCCCCAGCCAGAGTTGAGTATCGGGGAATCATGCCTGAGCCTTTCAAAGGTCTTGTTGTCGTTGGATCATTATCCTGCAGTTTAAACCTGTTGCATGTCAGTAACCAGTCGTTTCCAAAGTCCAGTTCTCGCCTGGCAAACCGGTAACCAGTTCTCGTCTGGCCTACCCTATCGTAAGCATCAGTTCCCGTCTGGTGCAGTTTATTGTAAGCAGCAGTTCCCGTCTGGTGCAGTTTATTGGTAACCAGTTCTCGTCTGGTCACCGTTTCTTCGAGTGTTGTATCAGTTCTCGTCTGGTACATGTCGTCGCGTAACCAGTTCTCGCCTGGTCATCGTGTGTTTTAACCTATGTGTTATACCAGTTCTCATCTGGTGTACGTCAGCTTTCAGCCAGTTCTCGCCTGGTTGTCTTTTTCTCAGTCTGTTATCCCGTCAGCCCCGTCTGATGTCAAAACACAAAAATCAATTCTCGTCTGATAACCTATTTTCCTATCAGTTCTCGCCTGGTAGTCCACCCTGAATGCTAGTTCTCGTCTAGTATTTCTTATATCTTTCACTGTGTACATAATCCGTGTTTATCCTAAACCAGAAAAACAAAAAAACCTAAAGGTATCTGACACAGTATTTCCCAATGACTCGCATGTTGTCATGTTCCCCGATACGAAGCGACGGGTGCCAGCGCTCCAAGTAATGTTTGAATTCCTTGCGGATGTTATTAAATCAGAATTGCCACTCTTCAGCAGATGAAAGTCGCGTATTATCACCGGAAGAGTCAAGATTATATTGTTACCCCGTATCAGAGTAGGATCAGGAGGATCTTCAGCAGATTAAGATTGATATCCTTGATAGTAGGGGCATTTCCAGCAGTGTGCCGCGCGTAATCAACCTCAGTTTGGGTCAATCCCCGCAGAGCACAATCAGTTGTCAATGATTTGAAGGGAGCATCCCCGAGCAGAGTTGTTTCTCTCCCTAGTGAAGTCGCCAAGCAGGGTTGCCTTTCCATTTCTCCAGCAGAACGGTTATCCCCAGTGGATTTGATTTCCGTTTCCAGCATTTATTTTGCTGAGACAATCCTGTGACTCCGGTTCATCCCCAGCAGAGTTGGCATTGCCTTCGGCATTTATTTTGCCAAGTGGTTTTCAGACCTGGTGTTCTCTGGCAGCTCGAGCCTGCATTAGCATTTGCATATATAGTCATAGCATTTATACAAGCATATAGTATTTCCACGCCATCTGGGCATCGCATTTTCAAACAAAACGCATAGCATTTACATGTCATATAGGGCATTGCATCATTATCAAGCATACGCATGTCGAAACATAGACCAGGATGGTTACCTATTGGATTTCGAATTTGTTCACCTGCAGAGTTGTTTGGTTCAGCTTCTCGACTTCCCCAGCGGAGTGATTCTTCATATTTGGTTGTTACGTCAGCATCGGAAAAAACAACAACAACAACGAAGATTGACATATATCAGACTTCTGAAGCTGCCCCCTTCGTCAGAATAGGTGCCAAGCAGTTCCATTCAGAATTCCCCAGGAGAATTGTCCTCAAGTTCGCAGTGAACTGTGACTTGATCAGATTTGATCCCATGAGAGAGATGGGAATCAAGTCGTTTGCTTTTCCGAAGCATTGTTTCAATACTTGTGGCGTTACACAGGTGTTGAAAAGGAGAAGAAAATTTATCATAAAATTGATCAGTTGTTGCCGTGACAACCAAACTTCAGTTTATTGGAAGCTATTCCTCAAGCAGTTTTGCAGTATATTCTTGCGGTTGGCAAATTTCAGGGTTCCATTTGTATTCAACCGTCGTCTACCTTGAATGTTTGAAGGCTGAGCGCTCTTCACCCATTCAGGTCGAAGCCGCTTGAATAGGGGCAGCTGTTGCACCCCAAAATTTGACCAACCGGGTCTCGTATCTGGCTCGATGTTTCGACGCATAATCGCATTCGCATCTGCATATTGCATACAATGCATTTTTCATTTGTTTTGGTTTTATTGGGATCACAGCTCTCGTCTCGTGTTTTAATCAGTTTTAATAGATAGAATCGTTTTTTTGGGATATTTCGGTGCCCGTTTATTTTTTACCGATTATATTTGTTGCGCCCTCGCAGTGTTATGTGTCGATCGGTGCTTATTTTGCTCTTCTGGGATTTATTGTGATTTTTCTGGATTTTATTGGCTATTTTTAGATTTTTAATAAGTTTATAAATCATTTTTAGGTTTAATAGGATTTTTTAATAGTTTAATTCTTTTTTAATAGATTTTTTAATCATTTTAGATATTTTTAATAGTTTTAACTATTTTTAGCATTTTGTAGAATATTAATAGCATTTTTTCATTTTTGGAATATTAATAGGATTTTAATAGTTTTTAAATAGTTAATCGCTTTTAAAATCATTAGTGTAGAATATTAGTGAATTTTTCTTTTAGCATATTAAATAGTTTTGTTAATAGAAATTAATTGTTTTTAATTTTAGATATAGAATAATATAGATTTTATTTTTTAATAGGATTTTCTTTTAATAAATAATATAGTTTATTAGGAGTTTTTAGAATTAATTAGAATAATAATCAGAAATTTAATTCATTTAGTTGATTAGTAATTAGTGGTTAATCATTGTTCTTAATCCATTTCATTAATCCATTTCAGTTTAGTTTTTTATCATGTTCGTTTGGGCCAGGGGTGGAGGCCCAGTTTGAGTTTCTTTCAGCTATTGTTTTTGTCCAGAAAAAGGCTATTTTCGTCCAAGTCCAGGAACTGTCCAGCCAAGTCCAGTTTCTTCCAGCAAACTCCAGAAGGTTCTGGAAGGTTCCAGCAATTCTCTCAGTATAAAGAACCAAGCGCCACGTGTTAAGGGGAGGAGGGCCCACATTTCTTCATCACAGCACGCCACGTAGCCCTCCGTTCCTCTCCTCACTGCCACGCCTCACGCCACACGTCCACCATGCATGCGCCTCCTCCACTAACTCCCCCCACGTGGCATCACCATAGCGCCTCACCGTGAAATCTCACCGGCCGGCCTGCATGGCCGGCGACCGCCGTACTTCACCGGAGAACGCCCCAGAATCCCCAGAACCCGATCGTCTTCATCTTCTTCCTCCCGTCTTCATCTTTGTGACCTCCACCAACCTCCATCATCAACCCTAAAACCCAGATTCATCTCATCTTCATCCTCCTTCATCATCCTCAACAAACACCAGAAAGCCATCAGATCAAGAACACCTTCAACAATCGTCTCCAGATCCCGATCTATGTTCATCCTCCATCATCATGTTCATCACCTATCAACGATCTTCATCTCAGGTCCAGAAACATCCAACTCTCATCATCAGAATCATTACCCATCGAGAACCTCTTCAAGTTTTTTCCAGAAGAATAGTCATCGGATCTTCATCCGAGATCTTGTTCTTCATCAATATCTCCAGTAACTGCAAGATCTACACCCTCAAACCTCAAGATCCATCCGGTAACATAATCCCTTCCATTGTCCAGTTTTAAGTATCATCATCTGTGGATCGTCGTCAAGAATGGATCTTCAAAATTCCTCTGAGATTGCCGAGTTGTGGATTTTGGTGTCCGGATTGGTATTGACTGCGTTGTTATTGTTAGTTTGTTGACGGTGAGATTCGTTTTGAGTATAGTTTGAGGATATTTGGTAGCGAGGATTCGTGAGGGAGACAAGATGAGAATGAAGGTCTTGAACGGAGATAGGGAGAGGAGAAGACGGCGGCGGCTGAGTAGGAAAGATTAGGGTTTTTTCAGAATGGAGATGGAGAGAGGGAGAAGGAGAGGATGGGTCGGTGGGCTGGACTCAGGCCCAACATTTTTTTTTTTGGCGGACTCCTTCCCTCATTTTTTTTTTCTAACGAAAATGGGCTGGGCCCAATGCGTTTTTTCCAGACACACTCCATCCCCAGTTCAGTTTCACCCCCCCGTGTTTGCTGAAGGAACCTGGGCTGGGCCCAATTCCTTTGTGTCTTTTTCATTTTTTTTTCTTGTACATACCCCCTATAACTGTAACACCCCCCTCCCTTTGTATTTTGTTTAGAATGAAAAAAATATTAAAAGAAAGAGAAAAAGAATTTGAAGAGAAAAAGAAAAATAGAAAAAAAGAAATATTGAAAAGAAATATATTTGAGAATAGAAAAAGAAAGAGAATATATTTGAAAATAGAAAAAGAAAGATAAATAGAAAAGAAATATAGAAAAAGAAAAAGAAAGTGAAAAACAAATAGAAAAGAATATTATGAAAAAATTGTGAAAAAGAAAATAGAAAAGAAATATGGAGAAAAATATTGTGAAAAATATGGAGAAAAATATTGTGAAAAAATAGAGAAAAATATGGAGAAAAACATTTGAAAAATATTGTGAAAAAATACAGAAAAGTGTGAGAAATATTTTTGAAAGAAAAAAGAAGAAAATAGTTGGAAATAGCAAAAAATATTAGATGTAATATTTTTTAGGATTTATTTTCTTTTTAAGGATAGTTTAGAAGCCCACTTGTTAGGGGGCTATTTTTCATTCAATTTTTTAGGATAGAATAGGATAGCGTTTCCTAGGAGATTATTTTTCAGTATGCAAGCATTGTAATCATTTTTCAGAGATTAATAAAACGAGATTTGAGCTGTGGTCCCGAAGTAGCCGAACTACAGCTGCTCTGATTCTTCGTACCAGACGAAGATATGTAGGCATAGGATGCGATATCCTAGCGAGCACACTAACGACTGACTTTTGTTCTCTCGCGGCTGTGCGATCGAGACTTTCCCGCTGACGATTAATTGTAACCCTTTTTTCTCTTGCCCGAGTGCACTTGAGACCAAACCGTAGTTTTGCCCATAGGTTCCCGACCCTGTGAAACCAGTTGTTTTTCTCACTGCTGTGTGAGAATGTTTTGTTTAGCCGTAGTTAGTCTGAACTACGTAAAGCTCTGATCTTCCATGCAGTGGAAGTACGTAGGCACAAGACGCGAGGTCTTGGCGAGCCATTTTCCCTGTAGTCCCGAACTACGTTGACTCTGACTTTCTCTCTTGAGAATACGTAGGCATAGAGTGCGACGCTCTATCGAGTCAATTCCCTTCCGTTTAGATTTAGCAACCGTAGATAGATTGTTTTGCATCCAGTAGACAACCCAAGCAAGCGTGGATCCCGTCGAGTACGACGGACGTGAGGGGTGCTAATACCTTCCCCTTGCGTAACCGACTCCCGAACCCCGGTTTTGGTTGCGATGACCATACCTTTTCCCCGTTTTTTGCGAGGTTTACTTCGAGCGTTTCCTTTCCCGCTCTGAGGGATAAATAACGCACGGTGGCGACTCTTCTGTCAGCCGGCGCCGATTTTCGCAGTAGCGACAGGATTCCCTAGTGGACCATTTGCTTTTACTACCACACAGGTAGAATTGATGGATATGGAGCTAGATTTCTTTTGGGGAACTTTAACCGGAAACTACCACCCTGAACCAAATAACATGAATAATGATGAGATCCATAATCCTGCTCTCCGTTACTTCCATAAATTCCTTGCCCACACCTTCTTTGGAAAAGAAGAAAACATTACCGGAGTATCTAAAGATGAAATATTTATTATGTCATGTTTCACTAATGGACAGCCTGTTAATGGTGTACCTTTCATGATGCAAACCTTCACCCGTATCCAAGAAGAACCTGAATTACCTATATTAGTAGGAGGTCTTGTAACCATGATTGCTGATGCCATAGGACTTAGGTACCAACTGCACAGGTGCAACCGTCTAGGAACAACCCGCCCTATGAATCTTAATTTCTGCTTCAATAGACATATCATAAGGAATTTAGGACATCCACCTTTTGAGTACCTAATCCGGAACGAAGTAGTAACCCTGTTCACATTGCCTAACCATGCTAGAGTAAGTGTTCACAATAAGGATAACTGGCTTTATGAGTTAAACCCACCTGATTATCCATCTACTCCTGAAACACCTCAGTCTTACAAGATAAAAGATGATATAATGACCAATGTCGAAACTGACCCTGAGACACCTCCTGGTTACCATGACATTGACCACACTGAAGAAGTACATGAAACCCCTGAAGTGAATCAAGGAGATTATGCTAACAACTTACAAAACATCATGAACACTCTCAATACTTACCAAACTGACATTAATTTATTTAAAGAAGACATTAAGAGCATGCGATTGGACATTATAGGATTGACTGACATAACCTGCGAACAATTCTATCACTTGAACTCCGCCATCGAAGACTTGAAGAAACGCTTTTGAAAATGCTATAAGTGATTTAGTTTATTTTTCTCATTGTTTTCGTTTCTAGTTAGATTTATTTTTCGCAACAATTTCATACCGTAATTTCCGTTTATGTAACTTCATTTTCAATTACTTTATGCAATGCACCTTTAATTCCAAAATTCCTCCATTTTTAGCAATTTATATATTTTTCATTCTATGTACTGTTATGCTTGCATTATTTCATATTATATACAATCTCTCATGCCATGCAAGTTAGTATAGTACTGTGTTGAAATTATATACTATATGGTGTTTATAATTTAATATGAGTGTTAGTGAAGAAAATACATTATTATAAAATATGTGAATTAAGTGAGAAAATGTTTTTCTGGAAATTATTCAACGAAGCGTGCCCTCACGGTCGTCATACCCATCTCACGATCGTGACGTGCTTAAATAGCGTGTCACGACCGTCACACCCCTGTCACGACCGTGACAAATCCCTATTTCAGGAATCGTGAGAAACAGAATTGTTTCTCTTCGTGCCTCTTCTTCTTCTTCCTCCATAACTTCCTCAAAACTACCCATTTTCTCCATAACCTCCGTAACCTCCCCATTACCAACTTTAAACCCCATTAACCCCCCATTATCATAACCTATCACATTCTCACTCTCCATTATTTATCCCAAATCAATATTTCTTTCATTTTACCATTTTTTTTCACAAAACATCAAAAATCTTCATTCTTCACTCTAAGCTCTTGCATGCAATGGATCCTATTACTTTTAGAGAAGGTGATGCTGGAGAAACTCAGAGAGAACGTTTTCTCCGATTCCAAAACCGCGGTGTGCAACCTACACGTTACATTGACACTGTCTGTTTGAGGGAACTCAGAATGCTTGCCAGTGTTACAAGCCTGCTTCAAAAAGTCGGTTTGTGGGATCTTTGCAGTCAACCTCAGCCCACATTCGAGCTTCTGACACTGGAGTTCTTAAGCTTATTCAGTTACATCACCGGTACCGGTTCTCAGAGTCAGCTCACCGGTGTCGCCAAATTCAGATTGCATGGCCAAGAGTTCAACATTTCGCAAACCAGGATAGCCGAGTTGTTAGGCTTCGATCACAGAACTGAAGCTCACCGTCGCGTGCCCGATAATTTTAGTGAACAAGCTTTCACTCTATGGCACGACTTAACCAACACCCGTGCATCAGCCTTCCAAAGCCTCAACGCTACCCACATTCACAACCCGGCAATCCGCTATTTCCACCGTGTCATATGCAACACCATCTTCGCTCGAGAAAGCAACCATAAGCTCAACTCCAAGGAGCTTCTATTCTTACATTGCGCTCTTAATGACGAGCCGATCAACGCTGCCCCTTTCATGCTTTATCATATCCAGGCCATTGCACACAGAGGCTCCACCCCGTTCTTCATAGGCGGCATTGTCACCACCCTCGCCATTCAGTTGGGGCTTGGTGACTTGGTCGTTAATCAGCCTCACCTAGCCGCAGAATTCCTCACCAAGAGTTATTGCAGGTCCGCTCACCTGATTGCGCAGCGAGAGGATGGCAGGTATAGCCCTGTTTTCCATGGCACCATTTTCCATCATATCATTCTGTCGTCCCGCGACCGCATCGATCCATCCAGCCGAGCCAACTGGCTCTTTGTTTTACCTGTTGCTGCCGATCACGTCCCTATTCATGATGATCAGGCAGACCCTGCAGCGGATGAGATGCAGGACGCTATGGATGCAGCTGAGCCTGTCCAGGATATACCAGAGACATCTACCCGACAGCCCCCTGCTCCCCAAATCACACTTGAGGAAGTCCTCCGTGCGATTCATCAGCAGAACCAGATGAACGCCGCACTGGAGCGAAGGCAGAAGGAGCAGTATGATGCTTTACTCAGCACTATTGCAACAAACCAGGAAGCTACTAATGAGAAGTTTGGAGAAATTTTCAGCGAGCTAGAAGCCCTCCGCATTAGCATCACTGCTGCCTCCGGCACCGGTTCTGATCCTGAAGCGACTCCTTCCAGACGCCGCTCCCGCACCAGAGGCCGAGCCCGCGGTCCTCAGCAGCCATAGTTTTAGTTTGCTTATGTTTGTTTTTCGTTTTTGTCGTTGTACTGTACTTTTACCGCATTTATATCACAACATTGAGGACAATGTCTGATATAGTGTGGGAGAGGTACCTTTCATTTCCGCATTTTCCCTTTTTCGCACTTTTCCATTTCGTTGTATTTTCAATTCCGTTGTATTTCTTTTCGCAAGTTAATGAAATGAGCAAATCTTTGTGTTATTTTCTTTAATTTCGAACTTTCCCCGATTATTTAGCTATACCAGAAAAAATCTTTAATTATTCGCATTACCCTAATTACCTACGGAATCATAATTAGGAAGCCGAGAACGATTAAACAAGACCAATACAATCTTGACATCTTTGACTCCCTACTTAATCAATTCCATCCCGATTACCATTACGAGTACACTTTTAGTTTCAGTTCAAAAGTAACCCCTAGTAGTTTATACTAGCAGTCAGCACCGTCTGAACACAAACCACGTGGGGAGCCGATGAATATAAGCGTTTGATGCCTTATCAATAATGATCCTTCATATCTCGATGCAAAATGAAAAGAAATTGCACCAAAGTACACTGTCGCATATAAGAAACGAGAAATATGAGAAGGAGTCCGTTGCAAGTTGGTTCAGAGGTACTGGTTCTGAACTCGGTAGGGCGTGCTACGACTCGATCCCCCACAACCTCCAAATCGGATAAAATATGTAGGGTTACCACACTCGTGTACCAGACCCCGTGCTCAAAAAGGATCAAAGTCGCTAACCGGCTACTCCACTACGTGCGTGCTAAGGCAAAGGGCTTAATGTGATTGCACTAGAATGAAACCGGGCGAAATAAGATCGGAAAACTCCAGGTGAAATCGTAATGTAATTGCCGATTGTTTCGTTTAACGGGAAGTCGACGACATAGCTTGTTGCTTGTGTCATTAGTGTATCGGTAGTGTTCTATCAAAGTACCGAATTATCCGACAAAACGATCCCTCGTACGGTTTGTTATGAGTATGCGTGAATAAAATCTTGTCCGCCGATTTTCAACCGACTATTTGCTTGAGGACAAGCAAAGGTTTAAGTTTGGGGAAGTTTGATAACGAGAAAACGCATCGATTATATTGCTAGGTTTCATTAACGTTTTATCGCATATTCACCGTTTTAACACTCGATTTCTCGAGTTTTTCTTACCATTTTGCAGGTACATCATTATATGGAGCTAAATCATGAATTAAGAGCAAAAGGAATAAAAGAAACCATAAAGAGATGAAGAAATGAAGAAGCCTGCAAAAGACTGCATAATTTGTTGCAGCCACGGCCGTCACAAGGGTGTCACGACCGTGACACCCCAATTTGAGCCATCACGACCGTAAGAGAGTGGTCACGACCGTGACACTTAAAAACCACAAGTTACGAACGTGAAGACCTTGTCACGACCGTGACAAGGGTAAAATTAGGTTTTTGACTCAGACTACGTCAAGGCATTACGTGAAGACCATTTCTCCTATTCTGTTGCCACGTTCCTGCATTCCTTCCACAAATTCAGCAAGACCCATGCAACAAAGGTCCAAAAATCCAGCCCATTAAGGATTCTATAAATAGTACAAGTTCTATGAACAAAGGGGACAGAGCATTTTTTATTCAAATTCCTGCGGAAGCTCTGCCGAACTGTATTACGAACCAGCCTTTCTATTCCTGCATTATTTAGTTTTCTGTTTCGTTTTTTATTGTATCCAAACCCGCCATATAACAATTTCCAACATTAGGAAATTGTTATACATTTATTTGTTTCTAAACCTTCAGCATTCGTTTATTTTCAATTTCCGCCAACTCCAAGCTTTCCGGTCTGTGGAAGAAGGAGTCTGCTCGAATATTTGTTAACCAGGTTTTTCATTATATTGCAATTTAATTTAATTATAATGTTTATTTATTTTTCTGCCATGAGTACGTTATTATTAAATTTTCTGTCTCTGTCTGGTTCAACATCGATGAGTAGCTAAACACCTTAGGGCGGTATGTAGTTATAACAAACTTAACCGGTAAAATATAACCATAGGCTAAAAATAACTAATCACTTAACATTCTGGCTGATACTTTTTAATTGAAATAGACCTTTTCGTTACGAGAGTAAGAAAAGAGTATTAGGTTAGGTCAAGACCACGAGAGTGTGAGATTTTAACCAGATAGCTAAAGTTAGGCATTTAAATTAAACACAGCGAGAGCGCTTTAAGATAAATTAGAATTACTTAGTTTCCAAAAATTACCTTTAAACACTTATGGGCTAGCGAGAGCAGGCATAGGGCTTTAGGGATAAGATCTGATATAAGACCACGAGAGTGTGAGTTGAGGGTATTTAAACTGGTAATTTCTACCGAATAGATTAAGTGAACACCTTTATAAGCCTAGGTTAGATTGACCCACCTAAGTTAGTATAATTACATACCGACCGCCTTAATATTACTTTATTAAAACTTAAATTTAATTCTGCCTTTAATAGTCTTAAAAACCAACAAAAAATCGTGACAACCATTCGCCTTAGCTAAACTAGAAGTTCATCTAGCACTAAGTAACCATAGAATCCCTGTGGATCGATAATCTTAAATATTACTTCGATAGGCTGTGCACTTGCAGTAAGATACCGCTAGACGCATAAGTAGACACGTCTTTAGCCCATCAAAATCAGCAATCAGTCCCAACTTGGACATGTCAACACCCATGGTGTTCTGGTTCTCGAAGTCCCTCATCTTGTCCTCGAGTGCCTTAAACCTTAGCCGTGCTTCAGCAGTCAGCTCCCCTTCAACACCTCTCTGAGAGAACACATCCTCTTGACGGTCTTCTAACCACGGCTGAGGCCCAAACAGATTTCGAACACCCGCATTGCCGTTGCCCAGTCCAACATTGACGTTAGCTTCAAAATTTCCATTACTGACGCCAGTCGTATTACCGTTGAGTCCCATGTTAGCTATCACATTGCCGTTGGCACTGCCATTCCCTCCGGTCATAGGGACGCCATTCTGAGGAGTTTCAACAGGTGGAGGGGTTGACACAGTCCCACCATGGAGTACACCATTACTGTCGACCCTTGAAATCAGAGGCTGAACCAAGGTTCTGAGCTGATCCTGGCCGTTGGCGACCTCTTGCATGAGCTCCATGAAGCGGTCCAACCTCTCCCGGAGTTCTTGAACATCAGACTGCACTTGCTCCATAACTCTGGCTTGATCTGCTCTGGTCGGATAGCGGTGGGTAGGTCTCTGATCAATCCTGGGACAACCTAAAACAACCTGCATACACAAAGGGGTTAGGAAAAACGACAAAGTGCATGTCATGCAAACGTGTGTCTGTGCGTTAGGGAGATTTTTTCCCCGATCCTAGTGCCTGAGTGCCAGTGCTGATACTAAGAAGTCTGAGTCCAGCCATGGAAATAACATCTCATATATATAAAGAAAGCCCATCAAGGCAGTACACAACGTCACTGAGTACAAGCAGAATCAATAGCATGACCTCAACCAACAAGCCTGGTGATGGTCAACTTACAACAACGATCAAAACACAAGGATTACAAATAGTCAAGCACGGCCACGGGTGCGAAACTCTTCTAACAACCCCTTCGTTTCTGGATGATCAGGCCAAGTGAGCAACCCTTCGACGAGTAACTCTCTCTGCCTAATAGTGTATTGAAGACCTTAAACCGAATCTTCCCATGCTCCTTCACCGAAACAATCTTCTAACTTCCGCTTCTTGGATTCAAACATCAGCTTACGCTCCTTCAGGTTAGCAAGAGCCTTGTTGAGTTGGCCTTCAGCGGCATATCTGCGAGCGGTCTCTTCATCAAACCTTTTCTCACTAGCCTTCACCTAGGCTTTCAACTTGGAGATCTGTTGCTTCAGCTTATCCTCCCGTTCTCTGCCGTTGGCCAGGGTAGCCTTCCAATGCTGATTAAACTTGGATATTCTCCGATACGCTTCATCCAGGTGCTGCTTCTTAGTGGCCAGTACATTGTTGACAGCTTTGAAGTCTCGACCCAAGCGCTCGCGCTCCGCTATCTGCTTAGTCAAATCTGTCCCCAGCTGGTTCACCAGCTCTGTCTGCCTCTTGAAGGAATGGACGGCTTCGCTTCTCTCGCTTCTAAGTTGAGCCAATTCTTTCTTCAATTCTTCATTTGCCTTTTTCAGCTCATCTCTCTCAGCTAACACCTGATTATGCTGTTGAATAGGCACGGTAGTAGGCTCTTCAATCACTGGAGGAATTTCTGGCTTGGCAGGAGGAAACGGCATCCCTATAGCACCTGCCTTGGCTCTGATCCAGGTCACATATGGAGCGTAGGCTTGACTATTACTTTTCCCCAACAATGGTTTTCCCCGCTTATAGATACCATTCCAAGCGTGCTGAAGCTTAGATAACATATCCCCCTCTAGAAGACCAGTGAGGTATAGAGATTCCTGTACCTCTTCATCCTTCGGCGGAGCTCTCAAAGCATAAGCAAACTGTCGGACCAACAGAGATGGATTATAGTTTATACAGCCCTTCCTGCCTATCAAAGGCACGTTCGGAAACCCACTGTAGCTGAAGATGATCTCGGTACCCAACCTATCTCTATCAAACCAGGCAATATCCTCCGCTGACAGACTCATCAAACGCTCAGGCCACTCAGCTGTGGCTGCAGACGAAGCAAAGGGACCCTTCTTGGGTAGGTGACTATCAAGCCATCTATAGAGTAGGGGTACGCAGCATGAGACATTCTTCCCCCTTCTGTTCTCGTTTTTGTAGTGGACAGAATGGTAGACATCTCCTATCAAGGTAGGGACTGGATTGCCTAATGCAAAGATGTGGAAGGCGTCGAAGTCTACAAAGTCAGGCATATTAGGGAACAGAACGATGCCGTATATGCAAAGAGCAAGGATGGCGTTGAACACGATCCAACATCCGTCTTTGGCGCACTGCTGAGCCTTTCCCACTAAGAACTGTAAGGAGAAACCGGGAACCCTGTTCCAACTAGACAAGACCAACTCGGAGGCATCCAGGTGGAGTGAGGGAGCTAGACTAGCCAGGTTAGGCTTAGCATCCATATGAACAAAAGGCATCTGACTCTTGATAGGCACACCTAACAAATCAACATACTCCTCTAGTGTGGGTGCGAGAATAAAATCCTGGAAAGTAAAGCATCTCAATGGAGGATCGTAGAACTGCAGCAGGGCGTGCAACCCATTTAACTCAAACACAGAGGGTTTACGAACCAAACTGAGCAGTTTACCGTAAGACTTTCTGAATCCATCTCTCACAGAATCATCTGCTAAAGCAATCAAACCAGTCAGCTGAACAACATCAGGAGTGGGGAGCTTGTAAGCCACAGTCTTCCTCAGAGAACCCATAATGGCACAATAGAAGGCAAGAAAACCTGAATCGAGGGAAACGGTACCTGCAACACAAACACACGTTAATGAAATGCAAATGGGTATGCAAAGCAATGTAAAATGCAATCATGCAGCAGGAGATCAAGACGACCGTGCTATTGAAGAGATGAAGGTTCTGTATCAACAAAACCACAATACTGCTCTGTCAAGAACAACCATATCTCTGATAAGAAGAAAACCCTGATATCGGATCACAAATCTGCTCTGTCAAGAACACACATATCTGATAATAAGGACCTCGTCACAAGACCATAACTCCGCTCTGTCAAGAACAAACACACATCTGACAATAAGGACCTCTGATACAGGACCATAACTCTGCTCTGTCAAGAACACATATCTCTGACAATAAGGACCTCTGATACAAGACCAAAAATCTGCTCTATCAAGAACAAACATACATCTGACAATAAGGACCTCTGATACAGGACCATAACTCTGCTCTGTCAAGAACAAACATACATCTGATCATAAGGACCTCTGATACAGGACCAAAACTCTTCTCTGTCAAGAACAAATACATGTCTGATGATGAGAACCTCTGATACCAACAAAACTGATTCACTATCAAGAAAACTAGGTAGTCTGAAGGTTAAGGTTTCCTGCAACAAACCCAACCCTGCTCATAGGTATGGACCTAAACTGACACAAGTTCGGCATCCTATGCGGTCATCAGCGTCACAGACATTCAAGAGGAGTGATACGATACCCAGAAGGTGTGGCATCACCAGCTCCTGAAGCGGCCTCACTCAGCTGAATTCCAAATGATCGGTCCCTAGAGTCGACAATCCTCCAAACCAACAACCCCCTCAACCCAAAGGGTTGAAAAAGAAGTCAACTAGGAGAACCTCGTCTGAGCGTGGATTTCATGAGACACTAGTGCCTGCAAAGCAAGCACGCGCCCACTAATTTCCACAACTAATGCTAAGTACGCTCAAGCTTGGGTCTGGCCTTTCACTCATCAGAATGCCTCTCCCGCAACAACACAGATAATCATATCATACTGAAAGATAAAATGCGGGAAATAAAATGCGATAAATAAACACAACCCAACAAGTAATCATACAGGCGCTAGGATTGACTCTCGCAGGGGACGTTGGATCCCCAAACTGAATCGCTTACGGGACGTTAGATCCCAGGAAACTATCAAGTCCCCAGCAGAGTCGCCAGTTGTCGCTTCCGAGAAAAATAAGGTGTCGGCAAAACAGAAGAGTCGCCACCTTTCGTTATTCATCCCTCAGAGCGGGAAAGGAAACTATCGGAAAAACCTAACGAAAAGGTATAAGACAAGGTCATCGCAACCATTGTCTGGGTTCGGGAGTCGGTTACACAAGGGGAAGGTATTAGCACCCCTCACGTCCATCGTACTCGATGGGATCCACGCTTGTGGTGTTTATCTGACGGGTTGGTTTCATCTATCTACCTATCAAGGCTGGCTTGAAAAAGGAAAGAAAATGACTCGGCAAAGCGTCGCACTTTATGCCTACGTATTCTCATCAGAGAATGAAAAATCAGAGTCAACGTAGTTCGACTAACTACGGGTGATGGGGGAGGTGGCTCGCCAATACGTCAGTATTGTGCCTACGTACTCTCAACAGGAATGAGAGATCAGAGCTTACGTAGTTCGGGATAATACGGGATACGGGAATTCAGATTCATCTGTTTTATCGAGTAGGGTTAACAAACAGTTCCAGCAGTCGGATCTACGCAGCTCGACCCTTGGAGACTCAGGCGTTACCGTTTGCGGTAGAACTGAGAGTTAACAACACTCTTTTCTTCAGAAAAGCTTCCTTTGAATTATGGGACCACGGGGCGAAAAGATTTAAAGTTTGTTTTCTGTCTTTTACGGAAGAACTATTTTTTATGGATGTTTGCAACCAATATCGCACTAGAGACTATGACCTAAGAGTGAATGTGTCGCATGTCACCCAAAGGGTGCCATACTAAACATCCAGACTATCGAAAAGAAACTCTCCAACAATCCTTTCTCAGATAGCTTAAGGCTCGTAACGTACGACGTCAGTTAACCTTTATTACTGTATTTTAATTTGTTTTGAGATGAGAAGAGAACAGGCTCAACTAAAGGGAGACTATCAAGTCCTAACAGTTATCATGCCAAGGATTCATCCTATGGTTGAGGTTTGAAGCAGGGAACTCCTAGAAGTTATCACGCATAGGTTTCAACCTAAAGTTCTATCATCACTTCCTTATCAAAGGAAGTGAGATTCCTAGGGGATCATGTCAATGATAAACAGGAACAGATAAAGCATCAGCTTAAACAGTAAACAGTAAACGACTGTAAAATGCATGCAATGCAAGTGAGGGAGGAAATGTGTGTGGGACATCAGCCTCCACAAGCTCATCTCAACCTCAAGCCAGATATGAATAACAGTAATCATACAGAGGAAATAACATGCTATCAAGCAAACACAACAATTGTAATCAGACAGAAAAAGTATGACATGCTATCAAGCAAAATACAAACCACATAGGCAAGGGAGCTGGGCTCTACCAAATACCAGCAAGCAAAGCCACACAGTAAAAATACAAGCAGAGGGAGCAACTCAACCTCTAGTGCAATCATGCTCCTAGATTAAATCAGTCTAGATATGGACTTATTCTAATGCATCAAGCAAATCAAACAAGTCACACCAATACAGTTGCACAACAAGCAAACAGACAGGAGAGAAGATCAACAGCTTCCACAGCTTCACAGCAAAGCTCCTCTGACATCAGTTCAGTCCTCAGTCTGCAACCACCCTTCAAGGCTATCACCTTTAGTAGCAAGTGTCAACTTGCTTCTTCAAGCTTCTTACACCTCCAACATAAGTATCAACTTATTCTTTCTTCTCCAAGCCTCAGCTCTTAAGTAAATTCCACCTTCAGGCTTCACCCCTACTATCAAGTATCAACTTGGCCTTTGCAGGCTCTTAGTGTACCAATATAAGTATCAACTTATCCTTTATTCCTCAAGCCTCAGCTCTTCACTCAAACTCAATTGGATCCTCTTCACAAGTGTCAACTTGGTCTTCAAGCTTCAGCTCCCTCCTCTTTATCAGTATCAACTTATTCCTCTTCATCTACAAGCTTCAGCTCCTCAGAGTAATCTTCAAACACAAGGAAGTATCAACTTCATCCTTCAATCTTCTTCAAGCAAGGAACTCCATCCTCTAACAAGGGAGAAAGATTCATCTATCAAGAGCAAAGTTGGGATGATTGGTAGCAGAGTGAAGACCAAAGGTCACCACTAAGCATCCTATCATCAGAGAAAGGGACCCTCAAAGGTTCTACCAACTTGCAAAGAGCCACGCATCCTACCAAAGGAGGGATGAGGCCTTTACAAGGGGACCTTACATCATAGGGAAGAATGGAATTGATCAACATATTCTATGTTTATGAAGAAAGAGAATCTATCTAGAAGCTCTGCCTACAAACCCTAGTCTTAACACCTAACCAACACTACACCAAAAAAAGGGAAGATCTTCACATCCAAGCTTCTTCAAGCAATTCATTGCATCTTCAACTTGTCTTCAATATCATCCAAGGGCAAGAGAGAGAGAACCCTAATCTAAGGGAACTAAAGAAGTCATTCTAATTGAATTGGTGCATTAGAATCATCTAAAGTTAGTATCTAAATTAAAATCAAACTAAAATAGAAAACTACATTGTAACCTCAAGGAACTCACTCAAGAATCTCATCCCAATTTCCAAGAGGAACTCACTCATGCCATTAATTCACTCTGAAACCTCAAGATTCGCAAGAACACAATCTCACCCGAAAATGGTAACAACCCTAATTGGTCACTAACTCTCAAATTAATGATCCATAAACCTTCCTACATCAATCCACAATGCATCTAACATCCTAATTCCTCTTAATTCAGCCTAATTCAAGATGGAGATTGAAAGTTACTAACCTGAGAATTTCGTGTGCACAGAAGTAGTAAACCTTCAAATCAAGCTCTCAAATGCTCCAGACTCCTTCAGTGAATCAATTCTAAGCTTCTGTATGCAATAAAATGGATGGAAATGCTCTGGATTCTTGGAACCAACTCTGAGTTGCAGATGGAGAAATCTGAGATCAAGAACACCATTCAGCCATGAATTTGCTTTGATTATGATCTGGAATCATTCCTTAGCATCCATGGAAGAGATTGCAATCAAGAAAATGGATGGAAAATGAAGAAAATGATGTAACCGAATTCAGTTGCAAGCAAGAATTTTTCACACTCAATCTCTATTCTCTCCTTCAATTATCACCAACCTTGGCCTTGGATCATCTCTATTCAATATATAGGACATGTAGGTATGATCTAGAAAGCTCTAGATCCTTCTAATGAGAAATTCAATATCTCACTTCATGGAAATTTCAATCTCATGCCATGGTCATCACAGCTCATGTTGGCAGCTTGTATTCATCCTCATTCTCTTCCAATTTCTCTCCTAGTGGTATTTTGGATGTGTTTGGATTGAAAGAAGCCTTGGTCATGCCTTGAATTTTGGTTTTGCAAATGTTACTTAAGATGTAAGTAACTACTTTTCAAAGCAAGTCCACAAATTAAACTTCAATTCAAAATTGTGGCAATACCAATGTTCTTAAAATGTGTTTTAGAATCAAAATGACATATTACATGCCTTGGTTTGGACATGTAGATCAAAAATACCAATTTCCATCTTTGGTTCATTTGAAAATCATCCTTATTATAGGTCATTTTTGCAACTTTGAGCTACAAGCAATTCCAACCTCTCATGACCTCAAGTCTAGCGTTATAACATCATTTTGAACAAGTTTGATGTTGAACATTTTCCCATTTGAAGCATGGAAATAGGAGTTATGGCCTTATGGTTGAAATGACCTATAATCTCCAAATGACCAAAATACCCTTGACTTGTCAAAGCCATAACTTGAGTTCTACAAATCCTATCAAGGACTTCTAGTACTCTCTAGAAAGCTACGAGGATAAGGAAAAAAATTAATGTTGACCAAAAGTTCATAGGAATCATCCCTCTAGGGCAAAAGTTTCATGCAAGTTGGACAACTTTCAAGCTCCAAATTCACATACCTCAGATGACCTGTAACTTGTCAAAGTCATAACTTGAGTTCTACAAATCCTATAAAGGACTTCTAGCACTCAAATTAAAGCTAAGATCATGCTCTACAACATTCATTTTGGGGGTAAGATGATATGACAATCACATTTTGAGCTAAACTGCCTTGAAGATAGGGGTCAAACTAGGGATTTTTACACTGTCAAGCCTTAGAAACCCTAGCTTGAAACTTCTCAAACTCTTCAATCATGATGAGTTGACCTTGGAATCATCCTTAAAACATCTCAATGCATCAGTCCATGATCACATGGCTCTTGGATTAGGTCTCAACCCTCTCCAAATCATCAGTTGACTTAGGGTTGGCCCAGTCAAACCCTAACTGCACCACTCATGGCTGAGCCTTCTCAATCTTGCACAATGACCTGTCTATGCCTCAAAGTGATCTTAAAAACTTCTCATGAGCTCTCTCAAGACCTCAAGTCCATCTTCATGGCCTCAGAATCATCTGATGGTCTTCCCTATAACTCTCAAGTTATGAGACACACACTCTTGGCTTCAATCACTCTTTCTAAGGCTCTTTCAACTTCTCTGACAAGGATATCAAACCTTGAACATCTGAATAACCTTCTTAGCTAGCTTCATAGTCTTGTGTAGATCTTGATTGGTAACCATACCTCTTGATCTCCTGCATACATGTCAATGAAATGCAAATGATAATGCTAATGTGAATGAAATGAAACATAAGCTAGGTAAAGAAAAGTTGGGCAAATTTTGGGGTGCAACACCATCTTTGAACAAGGAGGTGAGAACCCTAAGGGAACATGCAAAGGGGAAACAAAAAAAAGCTATCAAGCAGATGGAATATAAAATAACTGGATACAGATGCAATGCAACAGTACAAGCAAGGGAGACAAGCTCAACCTTTAAATGCAAACATGGGATGCAAACAGAGATGCACAGAGAAGTCACACAAGCAAAGGGAGGCTAGCTCAACCTTTAACGCAAACCTAGCAAGTATGAAAGACAGATAAACATCCAAGCAAAGGGAGACTAGCTCAACCTTTAATGCAAACATGCACCTAAGCCTAAGGGTATCTACACATGTATGTATATCCTAATGCATCACAACAAGCAGGAAAACATGGAGGAGAGAGGTAAACAAGATGAGCAACAAGGAAATCATCCCAGGCTACATCAGGTTTGGATGTGTATCAACACAAGAGTCCGTCTAAGGCTCAACCTCTTTATGGAATGCACAGACTGCTTCCTAAGGAAGACTAGGCTCTCACAAGAGGGATCCTGAGATAATAGGACAGATGAAAGTGAGTGTATGTACAAGGTACTCGAGTCCTCAAGGGTCAAACTTCTCATGGAATGCATAGAGTACTTCCTAAGGAAGACCAGGATCTCACAAGAAGGATCATGTGTCATAAGACTTGGAGGAGAAAAAGAACATAGTGTGAATCTAAGGAACCCACCATGTCATTGAATGTCCATCAGAGGCTCAAATTTCTCATGGAATGCACAGAGTACTACCTAAGGAAGACCAGGCTCTCACAAGAAAGATCCTGAGAATGTAGGAGTTGAGAAATGAAAAGAATAATGATGGGAGACATAGTGAAAACCTAAGGAATTCACCATGTTCTCAACCAAACTCATCATTCAAGGATAGTCCTCAATAGTTCAACTCCTCATGGAATGCACAGAGTACTTCCTAAGGAAGAGCAGGCTCTCACAAGAAGGCTCCAAATATCATAGGACTATGCTTTATGAGAATCATGAAGAAAGAAAATCATCAAAGGCATCCAAGGCACCCTAAAAGCAAAGCTCTAAAGGACATCTATCCTAATGGAGATATGGATATGAGAAGGACTTGAAAATTACCCTACAAAGATCTCAACCTAGGTACTAAGGGTTCATGTAGTGATTGAGTGCTTAAGATTTGCTAAAAGATCACTTAAAGGAAAAACTAGGTGGAATGCTAAATTGGGAACACCCTAACATTAGTTAGAATGTAAAATCTAGGAAAAATAGGAAAACAAGTCCTAAAATCCTAATAAAATTCCTAAGGGATCCTAAATGTGTTAGGAGGCTATGGTCAAAATTTCAGGTCAAGATTCTAAGTCTTGGTACACTAACGGAAAGCTAAACCATGATATGTGCTATGGGGGAATGCAAATGAGAAAGGTTCTAAAAACCTACTTCAAACCCTAATCAAACAGCTCCTAAAAATTATGACAAAAATACTACAACATCACACAATGTATCTATAATCAGCATGCAAAAAAATCAGGAACTCTTTCCAAATATCTATCAAGATATAAATTCTACAAGATGAACATACAATTTTTCACATTTTAAATGGCTATTTAAATGAACAATATGCAATTAAATGGAAAATGAACCAAAAATGGAATTAAAAAATGCACAAACTTAAAAGACATCTCAATTCATGTTCATGATTTTTTTTAGCATTTATTGGCATTTTTTTACTATTTTTAGTGAATTAAAAATGAAACAATGAATAAAAGAAAAAAGAAAATTAATTCAGAAATAAAAGAAAATGGAAAAAACAAATGCCACAAGATGGGGAGACCGGTCAACAGATATAAGGGATCTACAGGGCGCCACGTGCGCAGTCAAAGCGCAGACCAATCCTATCCATCAGATCTAGTCAAGGTATGGCAAATCAAAGGCTGGGAGTGAGGGGGCCAAAACGCCCCGTTTCATTAAACGGGCTCAAGCGAGATCCAGGCCATCCAACCTGTGTACCAGTCAGCCTATCTAAGGACCTACAAGCTGCCACGTATACTTCAGCGCTTTTAGTTCAAAACGAGAACGAATCCTGGCCATGTGATGGAGTCTAGGTCAAGAATTCCATCAAGATCCAATGGTTGGCATTTAAACTGGGGATTGGGGGGAATTACACAGCTCGCCAGAGAAGAAGAACCAGGCGGTGGCTCCGGTCATCTTCTCCGGCCACCAAACAAATGCAGAGGTTTACAACATGCCAAAACTTGGGATTTTTTACACCAAAATGCTCGCCTTGATGTTTAGACCACTAATCCACTATTCTTTTTTACTTTTCTCGCCTAAATCACTCAAAACGCAAGCCAACAAGATTGAAGGTCATGTCAAGAAATGTTACTAACGGCCATGAAAACTATCCTAAATCCATCTATGATCCTAGGGGATTGTAAATCTACAATAATGGCGCGTGATTTCATCAAGAATAGAGAGTATGAGTGAAAAATAAATTACCTATTAGAGCACCCTCAATGGGTCTTCAAATGGCTTGGAAACTTGAAGGAAATTGCCCAGAATCATTCCATAATCATCAATGGATCTTCTTCTTCTTCAATGCTCAATTTCGGCTAAGACTTCATCATTCTCCAAATTCGATTTTCCATTTCTGCTCACTTTTTTCCAACTGTTTTCTGTTATGATTGGCTCCAAAGTTCGTCTTTTTCTGTTAGGAATCATCAAAGAGATTATATACAATGGACTTTGATCAATTTCAGGCCCAATAGAAGCCCATGGAGTCCAATTGAGAAATCCACATTTTCACTTTTGAAGTTTCATGATGTTCATCAAAACAGAGCTTGAATCCTTCTAACTTGGTTCATTTCACTTGCTTGAGGTGTAAGGAGTATGGATGGATGAGATTCACAACCTTTGAAAGTGCATCAATGGTTGATTTTTGTCATGTTAATTCAAAGTGAAGTAACCTTGAATTTGGCCACGAAAATGAATTCAAACTTGGTTGGTAATGTTTCAATTGTTCTTAAAACATTATTTGGACTCAAAAAATGCATCAATATGACATGAATTGATTTAATTGACATTAGATCCAAACTAGCCCTTTTCAAGCTTCCTTTCATGAAATTTTCTTCACCCATTCTCCAATCCAAGCCATGTCAATGGTCTCTTGAGAGTTGGTTGAACAAATGATACCATTTTGAGCAACTTTGAAGTTGGAAACATTTTCATTTGAGGTAGGCAAAGTGGTGAAATGGACCTATAATGAAAATGACATGTACTCTTACTTTCCCAAAATACCCCTGACTTGCAAGTCTCATAACTTGAGTTCTATAAATCCAAATGAGGACTTCTAGTACTCTTTGGAAAGCTAGAATGATGAGGAACAACATTCATGTTTGGGTCAAGATGAGGAGACATCCTTCTAGCTCAAAAATGTCTTGGAAGTTGGTTGACTTTCAAGTACCAAAATCACATTCATCTGATGACGTGTAACTTGTCTGCTTCATAACTTGAGTTCTAGAAATCAGTTGAATGACTTCTAGTACTAAAAGTAAAGCTAAGAACATGCTCTATAAGTCTCATGTTGGTATCAAGATGATATGAAAATTGTATCTTGAGTTATGTGGTCTTGAAGTTAGGCACTAAGATAGGGGATTTTACACTGACAAAGCTTAGAAACCCTAGCTCAATAACTTCTCACACTCTTGAATATTGATGAATTTATCTTGAAATGATATATGACATGTCTCAACACAACATTCCGTGATCATATTTGCTTGGAGTTAAGTCTTAATCTCCTCAAGACTCATAGTTGACTTAGGGTTGACCAGGTGGAAACCCTAGTTGTACCACTTTTGGCTGTGGCTTCTTGCACTTTGCATAATGACTTTAATAAGCCCCATAATTATCCTTAAAACATCCCATGAGCTCCTATAATGTTCTACACTCATATCCATGGACTCAAAATTATCTGCTGAGCTTTTCATGGCCTCCAAGATAGGAGGTGAACCACATACATTCCTCTGCTCTTTGACCTTTCTAATGGTGGTGATAAGCCCTTGATTAGCTTGAATATGGCTTCTTGATTAGGCCTCAGAACCTTGATAACTTCTTCTTGATAAGCACACCCCGTTGATCCCCTGCAAATGGGCTATGATATGCAAATGCTAATGATAATGAATGTTATGCTAATGCTATGAAACAAAATCCAGTTAAAGAAAAAGGTTGGGCAAATTTTGGGGTGCAACAAATAGAGCATGGTAGGTTGATGGCGATGCACGAAGCAATCGACTTACATAAATACAAGGTTAGTGTGACTTGATGGAAGAGATGTGAAATGAGAAGGAAAAAAACCCTAGGATAGTTCAAATTGAAATGAGTTTGAAAACAGCTTGACGTTGGATCAAGCCCTATTTGTTCTTCGTTTTGAAAATGTGAACTAGCCTAATTCATTTTTATCTTTCTTAACAAATAAGCAAACAAGCATGAAAAGATCTAAACTATTACACTGTAACGGGAGAGGGATACATATAAAATACAGGGGATTCTGAGAAATAAATGGTCTTATTGTCAGGTAGCCCAAGAGAAAGTCGTCTGTGTGCGAGGTGCCCTAAACTAAACAAGGAACAAGGATTCAGACAAAAAACATCTAAGATATTGATCAACATTCCACCAATTTAGAATTTTTAGGGTTTTAATAGTTTTATCGTGTTTTCGGTATTTTGAATGAAATAAACAAGAGAAATGTTAGATGACAGTATATGTAATATGGCAGGATGAAATGTGAACAATGATGATAAGATGAGCGAGATAATAAACAAGATACGATCAACGATAATATAAACGGAAAATATGTGCAAGAATATATAAACATTGATATATTAATAGAAATGTAAAGCAATTATATTGAACAAAAATTAAAGTCAAAGGTTAAAGATTAATTGAATGAAATGGGTCAAAAGGAGTGGGATCTTTTCTTAATCATAAACTCGTGTCGATTAATCGAAGGTAATCTCTCACGATCCCAAAGTATAGAAAAATGAGGGAAATGATCATTTTCTACAGATTTGAAATAATGAAGATTAGCAACTTCGATAAGTTGACATTTACGAATGTAAAGACTTCATTGACTGATAAAATAAAATAAAATCGAGATGAATTTGAAAATAAGGTTAAACCTCGTCTTAATCGCAAACCTTATGTTAATTAATCGAAAGGAACCTCTCACGATCCCAAAGTATAGAAAATGATCCAAATGATCATTTTCTATAGATTTGAAATAATGAAGGTTTTAAGAACCTCGAAAACTAACGTTTGTGAATCAAAGACTTCATCAATTAGAAAAATAAAATAAAATAAAAAATGAGAAAGAAAGTGAAAAGTGAAAAGAAGTAGGTCTCAGATAAACTATTATCTATCAATAATTTGACCGATAACAACTTATGGAGGTCTCGTCATCGACCCAAAAAAATTGAAAAGAAAACTAAAACGAAATCAAAAACGAGTGATATCTTAAATGAAATCAAGAGTAAATTAATGGCAACAAATATCACATTATTTAGTAAAAATATTTAACAAAACAAATACAAAAATAATTAAAACTTCCATTTCAAAAAAAACTCTAGACAACTTAACAAATTTTTTTAAAAAAAAGAGTGGGGGTGTATCAAAATTGGAGGGTGGTAAGTAAGAAAAGGGAGTGTTAGAAGAGGAATCATATGGGCCCAAGCCCATCATCCTCAAGGCAACAAAAAGGGAACCACATGGCTCAAAGAAAAAAAAATAGAGAAAGGGTGGAAAATTCATGAGCATCAAGTGGGCCCAAAAGCCCATCTTCATTTGCTCAAAGACACGGTTCAAAGACCGACCAAAGAATCGAAACAGATGAAGATATCGCTAACAGATGAAGCATAGCTGCATAACATCAAAACAAAAATCGAAGAAAAAAAACAAGAACAACCAGCAATTTGGATCAAAAAACACGTCGTGAAGCCTGACCCGCGCATCCTAACCTCTTCTTGCAAGCGCGAATCTCAAGTTAGTTCTTGGTTCTATTTGGATTTCAATTTCACTTCATCTTCGTCTCTCCTCTTCTTCTAATTTCCTCTGATTCTTGGTTCAGCTTGTGCATTTCTGTCTTGGATTTGATTAAGGGTTTTGGGTGTGTTTTGAGATTTGAAGAAGATGAAGGTCTAGTTTTGCTAAAATGAGGGGAAGGAGGTAGATTTGAGGAAGAAGAAGGGCAGAGATTCAGTAGCTTTGAAATAGGATTTGAAAGAAAAAGGGGACTGCCATTTTTTGAAGGAGAAGATTTGGAATCGATTTAGTTATGGTTTTGGGAGTGGTGTTGCGTATCTCACGCTTGTATTTTGAAGGAATTTTGAGTTTTATGAGGAAGAAGAAAGGTCGTATTGTTGTTGTTGATGAAGATGCAGGGAGAATCGCTTTTGGGTTATTTTTGTGAAGAATAAAGAAATGTGTTATTTTTGCTGAAGAAAGGAAAAGGGTTCGTAGCCTTCAGGAATGGAGGAGGCTCGTCTTTTCTTCTTTTTTTTTCGCCCCCTCTATTGTGTTGCTTTTATGATATTTATGGGCATGTGTTGTTGTTTTCATGGTGGTCTGTCGAAATTGATAGTTGCGTAAGAAAGTCTGAAGGCCTTTAGTGTGGGGTCACAATTCTGAGACGTTGTGGCTTAATGGTCGTACGAGGGCTAGTGCGAATGAATCAAGGTAATCTGCCTGGGTCGTACAACATTTGCAGGTTCGTGTGTGGCTTATCCCGTCAACTTGGGGCTGTCCCAAAATTGTTATGGCCCATTTTGTCGCGTGTGGGTTCCGTCTGATACACGTCTGTTATGAAAACAATGGTTCAAAATGGTGGCGTCATGGCTTGGTGAAGCTTCGGCCATAACATCTCTCTCTCTTTTCTTTTGTTTTTCTTGCTGTAACATTGGGCCTCATGTGCCTTGTTTTTTTTCCTTATTTTTGTTGTAGTTTTAGAAGGTGGGGCTTTCAAACATTTTGGTTTGTGTTATGAGATTTTTTCTTTTTTTTTGGATTATGAAATGGCTTTTATTGCAAAGAATAATGACACGAGCTTTACATTTCTGTGTGGAAATATGAAAAATGGGCTCTGACTATATATATATATATATATATATATATATATATATATATATATATATATATATATATATATATATATATATATATATATATATATATATATATATATATATATATATATATATATATATATATATATATATATATATATATATATATATATATATATATATATATATATATATATATATATATATATATATATATATATATATATATATATATATATATATATATATATATATATATATATATATATATATATATATATATATATATATATATATATATATAGATATATATTGCAATTTGTAACATGGACTTGCAACAAATGTGAACTCATGGTCATTTGATAAATGCTTTCTTATTTTTGGATTTTGGGTAGAAAAATGAAATAATTAAAAAGGGATAATTTGTTGTATAATGGACATTTAAATGAGAATTGGATATTGATAAAAGAAAATGAATTTGAAAATACTATGTGGGCATGATATTAGATTTGAACAAGAACTAGAGAAAATGATGATGAAACGAACATTAGGATGAATGTTTGAAGATCGGGAATGAAAAGACTTTGGACAATGGACAATGGACCTGAACCATGAATGCACAACTTAACTACAAATGCACACATTGATAGAACTTAAACCACCACTATAAACTAGCAGTCTGAATCTTCAGATGGACTAGGGCTTTGAAATAACGAGATCAGAAGAAAATGACTTAGACACTTGAACTACAATGTAATTGCACCAAAACCCTAAGTAAGATGAACCAATCATTGGTGCAGTACTAGACCCGTCATAGTCTGATAACCTGATCCACAGACGCTTTAAATTCACACAGAAACCCTAATTGAGGCTTCAGACACCTCACTTGAATTATGCATACCTTGTCCTGATCATGAAACACTCTCTTGCCTGACTAGCCAATTAGGTCAAAACCACTTTGAAACCAAATTACAAACATGGTGACCTGATACAGACTGGTAACTTGATCAAATTACAAATGCCTTGGACCAGTACAAACCTTGATCAAATCTTCAGACACACCTATCACGTAACTCATAAACCCTGGCCGTGAATAGACTTTGCACCACTTTTTTGTTTTGAATTTCCTGAGCGGTGAATGGAAGTACAGATGAAAATTATACGGGTAGGACAAATTTGGGGTATGACAATCATAAAGCTAGAACTATATTGCTTAATGTTGTCTCTTATACTGAGTATGAGAAGATAAAAAACGGAGATACTGTTAAGTCTATTTTTGATTCTCTAAGGACGACTCATGAAGGGAATGCTCAAGTTAAAGAGACCAAGGCTTTTGCCTTAATCCATAAGTATGAGGCATTGAGAATGGAAGATGATAAAACTGTTGAGACTATGTTCTCAAGATTTTAGATGCTTGTTGCAAGACTCAGGTTCTGGACAAATGATACGCTACTGCTGACCATGTCAAGAAAATCATGAAAAGTCACCTAAATAAATGGAGACCTATGGTAACTGCCTTTAAGCTATCTAAATATTTGAACAATTTTAGTCTTGAAGAACTTTTTAGTTCTTTAAGAAGTCATGAGATAGAGCTCGAGGAAGATGAACATCAGAAGCGAGGTAAATTTGTTTCCTTGAAGTCCAAACCTGAGAAGGCGAGGACTTATCAAGTTGAGAAAGAATCAGAAGATTCTGATGAAGACTCAGAAGATGACAATAAGTTGTCGCTAATTGCCAACAGAGTCAACAGACTCTAGAGGCATAGGAAAAATGGTCAAGGGAAGTTCAGAGGAGTTAGAAGAATTGTTGCTCGTTCTGATTCTTCTTCTGGACAGAAGAAGAAAGGTTTTAGAAAAGAGGTTATTTGCTATGAGTTCAAGGAGCCAGGTCACTACAAGAATGAGTGCCCTAAGCTCAAGAAGGGTCTCATGGCTACATGGGACGACTCAAATTCAAAAGAAGAAGATTCTGAAGAGAAACAGACCAATGTTGCATTAATGGCAACTACAGTTGATCCTAAAAGTTCTAAAGCACTAGAAACCAAGGAGCTGTTAGAATCAGAATCAGAATTAGACTCTGATTCTGAAGAGGTATTTTCTAAACTATCTCATTTTGATTGAGAGTCATGTCTCTCTGAAATGCTGGAAAAGTACCAAAGTCTTCAAAGTAAATACAAGGACCTTAAACAAGTCCAAGTAGTTTCTTCTGAAACTCTTATTGAGCTTGAAAGGGATATTTATTCTCTAAATGAAAAGATTTTTTATTTAGAAAGTAACAACTTTACTTTGAAAATCAAATTTCCAAAACTAGAGGAAAAATAATCTCAGAAGCTTCTGGTACTGATTATTTGATAGATCATTCCAGAACTTTCTAGATAAAAGCATAGGTAGAAGCAAAATGGCTTCCATGATCTATAGAGTTAGCAAAAATGACAAGAAAGGTTTAGGTTGTACATAAACTTCAAAACCTGACGAAAGTCAAAAGGTAAAACCAAAACCTCTCTATGAGCATTTGGTGCCTAAGGATCAGGTTATTTATGTTGCAGACATCCTTAGCAGCTCAGTTGAGACACCAATCATTGTACCTCAGCTCAGTTGAGACACCAATCATTGTACCTGGACAGTGGATGCTCACGATACATGACAGGTAAAAAGCATATATTCCAAGATTTGGAACTTAAGCTTGGAGGCTTCATTGGTTTCAAAGGAAATTAAAAGGGAAAGATCATTTGCTCTGGAACTATTGGTATTGGTAAACTCCCCTCTATTACTAATGTTCTTTTAGTTAATGGTTTGATTCATAACTTTTTGTCTATCGGTCAGCTTAGTAATAATGGTTATGACATCATTTTTAATCAAAAGTCATGTAAGGTTGTTAGTCAGCAAGATGGTACAATCCTTTTTAACGGAAAGAGGAAAAATAATATTTATAAGATTAGAATTTATGATCTTAAGGACCAGAATGTTAAATGCTTCATGTCTGTTAATGAGGAGCAATGGGTATGGCATAGACGTTTAGTCCATGGTAGTATGAGGAGGATTTCTCAGCTAATTAAGCTTGGATTAGTCATAGGATTACCCAACTTGAAGTTCGCTTCAGATGTTCTTTGTGAAGCATGTCAGAAAGGCAAGTTTTTCAAAACTTCTTTCAAAGTGAAAAATGTTGTTTCCACCTCCAGATCCTTAGATCTTTTTTACATTGATTTGTTTGGTCCAGTGAGAACTGCCTCTATTAGTGGTAGGAAGCATGGATTTTTCATTATTGATGACTATAGTCATTGGACATGGGTAAATTTCTTGAAACACAAGGATGAGTCACACCATGTCTTCTCTACCTTATGCTCACAAGTGCAAATAGAGAAGGATTACAAAATTGTCAAAGTCAGAAGTGATCATGGTGGAAAATTTGAGAATAAGCACTTTAAGAATATCTTTGATTCTTATGGCATTTCCCATGATTTCTCTTGTTCTAGAACTCCACAGCATAATAGGGTTGTAAAAGGAAGAATTGGACTTTGCAAAAGATGACTCGTACCATGATCCAAGAAAGTGACATGGTTATGAATTTCTAGCTAGAGGTTGTTAACGCAACTTGTTATATTCAAAACAAGATTTCTGTCAGACCTATTTTGGGTAAAACTCCTTATGAGTTATGGAAGAATAGAAAGCCCAACATTTTTTATTTCTATCATTTTAGTTGTGTTTGTTTTATGTTGAACACTAAGGAGAATCTTGGCAAGTTTAATCCTAATGCATAAAAGTGTCTATTGTTAGGATATTATGAATGCTCAAAAGGCTACAAAATCTATAACACTAAAACACGGTTTATTGAGGAATCAATTCATGTTAGATTAAATGATAAGCTTGACCCTAAAAGGTCAAAGATAGTTGAGAAACTTGTAGATTTGAAGATCACTTTCTCCGAATCCAAGGACAAAGATTCTAAAGATAAAGATTCAGATGGAAAAGACAATGATGCTAAAGCAAAAGACTCAGAAGTGATTCAACCAGAAGTCATTATTGTCGGTCTACCTCATCAAAAGAAGAGTAGACCAAGAACTTCTTATTATGAAGAATTGATTCTGGGAGATAAAGATGCACCAGCCATAACCCGGTCTTCATTCAAACCTTCTAAAGAAACTCTTCTGGATTTGGTATCTTTGATAGAGCCAACATCTAATGATGAAGCTCTTTGGGATAATGTGTGGATTCTGGCTATGCAAGAGGAACTAAATTAATTCACCAGAAATGATGTTTAGGATCTTGTTCAGAAACCAAAAGGTTTCCATGTCATTGGAACTAGATGAGTGTTTAGAAGCAAGCTCAATGAGAAAGGTGACATCATTAAAAACAAGGCGTCATTAGTAGCACAAGGTTATAGTTAACAAGAAGGGATAGACTACACATAAACCTTTGCACTAGTTTCCAAGTTAGAATCTATTCATCTTTTAGTTTATGTTGCAGTCAATCATAACATCATTCTGAATCAGATGGATGTTAAGAGTGCATTATTAAATGGATACATTTATGGAGAAGTGTATGTGCCCCAACCCCTTGACTTTGAGAGTTTTAAGAACCTTTATTTTTTTTCAAACATAAAAAACATTTGTACAACCTGAAACAAGATCCTAGAGCTTGGTATGAAAGACTTAGTAACTCCCTTTTGGAAAATAATTTCACTAGAGGGAAAGTGGACACAACGCTCTTTTGCAAAACCTTTAAGAATGATATTCTGGTTGTGCAAATTTATGTTGATGATATTATATTTGGTTCTACTAATGCTTCATTGTGCAAGGATTTTGCTAAGTTAATGCACGCAGAATTCAAAATGAGTCTAATGGGAGAACTCAAGTTCTTTCTGGGAATTCAGATTGATCAACATTCAGAAGGAACGTACATTCACCAAAAAAGTATGCAAGTGAACTTCTGAAGAAGTTTAACTTGTCAAAATGTAAGCTAGAAAATACTCCAATGCATCCCACATGCATTCTGGACAAAGAAAAGGTAAGTAGTAAGGCATATCATAAGCTATTCAAAGGTATGATAGGTTATCTCCTCTATCTAACTGTTTCTAGACCTGATATTTTATTCAGTGTTTATTTGTGTGCCAATCACTAGGGAGACTCACTGAAATGTTGTTAAGAGAATCTTTAGGTATTTGAAAGTTACTACTAATCTTGGTTTGTTTTATAGAAATCAAGTGAATACAAATTAGTAGGCTATTGTGATGCTGATTATCTTAGAGATGGAATAGAAAGGAAAAGTACTTCTGGAAGTTGTTAATTTCTGGGAGATAATTTGTTCTCGTGTTCCAATAAGAGACGGACAACAATTACACTTTTAATAGCTGAAGCTGAGTATATCACAACTTCTGGATGCAGGACTCAGATACTCTGGATGAAGAGTCAACTAGAAGATTATTAGATCTTTAAGAGTAATATTCCTATCTTTTGTGATAATGCTTCTGCTATTTATTTATCCAAGTATTTTATCTTGCATTCTAGGGCTAAATATATTGAGATTAAACATCATTTCTTACGAGATATGTTCAGAAGGGTATTTTTCATTTAAAATTTATTGATACAAACCATCAGTGGGTTGATATCTTCACAAAAACCCTTGTTGAGGATAGATTCGTTTTCATTCTAAAAAATATATTTACAAAACCTTGTCTAGAATGAAAAGATGTTATCAGAATGTTATTCTTCCAGGATTCTTGATTAAGATTATGGAGTTCTTTAGTTGTGTTGTTATGTTGTTGTTTGGTTGTTTATGAAATATGAGATTTCTGAAGTGAGGAAGTTTCATGAATCAGAAAGGTTCTGATCAGAAGAAAATCCTATCGATTTGTCTTCTGAATTTTGAATAGTTATAGTGTTAAAGGTTATATTTTCGTTTAATACCGTGTGGTCTTTAGTGGAGATAGTTGTTCCACTTCCCGAGCAAGCGTATTAACGACGTGACACATTGGGTTTGATAATTTCTTGGAACTAAGTTAAATCCTTATGTATTCCCCTTTTGTCTGTGTTTTACCTTTTTATAATTATTGCATTTATGGTAATTATTGCTGCAACGTTTATTTAAACCCACCTTACTCACATTTCACACTACACTTACATTACTCCCACACTTTTCTCTCTTTCAAATCTAAAACTGTCCTTTATATCTGTTCATCTCCTTCATTTTCTCCTTCAACTCTCAACCATCTACAATGGCTGAATCTTCTCAACAACAAGTTGCTTCCATCGTCATTCCTGAAGAACCAGTCATCACTCTTGATACTCTAGTTGATAATCTTTGTGCTATGTGAGACTATTGTTAATTTCCAAAATCTGAAAGATAATGGTCTTGACTTAACTGAAACGCTTGAAGTTCAAGGTTAGAATACCTTCTTTGAGAGACTAAAAGGTCCTATTTACCCAGTCCTTGTCAAAGAATTTTATATTCGTGTTGTGGCTGAAAAAGAAAAAATCACTTCCTTCGTCTTCAATAGGAAGGTTGTGATTACTGAAAAAACCATTCCAAATCTCATTTCTCATGATGGTAATGGGAAAAGGGTTTACAATGTCAAACCCAATAAAAAAAAGAAGCGAACGTTGTTGCAACAATTTAAAAAGGGAACTATTTTTTATGATAAAGGTTCAACTGCTAAGGATTTGGTTAATCCTCTGAGAGTTTGGTTCGAGATCATTTTTGGTTGAATCTATCATAGACACTATACAAACTCAGCTGAGTACATCAACCTAAATCAGAAATTTGTTTTGTTCTTCTTGATGAAGGGTGTCAAGTTGGGGCTTTTAGTAATTCTCTTTAGATTTCTGATGGATTTTATAGCCACTTCCAGAACTGACTCTTCCAAAAAGGGAAAATCTATCCCCTATGGAAGACTAATGTTGGACATTTTTCTAAAGAGTGGTATGATTGAAGATATTCTTGTGTATGGATATGCTGATGGGCTTATCAAATATGTTAGAAACATTTTTTAGGGAAGGAATCTCAAGAGTATGGGTCTTATTTCCAAGATTATTAGGCCAACTAACTTGCCTAGCAAGGATGAGATTTGTGGAATGAGAATTTCGGCGGATGGCTTTCCTTTGTTCTCTAGAAGTGATCCACCAGAAGTACTAACATGCTACATCGCTAGTTGTTGTGTTGAAGGAATTGATGTTTGGGTTGATTTTGCTAACCTTCCAGTTACTCTACCTGAAATCCCTAGGAAGAAAAGGAAAGGAAAAAAGAAGATCAATGCTGATGGAAAAGGTCATCTGAGCCAAAGAAGAAGAATAAAGTGACTTCATTTATGGATGAAGATGAAGTACCCCTCAACAAACATCAGATAGCTACAATTTTGATGGATACCTCTATTGTTGAGCAAAATTCTTTAGCTGATCTTTATGCTCTCATTCAATTTAAGTCTTCTAGATCCAGAACTTCTTCTGTTTTGGATCTTAATATTTCTGATAATTTTTTGCCAACACAACCACGTTCATCTCTATCTCATATCTCTACCACTACTCATACTCTAACTCCAAAATGACCATCACCAAAACCAACTGTTTTAGAACCTATTACAAAAACTTCCACAGTTTCTGAAAATTAATTGTCTGAACAACAATTTCATGAACAAAAAAATCAACTTGGCTACATAACTCCTGTAGACCACCATCCATCATCTCTACCATTATCCACCGCACCACCACTTATGAATGCTCCATAATCAGAAAATCCAAATGAACCTCCCATAATATCTATGTCAAGATATTCTGGAGACCAAGAGTATGAGGGTACTATCGAAGGCATGTTTAACTTTGAACCTAGTCATATTGTATCTGTTCTGAAACATATGAAGATCTTCCCTATCTTGTCACTTCAAGAATCCATGATCATGATCCTAACTCTAATATCTTTGACTTGACCATCAAATATCCCATCCATCTTAAACCAAAAGAACCCAATGTTGGTAAGATGTTAAGGAAATTTGAGTCAGAATCAAAGAGATGTCTTCATGCGGAAATATGGACTAATTTCTTTCAGCAAATCCAGCAGAAACTGACTCGGCCTAGGAAGCTTATAGGGGATAAGTGAATTCCAAAATCTCAATGCTGAAGAATTTTAGATACAGAGTTTTTGAGAAAAATTTCCATTCATATCTTGCACCTCCTATGGAAATCATAAAGTTACATTGTGCTCCACTATGTCTTTCTGCTCTTGATATTGAGGAAGAGGCTAAGGAAACTAAGGCAACTTCTATTCATCCATAAGTTTTCATGGAAGATGCTCTTGTTGATCTAGACCAAGACAAGCAAGATACTTCTGAAGACCATCAACAAACTGGAGGTGGTATGCCAGAACAACAAATGGTTGTTTCTGAGAACCAACAAGTTGTTGTAACGTCTTATTTTGGGATGCTTCCTGAGATTTTAAAGACTCTTGTTAATTTGAAGGAAGAGATAGCCATGGTCATACAACGCTTAGAGAAGTAGGACAAGATGTTTGAGCTTATCCTCTTCAGACTTCCTCCACTGAACCCAAACCCATAGCTTATTTTTTAGGCACTTTTCCTTTTTTTCATTTTGTTAAATTTTTTTGTTTTTATTGTTCTGTACCTTTGCGCCTTATGGTGTTTCATCAATACAGTTATATTTATTTCTTCTATTGTGTTTCTTTTTATTTTCTTTTTTATTGCTGACAAAAAGGGGGAGAAACGTTTTAATTTGATATACGTATGTTCGTGAATCAGAACCCGAACATTATTAATGTTTATGTTAACAGTTACTTCGAGAATATTGTGTTAGCTGTATTTCAAGGAAAATCGCGTTACTCAGAAGCTTTTGAAGCCTTCGGATCCTAAGATTACCAGTTTTTGTAGAAATGTTTTTAAATCTGAGATTGAAGAATTAACTTCACAGTTTGAGAAATATTTCCAATCAGACTTTACCATGCGTTTAGGTTTTAAAACTTTAACTAGGATATGAAAAATCTTTCAATAAGATTTCAAATCAACTAAAATTTCAAGTTCATCAGAAGTGTTAAATTTGACAACCAGTGCTCTGGATTAGTTCAAGAAACTTCTGAAGTAAACCAGATTCTAATAGAATTACACTCTAGTTCTCCAAAAAGGTTAATCAAGAAAGTGTTATTTCACTCTGATTTTACCTTTCTGGGACTATACATCTTAGGGGAAGCTTTGTTCTTCTTCTGATGTGTCCTTCTGTATTTACCATGTACAAATTGTTCATCAAAATACATGGTTTTGCCATCATCAAAAAGGGGGAGACTGTTAGAGCATGATTTGGTTATGCATCTTGACTTTTAAGTTTTGATGATAACAAGGTAGTATTTGTGTGAGAGTAATTTTGGTACCCTAACGGTTTGTTATTGTGTAGCTTTAATATCCAGTTCTGATTCTAAGAATATGATGTGCAACGTCATCATTTTTTGAACTTTTGTGTTTTGAAAGTTATTTCTGCGCTGATTCACTCCTAAGAAGCTTCTGAGAAGATGCTATGTTGTTGCTACAATATTCTCTCTGTTTCTTCTTATGGATGTGACTCTGATCATCAAGCTAATGAAGAAAGGCAAGCTTCTGAAGTTTCTGTTACTAAGTTGAAGATTCTTAATATGCCCAAGCCAGATGTTGGCGCTGTCAAAAGGTTCTGACTGAAGATTATGAAGTTTCTGTTACTAAACTGAAGACTCTGAAGATTCTCAAGCCAGACGTTGACGCTGTCAAAAGGTTCTAACTGAAGATTATAAATATCTAATCTCAGCTATATGTTTCTTCATTTTCATGCTTCATCAACTTTCTACTAGAAGCCTATGAATATGAAGATAAGGATAAAAGAATACGTGATCAAAATAGTACATTGTACAAAACGAAGAAATGTTCCTTCCACTGCCTGAAATTATGGGCGAAAGGAATGTACTATTCTTCGCACCTGTCACTATTATGTTAGTAGACAACTGCAACTCTCGTATTTCTAATTTTTCATCCAATGGTTCCTTTTTCATGCTATATAAAGAGGATTTGGAGACTTGAAGAAAGTTGCCAATTTGACAAGATTGTTTCTACGTGAAAAGCTCTCAACTTATTGCATACTTTTCTTTAAGTGTTTGTATTTCATTTTGTGTAAATATTCTTGTGTAGAAGCAACTTTTAAACACACATTCTTTATTCAAACTTGTTGTTTGTATTTCCTTAAGGGACCAGTTAGGTCAGAATCCTTGAGAAGACATGAACTGCTTGTCTTTGTCATCTATTAGTTACCACCTGTTGCTAGTGCATTTGTAATCAGCTGATTATAGTGGATTAAGTCCTTGTGTATAAGGTGAAATCACCTTGGTGAGTGAAGTGGATAGCTTCGAGTTTCAAGCGAACTAGGATAAAAATCCTTGTGTCTCTCTCATTATTCAATGTTTTGATTGTTGAGTTTTTGAGTTGGTAAAAGCTTTTGTTTTTAAAACCCAATTCAACCCCCCCCCCCCCTTTCTTGTGTTTTTCACACCTTCAACCTTAACCAACATAGCATAGTATTCAATCAGACAACGAACCGATCAGAATACTTAAAAATTATAGTAAGTCCCAGACTCTAACAACACTCTTCGACCTTCATTTTTTTTTACCAACATCATCATGTATTACTTTCGACATTAAATCCACTAAACACATTCGGTTTCATGTTTCAACATGGAACACTTATTTGTCTTACTTGCCATTTATAGTTATGTCAAGAAATCCAAGGTAACACTATCAAATATGACTTCGTACACCACTATGTCCATAAACTCCCAATCCACCTTTATTGTAGGGCATTATGCTTCCACACATTAATACCACAACACATTCCTCTCATAGACATTTTTAGGGGAAATGAACCTCCTCCACTCATCACACTTACAAATTAGAACCATTGAAAGTCTTAAGCAAAGAATAAAAATGAAGGGAAAGAAAACACAATACCTGAAATAGGAAGAAGTAAGGGAAGCCTAAAGGAGATGAAAGGATTTTGGTGCATGAAATGGATACACAAACACTTGTAAGCATGAAAGGAGAGAGAATTGAGTGCAAATTTTTTTGAAAGAATTAATAAAAGGTTTCGAGTGAAGAACTGCTATTTAAAGAACACGTCAAACACACAAATGACCTCATAAGTAGAGGCTAAGAAGATTAATAGTTACATATGATAATGACAATATGAGTGATGTAAGTCCCAATGAAAAACAATCATGAAGCACTAAATCATTTCCTGAAGCATAGAAGACCACGAGTATGCTGATGGACAGAAGATCAAACAAGGTTTATTTGGAACAAAAGCATGATCTAGCATAATCCTCACCTCATATGACATTTTCCTTAAGCATCTCGACCCACTATGCCTCATGCTTGGGGACTGTGCACATCATGAGAGTCTTGGCAATGACCAAATTTGGAGTTTGGTCCTTATATATGCATTTATCGAATTATTCGAAAGGCTATTTCCTTAAGCATCTCGCTACACTAAGTCTCATGTTTGGGGGTTGCCTACATCCCAGGAAATTGCAATTGTCAAAATTACAGTTTTTGCAGTGGCCAAATTTGGAGTCTGGTGACGTGGTCAAATAACTCAGATGGCTTTTTGTTGCGGTGAGAATCAGATATCAAGCTATTATATTAACTTGAATCACAAAATAATGAATGTTCACCACTGAACTTTAATTTATCCAAAGGAGAGAGAAAAGATCGAATAAAATCCTAATTGTGCAATGTAACAACAATGCAAAGAGATATAAAGGTTCAGGGGTTGGTTATACTAAGGGAAGATATTAGCACCCTAAGTATCTATAGTATCATATATGAACCTCTTAAAAGCATTTGTGTTAGGGTAATTTTCTTGCTAATGTTTTAGAAGTGTTATGTTTTCGGGTTTGATGAGATATGAAACCTAAGGAGGTTTATTGCTAGTGTGCTCACCAAGACTTTGCAGTCTTATGCCTACGTATTCTAACAAGGATGGAATCAGATCAATCTTAGTTTACCTTACTACGGGCTAAGAACACTTGATAGTGATCAAGGTTTCAAAGGCGAAATTAAGTGTTTGTAAAAATAACACTTACATGACTTAACAAAGTCAAATAGTTTACAAAATCTAACCTAAGACTAATGTGGAAAGTTTAATGACTTAACAAAGTCAAAATGGGTAGTTGAGGGAATGTTATACTACCTATGACATAAATTTAACAGAAGAAATCTTTCCTTTTAATTTAGGCAACAAAAGAAAAGAGAAGAAAGAGAGCTAACAAGATAACATCATTAGGGGATGACTTGACAAAGTCAAAATAAACATGAGTATATGGGTGATAATAGATGAAATGAACGAGAATGATATTCAAACATGATATCAAAGTAAACAACATATGACATAAGATGACATTCAAACATGATATCAATTAAAGTGGATAAAGAGTGACAAAGATGATATTCAAACATGACATCAATCAAGGTGAATAATATAAGTGACAAAGATGAGGTTCAAACATGACACACAACTCATGTGTCGCTACTGCGAAAAATAAGGTATCGGCAATGACAGAAGAGTCTCCACCTTTCGTTATTTATCCCTCAGAACAGGAAAGGAAACGATCGGAAAAAACCTGACGAAAAGGTATAAGACAAGGTCGTCGCAACCATTGTCTGGGTTCGGGAGCCGATTACGCAAGGGGAAGGTATTATCACCCCTCACGTCCATCGTACTCGATGGGATCCACGCATGTTGTGTTTATCTGACGGGTTTGTTACATCTATCTATACTAAAAGTCTGGTCTGAAAAGAAAAGAAAATGACTCAGTAAAGTATCGCACTTTATGCCTACGTATTCCCGTCTGGAACGAGAAATCAAAGTCAACATAGTTCGCCTAACTACGGGTAATGGGGGAAGGTTGCTCGCCAAGATATCGCATCTTGTGCCTACGTACTTTCATACGGCATGAAAGATCAGAGCAAACGTAGTTCGGGCTACGGAGAACACAAGTTTGTTCAGCAGCTTTTTATCCAAGTAAAGTTAACAATCAGTTCCAGTAGTTGGTGTTTGCAGCTCGATCCTTGGAGACTTAGGCATTACCGTTTGCGGTAGAACTGAAAGTTAACAGAACTCTCTTTATGCAAAGAGTTTTCCTGATTAAGGGTCCTGTCGCTACGGCGAAAATCGGCACCGGCTATGACAGAAGAGTCGCCACCGTGCGTTATTTATCCCACAAGAGGGAAAGGAAACGCTCAGAGTAAACCTAACGCAAAGAGGGAAAGGAATGGTCATCGCAACCAAATCTTGGATTCGGGAGTCGGTTACGCAAGGGGAAGGTATTAACACCCCTCACGTCCGTTGTACTCGACGGGATCCACGCTTATTTTCTATCTAAGGGTATGTTTATCTATCTACTCTAAAGGTCTGGGTTAAAAAGAAAAGAAAATGACTCGACAAAGTATCACACTTTATGCCTACGTATTCCCGTCTGGAACGAGAAATCAGAGTCAACGTAGTTCGCCTAACTACGGGTTAAGGAGGGAAGGTTGCTCGCCGAGATATCTCATCTCGTGCCTGCGTACTTTCATACGGCATGAAAGATCAGAGCAAACGTAGTTCGGGCTGCGGAAGACACAAGTTTGTCTGACAGTTTTTTTATCTCCTTATGAAAGGGTTTTCCTGATTAAAGGTCCAAGAGGACCAAAAACAGAGTTTGAGTGTTTGTTTGAGTTTTTTACGAAAGAACTGCTTTTTAGGATGTTTGCAATCTCAGTCGCACTAGAGACTATGACCCAGGAGTAAATGCTTCGTATGTCACCCAAAGGGTACCACACTAACATCCAGATTACTGGAGAGAGACCCTCCACCAACCTTTTCCCAGATAGCTTAAGGCTCGTAACATACGACTTCAATTAACCTTATTACTGTGTTTTTGAATTGTTTTGAGATGAGAAGAGAAAGACACCCTAAAACTATGGTTGAAAGGGGAATCTACCTACAGTTATCATGCATGGGTCAAAACCTAATTTCTGTCATAATTCCCTCTTGCACAGAGGAAATCAGAGATCCTATGGGAAAACAACAAAATAAAGCAAGCAGTAAACAGTAAACAGTAAAATGCATGCTATGCAACAGTACAAGCGAGGCAAGGGAGTCCGGCTCAACCTAAAACCTAAGAAAACAACAGGCAAGAGGAGACAAGCTCCACCTCAAACCTAGAGGTAATCAACACAAGCAAGCAGACAATACAACAAAAGAAAAGAAACAGAGAAAGCAACCCAAGCAGCAGCAGCAGTCTTCAGCAGACAACAACTTCAATACTCAACAGCAGCAACTCTAAACAGCAAATCCTCTTGACAACAAAGTTGACAGCAAAATGGCTTCATCTTCAAGCTAGCTTCTATCTTTAAGCTTCATCAAACTTCATCTTCAAGCTCTAGGAAGTACACTCCAAGCAAAGGATTAATCACTAAGATCAAGGTTGCAATGTTGAAAACCAAAGGAAATCATCAAGTACCAACATTGAAATGGAAAGGCATCCTCAAAGTTCTACTTAACTAGGGCATACCACACATCCCTCCAAAGGAGAGATGGAGTTTCCCTAGGAGGACTTTACATCATTGGATAGAATAGAAGTACACAATGCATTCTATGTTTGATGAAAGAATCAAAACTAGTTCTAATGGCTCTTCCTAAAACCCTAATTTCCTAAGCTCCTAAAAAGCTCCTAAAAGAAAAGAAAGCTTCAACTCCAAGCTCCAATCTTCAAGCCACAACAGCTACACCAAATCTAGAAGACCTCCCAAGAAGGAATCCAATAAAATCCAGCTTCAAAGTCACCAACAAGACCAAACAAACAAGAGCACTAAAACTAGAACACCACAAGCACAAGCAACTTGCAAAATACAACTAAAATAGAAAACTAAATTGTAAAATTCAAATAAAATTCTTAGGGGAACATACATTTTTGAACAACCTAGGGTTAAAATATTAAATCCTAATTCAACTTCTAAGTCACCTAAATAATTTCTAAATTGAAGGGTATCAAGGTGATCTACAAGTTTGGGAAGGCTCTAATATCAACACCTAAAACAGAACCTAAAGTTGTTCTAAAATTCTAACAAAACTTCTAAGAGAACATTAATATCTACCCTAAAACATACTAAAAAATCAAAGCCAAATTCATCACCAATTGGAAGAACAAAATTCAACAAGACAGATGATCAAATATGCAAATATTAAAGAATTAAACAAAATAAGAAAAATCAAATGAAATTGAAAAATGCATGAAAATGCATTTTATTGATTTCATAAAATCACAAATTCTCTCAAAATCATGGTGGTATTTTTAAAATAATTTTTGGATCAAGAATAGAATTATTGTGATTTTTAGAATCAACAATGCAATTAAAATAAACAAAATGGATAAAAGAAAATAAAATGCTGAAATAAAACACGAGCCAATAGATGTGTGGACTAGTCAGCTGATCCAAGAGCCAGGAGCGTGTCAACGTCATTTAATGAAACTGCATCGTTTCATCACTTCAGAATTCAACCAAAAAACAAAACACGGCTGTTGGATCTGTGGTCTAGTCTTCAGTCAGAGCATGATCTGATGGCTCAGAGATCATCTTCTCCAAATCACAGGCCAAATGGAGTGAGACTCAGTGTGGTGGCCGAAGAAGACTCCGGTTGTCTTCTCCGGCGAGGCAAAAGTCACAGGCATCCAAAACATGCAATCCTTATACCAATCTCACTCAGAATTTCATCAGGATCTCAAATCTCCTATTCATATGTTCTAACTCTCCATAGATTTCAAGATTCGAAGAAATGTTCAGAACACACATCCAGATCAATCATCCTCAATTGCAAATCTAAGACTATAGAATTCATCCTCATGCTACATACATCACTCTGATCTATCTAGATTGCTCTAACTCTCCATGAATCTAGAGATTCGAATCAAAACAGAAATGCTATGTCATGATCAACCTTCACCAATTGCTTCCAAATTGATCCTAAAACGATCTACATCTTGCCTAGATCCTAACCACAAGTTCAAATCTAACTACATCATGCTAATTCATGTGGAATTTTGAAATTTACTAACCTGTTGTAGATCTAGTAACAGAGGCACTTGGAGCTTGATTCTCTCTCTAAAACTCTCCAGATACGTTCAATGATGCACTAGGAAGAGTTTGCAACCTTCAATTTGCACTGAATTGGCTTGGAACTCAAAACACGATTTCACTTGCTCCTTGGAATTTTTCAACTGCAACTTCAGTGTTCTTCACGAAATAAAAGCCAACCTCACTCTGAATTCAATGCAATGAATATATAGAATGGTTTCATGGGCTTTTGAAGTGTGTTTGAAGCCCAATCCATCAATTTACAAATTCTGATTTTCCTTCACATGTGCAATGTAACAGTCACGATTTAGCATGGAAACTGTTCTAGAATCTTCCCTTTCAATTGCACATTGCCTTGTGAGTGTATTCAGACCAAAAAGAGTGCTTGAAATGCCTTGGTGAGTATTTTAGATGTGTGACTTGCAAATGAAGAAACCAAATGATAACTTGTAAAACTTGACCTAAACTCAAAATTCTGCTAATGCCAAAGTGCTTAGAATTCAATTTCCATTCAAAAAATGTAGCTACTTGACATGTTTTGGTCCTTTAACTCAAAAAATCAATTTTCCCTCCTTTAATCATTTGAAAATCTTCCTTATTCAAACCATTTCAAACCAAGCCTTTCTATGAGCCCAATCAATCCATCATGACCTCTTAGATAGCCTAAAAACCCCATTTTGAACAACTTTCATGTTGAAAAAAAATCCATTTGACAAGTGCAAATTAGATATTTTGACCTATGATTGAAAATGACCTATAATCTCACTTTCCCAAAATACCCCTGACTTGTAAACCTCATAACATGAGTTCTAAAAATCATATGGAAGACTTCTGGTACAATATAGAAAGCTAAGATCATGAGGAACAACTTTCATGTTGGCCAAAAGTTCAGGTGAAACATCCTTCTAGGTCAAAAATAGCTTTGAAGTCAGATGATTTTCACAGACAAATTTCAGAGGCATCTGAGGACTTGTAACTTGTCTGGGCCATAACTTGAGTTCTATAAATCCCCTTGAGGACTTCTAGTACTCAAATTAAAGGTATTGAGATTCTCTACAGGTTTCATGTTGGCTAAAGATCCATTTGAAACGTTTTTATTGACTTATGTGTGTCGCTACCGCGAAAATAAGGTGCCGGCAAATCAGAAGAGTCGCCACCGTTCGTTATTTATCCCTCAGAACGGGAAAGGAAACGATCAGAAAAACCTGACGAAAAGGTATAAGACAAGGTCATCGCAACCATGTCTGGGTTTGGGATTCGGTTACGCAAGGGGAAGGTATTAGCACCCCTCACGTCCATCGTACTCGATGGGATCCACGCTTGTGGTGTTTATCTGACGGTTTCTTTCCTCCTCCAGCTGAGGATAGATCTCCTTGAATTTTCCCTAGTTTGATCCCATTTTCAACGTGCTCGCCCGTGATGATGAGATCTGAGAAGCTTCCAGACATACTGCTGACCAATTTCTCGTAATAAACCCCTGGGAGGGTGGCTACAAACATTTCAACAAGCTCCCGTTCAACCATTGACGGCTGAACTCTAGCCGCCAACTCACGCCACCGCTAGGCGTATTCCTTGAACCCTTCGTTGTTCCTCTGTGACAAGTTCTGCAGTTGAACTCGGTTTGGAGCCAAGTCACTGTTATATTGGTAATGGTGCACGAATGCTTCAGCAAGTACCTTCCACGTGCGCACACTGGTAGGTTCCAAACTCACGTACCATTCCAAGGATGGCCCTGACAGGCTATCCTGAAAGAAGTGCATCAGCAACTTCTCGTCTTCAGAGTGAGCGGACATTTTCCGGTAGTATGATCTCAGGTGGATGCGATGGCAGGTGGTGCCCTTGTACTTTTCAAAGTCGGGTACCTTGAACTTGGGAGGCACCTTGAAATCAGCAATCAGTCCCAGCTTGGACATGTCAACACCCATAGTGTTCAGGTTCTCGAAATTCCTCATCTTGTCCTCGAGTGCTTTAAACCTCAGACGTGCTTCAACAGTCATCTCTCCTTCAGCACCTTTCTGTGAGAACAAATCGTCTTGACGGTCTTCTAACCATGGCTGAGGCCCATACAGATTTCCAACACCTGTGTTGCCGTTGCCCAGTCCAACATTGACATTAGCTTCAAAATTTCCGTTACCGACGCCAGTCGTATTACCATTGAGCCCCATGTTAGCAATCACATTGCCATTGCCACTACCATTCCCCCCGGTCACGGGGATGCCGTTATGAGGAGTTTCAACAGGTGGAGGGGTTGGAACAGTCCCACCATAGAGTACACCATTGCTGTCAACCCTTGAAATCTGAGGCTGGACCAAAGTTCTGAGCTGGTCCTGGCCGTTGGCAACCACTTGCATGAGCTTCATGAAGCGGTCCATCCTCTCCCGGAGTTCTTGAACGTCAGTCTGCACTTGCTCCATAGCTCTAGCTTGATTTGCTCTGGTCGGATAGCGGTGGATTAGTCTTTGATCTATCCTGGAACAACCTGAAACAACCTGTATACACGAACGGGTTAGAAAAAACGACAACGTGCTCATTATGCAGATGCTTCATGCAAATGCAAACGTGTGTTTGTGCGTTAGGGAGGTACCCCCCGATCCTAGTGCCTGAGTGCCAGTGCTGATAATAAGAAGTCCGAGTCCAGTCATAGAAATAACATCTCATATATAAAGAAAGCCCATCAAGGCGGTACACAACGTCACTGAGTACAAGCAGAATCAATAGCATGACCTCGACCAACAAGCCTGGTGATGGTCAGCATACAACAATGATCAAAACAAAAGGATCACAAACATAGTCAAGTACGGCCACAGGCTCGAAACTCTTCTAACAGATTCCTCGTTTCTGGATGATCAGGCCGAGTGAGCAATCCTTCGACGAGTAACTCCCTCTGCGTAATAGTGTATTGAATACCTTCAACTGAGTCTTCCCATGCTCCTTCGCCGAAACAATCTTATAACTTCCACTTCTTGGATTCACATGTCTGTTTACGCTCCTTCAGGTTAGCAAGAGCCTTGTTGAGCAGGCCTTCAGCGGCATATCTGCGAGCGGTTTCTTCATCAACCCTCTTTTCACTAGCCTTCACATGGGCTTTCAACTTGGAGATCTGCTGTTTCAGTTTATCCTCCCGTTCCTTGCCGTTGGCTAGGGTGGCCTTCCAATGCTGATTAAACTTGGATATCCTCCGGTACGCTTCATCCAAGTGCTGCTTCTTAGTGGCCAGTACGTCATTGACAGCTTTCAAGTCCCGGCCCAAGCGCTCACGCTCAGCTATCTGCTTAGCCAAATTCGTCCCTAACTGGTTCACCAGCTCTGTTTGCCTCTTGAAGGAATGGACGGCTTTGCTTTTCTCGCTTCTGAGTTGAGCCAATTCTTTCTCCAGTTCTTCATTTGCCTTCTTCAGCTCATCTCTCTCAGCTAACACCTGATTATGCTGCTGAATAGGCACGGTGGTAGGCTCTTCAATCACTAGAGGGCTTTCTAGCTTGGCAGGAGGAAACGGCATCCCTATGAAATCTGCTCTGGCTCTGATCCAGGTCACATACGGAGCGTAGGCTTGGCTATTACTTTTTCCCAGCAACGGCTTTCCCCGCTTACTGATACCATTCCAAGAGTGCTGAAGCTTAGATAGCATATCCCCCTCTAGAAGACCAGTGAGGTACAGAGATTCCTGCACCTCTTCATCCTTCGGCGGAGCTCTCAAAGCATAAGCAAATTGTCGGACCAACAGGGATGGATTATAATTGATACAACCCTTCCTGCCTATCAAAGGCACATTCGGAAACCCGCTGCAGCTGAAGATAATCTCAGTACCCAACCTATCTCTATCAAACCAGGCAATATCCTCCGCTGCCAGATTCATCAGGCGCTCAGACCACTCAGCTGTGGCTGCAGACGAAGCAAAGGGACCCTTCTTGGGTATGTGACTATCAAGCCATCTATAGAGTAGGGGTACACAACACGAGACATTCTTACCCCTTATGTTCTCGTTTTTGTAGTGGATGGAGTGATAGACATCTCCTATCAAGGTAGGGACTGGATTTCCTAACGCAAAGATGTGAAAGGCGTCGAAGTCTACAAAGTCGGGCATATTGGGGAACAGAATGATGCCATATATGCACAGAGCAAGGATGGCGTTAAACACGATCCAACATCCGTCTTTGGCACACTGCTGGGCCTTTCCCACTAAGAACTGCAGGGAGAAACCGGGAACCCTGTTCCAGCTAGACAAGACCAACTCGGAGGCATCTAGGTGAAGTGAGGGAGCTAGACTAGCCAGATTAGGCTCAGCATCCATATGAACAAAGGGCATCTAACTCTTGATAGGCACACCTAACAAATCAACATACTCCTCTAGTGTGGGTGCGAGAATAAAGTCCTGGAAAGTGAAGCATCTCAAAGGAGGATCGTAGAACTGCAACAAGGCATGCAACCCATTCAACTCAAACCCAGAAGGTTTATGAACCCAGCTGAGCAGTTTCCCATAAGCCTTTTTGAATTCATCTCTCACAGAATCATCTGTCAAAGCAATCAAACCAGTCAGCTGAACAACATCAGGAGTAGGGAGTTTGTAGGCCACAGTCTTCCTCAGAGGACCCATAATAGCACAACAGAATGCAAGAAAACCTGAATCGGGGGAAACGGTACCTGCAACACAGACACACGTTAATGAAATGCAAATGGGTATGCAAAGCAATGTAAAATGCAATCATGCAGGAGGAGATCAAGACGACTGTGCTGTTGAGGAGATGAAGGTGAAGATTCTGTATCAACAAAACCACAATACTGCTCTGTCAAGAACAACCCTATCTCTGATGAGAAGAAAACCCTGATATCGGACCATAAATTTTGCTCTGTCAAGAACAAACACACATATGATAATAAGGACTTCTGATACAGGACCACAAATCTGCTCTGTCAAGAACACATACACATCTCTGAAGATAAGGACCTCTGATACAGGACCATAACTCTGCTCTGTCAGGAACACATATACATCTCTAAAGATAAGGACCTCTGATACAAGACCATAACTCTGCTCTGTCAAGAACACATATACATCTGATGATGGGAACCTCTGATACCCACAAAACTGATTCACTATCAAGAAAACCAGGTAGTCTGAAGGTTAAGGCTTCCTGCAACAAACCCATCCCTGCTCACAGGTATGGACCTATACTGACACAAGTTCGGCATCCTATGCGGTCATCAGCGTCACAGACATTCAAGAGGGGTGATACGATACTCAGAAGGTGTGGCATCACCATCTCCTGAAGCGGCCTCACTCAGCTGAATTCCAAATGATCGGCCCCTAGAGTCGACAATCCTCCAAACCAACAACCCCTCAGGCCCAAAGGGCCGGAAAAGAAGTCAACCGGGAGAACCTCGTCTGAGCATGGATTTCATGAGACACTAGTGCCTGCAAATCAAGCACGCGCCCACTAATTTCCACAACTAATGTTAGGTACACTTAAGCTTGGGTCTGGCTTCTCACTCATCAGAATGCCCCTCCCACAACAGCACAGATAATCATATCATACTAAAAATAAAGTGCGGGAAATAAAATGCGATAAGTAAACACAACCCAACAAGTAATCACACAAGCGCTAGGATTGACTCTCGCGGGGGATGTTGGATCCCCAAACTGACTCGCATAAGGGACGTTGGATCCCAGGAAACTATCAATTCCCCAGCAGAGTCGCCAGCAGTCGCTACCGCGAAAATAAGGTGTCGGCAAAACAGAAGAGTCGCCACCTTTCGTTATTTATCCCTCAGAACGGGAAAGGAAACGATCGGAAAAACCTGACGAAAAGGTATAAGACAAGGTCATCGCAACCATGTCTGGGTTCGGGAGTCGGTTACGCAAGGGGAAGGTATTAGCACCCCTCACGTCCATCGTACTCGATGGGATCCATGCTTGTGGTGTCTATCTGACGGGTTTGTTTAACTATCTACCTATCAAGGCTGGCTTAAAAAGAAAAGAAAATGACTCGGCAAAGCGTCACACTTTATGCCTACGTATTCTCATCAGAGAATGAGAAATCAGAGTCAACGTAGTTCGCCTAACTACGGGTTACGGGGAAGGTGGCTCGCCAATACATCAGTATTGTGCCTACATACTCTCAACAGGTATGAGAGATCAGAGCTTACGTAGTTTGGGATAAGACGGATTACGGGAACTCAGATTCATCTGTTTTATCGAGTAGGGTTAACAAACAATTGTAGCAGTTTGGTGTACGCAGCTCGACCCTTGGAGACTTATGCGTTACCGTTTGCGGTAGAACTGGGAGTTAACGACACTCTTTTCTTCAGAAAAGATTTCCTTTGAATTATGGGCCCACGGGGCAAAAAGGTTTGAGGTTTGTTTTCTGTCTTTTACGGAAGAACTGTCTTTTATGGGTGTTTGCAACCAATATCGCACTAGAGACTATGACCTGAGAGTGAATGTGTCGCATGTCACCCAAAGGGTGCCATATTAAACATCCAGACTGTTGAAAAGAAACTTTCCAACAATCCTTTCTCAGATAGCTTAAGGCTCGTAACGTACGACATCAGTTAACCTTTATTATTGTATCTTAATTTGTTTTGAGATGAGAAGAGAGAACGAGCTGGTTCAACTAAAGGGGAGACTATCAAGTCCTAATGTTGTCATGCCAAGGATTCATCTTATGGTTGAGGTTTGAAACACAGAACTCCTAGAAGTTATCATGCATAGGTTTCAACCTACAGTTCTATCATCACTTCCTTATCAAAGGAAGTGAGATTTCTAGGGGTTCATGTCAATGATAAACAGAAACGGATAAAGCATCAGCTGAAACAGTAAACAGTAAACGACTGTAAAAAGCATGCAATGCAAGTGAGGGAGGAAAGGTGTGTGGGGCATCAGCCTCCACAAGCTCATCTCAACCTCAAGCCAGATATAAATAACTGCAATCATACAGAAAATAAAATGCCATCAAGCAAAACATAAGTGACTGTAATCATACAGAGGAAAGACATGCTATCAAGCAAGATACAAACTGCAATCATACAGAGGAAAGAATAACATGCTATCAAGCAAACTCAAACCACATAGGCAAGGGAGCAGGGCTCTACAGAATACCAGCAAGCAAAGCCATACAGTAAAAATACAAGCAGAGGGAACAGCTCAACCTCTAGTGCAATCATGCTTCTAGCTTACATCAGCCTAGATATGAACTTATTCTAATGCATCAAGCAAATTAAACAAGTCACATCAATACAGTTGCACAGCAAGCAAACAGACAGGAAAGAAAGCTGATCAACAGCTTCCACAGCTTCACAGCAAAGCAATCTTCTGACAGCAGTTCAGTCTACAGTCTGCAACTGCTCTTCAAGGCTATCATCTTCAACAACAAGTATCAACTTGCTTCTCTGAGCTTTTAACACATCAAACATAAGTATCAACTTATCCCTCTCCTTCAACTTCAAGCTTCAGCTCTTCAGTAAGCACCACCTTCAGGCCTCAATGCATTAAACCCACAAGCATCAGCTTGCTTCTTCCTCAAGCTTCAACTTCTTCAATAGCAAATATCAACTTGCCTCTTCAATCTTTCAATGTATCAACCACAAGTATCAACTTATTCTTTCTTCTTCAAGCTTCAGCTTCTTCATTCAATCTCCATTTGATCTTCTTCACACAAGTGCCAACCTGCTCCTCTTGATCCTCAAGCTTCAGCTCCAAAGGTAGTCTTCAAACACAGAGAAGTATCAACTTCTAGCCTTCAAGCAAGGAACTCCATCCTCTGGCCAGGGAGAAAGATTCATCTAACAAGAGCAAAGTTTGGATGATTGGTAGCTGAGTGAAGACCAAAGGTCACCACTAAGCATCCTATCATCAGAGAAAGGGACCCTCAAAGGTTCTACCACTTGTAAAGAGCCACACATCCTACCAAAGGAGGGATGAGGCCTTTACAAGGGGACCTTACATCATAGGGAAGAATGGAAGTGATCAACACCTTCCATGTTTATGAAAGAAGAGAATCTATCTAGAAGCTCTGCCTACAAACCCTAATCTCAACACCTGATCAACACTACACCAAAAGAAGGGAGATCTTCACATCCAAATTCTTCAAGCACTCCATTGCATTTTCAACTTGCCTTCATCATCCACCAAGGGCAAGAGAGGCCAAACCCTAATCTAAGGGAACCTAAGGGGTTAATCTAGTCAAATTAGTGCATTAGAATCATCCAAAGTTAGCACCTAAACTAAAATCAAACTAAAAAAGTAAACTACATTATAAATTCCTACAAAAATTCCTAAGGGACCCTAATTCAATCATGAATCTACCATACAAAATTCAGAGGTTGAATCATCCACCAAGTTCTAGATATAAAACCTAAATCATAAGGTACTAACCACAAACCCTAAAAATGGATCTCCTGAAGTTTCAACTCAAAACTACCACTTACATTCATCACAAAAATGTGAGAAAAATCTAGGGGGAACATGCATATCTATGCTAGCTACACACAAAAAATCAAGACAAGAATCATCATCAAATGATCAAACCAAATTCAACAAGACAAAGTATCAACCATGATTATTTTAACATCAATTAAAATTCAACAAATGCTAATAAAATAAAAAATGCATGAAATATTAATATTTTTTATCTAAAAAAAACTAGATTCAATCATGAATTCATGGAAAAAAGAATGAAATTAATTGAGTCATTTTTCAATTTTTCATGAATTACTTACTAAACTATGTAAAATGATGAAAATAAATGAAAATTAAAAGAAAATGGTGAAACCTGCGTGGCAAATAACACATATTTCCAGTTTAATTCAATGTTGGGCCCAAAAAGGGGGGGGGGGTGTGAGTATCATGTTTTTACACTGAGCCCAACCTATCACCTAAATGAAACGCTGTGTTGCAGCTTCTTTCAGAATCCTTCACAAAATGAAATCAATTCCTGGCCGTGGGATCTTACTTTGGTCAAAGTCTCCAGTCTAATCCAATGGCAACCAACTCATCTTCTTCCTTTTGAATGTTGGAGGAAAATGGAATCCATGGTTGAACAGAACTTCAACTTCATCTTCTCCATTCGTGTTTCATCAATACTCCATCAAAACTCTCACTCAAATGCTCTAACCTACTCCATTTTTCACACTAAATCTAGTTATACTAATCAAACACAATGAATCACTCTCTCCTCTCAAACACGATTAAAATCTCAAAAAATACTCAAAAATCAAACATCACCATTCTTGAAATTATGGTGTCTAACATCATCACCATGCTTCACTGAGTTGATTCCACTATCACACTATGATTAACTCTCAAGAACCACCAAGATAATCGTATGAACAGAATTTGTGTCATCTACAAAATTGTCTCTAAACCTAGCCAATTGCTACCAGAAAGCTTCCTACACTAATCTACAATGATTCTAACCTAACAAAACCTATTGATTATGCCTAAATTAAGTCGTACAATGAAAAGTACATACCTGCAAATTCTTGATGAACAGAGTGGTAAAATCTTCAAATCAACCCTCAGTAATCTCTAGATTCCTTCACTAGCATCCAATCAACCTTCTGTATGCAAAGAAATGAGTTGAAACTTGGTAGATTCTTGAACCCGATTCTGAGTTGCAGATGAGGAATTTGCAATGCCAACTCACGATCCTTCAATGGTTTTGCCTTGAATTTGATCTGGAATCAATCTCTAAGCCTAGAGCAAGCTATTGGAATCAAGAACTTGGATTGAAATGGCTTCAATGGCTGTAATAGATTTTGATTTGCAATGAGCAAATTCAAAATGCAATCTCTCTATTTCCTCTCAATTCTCACAAACCAGTGCTCTGAATCACTTCATATGCTTATATAGACCATGACTGAACACTCTAGAAAGTTCTGGATCAATCTAATGAGAAGTTCAATATCTCATCTCTTTTGAAAATTCAATCTCATGGTACACTCATAACAGTTCTTGCAGCAGCTTGTATTCACTATGCTTTGTGTTCAAATTCTCCTTAGATGACATTTTGGATGTGTTGGAATGAGTTAGCACCTTGATCTTAATCCCATGTATAGTTTGGCATATGTAACTTAAGTCTTAAGTAACTAAATGCAACTCTTGGATTTTGACATCAAATGAAAAAAGTAATATTGCCAATATCTTTAAAATGCCAATTCTGATCAGATTGATATGTCATATGCCCCATTTTGACCTCAAAGCAAAAAATCACAAATTTGACCTTTTAATGAACTTTAATTATTCCTTTTTTCAAAATTTCTTGAACCAAGTCTCTCCTTGAGCCATTTCAATGTCTCCTTGATGTATGGTCATGGTTAAAACCCCATTTTGAGCAACTTTCTAGTTGAACAAAACTTCATTTGAGGCCTCTAAGTTGGTGAAAATGGCCTATGATCACAAATGACCTATAATCACCAAATGTCCAAAATACCCTTGACTTGTCAAAGCCATAACTTGAGTTCTACAAATCCTATCAAGGACTTATAGTACTCTCTAGAAAGCTAAGAGGATAAGGAACAACATTCATGTTGACAAAAAGTACATAGGAATCATCCTTTTAGGGCAAAAGTGCCATGCAAGTTGGGTAACTTTCAAGCTCCAAATTCACATTCCTCAGATGACTTGTAACTTGTCAAAGTCATAACTTGAGTTCTACAAATCCTATCAAGGACTTATAGCACTCAAATTAAATCTAAGATCATGATCTACAATAATCATGTTGGGGGAAAGATGATATGACAATCACATCTTGAGATAAATTGCCTTGAAGATAGGGGTCAAACTAGGGGATTTTACACTGTCAAGCCATAGAAACCCTAGCTTGAAACTTCTCAAACTCTTCAATCATGATGAGTTAACCTTGGAATCATTCTTATAACATCTCAATGTATCAATCCATGATCACATGGCTCTTGGATTAGGTCTCAACCTTCTCCAAATCATTAGTTGACTTAGGGTTGACCCAATCAAACCCTAATTGCACCACTCATGGCTGAGCCTTCTTAATCTTGCACAATGACCTGTCTAGGCCTCAAAGTGATCTTCAACACTTCTCATGAGCTCTCTCTAGACCTCAAGTCCAACCTCATGGCTTCAGAATCATCTGATGGCTTTCCACAACTTTCAAGTTAGGAGACCTACACACTTGGCTTCAACCACTCTTTCTGAGGCTCTTTCAACTTCTCTGACAAGGATATCAACCCTTGAACACTTGAATAACCTTCTTAGCTGGCTTCATAGTCTTGTATAGCTCTTAATTGGTAATCATACCTCTTGATCTCCTGCATACATGTCAATGAAATGCAAATGATAATGCTAATGTGAATGAAATGAAACACAAGCTAGGTAAAGAAATGTTGGTCAAATTTTGGGGTGCAACAATGTGGTCTTGAAGTTAGGCACTAAACATGGAATTTTGCACTGAAACCCTAATTTAGCAACTTCCCACACTCTTGATTCTTCTTGATTTGTTCTTGGCACAACACCACAAATGTCTCATCACATCATTTCATGAACTCCATGACCTAAAAGTAGGCTTTGATACTCCTCAATTGCACAGTTGACCTAGAATTGATCCAGATGAAACCCTAATTGATTGCACCTCAACTGTGGCTCTTGCATTTGACACAATGATCTGATTAAACTCTCCCATGGCCCTCTAGGCATTTTATGAGATCCATACACATCCTCTTCTCACATTCAACACTTCACAACCGTCTGATGGTCTTCAGTTGATCCTCATGTTAGGAGAAGATTCACACTCAAACATCTAAACCCTTAGGCACTCAAACCACCTTCTGATGACTTTGACAACTTCTCAATCTTGAATAAGACCTCTTTCTAGGCTTCTCATGATAAAAATCACACTTGATCCCCTACTATATGAATGATACCATGATATGCAAATGATATAACTATGCAAATGATAATGCAATGAAACATAAACCAGGTAAGAAAAGGTTGAGCAAATTTTGGGGTACAAAAGCTGCCCCTATTCAAACGGCTTGGACCCGATTGGGTGAAGAGCAAACGACCTTCAAACAATCGAGGTAGAATACGGTTGAATACCAAGGAACCCGAAAATTTTCCAACCACGGAAATAAGCTGCGAAAACTGCTTGGGGAACAACATTCGTTGCGCTGAACCCAGTTGTTAGGACGACAACTGATAAATCATCTGACAAAACTTTGGATTTCAACATTAACCCTCTGTGTGACGCCACAGGCATCAAGTTAACTTCACAAGGAACAACTATGTCCACAAATGGATTAAATTCGTCAACACGAAGAGAGACTACATCACCATGGGTCCAATTCCGTCCATAACCGGAATAACGATCTCTGTCAATCACAGGTAACCATTCTGTCAGCACGGATACTAATCACTGTCGACTTCATTGGGGACAACTCTGTCAATCACGGGTAATAATTCCGTCCACACGGGTAACAATCACTGTCAACACAGGTACAATTCCATCAACACGGATAACAATCACTGTCAACACAGGTACGATTCCGTCAACCAAGATAACAATCACTGTCAATCACAGGTAACCATCACTGTCAACACAGGGAAGCAATTCCGTCAACACAGATAACCATCACTTTCAACACGGGGAAACGATTCTGTCACCAGGGATAACAATCACTGTCAACACAAGTACAATTCCTGTACATCACAGGTGCAATTTCGTCAACACGAATAACAATCACTGTCAATCATAGGTAACAACTCCGTCAACACGGATGAGAATCACTGTCAAGATAGGTAACAACTTCGTCAACACGGATGAGAATCACTGTCAACACAGGTAACAACTCCGTCAACACGGATAACAATCTCTGTCAATCACAGGTAACAACTCCGTTAACATGGATAACAATCTCTGTCAATCACAGGTAACAACTCCGTCAACACGGGTAACAATCTCTGTCAATCACGGGTAACAACTCCGTCAACCCGGATAACAATCTCTGTCAATCACAGGTAACAACTCTGTCAACACGGATACATTTGAAGAATACTTTGTTGGGGAGTACATGAAACTTAACCAAACAACTCTGTGGGGAAAAATTTCACCGGGGAAAATACTAGTGACAAACTCTGAAAGTTTAAGCCATAAAATCTTTTAATGCCGACGTAACAGCAAACTGAGAAGAATCCCGCTGGGGACAAAGAGAAACTTAGCCAAGCAACTCTTTTAGGGGATAAACAGTATCATCACCTATCTCACGCGGAGAATTTGAATATCTAGAAATCCTTCTGAGCAAGAATCTCACTCCTCTACAGGGAATAACACCTGAAACCAAAGATGTGACCAACCTGGCTTATGTTTCAAAATGCGTATGTTTGACAATGATGCAATGTTCGACACGACATGGAAATGCTACGCGTTTGGGTATATGCAAATATGATGATATATGCACAATGCAAAGATGCCGAGAGGCACTTCAGCAAAATAAATGCTGAAGAAAAGACCAAATCCGCTGGGGATAAATGGATATCACAGACATTCCAGCAACATAAATGCTGGAACAGTGCAACCAACTCCGCCGGGGATAACCAATCTGTCGGGGAATGGCTCACAAGCTTGAAATTACGAACTCTGTTGGGGATGTTCATCCTGTCGGAGGAAAAAACAACCTGCTGGGGAGAAGGAGAAACAATCCTGCGCGGGGATAATCATTCTAAACCAAAGACGACTTGGTTATATTCTGCGGGAGTTACCCATGTTGGGAATGGAGTGTGCACATACTCACTGCTGGGAATGCACCTTCCGTTGGGGACATCAAAATCCACTAAGGATACTCTCTTGGCAACTTTCTTGGGGAATACTCTTCTGGGGAAGGTCACCCACATCCAATAGTGATAAGTGCCATCTCACATCTCTCTGGGATAAGATGTGACTTCCATATGCTGAGGAGTGATACCATCACTATGTCACAGGACTCCGGCTAGGGAACATAACTTCCCTGCCTGTTTGCTCCAAAGGTGAGAACCCTACAAAATACAAACGAGACAAAACAAATCTATGCAACAAGATCTATTTCGGTTAGTATCTGTGATGTTCGTTCAGTCAACTTGAAGTTTTAGCAATTATTGGCAAGGGCCAGCAAATTTATGCACATGCAAGTCCATCAAAAACATCGGCATTTTTCACAAACAAAACAGTAAAGAACAAGCATCAAGTACTGAATAACATGCTTTATTGATAACGGGCCTGTAAATAGGCACAATTTTGTACACTGGATGCAACTCCTGAAAAGAGGAAGTTACGCACAAACAAAATAAAAATATCACAGAAGTACAACAAAAATTTGTATACATGTCGGCAACGTGGTACAGACGAACACCATGAGCTGATCCTCCTATGACTCGCCTGACTCTGACGCTTTCCCAATACTCGATCTTCGGAAGAGATTGTTTCGGATATACGACCCTCAGGTACTCCCAAACCACTAAGCAACACAGTATCAAACTCGGACCGCAGTCATTTGCTTTTTCAAATCCCTAACTTTTGCGTGAACCGCCTTTTGCAGGTTTTCAATTCACCGGGATACCCTTTTTTGCCGAAGTCGCCCTTTTCAGGTTTTCAACTTCACGGGTGTACATTTTTTTCAATTTTATCCCTAACTTTTGCCCAAACCTTTTATTCCTTTTTTATGGTTCGCCGGGATGCCCCATTTTTGCCTGGACTCTCTTTTTCTGTCCAGCGGGTCTCTTTAAGCAAAGTATTTTTTAACTGCGTCCGAGTTCACAGGGGATGTAAAATCCTCACCATCCATGGTGGACAACAATAAGGCTCCTCCAGAGAAAACCTTTCTAACGACATATGGACCTTCATAGTTGGGAGTCCATTTGCCCCTGTGATCTGATTGTGGTGGGGGAATCTTTTTCAACACAAGATCGCCCGTCTGAAAGCTTCGAGGACACAACTTCTTATCATAAGCTTTCTTCATTCGGCTTTGATATAGCCGACCATAGGCTAGAGAAGCCAATCTCTTCTCGTCCATTAAACTGAGCTGATTCAATCTATCTTTCACCTATTCTGCCTCATCAAGTTGGACATCACGCAAAACCCTCAGAGAAGGAATCTCAACCTCCAATGGTAGGACAGCCTCCATACCATATACCAGTGAAAAAGGAGTTTCCCCGGTTGATGTGCGTACCGTCGTACGATAACCGTGCAAAGCAAAAGGCAACATCTCATGCCAGTCCTTGTAGGTCACAACCATCTTCTGAACGATCTTCTTTATGTTTTTATTGGCCGCTTCAACAGCGCCACTCATTTTGGACGATAAGGAGAAGAGTTGTGATGTTCAATCTTGAAACTATGGCACAATTCCTTCATCATCTTGTTATTCAAATTCGAACCGTTGTCAGTGATAATCCGCTCCGGGATTCCATATCTGCAGATAATATCTTTCTTGATAAATCTGGCCTCCACCTACTTGGTAACATTAGCATACGATGCCGCTTCAACCCATTTGGTGAAGTAATCAATAGCTACCAAGATAAAATGATGCCCGTTGGATGCCGTGGGCTCAATTTTCCCAATCACATCAATTCCCCACATGGAAAACGGCCAGGGTGATGACATAACGTTCAGAGGGCTCGGAGGCACATGAATTTTGTTCGCATAAATTTGGCATTTATGACACTTCTTTGCAAATTTGAAACAATCTGTTTCCATTGTCAGCCAGTAGTACCCTGCTCGTAATAACTTTCTCGTCATTACATGTCCGCCGGCATGCGTGCCAAATGTACCCTCGTGGATCTCTTCCATGAGAAACTTAGCCTCTTTCTCGTCCACACATCGCAACAACACCAAGTCGTGGTTTCTCTTGTACAAAACCCCATCCGGATTCAGATAGAAATTGCCAGCCAATCTCCTAAGAGTCTTCTGATCACGACTGGATGCCCCAGCCGGATACTCTTGGTTCTTCAGGAAACTCTGGATATCATAATACCACGGTTTGCCATCGGAAGCTTCCTCAATGGCGAATATGAAAGCAGGCCTATCAAGGAGAGAGATAACTATCATGGGAGCCTCATTCCAGAAGTTAACCTTATACATCGAAGACAACGTCGCGAGAGCGTCTGCCATCTAATTTTCTGCTCGTGGTACATGGTGCAGTTCCACCTTGTCAAAAAAAGGTAACAACCTCCTTGCATAATTCATATAGGGTATCAGATTGGGCTGACGAGTCTCCCACTCTCCCTTGATCTGGTTCACAACTAGAGCAGAGTCTCCGTACACATCAAGATTTTTAATTCTCAGATCAATAGCTTCTTCGAGCCCCATAATGCATGCTTCATATCCGGCCTCATTGTTGGTAACTAGAAAGGTCAATCTAGCAGTGAATGGGATGTGCGACCCATGAGGAGTAGTAACGATTGCCCATATTCCACTTCCATATGAATTGACGGCACCGTCAAATATCAATTGCCATTTGGAACCCAACTCTGGACCTTTATCCGGCAACGACTCCTCACAATCCTTCATTTTTAAGTACATGATATCCTTGTCAGGAAAATCAAACCTCATCGGCTAGTAATTGTCGCTACCGCGAAAATGAGGTGCCGGCAAGACAGAAGAGTCACCACCTTTCGTTATTTATCCCTCAGAACGGGAAAGGAAACGATCGGAAAAACCTGACGAAAAGGTATAAGACAAGGTCATCGCCACCATTGTCTGGGTTCGGGAGTCGGTTACGCAAGGGGAAGGTATTAGCACCCCTCACGTCCATCGTACTCGATGGGATCCATGCTTGTTGTGTTTATCGGACGGTTTGGTTTTATCTATCTACCTATCAAGGATGGCTTAAAAAGAAAATAAAATGACTCGGCAAAGCGTCGCACTTTGTGCCTACGTATTCTCATCAGAGAATGAGAAATCAGAGTCAACGTAGTTCGGCTAACTACGGGTTACGGGGAAGGTGGCTCGCCAATACGTCAGTATTGTGCCTACGTACTCTCAACAGGTATGAGAGATCAGAGCTTACGTAGTTCGGGATAATACGGATTACGGGAATTCAAATTCATCTGTTTTATCGAGTAGGGTTAACAAACAGTTCCAGCAGTTTGGTGTACGCAGCTCGACCCTTGGAGACTTAGACGTTACCGTTTGTGGTAGAACTGAGAGTTAACGACACTCTTTTCTTCTGAAAAGCTTCCTTTGAATTATGAGCCCACGGGGCAAAAAGGTTTGAAGTTTGTTTTCTGTCTTTTACGGAAGAACTGTTTTTTAGGATGTTTGCAACCAATATCGCACTAGAGACTATGACCTGAGAGTGAATGTGTCGCATGTCACCCAAAGGGTGCCATACTAGACATCCAGACTGTTGAAAAGAAACTCTCCAACAATTCTTTCTCAGATAGCTTAAGGCTCGTAACGTACGACGTCAATTAACCTTTATTACTGTATTTTACTGTTGTTTGAGATGAGAAGAGAGAGGGGCAACTAAGGGGAGACTATCAAGTCCTACTGTTGTCATGCCAAGGATTCATCCTATGGTTGAGGTTTGAAACAGGGATCTCCTAGAAGTTATCATGCATAGGTTTCAACCTAAAGTTCTAATCATCACTTCCCTATCAAAGGAAGTAAGATTCCTAGGGGATCATGCCAGGGTAAACAGAAACAGATAAAGCATCAGCTTAAACACTAAACAACTGTAAATAAAATGCATGCAATGCAAGTGAGGGAGGAAATGTGTGTGGGACATCAACCTCCACAAGCTCATCTCAACCTCAAGCCAGATATAAATAAATGTAATCACACTGAGGAAATAACATGCTATCAAGCAAAACACAAACCACATAGGCAAGGGAGCAGGGCTCTACCGAATACCCGCAAACAAAGCCATACAGTAAAAATACAAGCAGAGGTAGCAACTCAACCTCTAGTGAAATCATGCTCCTAGCTTAAATCAAACTAAACATGAACTTATTCTAATGCATCAAGCAAATCAAACAAGTCACATCAATACAGTTGCACAGAAAGCAGACAGACAAGAAAGAAAGCAAATCAACAGCTTCCACAGCTTCACAGCAAAGTTCTCCTCTGGCAGCAGCTCAGTCCTCAGTCTGCAACTGCTCTTCAAATCTTTCATCTTCAATAGCAAGTGTCAACTTGCTTCTCTGAGCTTCCAACACATCAACATAAGTATCAACTTATCCCTCTTCTTCAAGCCTCAGCTCCAAAGTAAATTCCACCTTCAGGCCTCAATCCTAATTGCAAGTATCAACTTGTTCCTTCAGGGACTCAATGTATTAATCACACAAGTATCAGCTTGCTTTCCAATCTCAAGCTTCAGCTTCTTCATTCAATCTCCAATGGATTCCTCTCACATGTATCAACTTGTTCTTCATCTCCTTCAAGCTTCAGCTCTTTCTTCAATCTTAGCTTGATCTTCTTCACACAAGTGTCAACCTGCTCTCCTGGATCTCCAAGCCTTAGCTCCAATGGCAGTCTTCAAATACAGAGAAGTAGAAACTTCTAGCATCTTCAATCTTCTAACAAGGAATTACATCCTCTAGCAAGGGAGAAAGATTCATCTAGCAAAAGCAAGGTTTGGATGATTGACAGCAGAGTGAAGACCAAAGGTCACCACTAAGCATCCCATCATCAGAGAAAGGGACCCTCAAAGGTTCTACCAACTTGTGAAGAGCCACACATCCTACCAAAGGAGGGATGAGGCCTTTACAAGGGGACCTTACATCATAGGGAAGAATGGAAGTGATCAACATCTCCCATGTTTATGAAGGAAGAGAATCTATCTAGAAGCTCTGCCTACAAACCCTAATCTTAGCACCTAATCAACACTACACCAAAAGAAGGGAAATCTTCACATACAAGCTCCTTCAAGCATTCCATGGTAGCCCACACATGTCTTTAACACCATCCAAGAGCAAGAGAGGCAAAACCCTAATCTAAGAGAACTAAAGAAGTCAATCTAATTGAGTTAGCAAGTTAGGATCACCTAAAACCTAGTACTAAAGTTAGGCATAACTAAAATACTAAAACCAATTGTAAAATCCTACAAAAATAACTATGGGACCCTAATCCAATCATGAATCTACCATACAAAATCCAAGGGTTGAATCATCCACCAAGTCCTAGAAATAAAACCTAAATCACAAGTTACTAAGGATAAACCCTAAAACTAGAACACTTAAAGTTTCAACTGAAAACTACCACCTACATTCATCAAAAAAATGTGAGAAAAATCTAAGGGGAACATGCATATCTATGCTAGCTATACACCATAAATCAAGGCAAGAATCATCACCAAGTGCTCAAACAAAATTCATTAAAACAAGGTATCTACCATGGTTATTTTAATATCAATTAATATTCAAAAATGCAAATAAAAATAAAAAATGCATGAATTATTAATATTTTTTATCTAAAAAAATCTAGATTCAATCATGAATCAAGGGGAAAAAGTTTGGAATTAATTGAATTAATCTCCTATTTTTTATGAATTAATTTCTAAGTCACATGAAATAATGAAAAATAAAAGAAAATAAAAGAAATTGATAAAAGATGCGTGGCAAATAGCAAGCCCAAGCAATTCATATCAAGAATTGGGCTCAGGGGGGGTGTGGATATCACTCTGAGTGCTAAGCCCAAAACCTTCCAATTAATGAAACGGTGCGTTTCATTTGAAATCTCTCTTCAGAACTTGAGGTGCAATCCTGGCCCTCCAACACACGCCTGAGTCAAAGTCCAAACCATCATCCAATGGCCCATGCTCATCGTCCCCATTTGATCTCAGCTTGGGGGGAAAATGCAGACGGTGGCCTGAACAGTGGCGCCACCGTTTTCTCCGGTGAGCTAACCTCCGCAGGTCATCAAAAATCACCAAACCAATCACTATCCCACTCCAAATTTGATGCTGATCACGAATCCACCCTCATAATTTTCTAATTCCATCTCTAACTCAAAACACGATCACATTTTCAGAGTTCATCCAAATCTTGATTTTCACCATTCTTTAAATTGAAGGTCTCAAATTAACCCTCACTCTTCACTGATCAATTTCCACCATCTAACCATGAATAATTCTTCAAGAATCGTGAGATATCATCCTCAATAGAAAATGGTCACATGCCTAATTTGTCTCTAATTCACCAACTTATGATCCTAAATCCAACTACAGGTTGCAAGGATCTTATCCACATATACATTTCTAAGTTTCTCCTCCTAAATCATGCATAATGATGAAATGTACAAACCTGGTTTCAGAGAGGTACCAGAGGTGGTTCTTGCTCACTTCAACTGCCAAGATGATGCAGACACGTCCCAAATTCACTCTCCAAGCCTTTGGGCACCTTGATTTGGCTTGATTCCCCCTTGAATTGAAAACACGATTCTCACTTGCACCTCCAAAAATTCAATGGCTCTCTCTGCAACCAACTTCAATTTCTTCCAAAAAAATGGCTGAGCTCACTCACTAGCTTATATAGAAATGATTGGGATCATCTAGAAACTTCTGGATCCATCCAAATGAGATTTTGGATTTTCAATTTCTCTTCAAAATATCACCCATGGCAACCACCATTCTGACTCCTTCTTGGCATGGCTATGTGTGCAATCAAATTCTCATGAGTGTTGAATGATTTTAGAGTGTTATTTTCCTTGTTTGCAAGCCAAAGGTATGCATTTGATTATGTTGCTTCATCATGAAGAAATGAAATGGAATGTTATTCAAATGACCTCAAATCAAAATTCTAACATTGACATTGTTTCTAAAATCATTTTTCCAATCAATTTGACCTATAATTTTGTTTCATTTGGTCACAAAATGAATTATTTGAATTTTTGGCCATTAAATCCTTTTAATTCTTTCTTTTTTCAAAGTTTCTTGAACCAAGTCTCTCTTTGAGCCATTTCAATGCCTCCTTGATGCATGGTCAAGGTTGAAACCCTATTTTGAGCAACTTTATAGTTGAACAAAATTCCATTTAAGACCTCTAAGTTGGTGAAAATGGCCTATGATCACAAATGACCTATAATCACCAAATGTCCAAAATACCCTTGACTTGTCAAAGCCATAACTTGAGTTCTACAAATCCTATCAAGGACTTCTAGTACTCTATAGAAAGCTAAGAGGATAAGGAACAACATTCATGTTGACCAAAAGTTCATAGGAATCATCCTTCTAGGGAAAAAGTGTCATGCAAGTTGGGTAACTTTCAAGCTCCAAATTCACATGCCTCAGATGACTTGTAACTTGTCTGGCTCATAACTTGAGTTCTATAAATCCCATCAAGGACTTCTAGCACTCCAATTAAAGCTAAGATCATGCTCTACACCAATCATGTTGGGGGAAAGATGATATAACAATCACATCTTGAGCTAAATTGTCTTGAAAATGGGGGTCAAACTAGGGGATTTTACACTGTCAAGTCTTAGAAACCCTAGCCTGAAACTTTTCAAACTCTTCAATCATGATGAGTTAACCTTGGAATCATCCTTATAACATATCAATGTATCAATCCATGATCACATGGATCTTGGATTAGGTCTCAACCTTCTTCAAATCATCAATTGACTTAGGGTTGACCCAGTCAAACCCTAGCTACACCACTCATGGCTGAGGCTTCTTAATCTTACACAATGACCTGTCTAGGCCTCAAAGTGATCTTCAAAATTTGTCATGAGCTCTCTCAAGACCTCAAGTCCATCTCCATGGCTTCATAATCATCTGAAGGCTTCCCACAACTCTCAAGTTAGGAGATCTACCTTCTTGGTTCCAACCACTCTCTCTGAGGATCTTTTAACTTCTCTGACAAGGATATCAACCCTTGAGCACCTGAATAACCTTCTTAGCTAGCTTAAACCTCTTGTGTTGCTCTTTATTGGTAGTCATACCTCTTGACCTCCTGCATACATGTCAATGAAATGCAAATGATAATGCTAATGTGCATGAAATGAAACATAAGCTAGGTAAAGAAAAGTTGGGCAAATTTTGGGGTGCAACAGCTGCCCCTATTCAAACGGCTTGGACCTGACTGGGTGAGAAGCGAACGACTCTCAAACAATCAAGGTACGAGACGGTTGAATATCAACAAACCCAGAAATTTGCCAACTGCACAAGTATACGGTACTCTGATGGTGACAAATCTTCGGAAACTAAAACAATAGTTGCACGACGACTAGTTGGAGAATTACTGATCTGAATCCCCGTAAGGATGATTCCCTGATTTATCTGATATCATTGCATCCTCAAATCATCAAGGGATCACCGGTTAAACGGTACTTTGATTGTTAGGAACATCTTCAAAACTGAGCATGACAGTTGCACGGCAACTCTTTTGGGGAATTGGTCACACGGTAATTGGTGAAGGGTCTAATCATCTGGTTTTGCCGTAGATCTTCGTCCTCAAGTCATCAAGGGATCACCGGTTACACGGTAACTGGTAATGGATGGTTGATCATGCCGTCAGGCATTCTGCGTCAGCTGAGATAACTGCTTCGACATTGCAGTTGGACTTCATCAGTAAGTCTTCAAGGGAAGTTTCAACTTTGCTATTCAGAAACCTGCTGGGGATGACACATCTCCGCTGGGGATTCTGGAGAACTATCAAGTAACTCTGCTTCGGGGCTCCAGAAATCATTCTGGGTGAATCAACTCTGCTGAGGAAATCAAGAATCATCTTGGACAAATAACCCATCGGGAACTTCAAGAATCATCCTGAACCAATAACTTTGCGAGAGATTTCAGGAATCATCCTGAGCAAACACTCTGTCGGGGACTCTAAGCATCAACTTGAGCAACCCTCTATGGCGACTTCACTGGGGATTTTAATAATCATCTGAAGCAATCAACTTTGCTGGGGAATTCAAGAATCATCTTGAACAAACCATTCTGCGGAGGAACACCTGCAAAACAAGAATGATAAAGACCTAGCTCATGTTTCATATGCATATGTTGGACAATGGCGCAATGCTCCACACGGTGGAAATGCTACGCATTTAGGGTAAATGCTATGCAATCATGCAAAATGCTATGACCCCATCAGCAAAATAAATGCTGAAGGGAGAATCCTCCTGTCAAGGAGAAAGAACCACTCTGGTGGAGAGGAGGAATCATCCTGCCGAGGAGACGAAATCACACCAACCTCAATTGGACTCCGCCTGGGGAACTGAACTTCAGTTGACTCCTGCGGGGGAATAAAGCTCTTCGAGAACTTAAACCTGCTCAGCAAAACATTCCTGGAGATACCGACTCCGGTGGGTAATTACAGCATCATCTATTCAACACTTTACTGGGGAAAACCAATCATGGCCTGCACGGCTTCCAAGGACTCGGCTCTCTTGGGGGTTTGCAAACTCGGCTGGGGAAGACGGAATCATCCTGCTTACCGGGGAGAGTACAACTCTGTGGGGAATTTCAATTCCGCTGGAGACTTCAGTCTGAACTATCGAGAGCTACACACTTGCGAATAGTCTTTCATGAAAACTGCACTTTGACCCAGTGATGTGGAATGAACGCATACTTCAGTGTATGACTCAGTTGGGGAAATGATGATCCCTCAGGATACATTTGATTGGGGAGAATCTTCTCTGCCTGGGGATATATATCAACGCTCTTGGTCCTATGTTCACACTCCATGGGGAGATGCTGCTGAACTTGCTGGGGGAGATGCTGCTGAACTTGCTGGGGGAGAAGGAATCATCCTGCTTGGGAAACACGCGGCGTACTGCCTGGGATATGCTATACCTGCAACAACATAAACAAACAGACAAGATACCCTTCTCAAAGGGACCTATCAAGGTTATCATCTTGTGACAATGTTCAAGTAATTCATTGTTTCAACAATCAGCGGCCTAGGCCAGTAAGTTTATGTATGCGCATTTTATCAAAAACATCGGTGTTCTCTTTCGCAAACAAAACAGATGGATGCAAAACAAACAAAAAGCATTGCTGAATAGTATACATTTTATTGATAACGAACCCCTGAATGGGCAAAAATGTTTTACAACAGATGCAAGCTCCTGGAATGAGGAAGTTGTGCAAATATAAAAACATAAATATACATCAGTATATACACAAATGTCGGCAATGAGGCGTAGACGAACACCATGAGTTGATCCCTCTATGACCCACTCGACTTCGATACTTCTCCGTCGCTTCAGCTTCAGAAGAGATTGATTCAGATAAACGGCCCTCAGGTCTTCCAAACCACTAAACAAATACAGTCCCTACGCGGAACGCAATCATTTGCTTTTTCAAATCCCTAACTTTTGCCTGAATCGCCCTTTCGGGTTTTCGATTCACCGGGATACCCTTTTTGGCCAAAGCCGCCCTTCCAGGTTTTCGACTTTGCGGGTGTACATTCTTTTCTTTCATATCCCTAATTTTTTTCCCGAACCTTTTTCCTTTTTTATGGTTCGCCGGGATACCCCATTTTTGCCTGGATATTCTTTTTCTTTCCAGCGGGTCGTTTTTTAAGCAAAGTATTTTTTAACTGCGTCCGTGTTCACCGGAGATGCAAAATCTTCGCCATCCATCGTGGATAACAATAGGGCTCCTCCCGAGAAGACCTTGCTGACGATGTACGGACCTTCATAATTAGGAGTCCACTTGCCCCGGTGATCGGAGTGTGGAGGAAGAATCTTCTTTAGGACGAGATCACCCGTCTAAAAGCTTCTAGGACACACCTTCTTATCATAAGCTTTCTACATTCGGCTTTGGTATAGACGACCATATGCAATCGATGCTAATCTTTTCTCGTCCATCAGGCTGAGTTGGTTTAGTCGGTTCTTAATCCATTCTGCCTCATCGAGTTTTACGTCAACCAAAACTCGTAAAGAAGGAATCTCAACTTCCAACGGTAGGACAACTTCCATACCGTACACCAGTGAGAAAGGAGTTGCCCCAGTTGATGTACGTATTGTTGTACGATAACCGTGCAGTGCAAATGGCAGCATCTCGTGTCAATCCTTATAGGTCACAACCATCTTCTGTACAATCTTCTTGATGTTCTTGTTGGCCGCTTCAACGGCGCCATTCATCTTCGGCCGGTAAGGAGATGAGTTGTGGTGTTCAATCTTGAAACTCTGGCACAGCTCCTTCATCATCTTGTTATTCAGATTCGAACCATTATCAGTAATGATCTGCTCGGGAATTCCGCATCGACAAACGATGTCCCTCTTTATGAATTTAGCCACCACTTGCTTGGTCACATTAGCATACGAGGCTGCCTCCACCCACCATGGCTTGCCGTCGGAGGCTTCCTCGATTGCAAAAACGAATGCAGGTCTATCAAGACGAGAAAGGACAATTCTTGGAGCTTCATTCCAAAAATTGACTTTATACATCGAAGCCAACGTGGCTAAGGCATCAGCCATCTGGTTTTTTGCCCTGGGCACGCGATGGAGTTCTACTCGATCAAAGAACGGAAGTGGCCTTCTGGCATAGTTCAGGTACGACACCAAATTCGATTGGCGAGTCTCCCACTCTCCTTTAATCTGGCTGATCACAAGCCCCGAGTCACCATATACATCTAGGTTCTTGATTCTCAAATCAATTGCCTCTTCTAGACCCATGATACATGCTTCGTACTCCGCTTCGTTGTTGGTGACCGGAAACGTCAGTCTTGCAGTGAACGGTGTTGCACCCTAAAATTTGCTCAACCTTATTCACTTGGTTTATGTTTCAATATCATTAGCATTTGCATGTAGAGTCATGTACATAGCCTATTCATCTGCATAGCATAAGCATAGCAAGTCATCCAACAGGGGACCAAGCATTATTCTCATCTCTAGAGGCCTATCAAGAGGTCATTATTCAAATTCAATCTCATTCAAGTCATCAGAAAGAATTGGGAAGCTATCAAGTCAATGGATCAAGCAGTTTATCTATCTCCTATCTGAGGATGTCTGAGGATCAACAAAGAGATTGTGAGCTGTGGGTTGAGTATGGGGAGTATCTAGACATCTGGGAGGACTTAAAAAGTCATTTGGAGAAGGAGACAAGTCATTGGTATGATCACAAGAATTGCAGTTGAAGACAGTCAACTAGGGTTTCATCTGGGTCAACCCTGGGTCAACTCTAGGTCAAATGACTGATGGAAGGGCATTAAGGGCTATTGAGGAGATGTGGGGTTTATCATTTGACATGAAGAATAAGGATATGTTGTTATGCTAAGAATAAATCAAGAGAAATCAAGGAGAAGAGGAGTTTCTAAATTAGGGTTTCTATGTAAAATCCCCTAGTTTAGGTCAAATTTCCAAGCAAGATAAGTCAAAATGCAAGCTTCAAATGGATCCTTGGCCAACATGGAACTTGTAGAGGATCTCAAGACCTTTAATTTTAGTGGTGGAAGACATTAATGAGATTTATAGAACTCAAGTTATGGTCCTTGCAAGTTACAGGTCATCTGAGGTATCTGAAATTTTGTCTGTGAAAGTGACTTGACTTCCAAGCTAGTTTTACCCCTCAACGAGATTTCAAATGAATTTCTGGTAAACATAAGAATTTTTTCTCATTGTCTTAGCTTTCTATAATGGTATAGTATGCCTTCATATGATTTGTGGAACTCTACTTATGGTCTTGGCAGGCAAAGGGTATTTTGGTCATCTGAGAATTACAGGTCATTTCAACCTATGCCCAAAACTCATACAAGGAAGCTTCAAATGGAAAACTTTAAAACATCAAACTTGTTCCAAATGACATTTTGAGTCTAGAAAAGTGACCATGAGAGATTGGAAAGATTCATAGCACAAGGTTTCAAAATTGTTGGATTTAATGAATAAAAATGGGCTTAAAAATGAGATTTTTCATATCTTGGCCAAATGAAGCAAAATTATAGGTCATTTTGAATGGAAAGATCATTTTAAAGACATTGGCTAAAGTAGAATTTTGAGCTTAGTTCACATTTTGGGAGTTATCCATGGTTGCTTGTAATGGAAGATACATAAACCAAATTCAAGGGAAAGAAGGCAAGGGAAACTTCTCCAAGCTTCTAGGAGTTTCTAACATCATCTATATATTGATAAGAGATGGTTCATGCCATGGTGGGTGATCTCATTCTCTCAAAAATCACAAGTTTTCAATCACTTTCTCCAATTTGCAAAAGCATCACAAACTCTCTCAAATTCTCATCAATTTCCATCTCTCTTGATTTGATCATCATTATCATCATCCAAGGATCAGAATTCACATACTCATTTGGTTGAATTGATCAAGGATTGTACTATCCATCCTCTCCATCCAAGTTGCAAGAAGGTTTCAAAAGCAAGATTCAAGGAGTTTGCACAAAAGATATTGCATACAGAATCCATCATCAAGGTTACTGAGCAAGTTCCAATCACTGCAAGCATCAAATTCAAGGAGTGGCATAGCTGTTTTCACCATTTGCATCAGATGGAAGTTCATAGAGCAACTTTGCTCTTGGAGTCGTGTGAATCCATGGAGGTATGAGGAAGAACAGAGGAGAGTATGATTCGTGCATGGTTAGGGTTTCAGAGCTTAGGGTTTGGCTGGAGGTTGATGACGAAGCCATGGCCACACGATGGGGTAGTTGACCTTGACTGGGAATCTGATCAAACGGCCACGATTTAATTTGGAAGCGGAGGGAAACTCAAAGGAGTGAAACGCCCCGTTTCACTTAAAGTCTCTGAGTGGGCTTTGGAAATCTTTGCTTTTGACACCCCTCCCAGCGCAGGCCCAATGGTATTCAACTGAAAATTTTGCTATCCACACCGTTTTGAGTTTTTTGGTTTTTTGTCTATTTTCTGAAGCGCGCTGGGCCTATTGAGTTGTTCTATTCGCACCCCTGTGTTCTGGCCCACTCCATAAAAACAACTAGGCGCCCTTGCTGATTACACCCCCTCCCTCTATTTCTCTATTTTGTCATTTTTAATTTCTTTTCATTTTTCATGCATTTTCTAAAAATCATAATAAATCATAAAAACATTATTTTTTAATAATTCTTTTTTGCATAATTTTCTTTAAAGAGTCTAGAAAATTATAAAAAAATAAAAATTTTATTTTATTTTTTATTTGATATTTTTCCCATATTTTCCAAATAAATGCATATTTTAGGAGTTTCATTTCATACATGATTTTGATAATTTTTGTTCTATTAGTTGCTTTAATATTTTTTGTCCATTCTTTTTAGGCTGATTAATAGACATTGTTATCTTGTACATGCAATTTAGTTCATATTTTTAGGAATTAATTTTAGGTGTTTAGTTTAGGTGTGAACAACATGAACAAAAATTAGGGTTTTAAATCAACTTAGGTGAGATAGTTTAATTCTTCTAGGAGATTTTCATTTGATTTTTGGGGTATGGACTATAGGGGTTGTGGGTATAGGATAGATCCCCTTAGAAATCACTAGGATTCCCCTACTGCTATTAGTATACTATTGTCTATATTTGTTTGATTGGTGTGGTGTGCCCTCTGGGGATTATTGCTTGACTGTGTGGGTATTGGGATTGTCTGGGGATTGGGGAAGCTGAAGACTTGTGATGATGAAGCCATTGGAGACCCAGAGCTTGAAGACCAAATTCCAGAGTTGAAGAGGAGATTCCTGCTAGCAGCTGTTGAGGAGATTAGGGTTTAGGAGCTTGGCAGAGCCCTAGAATAGAAAGCTTGTTTCTCAAACATGGAATGCCTTGTCTGCATCCATCCTTTCTCTATGATTCAAAGTCTCTCTCAAATATCCACCTCCTTCCTTTGGAAGGATCAGTGAATGTATTTGAAAGATAGAACTTTTGAGAGGAAACTGTCTGTTTAATGTTGACAGTTGATGAACCACCCTTGGTAGGTAATTAACTGTCTAACATTCATTCACTTCATCTTGTTGACTGATGTTCATCCTGGAGCCTGAGACTTGAAGAAAAGCCATTGTAGACTGAAGATTGATGATCAAGACCTTGCTGAAAAGCTGTGGAGATGGAGATTGAGGCTTGCTGAAGCTTGTAGCTGATTGGGAGATGACTTGGAGATAGGTGTTGATGCAGAGCTGCTGTGGCTGTTTATTATTGATGTATTTCATTTCTGATGTATTGATTGGTTTTCCTGACTGTATTGTTTGCTGTTTACCCTATTGGGTTGAAGGTGAATCCTGTTCACTTTTGCCTATTGTTTTCTAGGTTCGAGGTTGAGTGGGACTCCCTTGCCTCGCTTGTATTGTTGCATCCATGCATTTTACTGCTTCACTGTATATATCTGATATCGTTTCTGTTTCCGTCTATTCCCTTAGGATCTCTGTTTCTCTCTGTGCAAGAGAGGAGCATGATAGACACTAGGTCTTAACCCATGCATGATAACATTAGGTTAGCTTGATTCCCTTCGCAACCGTAGGTTAGAGTTCTGTCTCTTCTTCCTCAAAACAAACAGAAAAACACAATAAAGATTTCAAACACAATAAAAGACACTTCTTCCGTAAAAGAATGTGAACTCATCAAAACGTCATTTTTGTCCGCTTGGACCGGTAATCAGAAAAACCCTTTTTTCAGAAGGAATAAAATCAATCAAGACAGACTTGTGTCGTACGTGGCCCGAACTACGTTTGCTCTGATCTTTCATGCTGTATGAAAGTACGTAGGCATAGGATGCAATATCCTAGCGAGCAACCTTCCCCTCCTTTCCAGTAGGTAGGCGAACTACGTTGACTCTGATTTCTCGTTCCAGACGGGAATACGTAGGCATAAAGTGCGATACTTTGCCGAGTCATTTTATTTTCTTTTTAAACCCCAGACCTGTAGAGTAGATAGAATAACAATCCGTACCAGAAAACAAGCGTGGATCCCGTCGAGTACGACGGACGTGAGGGGTGCTAATACCTTCCCCTTGCGTAACCGACTCCCGAATCCAGGATTTGGTTGCGATGACCATTCCTTTCCCTTCTTTGCGGTAGGTTTACCTCGAGCGTTTCCTTTCCCTCCGTTGGGATAAATAATGCGCGGTGGCGACTCTTCTGTTTAGCCGGCGCCGATTTTCGCAGTAGCGACAGCTGGCGACTCTGCTCGGGATCCAACGTCCCCTGGCTGCTAAGGACTGCGATAGTTCTTATGCATTTGGGATCCAACGTCCCTTAAGAGAGTCAATCCTAACGCTTGTTTTCCCGTCGAGGATTTTGTATGGATTTATATATTTCTGACCGTTATTTTCAGCATTATATATATTGATTATTATTGCTGTATTGGGGTGTGACGGGTGTTCTGATACTGAGTGAGAAGCCGGACCTGGGCTTGAGTGCACCTAGAATTAGAGTAGAAAGTAGTGGGCGCGTGCCGGCTTTGCTTGCATTAGTGTCTCATGAAATCTACACTCGGAAGAGGTTCTTCTGGTTGGCTTCTTTTTCTACCCTTTGGGTCGAAGGGGTTGTTGGTCAGCTGAATTGTCGACTCCGGGAACCGATCATTTGGAAGTTGGCTAAGTGAGGCCTCTTCAGGATTCGATGATGCCACTCCTTCGGGGAATCGTGTCATCAACCCTGAAAGTCTGTGACGCCGACGACCGCATAGGATGCCATACCGTTGTCAGTTACTAGGACATCCACCTGTGAGTGGGTTTGGGGTTATGCAGGTAACTAGACCTTCAGACTACCGGTTTGTTTCTTGATCAGAGATCCTGGGTATTTATGGAGAGTTATGAGGTCTGCCAGAGACCAGTTGGAGAGTTCTGAGGTCTGTCAGAGACCAGTGGGAGAGTTCTGAGGTCTGTCAGAGACCAGTAGGAGATGTGATTTGAGGTCTGCCAGAGACCAGTAAGAGTTATGGCTTGAGGTCTGTCAGAGACCATTGTTGGAGCTTTGTTTTGGGTCTACCCGAGACCAGGGTTTGAGGACTTCTATAGAGTCTATCCGAGATTTCTTGATATGGTTCAGGCTATTCAGCTACGGCAGTTGGTCCCTGTTGCCTGTTACTTGCATTGCATTGTTTGCATACCCATTATCATTGCATCCCATTAACGTGTGTCTGTGCTGCAGGTGCATTTGCATATCCTCCGATTCTAGTGCCCAGACTTCTGAGTTTTGATCATGGCTGGTCTGAGGAAAACAGTTGCGTATAAGCTGCCGACACCTGATATTACTCCTTTGCTTGGTCTGATATCTCTTGCTGATGAGGAGGTTAGGAGAAGCTTCATAATGAGTCATGGGAGATTACTGAGATTAGTCTGCAAGCCCACGGCTGATGAGATGAACGGGTTGTACACCTTGATGCAGTTCTATGACCCCACATTGAGATGTTTTACGTTTGCTGACTTCATTCTAGGGCCTACCATTGAGGAGTATGTGGAGTTTACTGAGCTACCGGTGCAGAACAAGGTTCCCTTTATTCACTCTGCTGTTGAGCCCAAGTTGGAGGACTTAGCCAAAGCCTTGCATATGGACGCTGCAGAATTGTTATTGACTTCATGGCTTGGGGTTTCAGGGTTCTCTCTTGATTTCCTGATTGGCAAAGCTCAGGAGTATGCCAAGAACGGATGTTGGGTAGTTTTCAATGCTATTTTGGCTCTATGCATTTATGGAATTGTGCTGTTCCCTAACTTGCCCAATTTCGTAGACTTGGATGCTTTCTACCTATTTGCTGCCGGCAATCCAGTGCCAACGTTGATCGGAGACTTCTACCACTCTTTGCACTACAAGAACGAAAACAGAAGGGGAAAGGTTGTTTACTGCTGTGCTCCTTTGTTGAATATGTGGTTCAAGAGTCACCTTCCCATGAGGGGATCTTTTGTGGAAAGGGCAACCACCGCTAGCTGGTCAGAGCGCTTGATGAGGTTATATTCAGAAGACGTCGAATGGTTTGATAGAGATCTGCTGGGATCCGAGCTTATATTCAGTTGTTCTGGGTACCCTAATGTGCCGCTGATTGGAAGAAAAGGATGTATCAACTACAACCCTTCTCTGTTCGTCCGTCAGTTCGGATATGCGCTGAAGAACCCGCCCAAAGAAGAAGAAGTACAGGAATCTCTGTACTTCACCGGAGATTTGAAGGGAGAGTTATTGGCCAAGCTGCAGCACGCCTGGACGCGTATTAACCGAAGAGGGAAGCCGTTGTTAGGAAAGAATGACTGTCAGGCTTATGCACCTTATAGAGAGTGGATCCAGGAGAGAGCCAGTCAGCTGAGGATGCCATTTCCAGATGCACCAGTTCTTGTCCCCATTCCGGTAGCAGAGCCAACTACTGTTTCTAGGGAGGCCTACGAGCAAGTTGTGAAGGAAAAAGAAGCCTTGATGAAGATCAACGAAGGGTTAGAGCAGGAGCTAGCCCAGATACGCAGGGAGAAAAACAAGGTCGTGTACGCTTTCCAACAGCAGATTGAGCTAATGAACAGATTAGGGGCTGAGTTGACTGAGGAGAGGAAGAAGCGCGAACGTCTGGGGCAAGAGTTCAGAAGCGCCCACGACATGCTTGAATCCAAGAAGAAAGCACTTGACATCGCTCACCGAGAGATCTCTTCTTGCAATAAGACTTGGAATGCCATGCTCACTAACAATAAGAAGAGGGAGGATAAGTTGAAGCAGCAAATTTCCGACCTCGAGGAGCAGTTGAAGTCCAGCATCAAGAAGTGTGAAGAAGAGGTGATGACCCGGTACAGTCTCCAGAATGCACTAAACAAGGCCATCAAAGGCAGAGATGAAGCTGTGTCTCAGAAGCGCAAACTAGAGGATCGCTTCGGAGAGGGGGCATGGGAAGAAACTGCTGAAGACGTGCGACGTGTTTTGAAGAAAAGAAACCAACTTGTTGAAGGGCTGCTTGATCGACCAAGTCATCCGGAGACCAAGAAGCTGCTAGAAGAGTATCAGACTTATGGGAGGATTTGATCATTTCATGTAGTAACTTGTATGCTTTATTTGCATAAGTGCTGACCATCACCAAGATTGTTGGTTGAGGTCATGCCTTCTTTGTACTCTCAGTAACATTGTATTCCTGGCTTATTGGTTTCTCTGCAATATATGAGGCTTCCTGTGATTCAACTCCGATCTTTGTATTACTAAGCACTGTCACTGCACCGGCACCTTCACACTAGAATCGGGGAATGAATTTCCCTAATGCACAGACACACACGTTGCATTGCATTCATATTCACATTTGCATTACAGGTAATCTCTGGATGGTGTCTTATTTCCTGCTATGTACCAATTACTTTTCAGGATTGCAGATCAGCACCCGCACCGCTATTCTACTCGCACCAACTGTCGAAGAATCATGGATCAAATGCAGAACGAGATGCAAGATGTGCGCGAGAAGCTAGCTCTCTTTATGCATACCATGGAAGCTATTGCAAAAGGTCAGGAGAATTCGCAAGCCATGGTACAACCTCTGTTGGCCCGAAATGCTGGTCACGGTAACGAGGAGCATCAGTCTGTGCGAGTCGATACTGTTCATGGAGATGGCACTCCCACGCCAGTGCCTCCACCTGTAGTCAATATACCTGCTGCTAATGTCAACAATGCTACCGCTGCTGTGAACGGTAACGTCGGAGTTGGGAACGAGAATGCTGTCCATAACGTTGGGCTGGGTGATGTCAACTTGGGTGATAATATGGGAGGCAACGGCTTTGGCAATGCTGGATTCGGGTTCAATGATCAGGGATTCAATAATGCGGGGAAATATGGTTTCAATGCTCAAGGCTTTGGGCAAGGTGATTATGGTGTGGCCAATCAGGGTTACGGAGGTTTCGGAAATGGAAACGGTGCTGGGTTAGTGGCTATTGGGCCTGCTGGAGGTGTTCAGGGATACGGCAACAGGGGCCGAGGTCCGGGGATGAATCAGATCAGGGTTGGACGTAATAATGAATATGATGGGTATGGAGCTGGGAATGGTATGTGGCAAGAAGATCAGCAGGAGGACGCTTTCTCTGGCGGAGGTTTCGAAGGGCCGATGGATAACTCCCAGAAGATCAGAATGCTAGAAGAGCAGATGAGGGGAGTCCTGAACCAAAGTGCTGTGGGCTTGGACATGGCAACCATGGGCCTGGTACCTGGCTTGAGGGTGCCAATCAAATTCAAAGCTCCTGCGTTTGATAAGTATAAAAGGGACACATGTCCGAAAGTGCACGTACGGGCTTATTACAGAAAGATGTCTGCATACTCCACTGATGAGAGAATGCTAATGCATTTCTTTCAAGATAGTTTGTCAGGCCCTTCCCTAGAGTGGTACATGGGGTTGGAGCCAACCAATATCAAGACATGGAAGCAATTGGCAGAGGCATTTGTAGCTCACTACAAGTATAACAGCGACTTGGCGCCCAATCGGGTCCAATTGGCAGGGCTGTCGCAGAAGAAGGGGGAAAGCTTTAAAGAGTACGCGCAAAGGTGGCGCGATATGGCTGCCAGGGTCCGCCCTCCTGTAGAAGATAAGGAAATGAATGACATGTTTGTCAGCACATTCACAGGCTTGTTTCATGATATGTTGTTTCATACATCCCTGGCCAGTTTTTCAGACCTAATTTTGATGGGAGAAAAGATTGAACGTAACATTAAGCAAGGAAAATTCCAGGCTGAGGAATCTACCACATCTGGCAGTAATAGGAAAGCTTTTGGTGGGCGCCGTCAGGGCGAGGCAAGCGCAGTATTTGGAGGCCGAGGCCAAGGCCGAGGCAGGGGTCGAAACCAATATCATCAGTCGCAGCAGGTGGCGAGTGTTACTATTCCATATCAACAACAGCCACTTCAGCAACAACAACCGTCTCAGCAGCAGCCAGTGCAACAACAACGACAGCAACAGCCGCAGCCTCAGCAAGGTGCGCAGCAGGCTCAGCGAAGATTCTAGGGTGGTAAACCTAGAAGAGTGTTTGAGAAGCCTCCCTCAACCTATGCAGATTTGTTGCAGACGCTGTTGGGTCTAAACCTGGTAGAGAAGAGAACTCTGGCACCGATAACGGGAACTCCCCCGTATGGTTATGATGCAAGCAGGCACTGTGAGTTTCATTCTGGGGCTCCGGGCCACGATACAGAGGGTTGCCATGCTTTTAAGCATGTTGTGCAGGATCTTTTGGACAATAAGACTATCAATTTCGGAACGGCAGGTCCGAATATAGTGCAGAAACCCATGCCTAATCATGGGGCGAACGCCATTCTGACTGAGGAAGGGTTGAATCTGATTATGAATATCGACGATTTAAAGACGCCGCTGAGCGAGATAAAAAGCAGACTGTTGCAAGGGGGTGTTTATCCAGGATGTGACGAGTATTACTTAGAATGCTGGACCCTAGTTGGGGGGTGTGATGATTTGAAGAAAGGAATTCAGGATTTAATTGATGGAGGCACCCTGCAGTTTGACCGAGCAGCGACCGAAGAGCCCGCAGGGGCAGTAGCAGATGATTAGAGTGATGTGGCCACTGTAACGATTCCTCGGAAGACAATCACTATTGCAGCACCGGTCCAGCGACCACCGATTACCATAACTAAGGCCGGGCCAATCCCGTACGAGAACACAAAAGCAGTCCCCTGGTCATATGGGTTGGAGGTGTATTGTGACGGGATAAAGATTGATGTTAATAAGCAGCCAGCCGAGGCTGTGGACAACGTTGTTGGTTCAGGAGGTATGACAAGGAGTGGTAGGATCTTCATATCGCCTGAGGTGGAGGCCGAAAGACTAGCGAAAGGAAAAGGGAAAATGGTTGAGAATGTCCCAGTGCAAGCAAGCGATAAAGAGGCGGCATCGAAAGATGTAGAAGAGTTCATGCGCTTGATTCGAAAAAGTGATTATAAGATTGTGGAGCATCTGCAACAGACGCCCTCCAAGATATCTATCCTGTCGTTGCTCCTATGTTCTGAAGCTCACAGAAATGCTTTGTTGAAAGTCCTGGATACTTCTTTTGTACCCCAAGACGTCTCCGTGAATCAGCTGGAAGGAGTGTTGGCACATGTGAATGCAGGCCACAACTTGGGCTTTACCGACTTTGATTTGACCCCTAAAGGGAGAGATCATAATATGGCGCTGCACGTATCTGTCGAGTGTAGAGGATCAGTAATGTCGCATGTATTGGTCGACACCGGATCGTCTCTGAATGTGATGCCCAAGAAAGCGATGATGAAGCTAGATGTCTGAGGGATCCTGTGCACGCCCAGTGACTTGGTAGTCAGAGCGTTTGATGGCACGAGGAGAACAGTTTTTGGATCGATAACATTGCCTCTGCAGGTGGGGCCGGAGGTGTTCGCCACTGAATTTTATATCATGGACATACAGCCTGCATATAGCTGTCTGCTCGGAAGACCCTGGATTCATGGGGCTGGAGCAGTCACGTCTACCCTGTATCAGAAGTTGAAATATATGGTCGGAGACAGCGTAGTCACCGTATGCGGAGAAGAGGACATCCTGGTCAGCCATCTGTCGTCATTTAAATATGTGGAGGTCGATGGAGAGATCCACGAAACACCCTGCCAGGCATTTGAAGGGTTGCGTATCAAGGACAAAGGTCCCGGGCCGAGCAAAGTGTCGGAGATAGCCGTCTCGTCGTATAAAGAGGCTCAAGCTCTAGTGGAGGCAGGAGAAGCAAAGGGCTGGGGCAAAGTGCTGGATATTCCTGTGAAAATGGACCGGTTCGGGCTGGGATACCAACCGTCGTCATCAATTCCTGCTGTGGGGGCGCCCCGTTTCAGAGGGACAATAACCATCTCTGCCAGTGGAGTGTGTCATGAAACCATCAATGCTGCTTCGGAGTCTGACGAAGGAGACAGCGACTGTGATATGGATGCCTGGATTCAGCCAAGCACGCCAGGACAAGGACTGTGCAACTGGTCTATTCAGGAGCTTGTTCCTGTGACTCTTAAACAGTAATGCTTTGCTTTATTAATTGTTGAATAATCTGGTGTCTTGCCCGGGGCATCAGGATTTGCTTAGGGCTGTGTTGTTATGAACATTGCGTGTTAATCGTTAAATAAATGGCGTTTTTTTCATGTGCAAATATTGTAATCCCTTTCTTTCTTGTTTTATATTTTTCAATAAAATGGCAACGTGGTTATTCGCTTTATACGCATTTTGAAGCACTTAACCATTCCTTTTGCAGGATACCATTTTCAGATGACATCCTTGAACCACCTATGACTCGTCCCGACTTCGAGCACCCGGTATTTCAGGCCGAAGAAGAGGTTGTCGAAGATAGCGACGTTTCTGAAGAGCTGTCTTGGTTGGTGAAGCAAGAGGAAAGAGTCATTCTGCCTCACGACGAGGTCATCAAAATTATCAACCTGGGGTCGGAAGGGGTTGAGAAGAATATTCGTATCGGAGCCGCACTACAGAGCGATATCAAGCGAAGACTGGTTGAAATGCTCCGAGAGTATAGTGATGTTTTCGCTTGGTCGTATGAAGATATGCCAGGGCTCGATACAGATATGGTGGTGCACCGTCTGCCACTGAAAGAAGATTGCCCGCCGGTCAAACAAAAGCTTCGCAGAACTCGGCCAGATATGGAAGTGAAGATCAAAGAGGAAGTTCAAAAACAGTGGGACGCTGGTTTCCTGGCTGTGACAAAATATCCCTCATGGGTGGCTAACATCGTACCAGTGCCAAAGAAAGACGGCAAGGTTCGGATGTGCGTGGATTATAGGGATTTGAATAAAGCGAGCCCAAAAGACGATTTTCCACTTCCTCATATCGATGTGCTAGTTGATAATACCGCTCAATACTCCGTATTCTCCTTCATGGATGGCTTTTCAGGCTACAACCAGATTAAAATGGCACCAGAGGATATGGAGAAGACTACTTTCATAACGCCTTGGGGAACATTTTGCTACAAATTGATGCCCTTCAACTTGAAAAATGTTGGGGCAACATATCAGCGTGCGATGACGACTCTTTTCCATGATATGATGCATAAAGAGATCGAAGTTTATGTTGATGATATGATTGCCAAATCCCAGACAGAGGAAGAGCATCTGGTGAATCTGCTGAAGTTATTTAAAAGGCTTAGGAAGTTCAGGCTGAGGCTGAACCCTAACAAATGCACCTTCGGGGTGAGATCGGGTAAACTGTTGGGGTTTATCGTAAGCGAAAGAGGAATAGAGGTCGATCCTGCTAAAATAAAAGCGATCCAAGAAATGCCGACGCCTAAAACAGAGAAAGAGGTGCGCGGGTTTTTAGGGAGGTTGAACTACATCGCCCGGTTCATATCTCATCTAACGGCCACGTGCGAACCATTGTTCAAGCTACTGAAGAAAGATCAAGCTGTAACGTGGAACGAAAATTGTCAAAAGGCGTTCGATAAAATAAAGCAGTATTTGCAGGAGCCTCCTATTTTGATACCCCCAGTGGCAGGGAGACCCTTGATCATGTATTTGACAGTTCTTGAGGGAAGCATGGGTTGTGTTCTCGGTCAGCACGACGAGACAGGAAGAAAAGAGCATGCGATCTACTACTTGAGTAAGAAATTTACAGATTGTGAATCTCGATACTCAATGCTTGAGAAAACTTGTTGCGCGCTAGCCTGGGCCGCCAAGCGTTTGAGGCAATACATGCTGAATCATACAACCATGCTCATCTCGAAGATGGATCCTATCAAATATGTATTCGAAAAGCAGGCGTTGTCAGGGAGAATTGCCCGTTGGCAGATGGTCTTGACTGAATATGACATCCAATACGTCTCGCAAAAGGCTATAAAGGGGAGTGTGCTGTCTGAGTACTTGGCAGAGCAGCCTATTGAAGATTACCAATCGATGAGGTTTGATTTTCCTGACGAGGATATCATGTACCTAAAGATGAAAGATTGTGAAGAGTCGTTGCCAGACGAAGGACCAGAGTTGGGTTCCAAATGGAAGATGATATTTGACGGGGCTGTGAATGCTTATGGTAGCGGAATAGGGGCAATCATCACCACGCCACACGGGTCGCACATCCCATTCACTGCCCGATTAACCTTTGCCGTTACCAATAATGAGGCCGAATACGAAGCTTGTATAATGGGGCTTGAAGAAGCCATTGATTTGAGAATCAAGAATTTAGACGTATACGAAGACTCAGCTCTGGTGGTGAATCAGATCAAAGGGGAATGGGAGACGCGTCAGCCCAATTTGATACATTACATGAATTATGCAAGGAGATTGTTGCCTTTCTTTGACAAGGTTGAGTTGCATCATGTACCACGGGCAGAGAATCAAATGGCTGACGCCCTAGCCACTTTGTCTTCCATGTACAAAGTCAACTTCTGGAACGAGGCTCCCAGAATCATTATCTCTCGGCTCGACAGGCCAGCTTACGTATTTGCTATTGACGAGGCATCCGACGACAAACCATGGTATTTTGATATCCTTAATTTCCTGAAGAACAAAGAGTATCCGGCTGGGGCATCCAGTCAAGATCAGAAGACTCTCAGGAGATTAGCGGGTAATTTCTATTTGAATCCGGATGGCGTCTTGTACCGAAGAAACCACGACTTGGTGCTATTACGTTGTGTAGACGAAAAAGAGGCAAAGCTACTCATGGAAGAAATACACGAAGGTACCTTTGGTACGCATGCTGGTGGGCATGCTATGACGAGAAAGCTGCTGAGGGCGGGTTATTTCTGGCTGACTATGGAGACTGATTGCTTCAAGTTTGCGAGGAAGTGCCACAAGTGCCAAATCTATGCTGATAAGATCCATGTGCCTCCGAGTCCTCTAAATGTGATGTCATCGCCTTGGCCATTCTCGATGTGGGGAATCGATATGATTGGAAAGATCGAGCCGACGGCTTCTAATGGGCATCGGTTCATCTTAGTAGCAATCGATTACTTCACCAAGTGGGTGGAAGCGGCGTCTTACGCAAATGTAACTAAGCAAGTGGTGGCCAGATTCATCAAGAGAGATATCATTTGCCGATATGGGATCCCCGAGCGGATAATCACGGACAACGGATCAAACCTGAACAATAAAATGATGAAGGAGCTCTGTCAGAATTTCAAGATCGAACATCACAACTCCTCCCCTTACCGACCCAAGATGAATGGCGTTGTTGAAGCGGCCAATAAGAATATCAAGAAGATCGTTCAGAAGATGGTGGTGACCTATAAGGATTGGCACGAGATGCTACCCTTCGCTTTGCACGGTTATCGTACGACGGTACGCACATCAACCGGGGCAACTCCGTTCTCGTTAGTATACGGAATGGAAGCGGTATTACCATTGGAAGTTGAGATCCCTTCTCTGAGGGTATTGCGAGACGTGCAGCTGGACGAGGCAGAATGGGTGAAAGACAGGCTGAATCAACTGAGTTTGATGGATGAGAAGAGGCTAGCTTCTCTAGCATACGGTTGTTTGTACCAGAGCCGAATGAAGAAAGCATATGATAAGAAGATACATCCGCGAAGCTTTCAGACGGGCGACCTTGTGCTGAAAAGGATTCTCCCGCCGCAGGCAGATCACAGGGGCAAGTGGACCCCCAACTATGAAGGGTCATACGTTGTCAGGAAAGTCTTCTCAGGAGGAGCGTTGTTGTTGTCCACCATGGACGGTGAAGACTTCATGTCACCTGTGAATTCGGACGCAGTTAAAAAATACTTTGCTTAAAATTGACCCGCTGGACAGAAAAAAGAGAGTCCAGGCAAATATGGGGCATCCTGGCGAACCAAAAACAGAATGAAAGGTTCGGGCAAAAGTTAGGGATAAAATTGAAAAAATGTACACCCGCGAAGTTGAAAACCTACACTGGGCGGCTTCGGCAAAAAAGGGTATCCCGGTGAACTGAAAACCCGTAAAGGGCGATTCACGCAAAAGTTAGGGATTTGAAAAGCAAATGACTGCGGTCCGAATTTGATATTGCATTTGAGCATCAGTGCGGGAGAATACCTGAGGGGTCGATTATCAGGTGCAACCTCTTCGGAAGTATGGATACCGGGAAAGCATTAGAGTCGGAGGAGTCATAGGAGGATCAGTTCGTGGTGTTCGTCTGCACCCTGTTGCCAACATGTGTACAAAATTTAGTTTGTCAAAATATTTATGCTTCTTGTGCATACTTGTATATCTGCTTTGCGTAGCTTCCTCTTTTCAGGAGTTACATCCCGTGTACCAAAACTCCGCCCATTCAGGGGCCCAATCAATAAAATATGTTATTCAGTACTTGATGCTGGTTCTTTACTGTTTTGTGCATGATAACGCGCCTAAGTTTATTGAAACTAGCATGTGTATAACATCACTGGCCCTTGCCAACAATTGCTAAAGCTTTGAATTAACTGAAAATAACGTCACTAACCTGAATCGATTTGGTTGTATAGGCTTGTCTTGTCTTGTTTGTGTTGTTGCAGGTTTCATAACCGTACGAGGAAGATGATCAAGAGACTGCAGTAATAAAAGACTCGACCCCCACGCAGGACATGCATGTTCTTCCTGAAGAAGGATCGAATTCCCCAGCTAGTTGTAACTTATCCAGTAGGCATGCTCCAGCAAAGCCATTTATCCTCAGCAGAGTTTGGACGATTCCTAGATCGAAGGATGTATTCAGACAATGCGTCTCAAATAGAGCGGTTTAGCCTCAGAAGATTAATATCGGTGAGTTGTATTCAGACAGTTTACCCTTCCCCGCAGGGTCAGCTTATATACCCCCAGCGGGGTCAGTTGGTTTCCCCAAGAGAATCATCCCATCCGCAGCGGAATTCTCTTTTCAGCAAGTGTTTTCATTCCTCCCAGTGGAACTTGAAGAGTAAGGCTCTCCCCGGCAGAGTGGGTGCGAGTCCTGGCATTTATTTTGTCAGAATACCGTGTGATATCCGTTCACTTTCCAGCAGAAGTTCATTATACCAAGCGCATCTGTTATTCTCCAGCAGAGTTATATTCCCCAGCAGGGTGTCACTTCAATGAGGTGCTTGGTTCAAGTTCCCAATTTCCCAGCTGAGTCGACTTCACTCTCCTAGCATTTATTTTGCTGGGATAGTTCTGTAGCATCTGGCGAGCCCCAGCGGAATTGGCATTATCTTCAGCATTTATTTTGCTGAAGCAGTTTCTGTATCAGTTCGAGTCTGCAATTGCATTGGCATATAGTGTCATACTTGCATCCACCAAATAAAAGCGTAGCATTTCCATGTCGAATGGAGCCTTGCATCATTGTCGAACGCATGCATTTTGAAACATAAACTAGGTTGGCTAACCGTTTGTTCCAAGTATTGGTTCTCTTGCAGGTAGAGAGAGTTCTTGCTCCAATAAATCAATAAACAGTCGAGGTCTCGGCGTGAGACATTCAATGAAGTGTCAGCTTTGGCATCACTCCCCACAGAATCAGCAGGATAAGTTTCTTTTTGTCCCCAAGCAGAGCTACTTATTTCCCCGCCAGGGTTTCTTGTCGAAGATTCTCTAGTCAGACCAGCGGATTGTTTCCTTCAAAGTTGTCGTTACGTTGGCATTAAAAGGTGTCATGAACCAAAATTTCAGAGGCTACCGCCAGTTACCAGAACAGGCGTCCGGAAGTTTGATTTCCAAATATCCCCAGTAGAGTCAGTCTCAAAGTTGCTGTCACGTCAGTGATAAGAGGTTGGTGGACCAATGGAGGAGGGGTCCTAACGTGGACAATGTCTTGACGGGTTTTCCTCGTGCCAGAAAAGGGGAGTCCTAACGTGGACAGATATTTCCCCGGATTGACGGGAGGTGCTAGTCCTAACGTGGGCAGGTTCGATTTCTCAGAGGTGATGGAATGTGGAGTCCTGACGTGGATGTTTCTTCCAGTTTGACGATAGGTGTTAGTCCTAACATGGACAGATTCGAGTTCTCGGTATTGATTGAGTGTGGAGTCCTGACGTGGACAAGATTGGTTACTCTTCATGTTGGTGTCCTGACGTGGACAATTTATTTCCAGCAGATAGCTTTATTCGTAATGGTGAAATGTGCGTCCTGACGTGGACAAGTTTATAGTTCTTCGTGATGACAAGATACGAGAGTCCTGACGTGGACAAATTTATCCTTCTTCGTGTTGTTGGCAGAGTGTGTGTCCTGACGCGGACAAGTTTTATCTCCTCAGCAAGTCAAGAGATCGGAGTCCTTACGTGGACAAAGCGTATCATGTTATTCCTAGCGTGGAAAAGTTTAGTCCTGACGTGGACAGATCATAGTTTGATTCCTAACGTGGAAAGATTAGAGTCCTTACGTGGACATATCAAGGGCAGTCCTTACGTGGAAGAAAAGCGGTTTCCTTACGTGGAAAGACGAGTTCATTCCTTACGTGGAAAGTTTGGAGTCCTTACGTGGACAGATTAAGACGATGTTTCCTTACATGGAAAAAAGATGGTTTCCTTACGTGGGAAGAGATTGATTCCTTACGTGGAAAGTTTAGTCCTGACGTGGGCCGATTGAAAAAAGAAATTATTCCTTACGTGGAAAAATGTGATTCCTTACGTGGAACGAGATTGTATTCCTTACGCGGAAAGATTGAGTCCTTACGTGGACATATCAAGTCGGAGTCCTTACGTGGACAGATTGAGATTGTATTCCTTACGTGGAAAGATTGGGGTCCTTACGTGGACAGATTCAGATTGAGACAGTTATTCCTAACATGGAAAGATTGAGATTCCTTACGTGGAAAAGAGATATTCCTAACGTGGAACGGTTATTCCTTACGTGGAAGGGGGAGTCCTAACGTGGACGATGTTATTCCTAACGTAGTCAAGAGTTTACTCCTAACGTGGTCGATTGATTCCTGATGAAGTGCAGACAAATAATCCCCGGCACGGTCGCTACGAGATCAGTGGGTTGCCGTAGCAGTCAGATTCAGCTGATGAACGTCGTTCCTCAAGCAGGAGCGCGATTTATTTGTGCGGTTGGCAAATTTCTGGTTTCACTAGTATTCAACCGTCTCGTACCGCGAATGTCTGAAGGCTCTGGGCCCTTCACCCAATCGGGTCCAAGTCGCTTGAATAGGGGCAGCTGTTGCACCCTAAAATTTGCTCAACCTTATTCACTTGGTTTATGTTTCAATATCATTAGCATTTGCATGTAGAGTCATGTACATAGCCTATTCATCTGCATATCATAAGCATAGCAAGTCATCCAACAGGGGACCAAGCATTATTCTCATCTCTAGAGGCCTATCAAGAGGTCATTATTCAAATTCAATCTCATTCAAGTCATCATAAAGAATTGGGAAGCTATCAAGTCAATGGATCAAGCAGTTCATCTATCTCCTATCTGAGGATGTCTGAGGATCAACAAAGAGATTGTGAGCTGTGGGTTGAGTATGGGGAGTATCTAGACATCTGGGAGGACTTAGAAAGTCATTTGGAGAAGGAGACAAGTCATTGGTATGATCACAAGAATTGCAGTTGAAGACAGTCAACTAGGGTTTCATCTGGGTCAACCCTGGGTCAACTCTAGGTCAAATGACTGATGGAAGGGAATTAAGGGCTATTGAGGAGATGTGGGGTTTATCATTTGACATGAAGAATAAGGATATGTTGTTATGCTAAGAAGAAATCAAGAGAAATCAAGGAGAAGAGGAGTTTCTAAATTAGGGTTTCTATGTAAAATCCCCTAGTTTAGGTCAAATTTCCAAGCAAGATAAGTCAAAATGCAAGCTTCAAATGGATCCTTGGCCAACATGGAACTTGTAGAGGATCTCAAGACCTTTAATTTGAGTGGTGGAAGACATTAAGGAGATTTATAGAACTCAAGTTATGGTCCTTGCAAGTTACAGGTCATCTGAGGTATCTGAAATTTTGTCTGTGAAAGTGACTTGACTTCCAAGCTAGTTTTACCCCTCAAGGAGATTTAAAATGAATTTATGGTCAACATAAGAATTGTTCCTCATTGTCTTAGCTTTCTAGAATGGTATAGTATGCCTTCATATGATTTGTTGAACTCTACTTATGGTCTTGGCAGGCAAAGGGTATTTTGGTCATCTGAGAATTATAGGTCATTTCAACCTATGCCCAAAACTCATACAAGGAAGCTTCAAATGGAAAACTTTACAACATCAAACTTGTTCCAAATGACATTTTGAGTCTAGAAAAGTGACCATGAGAGATTTGAAAGATTCATAGCACAAGGTTTCAAAATTGTTGGATTTAATGAATAAAAATGGGCTTAAAAATGAGATTTTTCATATCTTGGCCAAATGAAGCAAAATTATAGGTCATTTTGAATGGAAAGATCAGTTTAAAGACATTGGATAAATTAGAATTTTGAGCTTAGTTCACATTTTGGGAGTTATCCATGGTTGCTTGTAATGGAAGATACATAAACCAAATTCAAGGGAAAGAAGGCAAGGGAAACTTCTCCAAGCTTCTAGGAGTTTCTAACATCATCTATATATTGATAAGAGATGGTTCATGCCATGGTGGGTGATCTCATTCTCTCAAAAATCACAAGTTTTCAATCACTTTCTCCAATTTGCAAAAGCATCACAAACTCTCTCAAATTCTCATCAATTTCCATCTCTCTTGATTTGATCATCATTATCATCATCCAAGGATCAGAATTCACATACTCATTTGGTTGAATTGATCAAGGATTGTACTATCCATCCTCTCCATCCAAGTTGCAAGAAGGTTTCAAAAGCAAGATTCAAGGAGTTTGCACAAAAGATATTGCATACAGAATCCATCATCAAGGTTACTGAGCAAGTTCCAATCACTGCAAGCATCAAATTCAAGGAGTGGCATAGCTGTTTTCACCATTTGCATCAGATGGAAGTTCATAGAGCAAATTTGCTCTTGGAGTCGTGTGAATCCATGGAGGTATGAGGAAGAACAGAGGAGAGTATGATTCGTGCATGGTTAGGGTTTCAGAGCTTAGGGTTTGGCTGGAGGTTGATGACGAAGCCATGGCCACACGATGGGGTAGTTGACCTTGACTGGGAATCTGATCAAACGGCCACGATTTAATTTGGAAGCGGAGGGAAACTCAAAGGAGTGAAACGCCCCGTTTCACTTAAAGTCTCTGAGTGGGCTTTGGAAATCTTTGCTTTTGACACCCCTCCCAGCGCAGGCCCAATGGTATTCAACTGAAAATTTTGCTATCCACACCGTTTTGAGTTTTTTGGTTTTTTGTCTATTTTCTGAAGCGCGCTGGGCCTATTGAGTTGTTCTATTCGCACCCCTGTGTTCTGGCCCACTCCATAAAAACAACTAGGCGCCCTTGCTGATTACACCCCCCTCCCTCTATTTCTCTATTTTGTCATTTTTAATTTCTTTTCATTTTTCATGCATTTTCTAAAAATCATAATAAATCATAAAAACATTATTTTTTAATAATTCTTTTCTGCATAATTTTCTTTAAAGAGTCTAGAAAATTATAAAAAATAAAAATTGCATTTTATTTTTTATTTGATATTTTTCCCACATTTTCCAAATAAATGCATATTTTAGGAGTTTCATTTCATACATGATTTTGATAATTTTTGTTCTATTAGTTGCTTTAATATTTTTTGTCCATTCTTTTTAGGATGATTAATAGACATTGTTATCTTGTACATGAAATTTAGTTCATACTTTTAGGAATTAATTTTAGGTGTTTAGTTTAGGTGTGAACAACATGAACAAAAATTAGGGTTTTAAATCAACTTAGGTGAGATAGTTTAATTCTTCTAGGAGATTTTCATTTGATTTTTGGGGTATGGACTATAGGGGTTGTGGGTATAGGATAGATCCCCTTAGAAATCACTAGGATTCCCCTACTGCTATTAGTATACTATTGTCTATATTTGTTTGATTGGTGTGGTGTGCCCTCTGGGGATTATTGCTTGACTGTGTGGGTATTGGGATTGTCTGGGGATTGGGGAAGCTGAAGACTTGTGATGATGAAGCCATTGGAGACCCAGAGCTTGAAGACCAAATTCCAGAGTTGAAGAGGAGATTCCTGCTAGCAGCTGTTGAGGAGATTAGGGTTTAGGAGCTAGGCAGAGCCCTAGAATAGAAAGCTTGTTTCTCAAACATGGAATGCCTTGTCTGCATCCATCCTTTCTCTATGATTCAAAGTCTCTCTCAAATATCCACCTCCTTCCTTTGGAAGGATCAGTGAATGTATTTGAAAGATAGAACTTTTGAGAGGAAACTGTCTGTTTAATGTTGACAGTTGATGAACCACCCTTGGTAGGTAATTAACTGTCTAACATTCATTCACTTCATCTTGTTGACTGATGTTCATCCTGGAGCCTGAGACTTGAAGAAAAGCCATTGTAGACTGAAGATTGATGATCAAGACCTTGCTGAAAAGCTGTGGAGATGGAGATTGAGGCTTGCTGAAGCTTGTAGCTGATTGGGAGATGACTTGGAGATAGGTGTTGATGCAGAGCTGTTGTGGCTGTTTATTATTGCTGTATTTCATTTCTGATGTATTGATTGGTTTTCCTGACTGTATTGTTTGTTGTTTACCCTATTGGGTTGAAGGTGAATCCTGTTCACTTTTGCCTATTGTTTTCTAGGTTCGAGGTTGAGTGGGACTCCCTTGCCTCGCTTGTATTGTTGCATCCATGCATTTTACTGCTTCACTGTATATATCTGATATCGTTTTTGTTTCCGTCTATTCCCTTAGGATCTCTGTTTCTCTCTGTGCAAGAGAGGAGCATGATAGACACTAGGTCTTAACCCATGCATGATAACATTAGGTTAGCTTGATTCCCTTCGCAACCGTAGGTTAGAGTTCTGTCTCTTCTTCCTCAAAACAAACAGAAAAACACAATAAAGATTTCAAACACAATAAAAGACACTTCTTCCGTAAAAGAATGTGAACTCATCAAAACGTCATTTTTGTCCGCTTGGACCGGTAATCAGAAAAACCCTTTTTTCAGAAGGAATAAAATCAATCAAGACAGACTTGTGTCGTACGTGGCCCGAACTACGTTTGCTCTGATCTTTCATGCTGTATGAAAGTACGTAGGCATAGGATGCAATATCCTAGCGAGCAACCTTCCCCTCCTTTCCAATAGGTAGGCGAACTACGTTGACTCTGATTTCTCGTTCCAGACGGGAATACGTAGGCATAAAGTGCGATACTTTGCCGAGTCATTTTATTTTCTTTTTAAACCCCAGACCTGTAGAGTAGATAGAATAACAATCCGTACCAGAAAACAAGCGTGGATCCCGTCGAGTACGACGGACGTGAGGGGTGCTAATACCTTCCCCTTGCGTAACCGACTCCCGAATCCAGGATTTGGTTACGATGACCATTCCTTTCCCTTCTTTGCGGTAGGTTTACCTCGAGCGTTTCCTTTCCCTCTGTTGGGATAAATAACGCGCGGTGGCGACTCTTCTATTCAGTCGGCGCCGATTTTCGCAGTAGCGACAAACGGGATATGAGATTCGTGGGGAGTCGTGATGATCGCCCCAATGCCACTTCCGTAAGAATTAACCGCCCCGTCAAATATCAATTTCCATTGGGATTTCCTGTCTGGCCCCTCGTCGGGCAACGGTTCATCACAATCTTTCGGGGAATTCAAATTTCATCGGCTGTTAATCTTTGATCGGCTGTTCGGCAAGGTATTCAGACAATACGCTGCCATTGATGGCCTTCTGGGAAACATACTGAATGTTATATTCCGTCAACGCCATTTGCCATCTGGCAATCCTGCCCGAAAGCGCTTGCTTCTCGAAGACGTACTTGATCGGATCCATCTTCGAAATTAGCATGGTGGTGTGATTGAGCATGTACTGTCGTAAATGTTTGGCAGCCCACGCGAGTGCACAACACGTCTTCTCCAACATCGAGTAACGAGATTCACAATCTGTGAATTTTTTACTCAAATAGTAAATGGCATGCTCCTTTCTGCCCGTCTCGTTGTGCTGACCGAGAACACACCCCATACTATTCTCAAGAATTGTCAAGTACATGATTAAGGGTCGTCCGGCTACCGGGGGTATCAAGATCTGAGGTTCCTGTAGATACTGTTTTATCTTATCAAATGCCTTCTGGCAATCCTCATTCCAGATAATCGCCTGATCTTTCTTTAACAGTTTGAACATCGGTTCGCATGTGGCCGTGAGCTGAGAGATAAACCTTGCAATATAGTTTATTCTGCCCAGGAAACCGCGAACTTCTTTTTCTGTTTTTGGCGCTGGCATTTCTTGTATTGCTTTAATCTTCGCAGGATCAACCTCGATGCCTCTTTCGCTCACGATAAACCCCAGTAGTTTTCCGGACCGTACTCTGAAAGTACACTTGTTAGGATTCAGCCTCAACCTGAACTTCCTAAGCCTCTCAAAAAGCTTCAGCAAATTGACCAGATGTCCCTCCTCCGTTTGGGACTTTGCAATCATGTCATCAACATAGACTTCAATCTCATGATGAATCATATCATAAAACAAAGTGACCATTGCTCGTTGGTAAGTGCCCCCTACGTTCTTCAGACCGAAAGGCATTACCTTGTAGCAGAAGGTTCCCCAAGGTGTAGTAAACGTAGTTTTCTCCATGTCCTCCGGCGCCATCTTGATCTGATTGTAACCGGAGAAGCCATCCATGAACGAAAATACGGAGAACTGAGCTGTATTGTCGACCAACACATCAATATGAGGGAGCGGGAAATCATCTTTAAGGCTCGCCCTATTCAAATCCTGATAATCGACACACATTCGTACCTTACCGTCTTTCTTCGGTACAGGCACTATATTGGCGACCCACGGAGGGTAAGTAGTGACCGCTAAGAAGCCAGCATCAAGCTGCTTTTGCACTTCTTCTTTGATCTTGACGGCCATATCTGGTCGTGTCTTTCTAAGCTTCTGCTTGACGGGAGGACAATCTTCTCGCAGCGGCAAGTGATGGACCACGATGTCGGTATCAAGTCCGGGCATATCTTCGTATGACCAAGTAAAGACGTCGCTATACTCTCTCAGCATCTCGACCAATCTCTGCTTGACATCACTCTGCAATGCGGCCCCTATTCTGACGTTCCTGACCAGCTCTTCAGAACCCAGATTCACAATCTCAATCTCTTCTTCGTGAGGCACAATAACTTTCTCTTCTTGTTTCAACAAGCGGGCCAACTCTCCGGGAAGGTCTTCGTCTTTATCAATCTCTTCTTCGGCTTGATAGATCGGGCAATCGAAGTCGAAGTGAGTTGTAGAAGGTCCAGAGTCGATGTCATCTGCTATGTAGATCCTGCAATAACAAGGGTTAAGCTTAAAACAAGGATATGCAGGTTAACACAAACCCCATTGCCATTTTGTTGTTTTTCGAAAAAAATATAAAACAGGAATAACAGAGATCACAACATTTGAATGCGAAGAAAAACGCCTTTTGATTTATTGGTAAAATGCATGTACATAACCAAACAAGGCCCTGACAATAAAACCACTATGCCCCGGGTAGGACATAGGGTTGTACAACGATTGGAGAAAGTAAATCATTACTCTTTGCCTGTCACTTGGATGGTATCCCTGATGGACCAGTTGTTGAGGCTCTCGCCTGGTTTGCTTGGCTGGATCCAAGAGTCTAGGTCGCAATCGCTGTCTTCGCCGTCTTCAGACACCGCGTTGACACTTTCAAATATTACTCTGCCGCTTGTAAACTGGATTGGCCCTTTACCTCACGGCGCACTGTGAGAAGAGGAGGCTTCAGCCGCAGGAGAGTATCCTAACCCAAACTTGTCCTGTTTGTTAGGTATTTCCAGAATTTACCCCTAGCCTGGGGTAGATCCGACTTGAACAACGGCCCGGGCTTCCCTGAAGGAAGAGAGAGTCATCTCTGGTTTTTCAGTCATTACAGGAGCCACGTTCTTGACTTTAACAGCTTCGAACGCCTGACATAGGGTTTCGTGGATTTCCCCATCCATCTCAACATATTTGAAGGACGACAAATGGCTCACCATTATGTCTTCCTCGCCACAAACAGTTACGATGCTGCCTCGGACAGCATACTTGAGCTTCTGGTGCAACGTGGAGGTCACGGCGCCAGCAGAATGGATCCATGGCCAGCCTAAGAGACAGCTGTAGGCAGGCATGATGTCCATGATGTAAAAGACTGCGTCGAATGTTTCCGGCCCAACTTGGATTGGCAACGTCACCTCCCCGAAAACATGACGTTTGGTTCCGTCGAACGCTTTTACAACCAGATCACTGGGTGTGCAAATCAATCCTCGAGTATCTAACTTCATCAATGCCTTTTTCGAAAGAACATTGAGCGATGACCCTGTATCCACCAACACATGAGACATAATCGTTCCCCTACACTCTATCGAGATATGCAGGGCGCTGTTGTGGTTTCTTCCCTTCAGCGTCAGCTCCAGGTCAGTGAACCCTAACCCGTTTCCAACATTCACGTGGGCTACGACCCCTTCCAACTGGTTGACCGATATTTCCTGCGGTACATACATGGCATTCAAAACCTTTAGCAGCGCGTTGCGATGTGCCTCAGAACACAGCAACAAATTCAGAATGGAAATTTTCGAGGGTGTTTGATGGAGATGATCCATGATCTTGTAATCGCTCTTCTTAATTAACCTCATAAACTCTTCAGCGTATTTAACAAGTAAGTCCTTCTCTACCCCACGAGGGGTTTCTTCTACGACTTTACTCTTTCCTTTATCGGTTATTTCCGCTTTGTCCGTCACAGCCTCAGGTGGAGCAAATACTCTTCCGCTGCGAGTGATTCCGCCAATTCCCACTAGGTTATCCACCGACGGCCCAGAGGGTTCTAGTTCCAACTTTTGTCCGTTACAGTAGACGTCTGCCCCATAATGCCATGGGACAGCATTGGTGCTTTCAAAAGGTATCGGCCCAGCCTTGGTGATGGTAATCGTGGGCGGTCTGGGTGCAGAAATGGTGATCGTCCGGCGAGGGATGGTGATGGTGGCAACCTCATCATCCTGCTTCAGCACTACCTCTCCAGATCCACATTCGGCCCTTCGGCTAAACTGCAAGATTCCTTTGGTCATCAGACTCTGGATCCCCTCTATCAACTGCTCACATCCATCAGGACGAGTCGCACAGCCCATACACAGTTCTCCACAACCTGGAAAGAAGCCTCTCTTCATCAGCTTGGCTTTAACGAAGCTAAGCGGTGTCTTCAGATCCTTGACATCAGTCAGCCAATCCAAGCTCTCGTCTTCAATAATGGCATTCACCCCACCTCCCCTATGATTCGGCATGGGGTTTTTCGTGACATTTGGCACACTATCTAAGAAGTTGATGATCTTAGCATCCACCATATCCTGCACCTTGTGCTTGAAGGCTTTGCAGTTTTCTATCGTGTGGCCTGGTGCCCCTGAGTGAAACTCACATGTTGCATTTGCATCATAACCTGGCGGAGGTGCCCCTGTCAAGGGAGCCAGGGTTCTCTTCTGGATTAACTGCAACTGAAGCAGAGTTTGTAACAGTTGAGCATAAGACATGGGCGGCGTCTCAAGGTGGCGACTTGATAGAGGTGCCCTGTTCTGATACTTCCTGTACCCTTGCTGATTTGGCTGCTGCTGCTGCTGTGGCTGTTGAACCGCGGGGATGGTTATGCTGGCCACCTGCTGGTGCTGGCCCTTGCCTTTCCTTCGAGCGTTGGACACGACGCTCGTCTCTCCTTCCCGCCTTTTGCCACCATACGGTTTATTCCCTCCTCCAGCTGAGGATAGATCACCTTGAATTTTCCCCAGTTTGATCCCATTTTTGACGTGCTCGCCGGTGATGATGAGATCTGAGAATCTTCCAGACATACTGCTGACCAATTTCTCGTAATAAACCCCTGGGAGGGTGGCTACAAAAATTTCAACAAGCTCCCGTTCAACCATCGACGGTTGAACTCTAGCTGCAAATTCACGCCACCGCTGGGCGTATTCTTTGAACCCTTCGTTATTCCTCTGTGACAAGTTCTGCAGTTGAACCCGGTTCGGAGCTAAGTCACTATTATATTGGTAATGGTGCATGAATGGTTCAGCAAGTTCCTTCCACGTGCGCACACTGGTAGGTTCCAGACTCATGTACCATTCCAAGGATGGCCCGGACAAGCTATCTTGAAAGAAGTGCATCAGCAGCTTCTCGTCTTCAGAGTAAGCGGACATTTTCCGGTAGTATGATCTCAGCTGGACGCGAGGGCAAGTGGTGCCCTTGTACTTTTCAAAGTCGGGTACCTTGAATTTAGGAGGCACCTTGAAATCATCAATCAGTCCCAACTTGGACATGTCAACACCCATAGTGTTCAGGTTTTCGAAATTCCTCATTTTTTCCTCGAGTGCCTTAAACCTCAGACGTGCTTCAGCAGTCAGCTCTCCTTCAGCACCTTTCTGTGAGAACAAATCTTCTTGACGGTCTTTGTTGCGGTGAAAATTGGATATCAAGCTATTAATTAACTTGAATCTTATTTCTTTTACAACCGAACTTTATTTTATCCAAAGGATAGGTCTAAAGAGAGAAAAACCTTTTTCGCGATGTAACGACAACGCTTAAGAGATTTGGGGATCAGGGGTTAGTTATATCTAGGGAAGGTATTAGCACCCTAAATATCTGTAGTACTCTACAGGAACCTTTTGTTTGATTGCTTGCTAAGTGCGAAATATGTACTGTGGATTGGGAAAAGATATGAGTTGAAACCTAAAATTATATACACTAAGTTTGCTCGCAAAGACATCGCATCTTCTGCCTACGTATCCTGACTAGGATAGAATCAGAGAAATCGTAGTTCACCTTACAAAGGATAAAGAACACTTGATTATGATCAAGGTTCAAGGGGAACAAACATGACAATGTTTGTATGGAGTTTGACAAAACTCCCTATTCTAAGTTGTAATATTCAAAAGGGGAAGTAAGAAATCATGACGATGATTCTTACACAGAGTTGACGAACTCTTTCCTAGGGTTCTAGTTGAAGAACACTCCTAGTACAGGTGGGTCTCTTAGACTCAAAGAAAAGTCTAAAGGTTTCTACGCTAGGGGTAAAGTGACTTAACAAAGTCAAGAGAGGGTGAATAAATTATCCATGACATTGAGGGTCACGTGGACAGACCTTCCTTTGGAGGGAGAAAAGGGGAGGCGATTCGGACGAGAATTTAACGAGTTTCGTTGCGTGGGGACAAAATAAAATAAATTATAAACAAGATAACAATCCATGTAAAGCATGTTCATGGTGACAACCAATTTACACAATAAGAAAAGATGAGGATGAAACATGATGATAACAGTTAACAGATGGAAAAGATTGATACTGCGAGGACAAGTCGTACTTAATGAAAATTAACAGATGAAAATGGTAACCACCGAGAAATAAATCCTAGCATGTTAACTAACATGTATGGACATGGATTCAAACAAGTTTCAAGAAAAATATTGAAAGGAAACATTTAGAAATTCATCTGCAACTATACAAACGATCGCGAAAACGCGCATAACTTGCACATAATCAAAGTAAGTGATAAAATATGCAAACATAAAAAATAAAAGCATGGCATGAAATTAGACATAAATATGAACACAATGGAAAAAGAATGGACAAAAAATGATAAAAAACGAGTGAGATACGAATTTTCAAAGTTTGCATGAAAAATAACAAAAATGTACAAAAGAGTTGCCCTCCTTAGGGGTCAAACTTAAGACAAGAGGGTACAAGGCGCATGGTCTTACCACTGGGGTGGCTATACATACGTTTGTATAAGCCACCCCTTAAAATAATAAGGGTAAAATGAGTTCATGGCTGGGCAAAACACATAAACCAACCAAATACATTTTCTAGCGTAACTTCCTAACCGTTTATCGAAACGACATAAAATTTATATGCATCTGGGGTAGAATTAAACAAGGAACATGATGGTGGTGGTAGTTTTTGAAAATTCTCACTGTAACAAAAAATCGATGGCTGCTGCAAGTTGATGTTTTGGAATGCATTTTAACATTTTTCAACCAATTCAAATGTTCTCAAACCAAGAGTAACATACACACAGCTTACAAATATCATATACAATGATTCTATCAACTCATATTAGCTTGATCACAACAGAAATGGAAAGTGGTATGTGGAAATGCAAGAATGAAGAAAAAAGTGCACTTTCAAAATAGACAGTTGTGATGTGTTGCGGTGGAAATAGGATCACAAACTATTAATGAGTTTGAATCGCAATTCAATTCACAACCGCTCTTTGATTTATCCGAAGGAAAAGGTCAAAAGAGGGAAAACCTATTTTGCATCGTAAACACAATGCGGGGAAAGATCTAAGGTTCGGGGGTTGGTTAAATTTAGGGAAGGTATTAGCATCCTAAACTTCTGTAGTACTCTACAGGAACCTTTTGTTCAAATGTTTACTATTTGCCTTATTTATTTGCTTAAGGTATATGTACAAAAGAATTAAAAGTGAGAAAAGAGACCTAAGGGGTTAATTCTAAGTTTACTCGGCAAGACATCGCATCTTGTGCCTACGTATCCTTACGGGAGTGGAATCAGAGTAATCGTAGTTCCCCTCAAAAGGGAGGTTAGAGACTTCTTGACTATGGTCAAGGTCTCAAGGGGAATAAACATGTCTTAAGGACACGCTTACATGGAGTGTAGAAACTCCAAATCTCTACGTTGAATTGTTAAGTTGTAATTAGGGTTAAGTTAGGGATTCCACGGCGGGAAACCCTAAAATGAGCGCGGCGGCTCTTTGACCTAATGCTAGGGGTAAAATTGTAATTTTGCCTGCGGCGAGGCGTTTATGAAAATTAGGGTTTGTAGTTTGTAAGGGTTTGAAGTTGAGGACTATTGGCGCGGCGACCAAAAAGCTAGACCTAACCTTCGGATGTGTGTAGTGTGACAGGAGTATTGATGAATGTGTGAGATAATTGAATTATGCAAACAAAGAAATAGCGACAGAAATTAAAGCCATACAAACAGAAATTTAAAGGCAGAAATTAAAGAGCGATTGTTAAGTGCGCGAGGTTACATGAGAGGAGCAGTTACAAAATGATAGTGACATAAAAATGAAATAAATAACGGTAAACACAATAAACTGCAAAAATGAGCAAACACCATTAATGGATAAAATTGTCAGATGGTGGCGAAGTAAAATTATGCCTCTTTTTGTGGTTTTTATTTTGTGATATAATCTTCAGTTTAAAAAAAAGGAAATATTAATTCAACTCAAACCCTAAAACTATTTTAACTTAGTTATTATATTTAAAAAACAAAAAGATTTTAAAAATATTTTTTATTTACTATTATAAAAAAGGGTTTTTTTATCTTATAAAAAAGTTTTTAAATTATTATTTTATATAAAAAACAATTTTAATATTAGTTTTTTTTTAAAAAAAGTTTAATAAAACTTAATTAATTAATTATATAAAAAAAAGAAAAAAGTAAAAATAAAAGGGGTTGGGCCGGTAATCACCTCCGGACCCAACCCGGTTGGTGAATAACTAAAATATAATTTAGGGTTTCAGAACCCTCTTGCCCTTTCACGGCGCCGTTGTGCTTTCTCTCATTTGCTGCTCGTCTTTCTCTCTCGCGGCCATGTTTCACCCCTTGTTCGTATTACCTTCTCCACACTAAAATAGAAAAAAACAGTTAATATGTTGATAAGGGAATGAAAGTTTACGGTGGGTTCTCAATCGGTGATCAACGGAGGCAATGATGGTGAACTGAGCTTCGACGGAAAGGGTTTGCTCGTCGTGGCTTTAAACGGCGCTGGTGAACTCGTTCCACTGAGATCGTCTCGTTTCGATCTCTCTCTCTCTCGGCTACTAGCCCGTTAGGGTTTGCGATTGTGGTTTCGCCGTCCTTTCTAGGGTTTGTACGAGGTGATACTATTCCCTTTTTATAGTCTCTCTGAATCTGTTGGTATTGGGCCCTCATTTGCAATGATTTACGTTATTTGCTTTTTCTTCGATCTGATTGAATCTTATTTCCCTTTTTTAAGATTTGATTGGGGTTTGGTGAGATTGGATTTCGTTTTTTCTGATATGTTTGATCTCATCTGATTTGGACTTTCCCTTTTCAGGATTCCCTATTTTCGGATATGGATTTGCCCGGATTTCATTTGATCTGTTTGATATCTGAACTGATTTGTTTTGATTTCATTTGGACATTGCTTTGGATTTCGATTTGATTTGTTTGATATCTGAACTGATTTGTTTTTGATGGACTTGTTTCGTTCAGTTTGGTTATCAGTTGGAATTCACTTATTTTTCCTCTTCTTTTTCAGTGAATTGAGGCTGATGCTTCGGTCGAGTCAGAATGGCCGAGAAGGTTACGCGGCGATGACGACATCACAGTCTGAGCTACCAGGGCATCCGTTCTTGTTTCTACTCTCGATGATTGTTGGGAGCCTTCGAGATTGGTTGTTTTGTTCGAATTTCCCTTGTTTTCGACGCTTGGTTGGGAGCTGGAGACACTCTAATTATTTCTCTCCCGGCAGCTCGAGTCTCCGCCCAGTGATGAGTTTACTGAGGGCGTGATTAAACATATCAGCTTGGTGTTGTTGGTGCACCGTTATAGCTTGCCTTGTCTCAACTGATTTCACTGTGAGTTTAGGGCTATGATGTATGAACTGAGCCCTTGTTGCCATGTTCGATTTTTCCATGTGAACCTCAAATTGGTTGGATGTTGTTGTTGATTCTGATTTGTTTTCTGATATGGGCTGTAATACCTTGTTAGAACCCTGACGCTTTTAGTGTTTTGGATTTTGCAAACATTCACATCCATCTCAACTTGGCATTTTAGTCTCTGATTCGAACCACATTGCACTTGATTTCGTGATATGATTTGTGCTGTTCTGATGCAGTTTGGTTATTGATTTTTTTCAGATGTTGACCAGTTGGGGTTTTGTTCGAGGCGAGTTCCAATCGACTTGTTTTGTAATCCAATTTTGGTGCAATGGAGTTGGATTCTTGAACTGAACTTGTTTTCTGAACTGATGCGATTACGTGAGCTTATCCTTGCTCCTTCTGGTATGATTTGTGCTATGACTCTGTGCTGTTGTCTGCTGCAATTCGGTGTGGTTATTCACGTTTTTCGTGACTTGCCATTCGAACTGGTTCAAATTGAAACTTGCCTTTAACTGATGCTGCTGAACTTTTTGATACTTTGTTTGATGCAGTTCAATGCAGTTTGGTTTGTATTTCATTTTTCTGTTCTGTTTGAACTTGGTGTTCATGAACTCACTTATGTGGTTCAGACTTGATGCAGTTTTGGTTGTGCACTTTTAGTTTGAATTTCCAATTACCAATGGCTGTTTTTTTTATGCATCTTATGAACTGTTATCAATTTTGTACTGATGATGTTGTGGAATTTCAGGTGTTGGAAACTTTCGAAAACAAAAGTGATTCAGGCCTGCCGGCATCCGGGTCTGAGTCCAAATTTACCTTTGTATCAGTTTGGAAATCCAATTGCGGCAAAAGCGAATCAGTCCCGCTTCTTTTATCACTTCTATCTCTCGGATGTCCCGCATGATAAGAACAGATGACCACTTGATCTGACGCCAACGGCGCGGGTCGGTAACGGGGGTAGGACGCAGCTTCGGTTGTGCCACTCCCGGCACTCGATGATGACGCTGTTCTGAGAGTGTCAAACAACCTCTAATATTTTTTTTCTATTCTGTTTGTGTTCTGTTTTGTTTCCCTTTGACGTGCAGGTTGATCGAAGATTTTGCGGAGAAAAGGGTATCATGAAGAACACTTAGGCTTTTTTTAGGACTTTGTTAGAGTAGATGTTCAGTGTAAATGACATTTCTTGTAAACACACAAATGAATCTTCATGAATGAAATTCGAAGATTATTCCTCCCTTTCAATTGTAAATTAAATACTTTATGAAATAAAATTCCACAAATATTTATTTCTTTCTCAATTGAATACCAAATTTTGAAATTATTTATATTTATTTCTTAGTTGTAAATCACAAATATTTATGAATAAAAAATCCACAAATATTTGAGTTCACTTCCTAATTGTAAAGTATAAACATTCGCAAATGACATCCATACATACTTAACTTCTCGTCCCTGTGTTCATTCCTCTCGTGGCCTTGATCTCACTGCCTGACTAAATTCACTTGCATTCCAACCTAAATTCTAGCCAGCAATTTTATAACCAAACGCGGATGTGCGCCGTAATCACAACAAATTCAATATCAACGATAACATAGCCCGTAATTGAATTCCACTGATCAAATGCTAAGAGCAACAATCCAATAATACCCCATTAAAACTGCGCCTTATTAACAGAAACGGAAGTGCTCTGGAAACAAACCATGAGCGATGAAATGGATCTTAAATCCAGTTGTGCCCGACAATTTTCGATACCGAACACATGGAATTGGCGCCTTGATATAATCAAACCCGGTGATAGATAAATGCCTCAGAAATAGTGTCTCGAGTGTCTCAAAGCTTAGTAACAGCCCGTTTTCAAAGAATTAGCGGAATCCACATAAAATGACCAAAATACCCCTGGAACCAATCCTGCAAACAAAAACCTCCATGACTTGATAGTGGTTAGCAGATGCACAGATGAGATGCTGTGTGAAATGATTGACTAAATATAAAGGTAAAATTTGGGGTATTACAGTTGCCCCTATTTAAATAGCTACACCGGATGATTTGAGTGACGGAGACTCGAGGAATCATGGTGGAGGAATTTAAATATAGATAACCGAAAATTTTGCCCTTATACGCGGCGATATGCAATGCTATGGACCAGACTAATGCAGACGAAGCCATGAATGTGATATGATGCGTATGCTGTAATGATGAATGCGAAAATGCTGACGAATGCGACGACACAGGGACAGACGCTACGAGAAGAACACACTGGGGAAAATGACGCGCTGGGACACAGTACAACACTAGGGAATTCTAAAATGATGGTCCACTGGTGCGAACACGACCAATTATCCTTTTAGAACGGGAACGAGATTCTCAAATGGAGATGGTACCTATGAGACGGCCTCCACTGGGGAATCTAAAAATAAAACTGGATCACGTACGATTGCAAGATCGATTACAGAATGCTGGAGCATTGAGCAAAGAATAACATCCAAGCTTCTGTAAACTATCCCTCGTGACAGGATCAAACGGACTTTTCGGGAATCCGTAGCAAATATACAGGGTAAAAAAATCGGCTGTATGCCAAAATAAATGGACTTTGAGTGGTTAGAACAAAACCCTTAATAGTGATGGCGCTTATGCGATGGCCTCCACTTGGGAATGTCTAACAATGAGACTGGATCTACACGACTGCAAGATCGATTACAGAATGCTAGAGCATTGAGCAAAGAATAACATCCAAGCTTCTATAAACTATCCTTCGTGATGGGATCGAATGGACTTTTCAGAAATCCATATCATATATACAGGGTAAAGACCGGCTGTATGCCAAAATAAATGGACTTTGATGGGAAATGCCCTGATAAGCTTCTCGAGGGAGAACTGTCACTTATCGTTGGAAGGGACTTACATACCAAAATGGATAAGCACTCAAATAAAGAGGCGACTGCTTATCTGATATATAAATCTTCTCATATTTAAGGTCGGCGCCTGGAATACGATTCTGATTCTTCTTTTACTAAAGGATAAATGAACTTCTTCATACTTCAAGATCGTGCTCTCCTGAATATGATTCCGCTCCTTCTTTTACTAAAGGGTAAATGAACTTCCTCATACTTCAAGATCGTGCTCTCCTGAATATGATTCCGCTCCTTCTTTTACTAAAGGGTAAATGAACTTCTTCATACTTCAAGATCTGTGCTCTCCTGAATATGATTCCGCTCCTTCTTTTACTAAAGGGTAAATGAACTTCTTCATACTTCAAGATCGTGCTCTCCTGAATATGATTCCGCTCAAACCTCCCCGTACTTCAAGATCGTGCTCTCCTGAATACGATTTGGTTCAAACCTCCCCATACTTCAAGACGACAAGGAAAATGGAAACCCAACTACTCAAAGGAGATGGCCATTTGCTGTGAGTCATAACGAAGATAGGATCGGCTTCTCAGGTGAGAAATGTCGCTTATTTTGCAAGAGTAGAAATAATAAGCTTCTCATGTAAGAACTGCTTGTAGAGGTGATAACAGATGATGATAAGCTTCTCGGCGGAGAACTGGTGCTGATCGATGATAAGCTTCTCAGGTGAGAACAGGTGCTTATCTTGTTGTGTAAGGTTGTTATATCGATAGGCTTCTCAGGCGAGAACAGTCGCATACCGATGTTGTAGGATTGTAAAGTGTGGTACCGATAGGCTTCTCAGGCGAGAACAGTCGCATATCCGTCATGGTATGGTGAAAATCTTTAGATGGTGCAAAATAAATGCACGTCCGGTTGGGCTTGACGACCGACAAGACTGAGATTCAATCTAGGATCGAGCTAGAAAGAAAACTGGTAATCAAGACTCCATCGAGGGAATGAACTCGAAGGGTAGATATCTTATCCTGGCGAGGAAAGATAGCTGAAGTAACCGTCATCCACGAGGATCGAGCTTCGTAGGGAAACTGGAAACACATATGTATTTTATGCTTAGGGCTGACAATCTATTTGGAGAGAATGGACAAACCCCAGTTACTCGGCGGTAACAACCAACTGATGGTGAAACACAATGAACCTGTGAATGCTAATGCATGTGTTAATGTGAATGTATGTTAATGTGAATGTATGTCAATGTCTATGTAGTTAAATATGCAGGATGTTATGAAATGAGTATGTAATGAGTATGTGTATGAAATAGGCATGTGACGCTTATGCCCCTGCGTATGCTGACGAAACTGACTATAGACAGGACGAGAGATGAAATAAACATCTTGACGGGGATACCCTGCATTCTCTGCAACCAATACGTCAATCATAGGTAAGAAAGATCAATGGTAGAACCAAATCTGGTTTCAAAATTCTGAATTCTCTGGGGAGAAGATAATCTGCTTGGGTGCACAGTATCACGTCTTCTCATGGGGAGAGGAAAACCTGAGGGACACTTTCGAGTTACCCAAGAAAAAGTTGTCAGCTTATAGTCTCTCTGGGGACCGTGTCAGAGCGATGATTTAAAAGTGTTTCTGCAACAATGAGATTTTCGAGGAGTGAAGAGATCATTCCGAAATTTCCACTAGTCAAAGCAATTTCTTATATTTCAATTGCATTTTCGAAGAACAATTTTTAAAAATTTTCAAAGCACCTTTCATTTTCAAAGTTTTTAAGAATAAATGCATTTTGCATAACAATAGAAAACAAGAGTAATGCACCAAGGAATGTAAGTAACAAAATGGTATCTTTTATTAAAGGATGACAGCTTGCTGAGGGCATAGCTCCACAGATGATTATGTTTTGAAATTGGCAACATGGGAAAAGGTTACATTGAATCCAACGACACCTACTGACACTAATAACTAAGACTAAACCAGAATCTTGCTTTGGACGAGGATGAAAGAACTGAAAAATGGCTCTCATGTGGAAAGTGTGTTTGCGATGATCGGTGTTTTCTGATGCAATGAAATGCCTTTGTCCCTAACTTTTGTCTGGACCGCCCTTTCGGGTTTTCAATCCACCGGGACGCTCCTTTTTGCCTAAGCCACCCTTTCGGGTTTTCAACTTAGCGAGCTTTTTATTATTATTTCTTTTTTTCAACCCTTACTTTTGCCTAAGTCGCCTTTTGCAGGTTTTCGACTTAGCGGGTTTTTAGGCATAATATTTTCGGACTGCATCAGAATTCACGGGATGTGCAAGCTCTTCACCATCCATTGTTGTAAGTATCAGAGACCCTCCGGAGAAAACAGTCTTTACGACAAATGGGCCTTCATAATTGGGCATCCACTTTCCACGCATATCTTTATGCACTGGCAAGATCTTTTTGAGTACGAGCTCTCCTTGACGGAACTCACAGATACGAATCTTCTTATCAAACGCTCTTTTCATCCGTTTCTGATATAATTGCCCATGGCACATAGCTGTCATGCGCTTCTCGTCAATGAGATTCAACTGATCCAGTCTGTCTTGAACCCACTCAGCTTCCTCAAGTTCAGCTTCCATCAACACCCTTAAAGAAGGTATCTCTACTTCAATGGGGAGTACAGCGTCCATTCCATACACCAATGAGAAAGGTGTTGCCCCTGTCGAAGTTCGCACTGAGGTCCTGTATCCATGCAAAGCAAACGGTAACATCTCATGCCAATCTTTGTAAGTCACGACCATCTTTTGCAGGATTTTCTTGATATTCTTATTCGCAGCTTCAACGGCCCCATTCATCTTAGGACGGTACGGAGAAGAATTGTGATGCGTGATCTTGAAACTGTCACACAGCTCTTTCATAGTCTTGTTATTCAAATTGGTGCCATTGTCAGTTATTATCCGACTTGGAACTCCATAACGGCAGATAATTTCTTTCCTGATGAAGCGGGCAACCACTTGCTTAGTCACGTTGGTGTAAGAGGCAGCCTCTACCCACTTGGTGAAATAATCAATAGCAACAAGGATAAAACGATGACCATTAGAAGCCTTCGGCTCGATTGCCCCAATCATGTCAATGCCCCACATTGAGAACGGCCATGGTGACGACAAAACATTCAACGATGATAGAGGTACATGCATTTTATCAGCGTAAATTTGGCACTTATGGCATTTCCTGGCGTATTGGATGCAGTCAGCTTCCATAGTCAACCAATAATATCTAGCCCTTAGCATCTTCTTGGACATAGCATAACCATTGGCATGAGTTCCGAAGGTCCCCTCGTGAATCTCTTGCAGTAACATGTCCGCTTCCCGTTTATCAACACATCTGAGCAAAACCATGTCGTGATTTCTTTTGTATAACACACCATTACTGATAAAGAATTTTGAAGCCAGTCTTCTCAACGTTTTCTTGTCCAGACCGGTAGCACCATCGGGATACTCTTGCTTGGCTAGATAGTTCTTGATGTCATGAAACCAAGGCCTTCCATCCACCTCAACCTCTTCGACCATTTGACAGTACGCGGGCTCCACCTTGCGTTCAATATGGATAAGAGGCGCTTCATTAACGAATTTAACTTTCCACATAGATGCTAACATGGCTAAAGCATCAGCAACGTGATTCTCAGATCTAGGAACATGCTCGAACTCTATCTCGTCGAAATACTTAATCAGCTCGACAATGTAGTCCTTGTAAGGGATTAACTTCTCATTCTTCGTTTCCCATTTTCCTTGTACCTGGTAAATAACCAAGGCTGAGTCACCACTTACTTTAATAAGTTTGATTCGGAGGTGAATTGCTGCTTCGAGGCCAAGAATACATGCTTCATACTCTGCGACGTTATTAGTACACTCAAAGTCCAACCTGGCTGTAAACGGAGTGAATCCACCCTTTGGGTTCATCAAAACGGCGCCTATACCATGCCCATTGAAATTCGAGGAACCATCAAACATCATCCTCCACCAAAGACCTGGTTCTGGACCTTCGCTCGGATCTGGCTCTTCACAATCCCTCTTGATCAACAAAATATCCTCATCGGGAAAGTCAAACTTAAGAGGTTCATAATCTTCAACTGGCTGATCTGCAAGATAATCTGATAAAATACTACCCTTAATTGCCTTCTGGGGTACATACTGGATGTCATATTCGGATAACAACATGTGCCAACGGGCTAGCCTCCCGCTTTGAGCAGGTTTTTCAAGAATATACTTGATCGGATCCATTTTAGAAATCAACAATGTGGTATGACAGACCATATATTGTCGAAGGCGCCTAGCGGCCCATGCCAACGCACAACAAGTTTTCTCCAATGGCGAGTATCTGTTTTCACAATCGGTAAACTTCTTGCTCAGGTAATAAATCGCATGTTCCTTTCTTCCAGTCTCATCATGTTGCCCAAGCACACAACCCATAGACTTCTCAAGAACAGTAAGGTACATAAACAACGGTCTTCCAGGTACGGGAGGAATCAGAATAGGGGGATCTTGCAAATAATTCTTAATTTTCTCGAAAGCTTTCTGACAATCAGGGTTCCACTCAACCGTCTGCCCCTTACAAAGCAATTTGAATATCGGCTCACAAGTAGCGGTCATGTTAGAGATAAACCTGGAAATATAATTCAAGCGTCCCAGAAAGCCTCTAACTTGTGTCTCGGTTTGCGGAGCTGGCATATCTTGAATGGCTCGGACTTTGTCAGGATCTACCTCAATCCCTCGTTGGCTAACAATAAAACCAAGCAATTTTCTAGATCTGACACCGAAGGTACATTTAGCAGGATTCAATTTCAACTGATATTTCCTGAGTCGTTCAAACAACTTCACCAAATGGTCTAGATGTTCCTCTTCACTCTGAGATTTGGCTATCATATCGTCCACATACACCTCGATCTCTTTATGCATCATATCATGAAAAAGAGTGGTCATAGCGCGTTGGTAAGTTGCCCCTGCGTTCTTCAAACCGAAGGGCATGACTTTGTAGCAAAAGGTCCCCCAAGGAGTAATGAAAGTAGTCTTCTCTCGATCATCGGGATCCATTTTGATCTGATTATAGCCAGAGAAACCATCCATAAATGAGAACAACGCAAAACTGGCTGTATTGTCTACAAGTGTATCAACATGTGGCAGAGGGAAGTCGTCTTTCGGACTTGCTTTATTCAGATCCCTGTAATCCACACACATCCTAACCTTACCATCTTTCTTGGGCACTGGCACAATGTTGGCAACCCAATCTGGATATTTTGCAACTGCCAAGAAACCTGCATCTAACTGTTTTTTAACCTCATCTCGAATTTTCAAAGCCATGTCGGGTCTCGTTCTTCGAAGCTTTTGTTTGATAGGTGGACAATCCGGCTTAAGAGGCAGCTTGTGAACAACAATATCCGTGTCTAGACCAGGCATATCTTGATACGACCACGCAAACACATCAATATATTCTTTTAACAACTCAATTAGCCTCTGCTTAACCTCTGTCCCAAGCATTGCACCAATCTTGACCTCTTTCTTGTTTTCATCTGTACTAAGATTGATCAAGTCCACCTGCTCTTCATGCGGTTGAAGCTCTGTGTACTCGTACTCAATCAATTTTGTCAGTTCAGCGGGTACTTCAAAATCTTCTTCACCCTCGTCTTCAGCTTGATTGATGGGTGCATCCCAGTTAGGAGTGTTAACAGGGTCATTGGATCCAACAAGGTTTGCGATGTCTCTGCATGATGGAAGGCTTACTTAATTAAAATGCTCGAAGATATGTAAGATAAGAAATGAAATGCTATTTTTTGTTTTATTTTTTGAAAAAAAAGGTTGCCAACTTCACTTTTTAAAGGTGAAAACGAAAAACGCAAATGAACCAAAGTGGAATTGAACAAAATGCCTTTATTAATATCCTTTTTAAAAGTGAAAGGTGGCCCAACAAAAACGACCCTATAACCTTGGGCAGGGCTACGGATTTTTATTTGAAAACGTAAATGAAAATGCTAAAAATTACTTTGACAACGGAAAAATAACAGGGATCTCTACGGCCTCCCAGTTGTTCAAAGTTGCATCACCCTTAAACACCAGGTTGCTCAAATCTTCATTTTCTTCACAGTCACTGACGGCATTGACTTGGAAACCTCCGCTGACAAATACCTCTTGGATAACCTTCGGACGCCCTTCGACAGTTGTGGCAGCTCTATTCTGAGTTGGTTTGTAACCCAACCCAAAGCGATCAGTCTTGTTCTTGACATCAATTACCTCTCCCCAACCTTCCGGAATGCCCCTGTCAATTATTGATTTGGTACTTTTCAGAGATGCAAAAGATGGATTACCCTGGCCCACTGTCTCTTCGACTTCTAATAGAACAGCATTGGCGATCTCGAGTGCTTGAAAGGAGATTTCCAAAGCATTCTCATCGGCCTCGATGTAACGGAAAGAAGACAGGTTACTGACCATCAGATCCTCCTCACCGTGTATAATAACCAACTTTCCATCGATCACGAACTTCATCTTTTGATGTAACGTTGAGGTTACTGCCCCAGCGGCATGAATCCACGGCCTTCCAAGTAAGCAGCTGTAATTGGGATTAATGTCCATGACTTGAAACGTGATATTAAAAACTTGCGGACCAATCAGGATAGGAAGCTCAACCTCCCCCATTACCGACCGGCGAGAACCATCGAAAGCCTTGACGATCAAAGGAGTAGGTTTCAACACAGTCTCTTTGAAAACCAACTTATAAAGAACCCTCTTGGGTAGAACATTCAAAGAAGAACCGGTGTCCACTAGCACTCTTGCTAAATTGTCTTCCTGACATTTCACTGATATATGTAAAGCACGATTATGATTCGGACCCTCCTTTGGTAACTCTTCGTTGCTGAAACTAAGGGTGTTACATGCGGTCAAATTGGCAATCACACTATCAAACCGACTGGTGCTGATATCTTGATCCACATGTGCTTGAGTCAAAACTTTCTGCAAGGCCATCCTATGAGCGGGTGAACTCATCAACAGAGATAAAATCGAAATATTGGAAGGAGTCTGATGAAGTTGATCGATAACTTTATAGTCACTTTTCTTGATGATCCTCAAAAACTCAGTATCTTCATCATTTGTAACGGCTCCCTTGCCTTTGTCTTTGGCAGGCACTGGGATACTAGTTGTTTCCTTAGGTGGGACCTCATTGAAACGGGGAGTATACACACGGCCACTGCGAGTCATCCTGCTTGCCTCTGCGATATTAGTCACAGTGTCCTTAACCTCTTCATTCGGAATAACCTTCCCAGACTCCTTGTCAATCATCGTCACGTCATATTTCCAAGGCACAACTTTAGGATCACTGAAAGGAAACGGACTTGGTCTTCGAATAACTATAGGCTTAGGCTGATTCACCTCAGGGACAGACGACTTTGGTATATCGAACACGGGATTGGCAGAACCTGCCCCTGACAGATTAAACACTGGTACCTTACCCTTTGATTCAGGCTGATGGAAGACAGGCTCAACCACAGCGACTTCATCCTTCTTGGCTTGGCTTGTCACCTGTAAAACACCTTCATTAATCAACCTCTGAACATCATTCCGAACCAACACACAACCCTTAATACTGGCTTCACAACTTACACATGCAACGTGGGAAGTATCTACCAGACCAGCTTCAAACAGTTTCAAATGGAATATCTTAAGAGGAGTCTTAATCTGAACAACATCAAGGACATAACCTTCCTCAGAATCGGCACTAATGGCATTGACACTCTCATGGTTAGGAAAAGGGTTCTTCTTAACATTTGGTTGAGGATCTTCAAACGACAAAATCTTCTTTTCCAACAGATCCCTGACAAGATTTTTGAGAGCATAACAGTTCTCCAGATCATGACCAGACGCACCCTCATGAAATAAACAATGAGCGGCGACGTTGTAATTGGCGGGCAGCGGATTAGGAGGCGGACCCAAAGCTCGAGTAGTAATTAGACCTTGCTTGACTAATGAGGGATACAGCTCGGTGAAAGTCATCGGAATCGGCGGACAAGGTTTATACGTTCTCTTGTTCGGAACATTCTGGCGAGGGGCTGGATTCCTTGGCTGTTGAGGAGCAGGAGCGTTGGGCGCCTGTTGGTAGTTGACAGGAGGCGGATAAACAGGACGTTGTTGCATAGGTTGATACATAGGAACCTGTTGATTGAAAGAAGGTGCAACAGCTGCCACATAGGGTTGTTGAGCGTACTGGATTGGGTATCCTTGAGGTTAAGCATAACCTTGCGGATATCGATAAAATTGGTCTCTTCGTCTACCATAGGATATAGCATTAGTCTCCCCTTCTTTCTTCTTCTGAGAGCTGTACGAAGGTTTCTTCGGCTGATCCTTTGAAACACCATGAGTATTTGTCATTTTACCGCTTTTCATACCCAATTCAATCTTGACACCCACAGCAACGATGTCAGAGAAATTTGAAGTCACACTACCCACCATTCTTTCGTAAAATTCTGGACGAACCGTGTCGACAAACCAATCAGCTAACTCTTTCTCGGTCAAAGGAGGTTCTACTTGCGAAGCAATCTCTCTCCACCTTTGAGTGTACTCTTTGAATGACTCAGAACTCTTTTGTGACATACTCAACAACTGTCTTCTGTCAGGAGCCAAATCCATATTATACTTATAGTGTTTGATGAAAGCGTCAGATAAATCTTGGAAACTCTTAATGCGAGACTGGTCCAAAGTTAAGTACCACTTGGAAGAAGCACCCTTCAAACTGTCTTGGAAACAATGAATCATCAGTTTATCATTCTCAACATGGGCAGCCATTTTGCGATAGTACATGATCAGATGACTCTTAGGACAAGTGGCACCTTCATAACGATCGAAGTTCGGAGTTTTGAACTTCGGGGGAATAACCAAACCTGAGACCAAACAAACGTCCCTTGCAGCAGTCCCAAAAATTTGATCGCCCTCTACCTTTCTCAATCTCTGGACGATAGTGTCCACTTCCTCACGAAGCTTGTCATGTTTCTCATAACTTTCAACATTCTCATCAAGATTATCAAAGACTGTCTCATTGAAATACAGTTGCGCACGGGTGTGTACGACAGGTGGTGCAAAGATAGGAGCCCCCCTAGAAACTTCAGAAAATAAAGGAACGGCTTGCTGAACAGACTGATTAATCGGAACAGTGGCTTGAGGAGGCACAAAACCTGGAGCAAGACCATAAGGTGGGTCCCTTGCTACTGTCACATTTGGTGGAGGGTCCACGGTAGCGCCGGTAATCTCGGAAACAACAGTGGGCTGGGTATCCATCTTAGCATTCATGACATGTAACAATTCCATCATACGCCCCATACCCCCTCGCAGGTCTTCAAGTTCATTGCTAAGGCGATCAATCTCTTTTGCCTGATCCTCCATTCTCTTCCGAGTTTGAGCTCTGGTGTTGTACTGGTGCCGAGAACTCAGGGTGACGAAACTGGAAGGCGAGAGAACCGAACATGAGAAAACGGAAGACACATGCAATGCAAGAAAGTATATGATGCTATGATGCAAATGCGAATGAAGATTTCATGGAATTCAAACATTTACGAATGTCGTGGGGTACCAAAAAAAATTTCCTTGTTTTTTTCATTTTTATTTTATCCCGCGATGTAAATGATGCTTGAATTCCATGAAATACAATGAAATGGGATGCTTTATGGATGCCATGCACATGAATACACAAAACCCTAGGTTAAAAGTTATGAGTGGAGTTAAGGTCTACCCATCCCCAAAAGGAGTGTACTATAGGTTAGTTGTACCTGCAGAACAAGGTTCTAAAAAGTGCCCAAAGTCATCAGCCCATCTTTCGGATATTATCAACCTTCCGACTGACTCGGGGGTTTATTCTCAAGAGAACCTCTTTTGAGTGTAGTATCGCGTAGCAACCGTTGTAGGATTACTCCCACATAGCTCCCGCACTACGTCCTAAATAAGGCCAAGGTGGTGTAAAGGTACTACGGTCCTCAATATCACAGACTCCAATCGACCATGGAAAAGGTTTTCACGATTACTCGTTCAACCGAACCATTTTCGAAAAGGTCTCAACTGAGCGGTGATTCTCGAATCAGCTTGGTCGGGATTCACTCCCTATAAGCCTCATCGAATATATCCCCATCCTATAATAATGTCACTAGTCCGGGCGTAGGACTTATCTCACAACACAAGGAACAGTCCCAAACCAGAGCACAAATATATACATGCAAAATAACAAAACAAGTAGCAATATATATGAACAAATTAGGGATAACCCTAAAAAATTAAGACTCCCCAGTGAAGTCGCCATTTTCTGTTGCGGTGGAAATAGGATCACAAACTATTAATGAGTTTGAATCGCAATTCAATTCACAACCGCTCTTTGATTTATCCGAAGGAAAAGGTCAAAAGAGGGAAAACCTATTTTGCATCGTAAACACAATGCGGGGAAAGATCTAGGGTTCGGGGGTTGGTTAAATTTAGGGAAGGTATTAGCATCCTAAACTTTTGTAGTACTCTACAGGAACCTTTTGTTCAAATGTTTACTATTTGCCTTATTTATTTGCTTAAGGTATATGTACAAAAGAATTAAAAGTGAGAAAAGAGACCTAAGGGGTTAATTCTAAGTTTACTCGGCAAGACATCGCATCTTGTGCCTACGTATCCTTACGGGAGTGGAATCAGAGTAATCGTAGTTCCCCTCAAAAGGGAGGTTAGAGACTTCTTGACTGTGGTCAAGGTCTCAAGGGGAATAAACATGTCTTAAGGACACGCTTACATGGAGTGTAGAAACTCCAAATCTCTACGTTGAATTGTTAAGTTGTAATTAGGGTTAAGTTAGGGATTCCACGGCGGGAAACCCTAAAATGAGCGCGGCGGCTCTTTGACCTAATGCTAGGGGTAAAATTGTAATTTTGCCTGCGGCGAGGCGTTTATGAAAATTAGGGTTTGTAGTTTGTAAGGGTTTGAAGTTGAGGACTATTGGCGCGGCGACCAAAAAGCTAGACCTAACCTTCGGATGTGTGTAGTGTGATAGGAGTATTGATGAATGTGTGAGATAATTGAATTATGCAAACAAAGAAATAGCGACAGAAATTAAAGCCATACAAACAGAAATTTAAAGGCAGAAATTAAAGAGCGATTGTTAAGTTCGCGAGGTTACATGAGAGGAGCAGTTACAAAATGATAGTGACATAAAAATGAAATAAATAACGGTAAACACAATAAACTGCAAAAACGAGCAAACACCATTAATGGATAGAATTGTCAGATGGTGGCGAAGTAAAATTATGCCTCTTTTTGTGGTTTTTATTTTGTGATATAATCTTCAGTTTAAAAAAAAGAAAATATTAATTCAACTCAAACCCTAAAACTATTTTAACTTAGTTATTATATTTAAAAAACAAAAAGATTTTAAAAATATTTTTTATTTACTATTATAAAAAAGGGTTTTTTTATCTTATAAAAAAGTTTTTAAATTATTATTTTATATAAAAAAACAATTTTAATATTAGTTTTTTTTTAAAAAAAAGTTTAATAAAACTTAATTAATTAATTATATAAAAAAAAGAAAAAAGTAAAAATAAAAGGGGTTGGGCCGGTAATCACCTCCGGACCCAACCCGGTTGGTGAATAACTAAAATATAATTTAGGGTTTCAGAACCCTCTTGCCCTTTCACGGCGCCGTTGTGCTTTCTCTCATTTGCTGCTCGTCTTTCTCTCTCGCGGCCATGTTTCACCCCTTGTTCGTATTACCTTCTCCACACTAAAACAGAAAAAAACAGTTAATATGTTGATAAGGGAATGAAAGTTTACGGTGGGTTCTCAATCGGTGATCAACGGAGGCAATGATGGTGAACTGAGCTTCGACGGAAAGGGTTTGCTCGTCGTGGCTTTAAACGGCGCTGGTGAACTCGTTCCACTGAGATCGTCTCGTTTCGATCTCTCTCTCTCGGCTACTAGCCCGTTAGGGTTTGCGATTGTGGTTTCGCCGTCCTTTCTAGGGTTTGTACGAGGTGATACTATTCCCTTTTTATAGTCTCTCTGAATCTGTTGGTATTGGGCCCTCATTTGCAATGATTTACGTTATTTGCTTTTTCTTCGATCTGATTGAATCTTATTTCCATTTTTTAAGATTTGATTGGGGTTTGGTGAGATTGGATTTCGTTTTTTCTGATATGTTTGATCTCATCTGATTTGGACTTTCCCTTTTCAGGATTCCCTATTTTCGGATATGGATTTGCCCGGATTTCATTTGATCTGTTTGATATCTGAACTGATTTGTTTTGATTTCATTTGGACATTGCTTTGGATTTCGATCTGATTTGTTTGATATCTGAACTGATTTGTTTTTGATGGACTTGTTTCGTTCAGTTTGGTTATCAGTTGGAATTCACTTATTTTTCCTCTTCTTTTTCAGTGAATTGAGGTTGATGCTTCGGTCGAGTCAGAATGGCCGAGAAGGTTACGCGGCGATGACGACATCACAGTCTGAGCTACCAGGGCATCCGTTCTTGTTTCTACTCTCGATGATTGTTGGGAGCCTTCGAGATTGGTTGTTTTGTTCGAATTTCCCTTGTTTTCGACGCTTGGTTGGGAGCTGGAGACACTCTAATTGTTTCTCTCCCGGCAGCTCGAGTCTCCGCCCAGTGATGAGTTTACTGAGGGCGTGATTAAACATATCAGCTTGGTGTTGTTGGTGCACCGTTATAGCTTGCCTTGTCTCAACTGATTTCACTGTGAGTTTAGGGCTATGATGTATGAACTGAGCCCTTGTTGCCATGTTCGATTTTTCCATGTGAACCTCAAATTGGTTGGATGTTGTTGTTGATTCTGATTTGTTTTCTGATATGGGCTGTAATACCTTGTTAGAACCCTAACGCTTTTAGTGTTTTGGATTTTGCAAACATTCACATCCATCTCAACTTGGCATTTTAGTCTCTGATTCGAACCACATTGCACTTGATTTCGTGATATGATTTGTGCTGTTCTGATGCAGTTTGGTTATTGATTTTTTTCAGATGTTGACCAGTTGGGGTTTTGTTCGAGGCGAGTTCCAATCGACTTGTTTTGTAATCCAATTTTGGTGCAATGGAGTTGGATTCTTGAACTGAACTTGTTTTCTGAACTGATGCGATTACGTGAGCTTATCCTTGCTCCTTCTGGTATGATTTGTGCTATGACTCTGTGATGTTGTCTGCTGCAATTCGGTGTGGTTATTCACGTTTTTCGTGACTTGCCATTCGAACTGGTTCAAATTGAAACTTGCCTTTAACTGATGCTGCTGAACTTTTTGATACTTTGTTTGATGCAGTTCAATGCAGTTTGGTTTGTATTTCATTTTTCTGTTCTGTTTGAACTTGGTGTTCATGAACTCACTTATGTGGTTCAGACTTGATGCAGTTTTGGTTGTGCACTTTTAGTTTGAATTTCCAATTACCAATGGCTGTTTTGTTTATGCAGCTTATGAACTGTTATCAATTTTGTACTGATGCTGTTGTGGAATTTCAGGTGTTGGAAACTTTCGAAAACAAAAGTGATTCAGACCTGCCGGCATCCGGGTCTGAGTCCAAATTTACCTTTGTATCAGTTTGGAAATCCAATTGCGGCAAAAGCGAATCAGTCCCGCTTCTTTTATCACTTCTATCTCTCGGATGTCCCGCATGATAAGAACAGATGACCACTTGATCTGACGCCAACGGCGCGGGTCGGTAACGGGGGTAGGACGCAGCTTCGGTTGTGCCACTCCCGGCACTCGATGATGACGCTGTTCTGAGAGTGTCAAACAACCTAACATTTTTTTTCTATTCTGTTTGTGTTCTGTTTTGTTTCCCTTTGACGTGCAGGTTGATCGGAGATTTTGCGGAGAAAAGGGTATCATGAAGAACACTTAGGCTTTTTTTAGGACTTTGTTAGAGTAGATGTTCAGTGTAAATGACATTTCTTATAAACACACAAATGAATCTTCATGAATGAAATTCGAAGATTATTCCTCCCTTTCAATTGTAAATTAAATACTTTATGAAATAAAATTCCACAAATATTTATTTCTTTCTCAATTGAATACCAAATTTTGAAATTATTTATATTTATTTCTTAGTTGTAAATCACAAATATTTATGAATAAAAAATCCACAAATATTTGAGTTCACTTCCTAATTGTAAAGTATAAACATTCGCAAATGACATCCATACATACTTAACTTCTCGTCCCTGTGTTCATTCCTCTCGTGGCCTTGATCTCACTGCCTGACTAAATTCACTTGCATTCCAACCTAAATTCTAGCCAGCAATTTTATAACCAAACGCGGATGTGCGCCGTAATCACAACAGATTCAGTATCAACGATAACATAGCCCGTAATTGAATTCCACTGATCAAATGCTAAGAGCAACAATCCAATAATACCCCATTAAAACTGCGCCTTATTAACAGAAACGGAAGTGCTCTGGAAACAAACCATGAGCGATGAAATGGATCTTAAATCCAGTTGTGCCCGACAATTTTCGATACCGAACACATGGAATTGGCGCCTTGATATAATCAAACCCGGTGGTAGATAAATGCCTCAGAAATAGTGTCTCGAGTGTCTCAAAGCTTAGTAACAGCCCGTTTTCAAAGAATTAGCGGAATCCACGTAAAATAACCAAAATACCCCTGGAACCAATCCTGCAAACAAAAACCTCCATGACTTGATAGTGGTTAGCAGATGCACAAATGAGATGCTGTGTGAAATGATTGACTAAATATAAAGGTAAAATTTGGGGTATTACATGATGCAAATAGTTTCAAAGCAAATCAACTATACAAACATGATACAATGATGATATAGAAATGATTCATGCAAGGTGTAGTGCTCAGATCCTGTTGTGTGGTGATATGGCATGTGATGTGCAAAATTGGCATAAATGGTGAGCATACATGATGATAGTTTGGTTTTAGGCACAAACAGCTCAAGACAAACATACCTACATATCACATATATCCTATTGAATGAGGTTAGACACACAAAAGGGCTCAATTCCATCAGTTTCAAAATATGGTGTTATGGCTGCACTTTGCCACAAAAGGAAGGATGCATGAAGAAGGGGATTCTTAATTCTAAGCAAATCCTGGCTAAATGACGCATACACACAGCACATATATACCTTTTAGAAAGGATTGATGCAAGAAACAGGCTGAATGCACACAGGGTTATGAGAATGTCATGCTAAGTGTAAAAGTTGGTAAAAACGCATTTTGAGATGTGTGGTAAATTCCAGTCAGTTTTATCTTCAATCAATCATGCAAACACATCATAATAATGATAAGGGAGGAGCTCATACTTAAAGTAGGGCTTAAATCATGCTGAAATGAAAAGTGATATGTGAAGTGCAGGTGTGTCAAGTGTGTGAAAGCTCATATGAATGCTCTAATCAATTCTGCACAGTTTTGAACAAAGTTAAATGCATACACAAGCCACATTTATATAAGCAAACATGTTCATTTTCAAAAATTAGCACAAAAACAATTAAGGCACAAGTTGACTTTTTGAAGTGATGCAGAAAATCTGTTTGTGGCAGCAAGACACTCAGTTTCAATTCTCAACACACACTGGCCATTTTAACAATGCAAGCAACTCATATGCACATGGATGAATGTATCTTAGAACAACAAACATAAGCCAAAACAGTTTGTCCATAAAATGATAGGCAGTTGTGAGATTATGTTTTATATAGGCAATTCAAATTAACTTGGCACATGTTCAAAGTAAGGTAGCTGCATACACAGCACATATACATATAAACAGAAGTTCTCAACTACAAACCAGGTACATTTAGTTCAAAAACACAACTTGGTCTGGTTGTGGTAAAAGTGAAATCTGGTCATTGATGGATATTTTTTGAAACAGGGCATTTTCAAATGAGGTGAGCCAAGCCACATATACCAACCACACACACATACAAGCATGATAACAACCAGTCTTAAAACAAGCAAGCATCAAACCCTACAGTTTTGCTTTTATGGTGTGTATGTGCTACAAAAGCTTTTAGGCAGAACAAACAAATGATGCTCATGACATGGTAATGAAGGAAAAATGGTCTAGACATAAATACCTGGGATAATGAGCTTGAGCAAACAAAAATACTCTTAGAAACCCAGAGATTGCTTTGAATGCCCTCCTTACCTTGACTTTCCAAACTTTGAACAAAATGCAACTTTAATGTAAATGACAGAAATATGAGCTGTTGATGATTCTTATTAGTTTGGACAGTTGAGACACAATATATGCAAGGTGTTGGAAAGGTTAGAAGGCTCAGAAAGTGAGTGGAACAAGTTATGGCAAATTTGATAGCTTTTGGTCAAAGTAGTGTGGGAACAAGTTTGACTTTTTGATTTTTGAGGTTTCTTGATGGTTCAATGGATTATACACCTTCTATATGTCATTTAGAAGTTGTGTGGAAGGTGGTTGAAGTGTTTGAAAAGGTAGAATAGAGTTTGGGCAGAATTCTCTCCAAGACAGATTTTGGTGATTTTTGTGGATTTTGTGATTTTGAGAAATTGATGCAAAGGTGTGTCGCTACTGCGAAAATCGGCGTCGGCTAAACAGAAGAGTCGCCACTGTGCGTTATTTATCCCAACGGAGGGAAAGGAAACGCTCGAAGTAAACCTACCATAAAGACGGGAAAGGAATGGTCATCGCAACCAAATCCTGGATTCGGGAGTCGGTTACGTAAGGGGAAGGTATTAGCACCCCTCACGTCCGCCGTACTCGACGGGATCCACACTTGTTTTCTAGTACGAATTGTTATTCTATCTATTCTACAGGTCAAGGGTTAAAAGAAAATAAAATGACTCGGCAAAGCATCGCACTTTATGCCTACGTATTCCCGTCTGGAACGAGAAATCAGAGTCAACGTAGTTCGCCTACCTACGGGAAAGGAGGGGAAGGTTTCTCGCTAGGATATCGCATCCTATGCCTACGTACTTTCATACAACATGAAAGATCAGAGCAAACGTAGTTCGGGCTACGGAAGACACAAATTTGTCTGTTTATCTTTTATCCTTCTGAAAAAGGTTTTCTCCTGATTACGGGTGCAAGCGGACAAAAATGACACTTTGATTGGTTTACAGTCTTTTACGCAAGAACTGTCTTTTATTGGTGTTTGAAATCTTATTACTGTGTTTTTGATTGTTTTGAGGTAGAAGAGAAAGAACTCTAAAACCTAGGGTTAAAATGGGAATCAAAACTAACCTAATGTTATCATGCATGGATTAACACCTAATGTCTGTCATATTTCTCTCTTGCGCAGAGAGAAACAGAGATCCTAGGGGATAAACGGCAAAGAAACATCATATATACAGTAAAGCAGTAAAATGCATGAATGCAACAGTACAAGCGAGGCAAGGGAGTCCACTCAACCTCGAACCCAGAAAACAATAGGCAAAGTGAAACGGCTTCACTTCAAACCTAAGGGGAAAATTAACAAACAATACAGCAAAGAAAATAAACCCCCAAAACCAGCTCTGACAGCACACCAGCTACTACAGCAACAGCTCTGAAAAACACCCAACTCTGATAGTTGATAAACAGCAATCCCCCAAAGAACCCCAAAGTCAAACTTCAATGGATTCCAAGCTACAATAAGCTTCCATCTCTAAGAAATTCCCAAGCTCAAGCAAGCACAGAATCTTAACCAGTTGACAGCATCAGACAGCAGATAGCTCCAAACAGCAGTAACCCCTAGCTTTAACAGCTGCACAGCTTTGACATGAATAATCTTCATCTTTGGCAATCTTTGATCCTCACCTCTATCTTCAATGGCTTCTTTCTTCAAGGCAAGCTCTCCTAGATAATAATCACTTAACAAGATGAGTTGAATGTTAAACAGTTCATTGACTACCAAAGGAAGCCTACAAACAGTTTAACATTATAGAAGAGTGGTTCTCTCAAAGTTCTACCTCTAAGGTAAGGCCACTTATCCCTCCAAAGAAGGGATATGAATACCATAGAGGGACTTTATGTCATAGAGAGGAATGGAAGCACATGAAGCTATCCATGTTTGTACAAAAACATTCAGTCTATTCTAAGGCCCTGCTTATTCCTATGTCTTCAAAACATCTTCAATCCAAGCAATCTTCATGCACAAAGCTTTGATTATTATCCTAAATCTTCTCCTTTGATTATTCATGATCCATAAGCTCAAACCAAGCCCCATACCCCAAAAGAAAGCCCAAAAGCCCAAGCACACAATTAAAAACCCCAAGTGGGAACACCAAACAAACACTCCATTTGTAAAATATACTAAAAATAGTAAAATAGTATTTAAAATTCTAAGATTAATTCTAAGGGGATTTCTATATCTACCCTACATACCCTATATGTCCCAACTCCTAATTCAAGCTAAAAACCCCAAAATAAAATATCATAATGCACCTATGTTGAGTTTGAACCCTAATGGTACTAACCTAATGTTCTTTAATCAAAACTAATCAAGATTAATCCAAAAAAATGTGGAATAAATCCAGGGGGAACTTAATGTTCTAATATAACTACTACAAAAAGAATGGAATCAAAATATGAATTTAAATGACTAAACAAAATTCACCAAATAAAATGTACCAACAAAATGAAAATAAAAGCAATTAAATGTGAAAATTCACCATAAATGGAAAAGTGCCTAAAATAATATTTTTATTTTTCTACAAATTTCTTGAGACAATTATTAAAATGAGGGAAAAAATCCCATGTCAAAATGATTATTTTTGGATTTAATATGAATTATTTTGTAAACTATATGCAAATGATATGGAAAAAAAAGAAATTTCAATTAAAATCATAAAGCAGGGGGTGGCAACAGCAAGTCATTTATATTCAGAACTACATTGGGCCCAGGAAAGGGGGGTGCAGACAGCAATGCACTGGGCCCAGTCTGATTCAGAAAAGCAAAACATAAAAGAAAAAATGAAAAAAACAACGGGGGGGTGGGGGGGGGGGGGGGGGTGGGGGTGGCGATAGCGAAGACTTCGCCTTGTTTCCCTGGTTGGGCCCCAAAGGGGGGTGGGAATAGCAGAACTACTAGGTCCAAACCAGAATTTCACACCAGGGGAGGGGGTGTTATGAGACACATGGGAGTATAGTCAGTAATACTCAACTGGGCCTAATGCCCGAGCCCACTCACACTATGCCTCAGCATTAGTAAACCCTAAAACTCCTCTCCATCTCCATTCCATTGCCACTACTGTTCATCTCCCCTAAGCAAACCCTAAATGGCGCCCTCTGAAACCCTCTCAAACCTGCAAGTTCTGAAACCGCACTCCAACACATTCACCAATCCAACATCTTACCCCTCAAACCTCAGTTCAAATCATTCCTAATCCAAACTCGTCTCACAAAAATCTCAAAGATTCAAACCTAAACACGAAGATCGATCCTAATCTCATTGTCCAACCTGACGCTCGAAACTACGCTAAATCCAGATAAACAAATCGCATGCATGCTTACAAGCTAGAGAAAGAAGAACAAAAACCTGGGGAATCTGATGAAGACGGAGGTTCTGGGAAGAACTTCTTGAAGATTCTGGAGATTGATGAAGATCGAGGAGTTCCAAATGCGCGAAGATCTGCAAATCGAGGAAGATCGGGGACCTTGATGTACGTCTGAAGATCCTTGTTGAAGATAAGAAGATCAGTGAAGATCCAAACAAAAAACTGGAGATTTGAGAATCTGGAGGAATTTCTGGGTGAACGATGAATGTTCTTCGTGGATTTCGGAAAATGATGAACGAAGAATGAATGTTCTTCGTGAAATCCAGATGATGATGAAGGTTCTTCGTGGATGAGCCTATTGATGATTCTTGGAAGATTCAACCGAATGTTGATGTTGACGAACGAACACCTGTGGAAGATTTCTGGAAAAATCACTAGCGAATCATGAGATTGATGATTCTGATGATGAATCTGGATCGGAGAAGATGAAGATTAGCGTTTTCGGCGAAATTGGTTTTCCGGCGACGGTCAGAGGGGTGTTACGGAGGCCAGCGGTGGCGGTTAGGGTGGTCACCGGGAGCCTTGCATGGCCGGCGGCGAGAATTCCGGCGAGGGATGTGGCGGGGACAAGTGTCCCACTTGCATGCAGAGGGAGAGTGAGAAGGAGACACGTGTGGAGGAGAGAGGGTGAGTGGGTTGTGCGATGGCAAGGTTCTGAATGTGTGAGGGTGAGGTGGCGAAAATCTGAGAGAGAGAGAGAGAGAGAGAGAGAGAGAGTGAGTGAGTGAGGTGGCCCAAATGGAGCTGCATGCGTGGCAACACCTTTATACTGACAAGTGGCAATTCTGGACCTTGGACTGGGCTTTCTGACTTGGACAAATGGATAATAGGCCCAATAAGACAAGATTCTGATTAAACTCTAAAACAAAATTAAAACTGAAAATTAAACCCTAATTAAACTTAAACGAAAATTAATTAAAAAACCTAATTAGCCTATTAAAAAAAACCTAATTAAATCCTAAAAAATAAAATTCTAATTAATCTATCATTAATCCTAATTAAAGCCTAAAAACAAAAATTAAAAAGCCTAATTAATCAGAAAAAAAAATGTCTAATATCTAAAAACTATTAAAAAAATCTAATTAAATCTAAAAAAAACAATTAAAATCTAAAAAAAAAAATCTAAAACAATTAATCCTTTTTTAAAAAAACTATTCTATTAATTTTGAAAAAAAACAATTAAAACTTAATAAAATCTAAAAAACATTAAATTCTATTTTTAAAAAAACTATTCTATTAAAAGAAAAATAATATCTATTCATCTATTAAAAAAAACTATTTAAAAGGAAATTTATATCTAAAAAATTTGAAAATCTATTGAATCTCTTAAAAAAAGAAAAGAAAATCTATTTAAAACTCTAAAAAATATTAAAAAATATATTAAATTCTATAAACCAAATATTAACCTATTTACTATCTAAAAACAAAAAAAACCCTATTAAAAAATCTATTAAATGCATAAAAAAATCTAGAAAATAGAAGAAAAATCCTTAAAAAAAAACAGGAGGCCGATTAAATCTATTAAAAAATGATTGCGCAACCCTAATGAAACCCGGACCCCGAGAGGGCCTGAAAACACGGGGAACGAGCACCAATTTACAAAACACGCTTACTCAAACCGGCCTAAACTTCCTGAAACGCCAGGGGCTGCAATCCCGATAAAATCAACCCGACTGAGAAAAATGCAATGCATGCAGTGCGCGAATGCGAATGCAAAATGCGTTGAAACATAAACCAGATATGGGAACCGGTTGGTCAAATTTTAGGGTGCAACAGCTGCCCCTATTCAAGCGGCTTGGACCCGACTGGGTGAAGAGCGAACGGCCTTCAAACATTCGAGGTACGAGACGGTTGAATACCAAAGAACCCTGAAATTTGCCAACCGCAGAAATAAACTGCACCACTGCTTGGGGCACGACATTCGTCGAGTGAACCTGATTGTTACGGTAACAGCCGATCATTCGTCGGAGAAAAACTCTGATTTTGACTCTCACCACCCATGCAACACCAAAGGTACTGAATTATCTTTGCAAGAACACCTCTGTCCACAACTGGACTAAACTTGTCAACACTAGGAGAGAAACAAATTCGTCAACACGAGTAAAAATCCCATCATCACAGGAAAAGATTTATCCACACTTGCCTTTAAATTTCGTCAACACGAAAAGCCATAGGTTCGTCATCACGAAGAAATCCTATCCACATAGGAATAAGATTTGCCCTCATCAGGACTCCTCAAACTTGTCCTCATCAGGACTCCATATTTCATCAACATGGAGAAATAAAACTTGTCGACTCCACTGGAGATGAGTTATCCGTATCTCGTCACCACAAGGGGATACTATCAGCATAGGCAATGACCTATTATTTGCGTCTTATCAACATGAGGAGCTTCTATCTACATGGGAATAAATTGTCCATGTCAGGACACACGTCTCGTCAACACGAGGGAAATAGATTCATCAACATGAATAAATCCTATCATCATAGGAATACCATTCTTGCACATATCTGCACTCCCATTTCGTCAACACGAAGAAATACTATCCACATAATCATAGATTGTCCTCATCAGGACGCACATTCCGTCAACACGGAGAGAGTAATTCGTCAACACGAATAAATCCTATCAACATAGGCATAAATTATCCTCATCAGGACTCCATATTCCGTCAACACGGGGAAATCGATCTTCGTCCTCAACAGGACTCCATATTCCGTCAACACGGAGAGATCAATCTTGGTCCTCAACAGGACTCCATATTCCGTCAACACGGAGAGAGTAATTAGTCAACACGAATAAATCCTATCAACATAGCTGGGGATATTCTGAAAACCAATCAACGACACCCGTTATGACAACAAGCGACCACTTTCGAAATTTTGATTCATGGAACCCTGAAATGCTACTGCAGCAACGCACTTGACAAAACAGTCCGCTGATCGGATACGAGGAAACCTCAACCAGTAACTCTGTGAGGATGATAATAAACTGAATCACATCATCACATGTCTCACGGCAAGACCTTGACTGTCTGAAAAGACATCTGAGCTTTTAGAACTCCCTACTCCTGTTGAGAAACACGCCTGAAAGCAAAAGGTTAACCAACCTGACTTATGTTTCAAAATGCGTATGTTTGACAATGGCGTAATGTTCCATACAGCATGGAAATGCTACGCGTTTTCTGGGTAGATGCAAACATGATAATGCATGCAAATGCAAATGCAGGTTCAGGCTGCTGGGGAGCCCTGATAAGCTTGCTTCATCAACAACGGCTGCTAAAGACAAATACCACCCTGCTGGGGAATGAACGGGTATCACCAAGTATTCCGGCAAAATAAATGCCGGGACATACAACCGACTCTGCTGGGGAGAGCTTTATACCTTCAATTTCCACTGGGAGGAAAGAAAACATCTGCTGGGGAGAGAAGACTCTGTTGGGGACAAAACGAATCTCTCGGAGAATCTTAACCAACTCCGCTGGAAACAGGGAGTGACTCCGCTGGGGGAGAATAAACAACCCTACTGGGAATAATGAACTGTCTGGGCACAGTATACAACTCTGGAATGATCAATCCACTGAAAACTAAACAACTCCGCTGAGGACGAAGAATCCTTTTGGAGAAACACCACTGTCTGCATACAGCTTACGAACTCTTAAAGTTATCACACTCTGCTGAGGGTAAACGACCCTGCTGGGAAAAGTAAACCATCAGGCTATAGTTTACAAACTCGGGACTGAGGATAGACATCCCGTGGCGAGCATCCATCTTGACCTGCTGGAGAATATCCTTTGGATAAGCTGCGACCAGCTGGGGAAACTGATCCTTTCTTCAGTAAAGAACATTGTCATCTCCGCTTCCGGGAATGAAGTGCGACTTGCGTGGGGATTCACATGATCAAGTCTTTTCGTTAAGGGTCTCTGGTTAGGACTACAATTTTCTGATCGTCCCCTTCACATGGGCAAGAACCCTGCAACACCATAAACGAAACAAAACAAGTCTATACAATCAAATCTATTCAAGTTAGCGTTAGTGACATCATTTTTAGTCAATTCGAAGTTTTAGCAATTATTGGCAAGGGCCAGCAACGTTATGCACTTGCTAGTTTTATCAAAACATTGGCGTTTTTCACATACAAAACAGTAAAGAACAAGTATCAAATACTGAATAACATGTTTTATTGATTGGGCCCCTGAATGGGCAGAGTTTTGTACACTGGATGTAACTCCTGAAAAGAGGAAGTTACGCACAACAAATATACAAGTATGCACAGGAAGCATAAATACAGTGACAAATCAAATTTGCGCATATGTCGGCAATGGGGTGCAGACAAACATCATGAGTTGATCCTCCTATGACTCGCCTGACTCTGGCGCTTTCCCGGTATTCAAACTTCGGAAAAGATTGTATCTGATAAACGAATCCCCAAAGTATTCTCCTAACCACCAAGCAATGCAGCATCAAATTCGGACCGCAGTCATTTGCTTTTTTAAATCCCTAACTTTTGCGTGAACCGCCCTTTGCGGGTTTTCAGTTTACCGGGATACCCTTTTTTGCCGAAGCCGCCCAGTGTAGGTTTTCGACTTCGCGGGTGTACATCTTTTTAATTTTATCCCTAACTTTTGCCCGAACCTTTATTCTGTTTTTGGTTCGCCGGGATGCCCCATTTTTGCCTGGACTCTCTTTTTTCTGTCCAGCGGGTCAATTTCAAGCAAAGTATTTTTTAACTGCATCCGAATTCACAGGAGACGTAAAGTCTTCACCGTCCATGGTGGACAGCAGCAAAACTCCTCCTGAAAAGACTTTTCTGACAACGTATGGCCCTTCGTAATTGGGGGTCCACTTGCCCCTGTGATCTGCCTGTAGCGGGAGCATCCTTTTCAGCACAAGGTCGCCCGTCTGAAAGCTCCGAGGATGTATCTTCTTATCGTACGCTTTCTTCATCCGACTCTGGTGTAACCGACCATACGCTAGCGAAGCTAACCTCTTCTCATCTATTAAACTCAGCTGGTTCAACCTGTCTTTCACCCATTCTGCCTCGTCAAGTTGGACATCTTGTAATACCCTCAGGGAAGGAATCTCAACTTCCAGTGGTAACACTGCTTCCATTCCGTATACCAACGAGAAAGGGGTTGCCCCGGTTGATGTGCGTACAATCGTACGATAACCGTGCAAAGCGAAAGGTAGCATCTCATGTCAGTCCTTATAGGTCACCACCATCTTCTGAACAATCTTCTTTATGTTCTTATTGGCCACTTCAACAACACCATTCATCTTGGGTCGGTACGGAGAAGAGTTGTGATGTTCAATCTTAAAATTCTGACACAGCACCTTCATCATCTTGTTATTTAAGTTCGAACCGTTGTCAGTGATGATCCGCTCAGGGATTCCATATCTGCAAATGATATCTCTTTTGATAAACCTTGCTACCACCTGCTTGGTCACATTAGCATATGATGCCGCTTCCACCCATTTGGTAAAATAATCGATTGCTACCAAAATGAATCGGTGTCCGTTAGATGTCGTCGGCTCAATCTTTCCAATCATATCAATTCCCCACATCGAGAATGGCCATGGTGATGACATCACGTTCAGAGGACTCGGAGGCACATGGACCTTATCCGTATAAATCTGGCATTTATGTCACCTCTTCGCAAACTTGAAACAGTCAGTTTCCATAGTTAGCCAGTAATAACCTGCCCGCAGCAGCTTTCTCGTCATAGCATGCCCACCAGCATGTGTACTAAATGTACCCTCATGTATTTCCTCCATGAGCGACTTCGCCTCTTTCTCGTCTACACAGCGTAGCAACACAAAGTCATGATTTCTTTTGTACAGGACACCGTCCGGATTTAGATAGAAACTACCAGCCAATCTCCTGAGAGTCTTCTGATCGCGACTGGATGCCCCAGCCGGATACTCCTTGTTCTTCAGGAAATTCTGGATGTCAAAATACCAGGGTTTATCATCGGAAGCTTCGTCAATGGCAAATACGAATGCGGGCCTATCAAGCCGAGAGATAACAATCCTGGGAGCCTCGTTCCAGAAGTTAACTTTATACATGGAAGACAATGTGGCCAAGGCGTCAGCCATTTGATTTTCGGCTCGCGGCACATGATGCAATTCAACCTTGTCAAAGAAAGGCAACAATCTCCTCGCATAATTCATGTACGGTATCAAATTGGGCTGACGTGTCTCCCATTCTCCTTTAATTTGATTCACCACCAGAGCTGAGTCTCCGTATACATCCAGATTTTTGATTCGCAAATCAATAGCTTCCTCAAGCCCCATAATACAAGCTTCGTATTCGGCTTCATTATTGGTAACCGGAAAGGTCAATCAAGCAGTAAATGGGATGTGCGACCCATGTGGAGTGGTGATGATTGCCCCTATTCCGCTACCATAGGAATTCACAGCTCCGTCAAATATTAACTGCCACTTGGAATCTGTCTTTGGTCCTTCATCTGGAAACGGTTCTTCCCAATCTTTCATCTTCAGGTACATGATATCCTCGTTAGGAAAATCAAACCTCATCGATTGGTAGTCCTCAATAGGCTGCTCAGCCAGATACTCTGATAACACGCTCCCTTTTATAGCCTTCTGTGAAACATATTGGATGTCATATTCGGTCAAAACCATCTGCCAACGGGCAATTCTCCCCGATAGTGCCTGCTTTTCAAATACGTATTTGATAGGGTCCATCTTCAAAATAAGCATGGTTGTATGATTTAGCATGTACTGCCTCAAACGCTTGGCAGCCCAGGCTAGCGCACAATAAGTTTTTTCGAGCATTGAGTATCGAGATTCACAGTCAGTAAACTTCTTACTCAGGTAGTATATCGCATGCTCTTTACGCCCTGTCTCGTCATGTTGACCGAGAACACACCCCATACTCCCCTCAAGAACCGTCAAATACATAATCAAGGGTCTCCCTGCCACTGGAGGTATCAAAATAGGAGGCTCCTGCAAATACTGTTTTATTTTATCGAACGCCTTTTGACAATTTTCATTCCATGTTACAGCCTGGTCTTTTTTCAACAGCTTGAATAATGGCTCACACGTAGCTGTTAGGTGAGATATGAACCGGGCGATGTAGTTCAACCTCCCTAAAAACCCGCGCACTTCTTTTTCTGTTTTAGGCGTCGGCATTTCTTGTATTGCTTTTATTTTCGCAGGATCAACCTCTATTCCCTTTTCGCTCACGATAAACCCCAGCAGTTTACCCGATCTCACCCCGAAGGTGCACTTGTTAGGGTTCAGTCTCAGCCTGAACTTCCTAAGCCTCTTGAATAATTTTAGTAGATTCACCAAATGTTCTTCCTCTGTCTGGGATTTGGCAATCATATCATCAACATAAACCTCGATCTCTTTATGCATCATGTCATGAAAGAGAGTCGTCATTGCACGCTGATACGTCGCCCCAGCATTCTTCAATCCGAAGGGCATCACTTTGTAGCAAAATGTTCCCCAGGGCGTAATGAAGGTAGTCTTCTCCATGTCTTCTGGTGCCATTTTAATCTGATTATAGCCCGAGAAGCCATCCATGAAGGAGAATACGGAGAATTGAGCGGTGTTATCGACCAGCACATCGATGTGAGGAAGTGGAAAATCATCTTTCGGGCTCGCCTTGTTCAAATCACGGTAGTCTACGCACATTCTCACTTTACCGTCTTTCTTTGGCACTGGCACAATATTAGCGACCCATGAGGGATATTTCGTAACAGCTAGGAAACCAGCATCCCACTGCTTTTGAACCTCCTCCTTAATCTTCACAGCCATGTCCGGTCTGGTTCTTCGGAGCTTCTGCTTAACCGGCGGGCATTTTTCTTTTAGCGGCAGACGGTGCACAACCATATCCGTATCCAGCCCAGGCATATCCTCATACGACCAAGCAAAAATATCACTGTACTCTTTGAGCATTTCAACCAATCTTCGCTTGACGTTGCTCTACAGCGCGGCCCCTATACGGATGTTCCTTTCAACCCCTTCCGACCCGAGATTGACTATCTCAATGACTTCCTCATGAGGCAGAATGATTCTTTCTTCTTGCTTTACCAACCAAGACAACTCTTCTGGAACATCGCCATCTTCAACATTCTCTTCTTCGGTCTGGAATACCGGGTGCTCAAAGTTGAAGTGAGTCATAGGCGGTTCATAGATGTCATCTGAAATAGTAACCCTGCAAGGAAATGGTTAAATGTTTCAAAACACATACAAAGCAAATGACCACGTTGCCATTTTATTGTAAAAAATAAAAACAGGAAAAACAGAGATCACCATATTTGTACATGAAAAAATGCCTTTTATTTAACGATTAAACAGTGCAATGCACATAACAGAACGACCCTAAGCAGAATCACGATGCCCCGGGTAGGACACCGGATCGTTCAACAATTAAGAAAACAAAGCATTACTATTTAGTTGTCACAGGAACAGTCTCCTGAATAGACCAATTGCAAAGCCCTTGTCCTGGCACGCTCGGCTGAATCCAGGCGTCCATGTAGCAGTCGCTGTCTCCTTCTTCGGAATCTGAAACAGCGTTGACGGTCTCGTGATATACCCCACCAGCCGTAATTGTTATTGGTCCTTTGAAACGGGGTGCCCCTGCAGTAGGCGTTGACGATGAAGGTTGATATCCAAGTCCAAATCTGTCCATTTTCACAAGAATATCCAAAACCTTGCCCCAACCCTTGGTCTCACCGGTCTTCACTAGAGCCTGAGCCTCTTTATATGACGACAGTGCCACCTCTGATGCTTTACTCGGCCCTGGAACTTTGTCCTTGATGCGCAACCCCTCAAAGGCTTGACAGGGGGTTTCATGGATTTCGCCGTCGACTTCCACATACTTGAATGACGACAAATGGCTGACCAGTACATCCTCCTCTCCGCATACTGTGACCACACTGTCCCCCACCATGTACTTCAGCTTTTGGTGTAAGGTAGATGTGACTGCCCCAGCACCATGGATCCACGGTCGTCCAAGAAGACAGCTATATGCTGGCTGGATGTCCATAATATAGAATTCCGTTTCAAAAACCTCCGGCCCCACTTGCAGAGGCAAAGTTATAGATCCAAAGACTGACCTTCACGTACCATCAAATGCCCTGACCACCAAATCACTAGGCGTACAAATGATCCCCCTGATATCTAACTTCATCATTGCTTTCTTTGGCAGCACATTCAAGGAAGACCTGGTATCTACCAGCACATGGGACATGACCGTGCCCCTGCATTCAACTGAGACGTGCAACTCCATATTATGCTCTCTTCCCCTCGGGGTCAAATCAAAATTCGTAAATCCCAAACTATGGCCTGCATTCATGTGCGCCATCACCCCCTCCAACTGATTTACAGAAACATCTTGGGGTACGGATGACGTGTCCAGAATTTTCAATAACGCATTCCTATGGGCTTCGGAACACAATAACAGCGACAATATGGATATCTTCGACGGTGTCTGTTGAAGGTGCTCAACAATTTTATAGTCACTCTTACGGATAAGACGCATAAACTCTTCTACATCTTTCAGTGACGTTTCTTTTTCATTCCTCTGCACTGGAACATTCTCATTCACTTTACCTTTACCTTTAGCCAGTCGTTCAGCCTCTACCTCAGGCGATATAAAAATTCTCCCGCTCCTCGTCATCCCTCCAGTCCCGACGACATTGTCCACAACCCCAGCTGGTCGTTTACTGATATCAATTTTCTCCCCGTCACAATATGCTTCCAGCCCATAAGTCCATGGTACTGCCTTGGTGCTCTCATAAGGGATTGGCCCTTCCTTTGTAATAGTGATCGTCGGCCGTCGGGCTGGCGCTGTTATAGTTATCGTTTTCCGTGGAATTGTCACCGTAGCAACATCACTCTGCTCATTAGCTAATACCTTTGCAGGTTTCTCAACTGCCGTTCTGTCAAATTGCAACGTGCCTTCATTTATCAAGGTCTGAATACCCTTCTTCAATTCAGCACAACCCCCAGCTTGGGTCCAACATTCTAGACAAAACTCATCGCAGCCCAGATACACACCTCCTTTCAATAACCTGCTCTTTACTTCACACAACGGCGTCTTCAGTTCATCAACCTTCATGATCAGATTCAAACCCTCCTCAGTCAAAATAGCATTTGCCCCATGGTTGGGCATAGGTTGTTGTACTACATTCGGACCTGCTTGCCCAAAATTTATGGCCTTGCTATCCAGTAGATCCTGAACTTTATGTTTAAACGCATGACAGGCCTCTATGTCATGCCCGGGTGCCCCGGAGTGGAAGTCACAATGCTTGTTAACATCATACCCATAAGGAAGGTTTGGTCCCGTGGGCGGCGCCAAGGTCCTCTTTTCAACTAAATCAGCCCCAACAGTGTCTGAAAGAGTTTTGCATACGTGGAAGGAGGCGCTTCAAACACTCTTTTCGGCTTCGCATTCGGAAATCTTCTTTGGCCAGCATTCTGCCCCGGCTGCTGCTGTTGTTGTTGTCTCTGTTGAGGAATCGGAATCGTGACACTAGCTATCTGCTGCGGCTGATTATACTGGTGTCTTCCTCTGCCTCTTCCCCGGCCACCAAACACTGCACTAGAATCACCTTGACGACGACCACCAAATGCTTTTTTATTACCTCCCGACGAAGTAGACTCCCCAGCTTAGAATCTTCCCACCTTAATACTATTCTCAATCATTTCACCCATCAAGATCAGATCAGAGAAACTGCCCAACGCAACAGGAAACAACTTCTCGTAGAATATCCCCGTGAAAGTTCCAATGAACATATCATTCATTTCCTTCTCCACTAGAGGAGGATGCACTCTTGCCGCCATGTCGCGCCACCTTTGCGCATATTCTTTGAAACTCTCCCCGGTTTTCTGTGACAAGCCTTGCAGCTGGACCCTGTTTGGTGCCAGGTCACTATTATACTTGTAATGAGTCACAAACGCCTCAGCCAGTTGCTTCCATGTTTTGATCTGAGTGGGCTCCAATCCCATATACCACACCAGTGACGGTCCAGATAAACTGTCTTGGAAGAAATGCATCAGCATTCTTTCATCATTCGAGTAAGCGGACATCCGTCTATAGTAGGAGCGAACATGCACCTTCGGACAAGTGTCTCCCTTATATTTATCAAAGGTGGGAGCTTTAAACTTCAGCGGTACCCTTAGGCCAGGCACCAATCCCATTGTGGTCATATCTAAACCAGAAGTACTCTGATTCACTACACCCTTCATTTGTTCTTCTAACATTTTGATTCTCTGCACAGGATCCACAGGCCCTTCAATACCTCTACCAGAGAAGGCATCTTCTTGTTGGTCTTCCATCCAATTAACATTCTCATTTCCGTACCCATCATACCCATTGTTACGACCAAATCTAGTCTGATTCATCACAGGGCCCCGTCCTCTGTTACCATACCCTTGAGCGACCCCGGCAGGTCCAAAAGACATCATTCCAGCACCATTTCCGTTACCGAATCCACCATAGGCCTGGTTAGCATTACCAAATCCATCTTGTTCAAAACCCTGAGCGTTGAAGCTAAACTTCCCATCCTGGTTAACATAATCAAACCCCTGGTCGTTATAGCCAAATCCGTTGTTACCAAAGCCATTACCTCCATTGTTATCATCGCCTAGATTGGCGTCTCCGAATCCAACATTGTTAATGACAGTCTCATTACCAATTCCTGTATTACCATTCCCGGCGCCAGCGCCATTGTTCACATTCGCAACAGGTATATTCACCACAGGTGGAGCTACAGGTGTAGGAGTACCATCCCCTTGAATGGTTTCAACACGTACAGAATTGTGGTCTTCGTTTCCATTCCCGACATTCCTCGCCAGCAATGGTTGCACCAAAGTTTGCAAGTTTTCCTGTCCCTTCACAATTGTCTCCATGGTCTGCATGAACAGCGCCAGCTTTTCACGCATCTCCTGCATCTCGTTTTGCATCTGGTCCATGACTCTTTTGCAGTTGGTACGAGTAGAGTATCAGTGAGGACATTGACTTTCAATCCTGGAAAAACCTGGGGAGATGCAGGAAGTGGGATACGGTTCAATAATCACCTGTAATGCAATATGAATGTGTATGCAAATGCAACATGTGTCTGTGCATTAGGGAATATCACTCCCCAATTCTAGGGCCAATGTGCCAGTGCGGTGACAGTGATAGCAATAAGAAGCTCAAAACCCAATCATAGAAAATATCTCATACATTGCAGAAAGTCCCATCAAGTCAAGAATACAATATTAATGAGCGTACAATAAGAAGGCATGACCTCAACCAACAATCCTGGTGATGGCCAGCACAATGCAAATAAAGCATACACATCAATACATGAGATAGTCAAGTGCGACCGTATGCCTGGTACTCCTCTAATAATCTCTTAGTCTCGGGGTGATTTGGTTGAGTAAGCAAGCCCTCGACAAGTAGATCTCTTCGCTTGAGAACACATCGTAAATCACTCATAGATTCCTCCCATGCCCCTTCTCCAAAGCGATCCTCTAACTTCCGTTTCTGAGACACAGCCTCCTTCTTGCACTCGATGGCTTTGTTCAATGAGTTCTGAAGACTATATCTTGTCATAACCTCCTCTTCATACTTTCTCTTGCTAGCCTTCAACTGATCTTCGAGTTCAGAAATTTGCTGCTTCAATTTGTCTTCCCTCTTTTTGTTGTTGGTTAGCGTAGCATTCCACATTTTGTTGCACGAAGAGATTTCCCGGTAGGCGGCATCGAGTGACTTCTTCTTGGACTCTAACATATCATGAGAGCTTCTGAATTCTTTTCCCAGGTGTTCACGTTTCTTTGTCTCTTCTGTCAGTTCTGCACCTAGCCTATTTACCAACTCAGTCTGCTGTTGGAAAGAATACACAACTTTGTTCTTCTCACTCCGGATTTGAGCCAATTCCTTCTCTAACTCTTCATTGATCTTTATCAAGTCTTCTTTTTCTTTCACAACCCGCTCATAGACCTCAATAGCCACAGTAGTCGGTTCCTCAACTGGAATGGGAACGGGACGTGATACTGCTGGAAAAGGCATTTGCACCTGTCTTACCCTCTCTTGAATCCACACCTTGTAAGACATGTAAGCTTGGCAATCATTCTTGCCTAGTAATGGTTTCCCTCTTCTGCAGATATGATTCCAAGCGCATTGAAGCTTGGCCAATAATTCCCCACTCAGGTCACCAGTGAAATACAGAGATTCCTGTATTTCTTCTTCCTTCGGCGGACTCTTCAAAGCGTACCCAAACTGTCGAACCAACAAAGATGGGTTGTAATTGATACAACCCTTCCTTCCCATCAAAGGAACATTGGGAAACCCGACACAACTGAAGATAATCTCTGACCCCAATAAATCTCTGTCAAACCAAACAATATCTTCTGAAGAAAGCCCCATTAGACACTCAGACCATTCAGCTGTATGTGCAGATTCACCAAAAGGACCCTTCTTGGGCAAATGGCTCTCAAACCACATATTCAGCAAAGGCACACAATAATGGACATTTCCCCCTTCTGTTTTCATTCTTGTAATGCAAGGAATGATAGAAATCTCCAATCAAGGTAGGCACCGGGTTGCCTGCAGCAAACAAGTAGAATGCATCCAAATCAACGAATTCAGGCAGATTAGGGAACATTATAATCCCATAGATGCACAAAGCAAGAACAACGTTAAACACAATCCAGCAGCCACTTTTGGCATATTCTTGAGCTTTGCCAACCAAGAACTTGAGAGAAAACCCCGAAACTCCATGCCAGGAAGTCAACAACAACTCTGCAGGATCCATATGCAAGGGAACAGCTAAGTCCTCCAGCTTAGGCTTAGCATCAAAGTGAATGAAGGGCACTTTGTTCTGAACTGGCAACTCTAGAAACTCAGCGTACTCCTCCATGGTCGGAGCCAAAATGAAGTCTTGGAACATAAAACACCTCAAGGAGGGATCATATAACTGCATCAATGTGTATAACCCATTCAGCTCGTATGTGGTTGGTCTGCAAACCAAATTCAGTAGCTTTCCATAACTCTTTCTAAAGCTTCTCCTCACATCATCATCAGCTAGGGAAATCAGACCCAATAGAGAAGTCACATCAGGAGTAGGCAACTTATACGCAACAGTCTTCCTCAAAGTACTCATGATAACAGATAGAAGTCCGGAGCACTAGAATCGGGAAGTATGCAAATGCACCTGCAGCACAGACACACGTTAATGATATGCACATGATGATGCAAACAATGCAATATGCAAGCAATGCAACAAGGGATCACGGGCCCCTGGTTGAGAAATCCAATCCACAATATTGGCCTCAAATAGACCCACAAACTGCTCAAGACCATCCACAGTGCTCCACCCTGGTCTCTGACAAGACCCAATAACACTGTCCTCAAATACCACTGAACCTCAATCAAGAAAACTGGTAATCTGGAGGTCAAGTTACCTGCATGCCCAACCCCTCTCACAGGTAGGTGTCCTAATAACTGACACAAGGTACGACATCCTATGCGGTCGTCGGTGTCACAGACTTTCAAGACTAATGATATGATACCCAAAAGGTGTGGCATCATCATGTCCTGAAGAGGCCTCACTTAGCCAACTTCCAAATCATCGATCCCCAGAGTCGACAATCCAACTAACCAACAACCCTTTCAACCCAAAGGGTTGAAAAAGAAGCCAACCAGAAGAACCTCGTCTGAGCGTGGATTTCATGAGACACTAGTACATGCAAAGCATGCACGCGCCCACTAATTTCCACTCTAATTCTAGGTGCACTCAAGCCCAGGTCCGGCTTATCTCTCAATCATAGATCCCCCTCATACCCACATCAATAATTACAATAATATAATGCTGAATGTAAAATACAGAAACGTAAATCCATACAAAATCCACGACGGGAAAACAAGCGCTAGGATTGACTCGCGTGGGGAACCGTTGGAGTCCCCAGCAGAGTCGCCAGCTGTCGCTACTGCGAAAATCGGCGCCGACTGAACAGAAGAGTCGCCACCGTGCGTTATTTATCCCAACGGAGGGAAAGGAAACGCTCGAAGTAAACCTACCGCAAAGACGGGAAAGGAATGGTCATCACAACCAAATCCTGGATTCGGGAGTCGGTTACATAAGGGGAAGGTATTAGCACCCCTCACGTCCGTCGTACTCGACGGGATCCACGCTTGTTTTCTAGTACGGATTGTTATTCTATCTATTCTACAGGTCAAGGGTTAAAAGAAAATAAAATGACTCGGCAAAGTATCTCACTTTATGCCTACGTATTCCCATCTGGAACGAGAAATCAGAGTCAACGTAGTTCGCCTACCTACGGGAAAGGAGGGGAAGGTTGCTCGCTAGGATATCGCATCATATGCCTACGTACTTTCATACAGCATGAAAGATCAGAGCAAACGTAGTTCGGGCTACGGAAGACATATTTGTCTGTTTATCTTTTATCCTTCTGAAAAAGGTTTTCTCCTGATTACGGGTCCAAGCGGACAAAAATGACACTTTGATTGGTTTACAGTCTTTTACGCAAGAACTCTCTTTTATTGGTGTTTGAAATCTTATTACTGTGTTTTTGATTGTTTTGAGGTAGAAGAGAAAGAACTCTAAAACCTAGGGTTAAAATGGGAATCAAAACTAACCTAATGTTATCATGCATGGATTAAAACCTAATGTCTGTCATATTTCTCTCTTGCGCAGAGAGAAACAGAGATCCTAGGGGATAAACGGCAAAGAAACAACATATGTACAGTAAAGCAGTAAAATGCATGAATGCAACAGTACAAGCGAGGCAAGGGAGTCCACTCAACCTCGAACCCATAAAACAATAGGCAAAGTGAAACGGCTTCACTTCAAACCTAAGGGGAAAATTAACAAACAATACAGCAAAGAAAATAAACCCCCAAAACCAGCTCTGACAGCACACCAGCTACTACAGCAGCAGCTCTGAAAAACACCCAACTCTGATAGTTGATAAACAGCAATCCCCCAAAGAACCCCAAAGTCAAACTTCAATGTATTCCAAGCTACAATAAGCTTCCATCTCCAAGAAATCCCCAAGCTCAAGCAAGCACAGAATCTTAACCAGTTGACACAATCAGACAGCAGATAGCTCCAAACAGCAGTAACCCCTAGCTTTAACAGCTGCACAGCTTTGACATGAATAATCTTCATCTTTGGCAATCTTTGATCCTCACCTCTATCTTCAATGGCTTCTTTCTTCAAGGCAATCTCTCCTAGATAATAATCACTTAACAAGATGAGTTGAATGTTAAACAGTTCATTGACTACCAAAGGAAGCCTACAAACAGTTTAACATTATAGAAGAGTGGTTCTCTCAAAGTTCTACCTCTAAGGTAAGGCCACTTATCCCTCCAAAGTAGGGAGGTGAATACCATAGAGGGACTTTATGTCATAGAAAAGAATGGAAGCACATGAAGCTATCCATGTTTGTACAAAAACATTCAGTCTATTCTAAGGCCCTGCTTATTCCTATTATTTCCTATGTCTTCAAAACATCTTCAATCCAAGCAATCTTTATGCACAAAGCTTTGATTATTATCCTCAATCTTCTCATTTGATTCTTCATGATTCACAAGCTCAAACCAAGCCCCATACCCCAAAGGAAAGCCCAAAAGCCCAAGCACACAATTAAAAACCCCAAGTGGGAACACCAAACAAATACTCCATTTGTAAAATATACTAAAAATAATAAAATGGTATTTAAAATTCTAAGATTAATTCTAAGGGGATTTCTATATCTACCCTACATACCCGATATGTCCCAACTCCTAATTCAAGCTAAAAACCCCAAAATAAAATATCATAATGCACCTATGTTGAGTTTGAACCCTAATGGTACTAACCTAATGTTCTTTAATCAAAACTAATCAAGATTAATCCACAAAAATGTGGAATAAATCCAGGGGGAACTTAATGTTCTAATATAACTACTACAAAAAGAATGGAATCAAAATATGAATTTAAATGACTAAACAAAATTCACCAAATAATATGTACCAACAAAATGAAAATAAAAGCAATTAAATGTGAAAATTCACCATAAATGGAAAAGTGCCTAAAATAATCTTTTTATTTTTCTAAACATTTCTTGAGACAATTATTAAAATGAGGGAAAAAATCCCATGTCAAAATGATTATTTTTGGATTTAATATGAATTATTTTGTAAACTATATGCAAATGATATGGAAAAAAAAAATTCAATTAAAATCATAAAGCAGGGGGTGGCAACAGCAAGTCATTTATATTCAGAACTACATTGGGCCCAGGAAAGGGGGGTGCAGACAGCAATGCGCTGGACCCAGTCTAATTCAGAAAAACAAAACATAAAAGAAAAAACGAAAAAAACAACGGGGGGTGGCGATAGCGAAGACTTCGTCTTGTTTCCCTGGTTGGGCCCCAAAGGGGGGTGGGAATAGCAGAACTACTAGGCCCAAACCAGAATTTCACACCAGGGGAGGGGGTGTTATGAGACACATGGGAGTATAGTCAGTAATACTCAACTGGGCCTAATGCCCGAGCCCACTCACACTAAGCCTCAGCATTAGTAAACCCTAAAACTCCTCTCCATCTCCATTCCATTGCCACTACTGTTCATCTCCCCTAAGCAAACCCTAAACGGCGCCCTCTGAAACCCTCTCAAACCTGTAAGTTCTGAAACCTCACTCCAACACGTTCACCAATCCAACATCTTACCCCTCAAACCTCAGTTCAAATCATTCCTAATCCAAACTCGTCTCACAAAAATCTCAGAGATTCAAACCTAAACACGAAGATCGATCCTAATCTCATTGTCCAACCTGACGCTCGAAACTAACTAAATCCAGATAAACAAATCGCATGCATGCTTACAAGCTAGAGAAAGAAGAACAAAAACCTGGGGAATCTGATGAAGACGGAGGTTCTGGGAAGAACTTCTTGAAGATTCTGGAGATTGATGAAGATCGAGGAGTTCCAAATGCGCGAAGATCTGCAAATCGAGAAAGATCGGGGACCTTGATGTACGTCTGAAGATCCTTGTTGAAGATACGAAGATCAGTGAAGATCCAAAGAGAAAACTGGAGATTTGAGAATCTGGAGGAATTTTTGGGCGAACGATGAATGTTCTTCGTGGATCTGGGAAAATGATGAATGAAGAATGAATGTTCGTCGTGAAATCCAGATGATGATGATGAAGGTTCTTCGTGGATGAGCCTATTGATGATTCTTGGAAGATTCAGCCGAATGTTGATGTTGACGAACGAACACCTGTGGAAGATTTCTGGAAAAATCACTGGCGAATCATGAGATTGATGATTCTGATGATGAATCTGGATCGGAGAAGATAAAGATTAGCGTTTCTGGCGAAATTGGTTTTCCGGTGACGGTTAGAGGGGTGTTACGGCGACCGACGGTGGCGGTTAGGGTGGTCACCGGGAGCCTTGCATGGCCGGCGGCGAGAATTCCGGCGAGGGATGTGGCGGGGACAAGTGTCCCACTTGCATGCAGAGGAAGAGTGAGAAGGAGACACGTGTGGAGGAGAGAGGGTGAATGGGTTGTGCGCTGGCAAGGTTCTGAATGTGTGAGGGTCAGGTGGCGAAAATCTGAGAGAGAGAGAGAGAGAGAGAGTGAGGTGGCCCAAATGGAGTTGCACGCGTGGCAACACCTTTATACTGACAAGTGGCAATTCTGGACCTTGGACTGGGCTTTCTGACTTGGATAAATGGATATTAGGCCCAATAAGACAAGATTCTGATTAAACTCTAAAACAAAATTAAAACTGAAAATTAAACCCTAATTAAACTTAAACGAAAATTAATTAAAAAACCTAATTAACCTATTAAAAAAAACCTAATTAAATCCTAAAAAATAAAATTCTAATTAAGTTATCATTAATCCTAATTAAAGCCTAAAAACGAAAATTAAAAAGCCTAATTAATCAGAAAAAAAATGTCTAATATCTAAACTATTAAAAAAATCTAATTAAATCTAAAAAAAAATAATTAAAATCTAAAAAAAAAATCTAAAACAATTAATCCTTTTTTAAAAAAACTATTCTATTAATTTTGAAAAAAAACAATTAAAACTTAATAAAATCTAAAAAACATTAAATTCTATTTTTAAAAAAACTATTCTATTAAAAGAAAAATAATATCTATTCATCTATTAAAAAAAACTATTTAAAAGGAAATTTATATCTAAAAAATTTGAAAATATATTGAATCTCTTAAAAAAAGAAAAGAAAATCTATTTAAAACTCTATAAAATATTTAAAAATCTATTAAATTCTATAAACCAAATATTAACCTATTTACTATCTAAAAACAAACAAACCCCTATTAAAAAATCTATTAAATGCATAAAAAAATCTAGAAAATAGAAGAAAAATCCTTAAAAAAACAGGAGGCCGATTAAATCGATTATAAAACGATTGCGCAACCCTAATGAAACCCGGACCCCGAGAGGGCCTGAAAACACGGGGAACGAGCACCAATTCTCAAAACACGCTTACTCAAACCGGCCTAAACTGCCTGAAACGCCAGGGGCTGCAATCCCGATAAAATCAACCCGACTGAGAAAAATGCAATGCATGCAGTGCGCGAATGCGAATGCAAAATGCGTTGAAACATAAACCAGATATGGGAACCGGTTGGTCAAATTTTAGGGTGCAACAAGTTGTGGAAGAGTGATGACATAAGTTCTTTATGGTTTTTAGCAGATGTATTGTGTTCTAAATGAGGTGAAGACACACTCCTTTTATAGGCAAATGGGGTGAGGAGCTTTCTTGGCGAGATTGCTTCATCATGAAGTAAGGTTTGGAGATATTTTGAGAAAACCTCCCTTGGAGGGTTTTCTATTGGCTCTGTCCAAGGCTTCATTTGTCAATGGTTCTACTGAGTTTTCTGATGTTGTTAGCAGGCTAGAAGCACTAGGGGAGGGGCTGGTGCAGTTCACTTTCCACCTCATGCTTTGAAATTTCAACTTGGAATGCAACTTGCCCACTTGCAAGGCAATGAGTTATAGCTTTGGTTTTTCTTGATTTCATGCATAACTTTCTGTTCTCTCATGCCACACACATCTAATATGTCAAACATAACAAGTTGGATCAACCAAAATTGGCAGAATTGATGAAGTAGGTCACTTTGAAAATTTGGCCAATGTGGGACTATTATGTGAAACCCTTAACTTTGAACACATGTAACTTTCTGCTCATAACTCCTCTTGAGATGTTCTAGTACAATTTAGAAAGCCCTTACATAGATCTAAAACATTCATGTTTTCATGAGTTTCAATTTCTCAAAGTAACTTGGTCAAAAAACCCTCTAAAATTGCTAAAAATGAGCTTAAAAAATGAAATTTTCCCAAGTCTTTTTCCCCTCTTGAAATGAATTTGACCATAACTCAAAATCTATGCATTTTCTGATCATGGACCACTTAGGTAATTTTGTAGGACATGTCAAGAGCTTCCAAATGAGCTTTGAACCAACTCAATTGGATGTGTGGTTAAGGAGTTATGGTTTAGCCCTTTTTGAAACCCTAATTTCCCGATTTCCCGATTACTCCTTCATCCTTGATCCAATGGTCATGAAAATTGATATACAAGTCCAATATGACATGAGGAACAACTTTGTTTCACAACTTTAAGTTCAATTCATAAAATTTGGAGAGTTGACTTTTCGGTCAACCGTACGATCGATCGGTGATTACCAAGTTGCCTGTTGACATTCTGGACATCCTGAGACCTTGAAACTTCTTGGATGAACCTTATTAGGCTATATGAACTTCATGAATCCCAATCCCACCATTTAAACACCTTCCAACATCAAAGTCAAACTTCGGTTGACTTTTACTGGTCCAAAACCCTAATCGGGTGCTCTGAAATGTACTGCTCTGAATTCTGGGGCAACAACCTCACATTGGCTTCTCAATTGACATTATGTAATTCTCTTGACCTTGTTTACTATTTGAATGAGCCCAAAACATTTACTACTCACAAACCTTGAAGCTTCGATTTTGACTGCACAAAACCCTGATTCATCTGCAATTTGACAAAGACAGACTTGTACTAGATTACGGTTAGAAAGTTCATGAGTATGCTCCTAAAATGATAATGAGAATCTAAGGGGTCAAAATTTGGGGTGCAACAATTGCCCCTATTTAAATATCTTCACTAGATGGCACTGAGAGATGACAATCCTCGTAGAATCGCAGTGAAAGGTATTTAAATATAGAAAAACCGAAAATTTTGTTCCTTAGATTCGATGATATGCAAAAGGACAAGTTATGCCATGAATTCTAAATGATGCTTTATGATGCTTTGAATGCAAGACATATGCAGGAGACAGAAAAACGAAACAACGAGTAACTACTAGCGGGGGCCTGACATTGTGGATCCGACACTGGGGAATACCGAGGTATAACAATCAATAGTTCAAACATGACTAGTGATAATGGAGAAAAAAAATGAGGGCGCGCAAAGTCTAACGAAGATAACAATCTTACTGGGAAAAGCAAACACTTCATCGGGGAATAAGGTAGATTTCTACCAGGGACACAAGCGACTTTTTACTGGGGAATTAAAACTCGAACCTCACTGGGGATGATCAGATGAGGAACTTCCTATAGTGAAGAGTTCAAACAGGATCTTCAGGAATGGATTTGGAACAAAGACAAAACATCTTGGGAAATATTAGTGACGACTAGATCTCCGAGACTTGTCTGGGGAAAAAGGTTTCACTGGGGATAATGATGTCACCCAGTTTTACAGATGGTTCAGGCAGTGCTAGTAACCACTAGACTTCCTGGAGGTAACGGTAACGACCAACCTGAGATAATAACAAATGAAGTTTTAAATCCAATCGGTAATGCAGGACTTCGACTGGGGAAATTGGTGACGACCAAATTTCAAGTAATGCCAGTAACTACTTAAAAGAGCATATGGTGACGACCAAGTCAGGGTACCAATGACGATTGGATATTTAGGCGATGCCAGTTACGACTGGTCTTCAAAGGAAAACATGGTGACAACCAAAACATGTGAGAATGCTAACAAGCTACTAGGCTTTAGCTGGGGAAGTTGGTAACAACCAAACCAAAATATACCAATAACGATTGGATTTCAAGTAACGCCAGTTACGACTGGACTTCCATGGGGAAGATTGGTAACGACCAACAAGATACCAATGACAATTGGGTTTCAAACATCTGCCAGTTACGACTAGACTTTAAACGGAAATCAATTAGTAACAACTAGATTTCGCAGGGGATTTGCTAGTGACGACTAGACTTCAGAGGAAAAGGTTGGTAACAACCGAACCAAAGGTAATAGCGAATGGAGTTAAGTTAACGCCAGTTACGACTGGCTCAAAGGAAAATATGGTGATGACCAAAAGAATACCAATGACGATTGGATCCGAAGAGGTGCCAATTACGACTGGACTTAAAGGTAGTATGGTGACGACCAAAAGATACCAATAACGATTGGATCTTGAACACTGCCAGTTACGACTGGACTTACACGTGGATTGCTAGTAACGACTAGACTTCAAAGGGAATTGACGGATAGCACACCGAAAACAAAGTGAATCACATTGTCCCCAGGATAAGGGGTGTAGGTAGACTTGGGAAATAAACCCAATCCTACTGGGGAATCATCGTTTAAACAAGCTCGTCAGAGAGGCCCAGGTAACTTCAAATGGTGCCCCGAAATCCACTACTGGGGATGAATCTGCAGAAATTCTGAGAGATGGTCTTCAAACTTGGTACCCACACATGACCAAAATAGCTCAAATCCACCTATACTTCACCAGGGAGGATGGTGTATCAAAGTTTCTGCTATTCCGAGGTTTCGGGGAAGTATGATTTTCCTTGAATCTTTTCCGTGAGTTAAACATTTTTTGTTAGTCTTTTCAAGTTTATTTGAATCTTATGCTTTCAAAACTTTGAAGAATGATAAGCTTCTCTGAAGAGACTGCCACTTATCGCTGAAGAAAGATAAGCTTCTCTGAAGAGACTGCCACTTATCACTGAAGAAAGATAAGCTTCTCTGAAGAGACTGCCACTTATCGTTTGAAGACAGATAAGCTTCTCTGAAGAGACTGCCACTTATCGCTGAAGAAAGATAAGCTTCTCTGAAGAGACTGCCACTTATCGTTTGAAGAAAGATAAGCTTCTCTGAAGAGACTGCCACTTATCGCTGAAGAAAGATAAGCTTCTCTGAAGAGACTGCCACTTATCGTTTGAAGACAGATAAGCTTCTCTGAAGAGACTGCCACTTATCGCTTAAGAAAGATAAGCTTCTCTGAAGAGACTGCCACTTATCGTTTGAAGACAGATAAGCTTCTTTGAAGAGACTGCCACTTATCGTTTGAAGAAAGATAAGCTTCTCTGAAGAGACTGCCACTTATCGCTGAAGAAAGATAAGCTTCTCTGAAGAGAATGTCACTTATCGTTTAAAGAAAGATAAGCTTCTCTGAAGAGACTGCCACTTATCGTTTGAAGAAAGATAAGCTTCTCTGAAGAGACTGCCACTTATCGTTTGAAGACAGATAAGCTTCTCTGAAGAGACTGCCACTTATCGCTGAAGAAAGATAAGCTTCTCTGAAGAGACTGCCACATACCGCTGAAGAAAGATAAGCTTCTCTGAAGAGACTGTCACTTATCGTTTAAAGAAAGATAAGCTTCTCTGAAGAGACTGCCACTTATCGCTGAAGAAAGATAAGCTTCTCTGAAGAGACTGTCACTTATCTGTATCACAAAGTAAAATGTTATTCTTGATAGATAGTGCAAAATAAATGCACGTCTAGATAGGTTCGGCGACCGACAAAGACCGAAGTTCAATCTAGAACCGAGCTAGAAAGAAACAAGACTCCAACCATTGAGGAATGAACTCGAATGGGGACACATCTTATCCAAACATGGGAAAAGATAACTGAAGCAACCATCATCCACGAGGATTAAGCTTTGTGGGGAAATGAGAAATGATGGACGTTTTATGCCTAAGGGATGACAACTATTGGAGAGAGACGAAACACTTAATCGCTGAGGAAAACACCAAAGGGGAACAAATCAGCTAACCACCAGAGATAGAAAACATGCACAGATGTTATGTGTATGCTTATGCCATGCTTATGTTTTATGCTGACAAAACAGACAAAACAAAACTGGAGATGAAATAAACATCTCGACACGGAGACTTGGACACCAAAGGGCATGATCATGAAGAACAACAATTCCACTTTTCAAGGTCACCACCTTATTTGGGAGAGAGTAATCGTCTTAGGCCAAAACATCATGACTTCACTTGGATTGCCATCATGAGCTTGAATTCTTTGTTGGAGGAGCAAAATCACCAAGAGAAATTCCAAAATCAACCGAAGTAACAGATAGGAGAGCTGGCGAAAGGTACCATGAGATCAAAATATTTATGCCCCATTGTAATAATAATCCTCCTCAAGTGAGCGACGGCTCTTGTGATGATAAACCTTTTCTGCCTCAGATTACATGGTCTGTGAAAAGAAGTCATAAGGGTGCTTTTACAAAAGGATTGGCATAAGATGCTTCACTATCTTCAAACTCTTAGAGAGATTCATAAATCTCGACGTGACTGCCCCAGATTAACGGTATTTGTACAAAGTCTTCAGACTATGGAAGTAACGACTGAGAAACAAACTTGCCCCTACTAGCTGGTAACCGTAACAGAGTTGCCCCAGACTAAACCGTTATTTGAGAGCTTCATCTGATCTTGACCTGGTTGGTTCTGCTGGCGAACCTGGAGTGGTTGGCCTTGAAAGGAGTTAGGAAACAATTTGTTTAAGACCTCAAACGATGTGCCCTATAACACATGGCTGCAAGAAGGAATCTTTAAGAGGATTTTACAGAAGAATTGACATCCAAGATGCTTCAATACCTTCAAACTCTTTAGAGATATTCACGAATCTTGAGGTAAATGCCCCATTTTGACAGTATTTGAGAGATTAATCTAATCTCGACTTGATTGGCTCTGATTAACGGTGTTACAAATGATTGACCAATCCTTCCAATTAGTTGCCCCAGGCTGAGCTTCCTTTACCAAATCAAATTCCCTAGCTGACAACGTTCGTTGGGATCCTTTTGACATTGGATTGTCTTGCACGCAAATGTTGTTCATTAGAAATTTGGAAATTTTCAATGTAAAATTTATGCAATCTTTTGAAAACAATTTTTTGATGAAACACACACGACGGAGTGATCAAGTGATCAATATAAAAGTGATCCAAACATCTTGGTTGATGATGGATAAAGTGATGAACACCCACAGTTAACAAAGATCATTAGGAGTCAGGTTATCCAACCTTGCTGTAATATGCTTTCAAAACAACCTTACCTCAATTAGGTATTTTAAGGGTTGTAGTGTGGCCGGGTTCACGGTTTAAGAAACAAAGGATAAAGGCTCAAAGTTTATTTGTACCCACCCAATCTACGTGATGAACTCCAATCCTACGCTCAGTTAACTCAAACTATACATTCAGGTTCTTAAAGGTTTTTAAGAATTGAATTGATGATAGTTGGTGATGGTTTACAAACCTAGGGTAGTTACTACTCCCTCGCCATATTTGGTAGTTTTTTGCTTTTTGAGGACCTTTCAAAGTGAAAGATTTTAAAGTCGTCCTCTTTTTATCATCCCTCACTTTTGCCTGAACTGTTTCTTTTGGATATACAGTCAGCGGGATGCCCCATTTTTTCCTAAGTCTCCTTCACGGGTTTTGACTTAGCGGGATTTTTTCTTTTTCCTTTTTCTTCTCTTCTTTTTTCTTTTTGAGAAAGGAGGTGACTACTTTGTTTAACGGTTACGGCGAACCATCATTGTCTTTTATGCTGAAAAGCCTTCTCGACACTTGCTTGTTGTGTATAAAGGAAAACCTGAGTGCACCACCTTTATATGAAAAGTGTATTTTATGCACATATCTCTAAGTTAACTGAGAACTACCCGCCCCAGGTTTGAGATTTAAGATTTTGTTTTTGTAAAGAAAGAAATCTCCTCCTTCTAGACTCGAAGGGGTTAACGAGGGATTATCTTCCTTATTTCTCCAGTGTTTTAGGGATTGAAACAATGCCTTTACATCATCGACAAAATTAAATTGAAAGCATATCGACAGCACTTACGGATATACTTTTCATCATCCTCCCCAATCATTGCTTCAAACAACAGTTTGATAAAGAAAAGAAATTTTTGCATTTTTGTTATCTTTTAACAATGAAAGGGAAGAGAAAGAGTGAAATGAATAGACTTAAACAAAAGATGCACGGACATTTCATTAATCTTTGCCAATTCAAAATCAACAACAGCTTACAAGCAATACAAATGCAAAGAAAATACAACAAAATGCTGAAACAGTCTACCACTGTTAGTCTTAGGGGATTAAACTGCTTAACAAAACATAGAAAAAGCATTATCCTCTGACATCATGAGTCTAGGGTCTTCTTCTTTTAATCCCTCACATGCAAGGAAGGAATTGCTTCTTTGTCAAGCACAAGGTTGACTTGGAGATTCACCAGTTTGTTATAGCGGTTGATCGGTGGATGAAGAATAACCCTCTTGTTGCTGGGACAGAACCAATTCTTTGACCCAGTTTGTCAAACTCCTTTTTGCACATTTCAACTTTGCTAGCTCGTTCTTGAGCTTCTGATTCTCCTGCTCCTGGGTATCCATCATATCCCTAACAGCAGTGGTGAATGCCTCTGCGTTATTCTTTAAACGAAAAACCTCTTCTCGGAGTGCTTGATTTTCCTGCTCAAGGTGATCCATCCTTTTGAATGCTAGCCCTTGTGTTATACTCTCTCCCACTTTCTTCTGATATCAATGGAACACAGAATATACCACAGGACTGACGCAACAGAGAATGATATGCAAAATGCTAATGCAAATGCGAAAACGCAACTGGTTTTACGAAACTCAAAAGTTTAATTAGGTTAAAACCTTACTTCATTCATCATTGCGAAAGTTACAACTTTCAAAAATACCAGAGATCGACTGAGTTTTACAAAACTAGTTGCGACCTGATATGCTTATGGTGATATGATGAGATGATGCACACACAAAGGCAAGTATTCACAAATACAATGCATATGCACACACAAAGACCTCCTAGGCTCAACATCAAAGCATGAAGTCAAAGGTCTACCCATCCCCAAGGATTTTGCACTATGAGCTGTTTGTACCTGCTGAACGGGTTCTAATAGGTTCCCAGAGTCAACAACCCATCTTTCGGATATTATCAATTTCCCAAATAACTCGGTGGTCGATAATATTCTCAAGAGAGTCTCGTCCAAGTGCAGTATCGCGTATCAATTATTTTGGAATTACTCCCTCATAGTCATCGCACTACATCCTAATAAAGCCATAGTAGGGAAAAAAAGGTAATCTAAAGGTCCTCAGTATCACGGGCTCCCATGTAGAAAGTAGCATTGTTTTCACGAATACTCGATCAACAATACTAACTCTCAGAAGGGCCTCTACTGAGTGGTGGTTTTCTCAAGTCAACTTGGTCGGGAATCAACTCCCTATAAGTCTCCTTGAATATACCACCATCCTATCATAAGTACGCTCAAACACGGGTATAATGTTGTCTCACCATTCAAAGTTCCCAAGAACCAACAGAGCACATATGCACATATTTACAAGTATTCACAAATAAGCAAGTATTCAAACAAGATAGGCTAAACCCTTAAAATAAAGCTAGTCCCCAGTGAAGTCGCCATTTCTGTTGCGGTGAAAATTGGATATCAAGCTATTAATTAACTTGAATCTTATTTCTTTTACAATAGAACTTTATTTTATCCAAAGGATAGGTCTAAATAGAGAAAAACCTTTTTCGCGATGTAACGACAACGCTTAAGAGATTCGGGGATCAGGGGTTAGTTATATCTAGGGAAGGTATTAGCACCCTAAATATCTGTAGTACTCTACAGGAACCTTTTGTTTGATTGCTTGCTAAGTGTGAAATATGTACTGTGGATTGGGAAAAGATATGAGTTGAAACCTAAAATTATATACACTAAGTTTGCTCTCAAAGACATCGCATCTTCTACCTACGTATCCTGACTAGGATAGAATCAGAGCAATCGTAGTTCACCTCACAAGGGATAAAGAACACTTGATTATGATCAAGGTTCAAGGGGAAAAAACATGACAATGTTTGTATGGAGTTTGACAAAACTCCCTATTCTAAGTTGTAATATTCAAAAGGGGAAGTAAGAAATCATGACGATGATTCTTACACAGAGTTGACGAACTCTTTCCTAGGGTTCTAGTTGAAGAACACTCCTAGTACAGGTGGGTCTCTTAGACTCAAAGAAAAATCTAAAGGTTTCTAATCTAGGGGTAAAGTTACTTAACAAAGTCAAGAGATGGTGAATAAATTATCCATGACATTGAGGGTCACGTGGACAGACCTTCCTTTGGAGGGAGAAAATGGGAGGCTATTCGGACGAGAATTTAACGAGTTTCGTCGCGTGGGGACAAAAGAAAATAAATTCTAAACAAGATAACAATCAATGTAAAGCATGTTCATGGTGACAACCAATTTAAACAATAAGAAAAGATGAGGATGAAACATGATGATAACAGTTAACAGATGGAAAAGACCGATACTGTGACGACAAGTCGTACTTAATGAAAATTAACAGATGAAAATGGTAACCACCGAGAAATAAATCCTAGCATGTTAACTAACATGTATGGACATGGATTCAAACAAGTTTCAAGAAAAATATTGAAAGGAAACATTTAGAAATTCATCTGCAACTATACAAACGATCGTGAAAACGCGCATAACTTGCACATAATCAAAGTAAGTGATAAAATATGCAAACATAAAAAATAAAAGCATGTAATGAAAGTAGACATAAATATGAACACAATAGAAAAAGAACGGACGAAAAACAATAAAAAACGAGTGAGATACGAATTTTCAAAGTTTGCATGAAAAATAACAAAAATGTACAAAAGACACTCAGTTTCAATTCTCAACACACACTAGCTATTTTAACAATGCAAGCAACTCATATGCACATGGATGAGTGTATCTTAGAACAACAAACATAAGCCAAAACAGTTTGTCCATAAAATGATAGGCAGTTGTGAGATTGTGTTTTATATAGGCAATTCAAATTAACTTGGCACATGTTCAAAGTAAGGTAGCTGCATACACAGCACATATACATATAGGCAGAAGTTCTCAACTACAAACCAGGTACATTTAGTTCAAAAACACAACTTGGTCTGGTTGTGGTAAAAGTGAAATCTGGTCATTGATGGATATTTTTTGAAACAGGGCATTTTCAAATGAGGTGAGCCAAGCCACATATACCAACCACACACACATACAAGCATGATAACAACCAGTCTTAAAACAAGCAAGCATCAAACCCTGCAGTTTTGGTTTTATGGTGTGTATGTGCTACAAAAGCTTTTAGGCAGAACAAACAAATGATGCTCATGACATGGTAATGAAGGAAAAATGGTCTAGACATAAATACCTGGGATAATGAGCTTGAGCAAACAAAAATACTCTTAGAAACCCAGAGATTGCTTTGAATGCCCTCCTTACCTTGACTTTCCAAACTTTGAACAAAATGCAACTTTAATGTAAATGACAGAAATATGAGCTGTTGATGATTCTTATTAGTTTGGACAGTTGAGACACAATATATGCAAGGTGTTGGAAAGGTTAGAAGGCTCAGAAAGTGAGTGGAACAAGTTATGGCAAATTTGATAGCTTTTGGTCAAAGTAGTGTGGGAACAAGTTTGACTTTTTGATTTTTGAGGTTTCTTGATGGTTCAATGGATTATACACCTTCTATATGTCATTTAGAAGTTGTGTGGAAGGTGGTTGAAGTGTTTGAAAAGGTAGAATAGAGTTTGGGCAGAATTCTCTCCAAGACAGATTTTGGTGATTTTTGTGGATTTTGTGATTTTGAGAAATTGATGCAAAGGTGTGGAAGAGTGATGACAGAAGTTCTTTATGGTTTTTAGCAGATGTATTGTGTTCTAAATGAGGTGAAGACACCCTCCTTTTATAGGCAAATGAGGTGAGGAGCTTGCTTGACGAGATTGCTTCATCATGAAGAAAGGTTTGGAGATATTTTAAGAAAACCTCCCTTGGAGGGTTTTCTATTGGATCTGACCAAGGCTTCATTTTTCAATGGTTCTACTGAGTTTTCTGATGTTGTTAGCAGGCTAGAAGCACTAGGGGAGGAGCTGATGCTGTTCACTTTCCACCTCATGCTTTGAAATTTCAACTTGGAATGCAACTTGCCCACTTGCAAGGCAATGAGTTATAGCTTTGGTTTTTCTTGCTTTCATGCATAACTTTCTGTTCTCTCATGCCACACACATCTAATATGTCAAACATAACAAGTTGGATCAACCAAAATTGGCAGAATTGATGAAGTAGGTCACTTTGAAAATTTGGCCAATGTGGGACTATTATGTGAAACCCTTAACTTTGAACACATGTAACTTTCTGCTCATAACTCCTCTTGAGATGTTCTAGTACAATTTAGAAAGCTCTCACATAGCTATAAAATATTCATGTTTTCATGAGTTTCAATTTCTCAAAGTAACTTGGTCAAAAAAACCCTCCAAAGTTGCTAAAAATGAGCTTAAAAAATGAAATTTTCCCAAGTCTTTTTCCCCTCTTGAAATGAATTTGACCATAACTCAAAATCTATGCATTTTTTGATCATGGACCACTTAGGGAATTTTGTAGGACTTGTCAAGAGCTTCTAAATGAGCTTTGAACCAACTCAATTGGATGTGTGGTTAAGGAGTTATGGTTTAGCCCTTTTTGAAACCCTAATTTCCCGATTTCCTGATTACTCCTTCATCCTTGATCCAATAGTCATGAAAATTGATATGCAAGTCCAATATGACATGAGGAACAATTTTGTTTCATAACTTGAAGTTCAATTCATAAAATTTAGAGAGTTGACTTTTCGGTCAACCGTACGATCGATCGGTGATTACCAAGTTGCCTGTTGACATTCTGGACATCCTGAGACCTTGAAACTTCTTGGATGAACCTTATTAGGCTATATGAACTTCATGATTCCTAATCCCACCATTTAAACACCTTCCAACATCAAAGTCAAACTTCGGTTGACTTTTACTGGTCCAAAACCCTAATCGGGTGCTCTGAAATGTATTGCTCTGAATTCTGGGGCAACAACCTCACATTGGCTTCTCAATTGACATTATGTAATTCTATTGACCTTGTTTCCTATTTGAATGAGCCCAAAACATTTACTACTCACAAACCCTGAAGCTTCGATTTTGACTGCACGAAACCCTAAATAATCTTCAATTTGACAAAGACAGACTTGTACTAGATTACGGTTAGAAAGTTCATGAGTATGCTCCTAAAATGATAATGAGAATCTAAGGGGTCAAAATTTGGGGTGCAACAGTCTTCTAACCACGGCTAAGGCCCATACAGGTTTCCAACACCTGCATTGCCGTTGCCCAGTCCAGCATTGACATTAGCTTCAAAATTTCCATTACCGACGCCAGTCGTATTACCATTGAGCCCCATGTTGGCGATCACGTTGCCGTTACCACTGTCATTCCCCCCGGTCACGGGGATGCCATTCTGAGGAGTTTCAACAGGTGGAGGGGTTGGAACAGTCCCACCATGGAGTACACCATTGTTGTCAACCCTTGAAATCAGAGGCTGGACCAATGTTATGAGCTGGTCTTGGCCGTTGGCAACCACTTGCATGAGCTCCATGAAGCGGTCCATCCTCTCTCGGAGTTCCTGAACGTCAGTCTGCACTTGTTCCATTGCTCTAGCTTGATTTGCTCTGGTTGGATAGCGGTGGATTGGTCTTTGATCAATCCTGGAACAACCTGAAACAACCTGTATACACAAAAGGGTTAGAAAAAACGACAAAGTGCTCGTTATGCAGATGCTTCATGCGAATGCAAACGTGTGTCTGTGTGTTAGGGAGGTATCCCCCGATCCTAGTGCCTGAGTGCCAGTGCTGATAATAAGAAGTCCGAGTCCAGTCATGGGAATAACATCTCATATATAAAGACAGCCCATCAAGGCAGTACACAACGTCACTGAGTACAAGCAGAATCAATAGCACGACCTCGACCAACAAGCCTGGTGATGGACAGCATACAACAATGATCAACACAAAAGGATTACACATATAGTCAAGTACGGCCACGGGCTCGGAACTCTTCTAACAGATTCCTCGTTTCTGGATGATCAGGTCGGGTGAGCAGCCCTTCGACGAGTAACTCCCTTTGCGTAATAGTGTATTGAAGACCTTCAACTGAGTCTTCCCATGCGCCTTCACCGAAACAATCTTCTAGCTCCCGCTTCTTGGATTCAAACATCAGTTTGCGCTCCTTCAGGTTAGCAAGAGCCTTGTTGAGCAAGCCTTCAGTGGCATATCTGCGAGCGGTCTCTTCATCAAACCTCTTCTCATTAGCTTTCACCTGGGCTTTCAACTTGGAGATATGTTGTTTCAGTTTATCCTCTCGTTCCTTGCCGTTGGCTAGGGTGGCCTTCCAATGCTGATTAAACTTGGATATTCTCCGGTGCACTTCATCCAGGTGCTGTTTCTTAGTGGCCAGTACGTCATTGACAACTTTGAAGTCTCGACCCAAACGCTCACGCTCAGCCATCTGCTTAGTCAAATCTGTCCCTAACTGGTTCACTAGCTCTGTTTGCCTCTTGAAGGAATGGACGGCTTCGCTTCTCTCGCTTCTGAGCTGAGCCAATTCTTTTTTCAGTTCTTCATTTGCCTTCTTCAGCTCATCTCTCTCAGCTAACACCTGATTATGTTGCTGAATAGGCACGGTGGTAGGCTCTTCAATCACTGAAGGGCTTTCTAGCTTGGCAGGTGGAAACGGCATCCCTATGATATCTACTCTGACTCTGATCCATGTCACATACGGAGCGTAGGCTTGGCTATTACTTTTCCCCAACAACGGCTTTCCCCTCTTACTGATGCCATTCCAAGCGCGCTGAAGCTTAGATAACATATCCCCCTCTAGAAGACCAGGGAGGTATAGAGATTCCTGCACCTCTTCATCCTTCGGCGGAGCTCTCAAAGCATAAGCAAACTGTCGGACCAGCAGAGACGGATTATAATTAATACAGCCCTTCCTGCCTATCAAAGGCACATTCGGAAACCCACTGCAGCTGAAGATAATCTCAGTACCCAACCTATCTCTATCAAACCAGGCAATATCCTCCGCTGACAGACTCATCAAACGCTCAAACCACTCAGTTGTGGCTGCAGACGAAGCAAAGGGACTCTTCTTGGGTAGGTGACTATCAAGCCATCTATAAAGCAGGGGTACACAGCATGAGACATTCTTACCCCTTCTGTCTCATTTTTGTAGTGGACGGAATGATAGACATCTCCTATCAAGGTAGGGACTGGATTCCCTGATGCAAAGATGTGAAATGCGTCGAAGTCTACAAAGTCGGGCATATTGGGGAACAGAATGATGCCACATATGCACAGGGCAAGGATGGCGTTGAACACGATCCAACATCCGTCTTTGGCACACTATTGGGCCTTTCCCACTAAGAACTGCAAGGAGAAACCTGGAACTCTGTTCCAACTAGACAAAACCAACTCGGAGGCGTCCAGATGAAGTGAATGAGCTAGACTAGCCAGATTAGGCTCCGCATCCATATGAACAAAGGGCATCTGACTCTTGATAGGCACACCTAACAAATCAGCATACTCCTCTAGTGTGGGTGTGAGAACAAAGTTTTGGAAGTAAAGCATCTCAAAGGAGGATCGTAGAACTGCAGCAAGGCGTGCAACCCGTTCAACTCAAACACAGAAGGTTTACGAACCAAGCTGAGCAGTTTCCCATAAGACTTTCTGAATTCACCTCTCATAGAATCATCTTCCAAAGCAATCAAACCAGTTAGCTGAACAACATCAGGAGTAGGGAGCTTGTAGGCCACGGCCTTCCTCAAAGAACCCATAATAGCACAATAGAAGGCAAGAAAACCTGAATCGGGGGGAAACGGTACCTGTAACACAGACACACATTAATGAAATGCGAATGAGTATGCAAAACAATGCAAAATGCAATCATGCAGCAGGAGATCAAGACGACTGTGCTGTTGAGGAGATGAAGGTGAAGATTCTGTATCAACAAAACCACAATACTGCTCTGTCAAGAACAACCCTATCTCTGATGAGAAGAAAACCCTGATATCGGACCATAAATTCTGCTCTGTCAAGAACGAACACACATCTGATAATAAGGAACTCTGATACAGGACCATAAATCTGCTCTATCAAGAACAATCATACATCTGATAATGAGGACCTATGATACAGGACCATAAATCTGCTCTATCAAGAACAATCATACATCTGATGATGAGAACCTCTGATACCAACAAAACTGATTCACTATCAAGAAAACTAGGTAGTCTGAAGGTTAAGGTTTCCTGCAACAAACCCGGCCCTGCTCACAAGTATGGACCTAAAATGACACAAGTTCGGCATTCTATGCGGTCATCAGTGTCACAGACATTTAAGAGAGATGATAAGATACCCAGAAGGTGTGGCATCACCATCTCCTGAAGCGGCCTCACTCAGCTGAATCCCAGATGATCGGTTCCCAGAGTCGACAATCCTCCAAACCAACAACCCCTCAGGCCCAAAGGGCCAGAAAAGAAGTCAACCGGGAGAACCTCGTCTGAGGGTGGATTTCATGAGACACTAGTGCCTGCAAAGCAAGCACGCACCCACTAATTTCCACAACTAATGCTAAGAACACTCAAGCCTGGGTCTGGCTTCTCACTCATCAGCATGCCCCTCCCACAATAGCACAGATAATCATACCATACTGAAAAGAAAATGCGGGAAATAAAATGCGATAAACAAACACAACCCAACAAGTAATCATACAAGTGCTAGGATTGACTCTCGCAAGGGACGTTGGATCCCCAAACTGACTCGCATAAGGGACGTTGGATCCCAGGAAACTATCAAGTCCCCAGCAGAGTCGCCAGCTGTCGCTACCGCGAAAATGAGGTGCCGGCAAGACAGAAGAGTCGCCACCTTTCGTTATTTATCCCTCAGAACGATCGGAAAAACCTGACGAAAAGGTATAAGACAAGGTCATCGCAACCATTGTCTGGGTTTGGGAGTCGGTTACGCAAGGGGAAGGTATTAGCACCCATCACGTCCATCGTACTCGATGGGATCCATGCTTGTTGTGTTTATCGGATGGGTCGGTTTTATCTATCTACCTATCAAGGCTGGCTTAAAAAGAAAAGAAAATGACTCGGCAAAGCGTCGCACTTTGTGCCTACGTATTCTCATCAGAGAATGAGAAATCAGAGTCAACGTAGTTCGGCTAACTACGGGTTACGGGGAAGGTGGCTCGCCAATACGTCAGTATTGTGCCTACGTACTCTCAACAGGTATGAGAGATCAGAGCTTACGTAGTTCGGGATAATACGGATTACGGGAATTCAGATTCATCTGTTTTATCGAGTAGGGTTAACAAACAGTTCCAGCAGTTTGGTGTACGCAGCTCGACCCTTGGAGACTTAGGCGTTACCGTTTGCGGTAGAACTGAGAGTTAACGACACTCTTTTCTTCAGAAAAGCTTCCTTTGAATTATGGGCCCACGGGGCAAAAAGGTTTGAAGTTTGTTTTCTGTCTTTTACGGAACAACTGTTTTTTAGGATGTTTGCAACCAATATCGCACTAGAGATTATGACCTGAGAGTGAATGTGTCGCATGTCACCCAAAGGGTGCCATACTAGACATCTAGACTGTTGAAAAGAAACTCTCCAACAATCCTTTCTCAGATAGCTTAAGGCTCGTAACGTACGACGTCAGTTAACCTTTATTATTGTATTTTACTGTTGTTTGAGATGAGAAGAGAGAGGGGAAACTAAGGGGAGACTATCAAGTCCTACTGTTGTCATGCCAAGGATTCATCCTATGGTTGAGGTTTGAAACAGGGATCTCCTAGAAGTTATCATGCATAGGTTTCAACCTAAAGTTCTAATCATCACTTCCCTATCAAAGGAAGTGAGATTCCTAGGGGATCATGCCAGGGTAAACAGAAACAGATAAAGCATCAGCTTAAACACTAAACAACTGTAAATAAAATGCATGCAATGCAAGTGAGGGAGGAAATGTGTGTGGGATATCAGCCTCCACAAGATCATCTCAACCTCAAGCCAGATAAGAATAAATGTAATCACACGGAGGAAATAACATGCTATCAAGAAAAATGCAGACGGTGGCCTGAACAGTGGCGCCACCGTCTTCTCCGGTGAGCTAACCTCCGCAGGTCATCAAAAATCACCAAACCAATCACTATCCCACTCCAAATTTGATGCTGATCACGAATCCACCCTCAGAATTTTCTAATTCCATCTCTAACTCAAAACACGATCACATTTTCATAGTTCATCCAAATCTTGATTTTCACCATTCTTTAAATTGAAGGTCTCAAATTAACCCCCATTCTTCACTGATTAATTTCCACCATCTAACCATGAATAATTCTTCAAGAATCGTGAGATATCATCCTCAACAGAAAATGGTCACATGCCTAATTTGTCTCTAATTCACCAACTTATGATCCTAAATCCAACTACAGGTTGCAAGGATCTTAACCACATATACATTTCTAAGTTTCTCCTCCTAAATCATGCATAATGATGAAATGTACAAACCTGGTTTCAGAGAGGTACCAGAGGTGGTTCTTGCTCACTTCAACTTCCAAGATGATGCAGACACGTCCCAAATTCACTCTCCAAGCCTTTGCGCACCTTGATTTGGCTTGATTCCCCCTTGAATTGAAAACACGATTCTCACTTGCACCTCCAAAAATTCAATGGCTCTCTCTGCAACCAGCTTCAATTTCTTCCAAAAAAAATGGCTGAGCTCACTCACTAGCTTATATAGAAATGATTGGGATCATCTAGAAACTTCTGGATCCATCCAAATGAGATTTTGGATTTTCAATTTCTCTTCAAAATATCACCCATGGCAACCACCATTCTGACTCCTTCTTGGCATGGCTATGTGTGCAATCAAATTCTCATGAGATGTTGAATGATTTTAGAGTGTTATTTTCCTTGTTTGCAAGCCAAAGGTATGCATTTGATTATGTTGCTTCATCATGAAGAAATGAAATGGAATGTTATTCAAATGACCTCAAATAAAAATTCTAACATTGCCATTGTTTCAAAAATCATTTTTCCAATCAATTTGACCTATAATTTTGTTTCATTTGGTCACAAAATGAATTATTTGAATTTTTGGTCATTAAATCCTTTTAATTCTTTCTTTTTTCAAAGTTTCTTGAACCAAGTCTCTCCTTGAGCCATTTCAATGCCTCCTTGATGCATGGTCAAGGTTAAAACCCCATTTTGAGAAACTTTCTAGTTTAACAAAATTCCATTTGAGACCTCTAAGTTGGTGAAAATGGCCTATGATCACAAATGACCTATAATCACCAAATGTCCAAAATACCCTTGACTTGTCAAAGCCATAACTTGAGTTCTACAAATCCTATCAAGGACTTCTAGTACTCTCTAGAAAGCTAATAGGATAAGGAACAACATTCATGTTGACCAAAAGTTCATAGGAATCATCCTTCTAGGGCAAAAGTGTCATGCAAGTTGGGTAACTTTTAAGCTCCAAATTCACATGCCTCAGATGACTTGTAACTTGTCTGGCTCATAACTTGAGTTCTATAAATCCCATCAAGGACTTCTAGCACTCCAATTAAAGCTATGATCATGCTCTACACCAATCATGTTGGGGGAAATATGATATAACAATCACATCTTGAGCTAAATTGTCTTGAAAATGGGGGTCAAACTAGGGGATTTTACACTGTCAAGTCTTAGAAACCCTAGCCTGAAACTTTTCAAACTCTTCAATCATGATGAGTTAACCTTGGAATCATCCTTATAACATATCAATGTATCAATCCATGATCACATGGATCTTGGATTAGGTCTCAACCTTCTTCAAATCATCAGTTGACTTAGGGTTGACCCAGTCAAACCCTAGCTACACCACTCATGGCTGAGGCTTCTTAATCTTACACAATGACCTGTCTAGGCCCCAAAGTGATTTTCAAAATTTCTCATGAGCTCTCTCAAGAACTCAAGTCCATCTCCATGGCTTTATAATCATCTTATGGCTTCCCACAACTCTCAAGTTAGGAGATCTACCTTCTTGGTTTCAACCACTCTCTCTGAGGATCTTTTAACTTCTCTAACAAGGATATCAACCCTTGAGCACCTGGATAACCTTCTTAGCTAGCTTCAACCTCTTGTGTTGCTCTTTATTGGTAGTCATACCTCTTGACCTCCTGCATACATGTCAATGAAATGCAAATGATAATGCTAATGTGCATGAAATGAAACATAAGCTAGGTAAAGAAAAGTTGGGCAAATTTTGGGGTGCAACAGCTGCCCCTATTCAAACGGCTTGGACCTGACTGGGTGAGAAGCGAACGGCTCTCAAACAATCAAGGTACGAGACGGTTGAATATCAACAAACCCGGAAATTTGCCAACTGCACAAGTATACGGTACTCTGATGGTGACAAATCTTCAGAAACTGAAACAATAGCTACACGACGACTAGCTGGAGAATTACTGATCTGAATCCTCGTCAGGATGATTCCCAGATTTATCTGATATCATTGCATCTTCAAATCATCAAGGGATCACCGGTTACACGGTAATTGATGATTTTCCAACCGTACAGGTAAGCGGTACTTTGATTGTTAGGAACATCTTCAAAACTGAGCATGACAGTTGCACGACAACTCTGTTGGGGAATTGGTCACACGGTAATTGGTGAAGGGTCTAATCATCTGGTTTTGCCGTAGATCTTCGTCCTCAAGTCATCAAGGGATCACCGGTTACACGGTAACTGGTAATGGATGGTTGATCATACCGTCAGGCATTCTGCGTCAGCTGAGATAACTGCTTCGACATTGCAGTTGGACTTCATCAGTAAGTCTTCAAGGGAAGTTTCAACTTCGCTATTCAGAAACCTGTTGGGGATGACACATCTCCGCTGGGGATTCTGGAGAACTATCAAGTAACTCTGCTTCGGGGCTCCAGAAATCATTCTGGGTGAATCAACTCTGTTAAGGAAATCAAGAATCATCTTGGACAAATAACCCATCGGGAACTTCAAGAATCATCCTGAACCAATAACTTTGCGAGAGATTTCAGGAATCATCCTGAGAAAACACTCTGCCGGGGACTCTAAGCATCAACTTGAGCAACCCTCTCTGGTGACTTCACTGGGGATTTTAAGAATCATCTGAAGCAATCAACTTTGTTGGGGAATTCAAGAATCATCTTGAATAAACCATTCTGCGGAGGAACACCTGCAAAATAAGAATGATAAAGACCTAGCTCATGTTTCATATGCATATGTTGGACAATGGCGCAATGCTCCACACGGTGGAAATGCTACACATTTAGGGTAAATGCTATGCAATCATGCAAAATGCTATGACCCCATCAGCAAAATAAATGTTGAAGGGAGAATCCTCCTGTCAAGGAGAAAGAACCACTCTGGTGGAGAGGAGGAATCATCCTGCCGAGGAGACGAAATCACACCAACCTCAATTGGACTCCGCCTGGGGAACTGAACTTCAGTTGACTGCTGCGGGGGAATAAAGCTCTTCGAGAACTTAAACCTGCTCAGCAAAAATTTCCTGGAGATACCGACTCCGGTGGGTAATTACAACATCAGCTATTCAACACTTTACTGGGGAAAACCAATCATGGCCTGCACGGCTTCCAAGGACTTGGCTCTCTTGGGGGTTTGCAAACTCAGCTGGGGAAGACTGAGTCATCCTTCTTACCATGGAGAGTACAACTCTGTGGGGAATTTCAATTCCGCTGGAGACTTCAGTCTGAACTATCGAGAGCTACACACTTGCGAATAGTCTTTCATGAAAACTGCACTTTGACCCAGTGTTGTGGAATGAATGCACACTTTAGTGTATGACTCAGCTGGGGAAATGATGATCCCTCAGGATACATCTGATTGGGGAGAATCTTCTCTGCCTAGGGATACATATCAACGCTCTTGGTCCTATGTTCACACTCCGTGGGGAGATGCTGCTGAACTTGCTGGGGGAGAAGGAATCATCCTGCTTGGGAAACACGCGGAGTACTGCCTGGGATATGCTATACCTGCAACAACACAAACAAACAGACAAGATACCCTTCTCAAAGGGACCTATCAAGGTTATCATCTTGTGACAATGTTCAAGTAATTCATTGTTTCAACAATCAGCGGCCTAGGCCAGTAAGTTTATGTATGCGCATTTTATCAAAAACATCGGCGTTCTCTTTCGCAAACAAAACAGATGGATGCTAAACAAACAAACAGCATTGATGAATAGTATACATTTTATTGATAACGAACCCCTGAATGGGCAAAAATGTTTTACAACAGATGCAAGCTCCTGGAATGAGGAAGCTGTGCAAATATAAAAACATAAATATACATCATTATATACACAAATGTCGGCAATGAGGCGTAGACGAACACCATGAGTTGATCCCTCTATGACCCACTCGACTTCGATACTTCTCCGCCGCTTCAGCTTCAGAAGAGATTGATTCAGATAAACGTCCCTCAGGTCTTCCAAACCACTAAATAAATACAGTCCCTACGCGGAACGCGGTCATTTGCTTTTTCAAATCCCTAACTTTTGCCTGAATCGCCCTTTCGGGTTTTCGATTCACCGGGATACCCTTTTTTGCCAAAGCCGCCCTTCCAGGTTTTCGACTTTGCGGGTGTACATTCTTTTCTTTCATATCCCTAATTTTTGCCCAAACCTTTTTCCTTTTTTATGGTTCGCCGGGATACCCCATTTTTGCCTGGATATTCTTTTTCTTTCCAGCGGGTCGTTTTTTAAGCAAAGTATTTTTTAACTGCGTCCGCGTTCACCGGGGATGCAAAATCTTCGCCATCCATCGTGGATAACAACAGGGCTCCTCCCGAAAAGACCTTGCTGACGACGTACGGACCTTCGTAATTAGGAGTCCACTTGCCCGGTGATCGGAGTGTGGAGGAAGAATATTCTTTAGGACGAGATCACCCGTCTGAAAGCTTCTAGGACGCACCTTCTTATCATAAGCTTTCTTCATTCGGCTTTGGTATAGACGACCATATGCAATCGATGCTAATCTTTTCTCGTCCATCAGGCTGAGTTGGTTTAGTCGGTTCTTAATCCATTCTGCCTCATCGAGTTTTACGTCAACCAAAACTCGTAAAGAAGGAATCTCAACTTCCAACGGTAGGACAGCTTCCATACCGTACACCAGTGAGAAAGGAGTTTCCCCAGTTAATGTACGTACTGTTGTACGATAATCGTGCAGTGCAAATGGCAGCATCTCGTGCCAATCCTTATAGGTCACAACCATCTTCTGTACAATCTTCTTGATGTTCTTGTTGGCCGCTTCAACGGCGCCATTCATCTTCGGCCGGTAAGGAGATGAGTTGTGGTGTTCAATCTTGAAACTCTGGCACAGCTCCTTCATCATCTTGTTATTCAGATTCGAACCATTATCAGTAATGATCCGCTCGGGAATTCCGTAACGACAGATGATGTCCCTCTTTATGAATTTAGCCACCAATTGCTTGGTCACATTAGCATACGAGGCTGCCTCCACCCACTTGGTGAAGTAATCGATAGCTACTAGAATGAAGCGATGACCATTAGATGCAGTGGGCTCGATCTTGCCTATCATGTCGATGCCCCACATGGAGAACGGCCACGGGGAGGACATGACATTTAACGGGCACGGCGACACATGAATCTTATCAGCATAAATCTGGCATTTATGACATCTCTTCGTGAATTTAAAGCAATCTGATTCCATCGTCAGCCAGTAGTATCCTGCTCTCAGTATCTTTCTTGTCATAGCATGCCCGCCGGCATGCGTACCAAATGTGCCTTCATGGACTTCTTCCATGAGCATACTCGCTTCTTTCCCATATACACATCTGAGTAGCACGAGATCGTGGTTTCTTTTATACAAAACTCCATCAGGATTGAGATAAAAATTTCCAGACAGCCTCCTCAGAGTCTTCTTATCCTGGGTTGACGCTCCCGCAGGGTACTCCTTAGTCATAAGGAAAGTATGGATGTCATGGAACCATGGCTTGCCGTCGGAGGCTTCCTCGATTGCAAAGATGAATGCAGGTTTATCAAGACGAGAAAGGACAATTCTTGGAGCTTCATTCCAAAAATTGACTTTATACATCGAAGCCAACGTGGCTAAGGCATCAGCCATCTGGTTTTCAACCCTGGGCACGTGATGGAGTTCTACACGATCAAAGAACGGAAGTAGCCTAGTTCATGTACGGCACCAAATTCGATTGGCGAGTCTCCCACTCCCCTTTAATCTGGATGATCACAAGCGTCGAGTCACCATATACATCTAGGTTCTTGATTCTCAAATCAATTGCCTCTTCTAGACCCATGATACATGCTTCGTACTCCGCTTCGTTGTTGGTGACCGGAAACGTCAGTCTTGCAGTGAACGGGATATGAGATCCGTGGGGAGTCGTGATGATCGCCCCAATGCCACTTCCGTAAGAATTAACCGCCCCGTCAAATATCAATTTCCATTGGGATTTCCTGTCTGGCCCCTCGTCGGGCAACGGTTCATCACAATCTTTCGCTTTGAGAAACATGATATCCTCATCAGGGAATTCAAATTTCATCGGCTGATAATCTTCCATCGGCTGTTCGGCAAGGTATTCAGACAATATGCTGCCCTTGATGGCCTTCTGGGAAACGTACTGAATGTCATATTCCGTCAACACCATTTGCCATCTGGCAATCCTTCCCGAAAGCGCTTGCTTCTCGAAGACGTACTTGATCGGATCCATCTTCGAAATTAGCATGGTGGTGTGATTGAGCATGTACTATCGTAAACGTTTGGCAGCCCACGCGAGTGCACAACACGTCTTCTCCAGCATCGAGTAACGAGATTCACAATCTGTGAATTTTTTACTCAAATAGTAAATGGCATGCTCCTTTCTTCCCGTCTCGTTGTGCTGACCGAGAACACACCCCATACTATTCTCAAGAACTGTCAAGTACATGATTAAGGGTCGTCCGGCTACCGGGGGTATCAAGATCGGAGGTTTCTATAGATACTGTTTTATCTTATCAAATGCCTTCTGGAAATCCTCGTTCCAGATAATCGCCTGATCTTTCTTTAACAGTTTGAACATCGGTTCACACGTGGCCGTGAGCTGAGAGATAAACCTTGCAATGTAGTTTATTTTGCCCAGGAAACCGCGAACTTCTTTTTCTGTTTTTGGCGCTGGCATTTCTTGTATTTCTTTAATCTTCGCAGGATCAACTTCGATGCCTCTTTCGCTCACGATAAACCCCAGTAGTTTTCCGGACCGTACTCCGAAAGTACACTTGTTAGGATTCAGCCTCAACCTGAACTTCCTAAGCCTCTCAAAAAGCTTCAGCAAATTGATCAGATGTCCCTCCTCCGTTTGGGACTTTGCAAACATGTCATCAACATAGACTTCAATCTCATGATGAATCATATCATGAAACAAAGTTACCATTGCTCGTTGGTAAGTGGCCCCTGCGTTCTTCAGACCGAAAGGCATTACCTTGTAACAGAAGGTTCCCTAAGGTGTAATAAACGTAGTTTTCTCCATGTCCTCCGACGCCATCTTGATCTGATTGTAATTGGAGAAGCCATCCATGAACGAAAATACGGAGAACTGAGTTGTATTGTCGACCAACACATCAATATGAGGGAGCGGGAAATCATCTTTAGGGCTCTCCCTATTCAAATCCCGATAATCGACACACATTCGTACCTTACCGTGTTTCTTCGGTACAGGCACTATATTGGCGACCCACGGAGGGTAAGTAGTGACCGCTAAGAAGCCAGCATCAAGCTGCTTTTGCACTTCTTCTTTGATCTTGACGGCCATATCTAGTCGTGTCCTTCTAAGCTTATGCTTGACGGGAGGACAATCTTCTCGTAGCGGCAAGTGATGGACCACGATGTCGGTATCAAGTCCGGGCATATCTTTGTATGACCAAGCAAAGACGTCACTATACTCTCTCAGCATCTCGACCAATCTCTGCTTGACATCACTCTGCAATGCGGCCCCTATTCTGACGTTCCTGACCAGCTCTTCAGAACCCAGATTCACAATCTCAATCTCTTCTTCGTGAGGCAGAATAACTTTCTCTTCTTGTTTCAACAAGCGGGCCAACTCTTCGGGAAGGTCTTCGTCTTCATCAATCTCTTCTTCGGCTTGATAGATCGGGCAATCGAAGTCGAAGTGAGTCGTAGAAGGTCCCGAGTCGATGTCATCTGCTATGTGGATCCTGCAATAACAAGGGTTAAGCTTAAAACAAGGATATGCAGGTTAGCACAAACCCCATTGCCATTTTGTTGTTTTTCGAAACAAATATAAAACAGGAATAACAGAGATCACAACATTTGAATGCGAAGAAAAACGCCTTTTGATTTATTAGTAAAATGCATGTACATAACCAAACAAGGCCCTGACAATAAAACCACTATGCCCCGGGTAGGACATAGGGTTGTACAACGATTGGAGAAAGTAAATCATTACTCTTTGCCTGTCACTTGGATGGTATCCCTGATGGACCAGTTGTTGAGGCTCTCGCCTGGTTTGCTTGGCTGGATCCAAGAGTCTAGGTCGCAATCGCTGTCTTCGCCGTCTTTAGACACCGCGTTGACACTTTCAAATATTACTCCGCCGCTTGTAAACTGGATTGGCCCTTTACCTCGCGGCGCACTGTGAGAAGAGGAGGCTTCAGCCGCAGGAGAGTATCCTAACCCAAACTTGTTCGGTTGGTTAGGTATTTCCAGAATTTGCCCCCAGCCTGGGGTAGATTCGGCTTGAACAACGGCCCAGGCTTCCCTGAAGGAAGATAGAGTCATCTCTGGTTTTTCAGTCATTACAGGAGCCACGTTCTTGACTTTAACAGCTTTGAACGCCTGACATAGGGTTTCGTGGATTTCCCTATCCATCTCAACATATTTGAAGGACGACAAATGGCTCACCATTATGTCTTCCTCGCCACAAACAGTTATGATGCTGCCTCGGACAGCATACTTGAGCTTCTGGTGCAACGTGGAGGTCACGGCGCCAGCAGAATGGATCCATGGCCGGCCTAAGAGACAGCTATAGGCAGGCATGATGTCCATGATGTAAAAGACGGCGTCGAATGTTTCCGGCCCAACTTGGATTGGCAACGTCACCTCCCCGAAAACATGACGTTTGGTTCTGTCGAACGCTTTCACAACCAGATCACTGGGTGTGCAAATCAATCCTCGAGTATCTAACTTCATCAATGCCTTCTTCGGAAGAACATTGAGCGATGACCTTGTGTCCACCAATACATGAGACATAATCGTTCCCCTACACTCTATCGAGATGTGCAGGGCGCTGTTGTGGTTTCTTCCCTTCGGCGTCAGCTCCAGGTCAGTGAACCCTAACCCGTTTCCAGCATTCACGTGGGCTACGACCCCTTCCAACTGGTTGACCGATATTTCCTGCGGTAGATACGTGGCATTCAAAACCTTTAGCAGCACGTTGCGATGTGCCTCAGAACACAGCAACAAATTCAGAATGGAAATTTTCGAGGGTGTTTGATGGAGATGATCCACGATCTTGTAATTACTCTTCTTAATTAACCACATAAACTCTTCAGTGTCTTTAATAAGTCCTTCTCTACCCCACGAGGGGTTTCTTCAACGACTTTACTCTTTCCTTTATCAGTTATTTCCGCTTTGTCCGCCTTGTCCGTCACAGTCTCAGGTGGAGAAAATACTCTTCCGCTGCGAGTGATTCCGCCAATTCCCACTAGGTTATCCACCGACGGCCCAGAGGGTTCTAGTTCCAACTTTTGTCCGTTACAGTAGACGTCTTCCCCATAATGCCATGGGACAGCATTGGTGCTTTCAAAAGGTATCGGCCCAGCCTTGGTGATGGTAATCGTGGGCGGTCTGGGTGCAGAAATGGTGATCGTTCGGCGAGGGATGGTGATGGTGGCAACCTCATCATCCTGCTTCAGCACTACCTCTCCAGATCCACATTCGGCCCTTCGGCTAAATTGCAAGATTCCTTCGGTCATCAGACTCTGGATCCCCTCTATCAACTGCTCACATCCATCAGGACGAGTCGCACAGCCCATACACAGTTCTCCACAGCCCGGAAAGAAGCCTCTCTTCATCAGCTTGGCTTTAACGAAGCTAAGCGGTGTCTTCAGATCCTTGACATCAGTCAGCCAATCCAAGCTCTCGTCTTCAATAATGGCATTCACCCCACCTCCCCTATGATTCGGCATGGGGTTTTTTGTGACATTTGGCACATTATCTGAGAAGTTGATGATCTTAGCATCCACCATATCCTGCACCTTGTGCTTGAAGGCTTTGCAGTTTTCTATTGTGTGGCCTGGTGCCCCTGAGTGAAACTCACATGTTGCATTTGCATCATAACCTGGCGGAGGTGCCCCTGTCAAAGGAGCCAGGGTTCTCTTCTGGATTAACTGCAACTGAAGCAGAGTTTGTAACAGTTGAGCATAAGACATGGGCGGCGTCTTAAGGTGACGACTTGATAGAGGTGCCCTGTTCTAATACTTCCTGTACCCTTGCTGATTTGGCTGCTGTTGCTGCTGCTGTGGCAGTTGAACCGCGGGGATGGTTATGCTGGCCACCTGCTGGTGCTGGCCCTTGCCTTTCCTTCGAGCGTTGGACACGGCACTCGTCTCTCCTTCCCGCCTTTTGCCACCATACGGTTTCTTCCCTCCTCTAGCTGAGGATAGATCACCTTGAATTTTCCCCAGTTTGATCCCATTTTCGACGTACTCGCCGGTGATGATGAGATCTGAGAAACTTCCAGACATATTGCTGACCAATTTCTCGTAATAAACCCCTGGGAGGGTGGCTACAAACATTTCAACAAGCTCCCGTTCAACCATCGGCGGTTGAACTCTAGCTGCCAATTCACGCCACTGCTGGGCGTATTCTTTGAACCCTTCGTTGTTCCTCTGCGACAAGTTCTGCAGTTGAACCCGGTTCGGAGCTAAGTCACTGTTATATTGGTAATGGTGCATGAATGCTTCAGCAAGTTCCTTCCACGTGCGCACACTGGTAGGTTCCAGACTCATGTACCATTCCAAGGATGGCCCGGACAAGCTATCTTGAAAGAAGTGCATCAGCAACTTCTCGTCTTCAGAGTAAGCGGAAATTTTCCGGTAGTATGATCTCAGCTGGACGCGAGGGCAAGTGGCGCCCTTGTACTTTTCAAAGTCGGGTGCCTTGAATTTAGGAGGCACCTTGAAATCAGCAATCAGTCCCAACTTGGACATGTCAACACCCATAGTGTTCAGGTTTTCGAAATTCCTCATTTTGTCCTCGAGTGCCTTAAACCTCAGACGTGCTTCAGCAGTCAGCTCTCCTTCAGCACCTTTCTGTGAGAACAAATCTTCTTGACGGTCTTCTAACCACGGCTGAGGCCCATACAGGTTTCCAACACCTGCGTTGCCGTTGCCCAGTCCAGCATTGACATTAGCTTCAAAATTTCCATTACCGACGCCAGTCGTATTACCATTGAGCCCCATGTTGGCGATCACGTTGCCGTTACCACTGCCATTCCCCCCGGTCACGGGGATGCCATTCTGAGGAGTTTCAACAGGTGGAGGGGTTGGAACAGTCCCACCATGGAGTACACCATTGCTGTCAACCCTTGAAATCAAAGGCTGGACCAATGTTCTGAGCTGGTCTTGGCCGTTGGCAACCACTTGCATGAGTTCCATGAAGCGGTCCATCCTCTCTCGGAGTTCCTGAACGTCAGTCTGCACTTGTTCCATTGCTCTAGCTTGATTTGCTCTGGTTGGATAGCGGTGGATTGGTCTTTGATCAATCCTAGAACAACCTGTATACACAAAAGGGTTAGAAAAAACGACAAAGTGCTCGTTATGCAGATGCTTCATGCGAATGCAAACGTGTGTCTGTGCGTTAGGGAGGTATCCTTCGATCCTAGTGCCTGAGTGCCAGTGATGATAATAAGAAGTCCGAGTCCAGTCATGGGAATAACATCTCATATATAAAGACAGCCCATCAAGGCAGTACACAACGTCACTGAGTACAAGCAGAATCAATAGCATGACCTCGACCAACAAGCCTGGTGATGGTCAGCATACAACAATGATCAACACAAAAGGATTACACATATAGTCAAGTACGACCACGGGCTCAGAACTCTTCTAACAGATTCCTCGTTTCTAGATGATCAGGTCGGGTGAGCAGCCCTTCGACGAGTAACTCCCTTTGCGTAATAGTGTATTGAAGACCTTGAACTGAGTCTTCCCATGCGCCTTCACCGAAACAATCTTCTAGATTCCGCTTCTTGGATTCAAACATCAGTTTGCGCTCCTTCAGGTTAGCAAGAGCCTTGTTGAGCAAGCCTTCAGCGGCATATCTGCGAGCGGTCTCTTCATCAAACCTCTTCTCATTAGCCTTCACCTGGGCTTTCAACTTGGAGATCTGTTGTTTCAGTTTATCCTCCCGTTCCTTGCCGTTGGCTAGGGTGGCCTTCCAATGCTGATTAAACTTGGATATTCTTCGGTACGCTTCATCCAGGTGCTGTTTCTTAGTGGCCAGTACGTCATTGACAGCTTTGAAGTCTCGATCCAAACGCTCACACTCAGCCATCTTCTTAGTCAAATATGTCCCTAACTGGTTCACCAGCTCTGTTTGCCTCTTGAAGGAATGGACGGCTTCGCTTCTCTCGCTTCTGAGCTGAGCCAATTCTTTTTCCAGTTCTTCATTTGCCTTCTTCAACTCATCTCTCTCAGCTAACACCTAATTATGCTGCTGAATAGGCACGGTGGTAGGCTCTTCAATCACTGGAGGGCTTTTTGGCTGGGCAGGTGGAAACGGCATCCCTATGATATCTGCTCTGACTCTGATCCAGGTCACATACAGAGCGTAGGCTTGGCTATTACTTTTCCCCAGCAACGACTTTCCCCTCTTACTAATGACATTCCAAGCGCGCTGAAGCTTAGATAACATATCCCCCTCTAGAAGACCAGTGAGGTACAGAGATTCCTGCACCTCTTCATCCTTCGGCAGAGCTCTCAAAGCATAAGCAAATTGTCGGACCAGCAGAGATGGATTATAATTGATACAGCCCTTCCTGCATATCAAAGGCACATTCAGAAACCCACTGCAGCTGAAGATAATCTCAGTACCCAACCTATCTCTATCAAACCAGGCAATATCCTCCACGGACAGACTCATCAAACGCTCAGACCACTCAGCTGTGGCTGCAGACGAAGCAAAGGGACCCTTCTTGGGTAGGTGACTATCAAGCCATCTATAGAGCAGGGGTACACAACATGAGACATTCTTACCCCTTCTGTTCTCGTTTTTGTAGTGGACGGAATGATAGACATCTCCTATTAAGGTAGGGACTGGATTCCCTGATGCAAAGATGTGAAATGCGTCGAAGTCTACAAACTCAGGCATATTGGGGAACAGAATGATGCCATATATGCACAGGGCAAGGATGGCGTTGAACACGATCCAACATCCGTCTTTGGCATACTGTTGGACCTTTCCCACTAAGAATTGCAAGGAGAAACCGGGAACCCTGTTCCAACTAGACAAAACCAACTCGGAGGCGTCCAGATGAAGTGAAGGAGCTAGACTAGCCAGATTAGGCCCGCATCCATATGAACAAAGGGCATCTGACTCTTGATAGGCACACCTAACAAATCAGCATACTCCTCTAGTGTGGGTGCGAGAACAAAGTCTTGGAAGGTAAAGCATCACAAAGGAGGATCGTAGAACTGCAGCAAGGCGTGCAACCCGTTCAACTCAAACACAGAAGGTTTATAAACCAAGCTGAGCAGTTTCCCATAAGACTTCCTGAATTCACCCCTCATAGAATCATCTTCCAAAGCAATCAAACCAGTCAGCTGAACAACATCAGGAGTAGGGAGCTTGTAGGCCACGGTCTTCCTCAGAGAATCCATAATAGCACAATAGAAGGCAGGAAAACCTGAATCGGGGGGAAACGGTACCTGCAACACAAACACACGTTAATGAAATGCGAATGAGTATGCAAAACAATGCAAAATGCAATCATGCAGCAGAAGATCAAGACGACTGTGCTGTTGAGGAGATGAAGGTGAAGATTTTGTATCAACAAAACCACAATACTGCTCTGTCAAGAACAACCCTATCTCTGATGAGAAGAAAACCCTGATATCGGACCATAAATTATGCTTTGTCAAGAACGAACACACATCTGATAATAAGGAACTCTGATACAGGACCATAAATCTGCTCTATCAAGAACAATCATACATCTGATAACGAGGACCTCTGATACAGGACCATAAATCGGCTCTATCAAGAATAATCATACATCTGATGATGAGAACCTCTGATACCAACAAAACTGATTCACTATCAAGAAAACCAGGTAGTCTGAAGGTTAAGGTTTCCTGCAACAAACCCGACCCTGCTCACAGATATGGACCTAAAATGACACAAGTTCGGCATTCTATGCGGTCATCAGTGTCACAGACATTTAAGAGAGATGATAAGATACCCAGAAGGTGTGGCATCACCATCTCCTGAAGCGGCCTCACTCAGCTGAATCCCAGATGATCGGTTCCCAGAGTCGACAATCCTCCAAACCAACAACCCCTCAGGCCCAAAGGGCCAGAAAAGAAGTCAACCGGGAGAACCTCGTCTGAGTGTGGATTTCATGAGACACTAGTGCCTGCAAAGCAAGCACGCGCCCACTAATTTCCACAACTAATGCTAAGAACACTCAAGCCTGGGTCTGGCTTCTCACTCATCAGCATGCCCCTCCCACAATAGCACAGATAATCATACCATACTGAAAAGAAAATGCGGGAAATAAAATGCGATAAACAAACACAACCCAACAAGTAATCATAAAAGCGCTAGGATTGACTCTCTCTGGGGACGTTGGATCCCCAAACTGACTCGCATAAGGGACGTTAGATCCCAGGAAACTATCAAGTCCCCAGCAGAGTCGCCAGCTGTCGCTACCGCGAAAATGAGGTGCCGGCAAGACAGAAGAGTCGCCACCTTTCGTTATTTATCCCTCAGAACGGGAAAGGAAACGATCGGAAAAACCTGACGAAAAGGTATAAGACAAGGTCATCGCAACCATTGTCTGGGTTTGGGAGTCGGTTACGCAAGGGGAAGGTATTAGCACCCATCACGTCCATCGTACTCGATGGGATCCATGCTTGTTGTGTTTATCGGATGGGTCGGTTTTATCTATCTACCTATCAAGGCTGGCTTAAAAAGAAAAGAAAATGACTCGGCAAAGCGTCGCACTTTGTGCCTACGTATTCTCATCAGAGAATGAGAAATCAGAGTCAACGTAGTTCGGCTAACTACGGGTTACGGGGAAGGTGGCTCGCCAATACGTCAGTATTGTGCCTACGTACTCTCAACAGGTATGAGAGATCAGAGCTTACGTAGTTCGGGATAATACGGATTACGGGAATTCAGATTCATCTGTTTTATCGAGTAGGGTTAACAAACAGTTCCAGCAGTTTGGTGTACGCAGCTCGACCCTTGGAGACTTAGGCGTTACCGTTTGCGGTAGAACTGAGAGTTAACGACACTCTTTTCTTCAGAAAAGCTTCCTTTGAATTATGGGCCCACGGGGCAAAAAGGTTTGAAGTTTGTTTTCTGTCTTTTACGGAATAACTGTTTTTTAGGATGTTTGCAACCAATATCGCACTAGAGATTATGACCTGAGAGTGAATGTGTCGCATGTCACCCAAAGGGTGCCATACTAGACATCTAGACTGTTGAAAAGAAACTCTCCAACAATCCTTTCTCAGATAGCTTAAGGCTCGTAACGTACGACGTCAGTTAACCTTTATTATTGTATTTTACTGTTGTTTGAGATGAGAAGAGAGAGGGGAAACTAAGGGGAGACTATCAAGTCCTACTGTTGTCATGCCAAGGATTCATCCTATGGTTGAGGTTTGAAACAGGGATCTCCTAGAAGTTATCATGCATAGGTTTCAACCTAAAGTTCTAATCATCACTTCCCTATCAAAGGAAGTGAGATTCCTAGGGGATCATGCCAGGGTAAACAGAAACAGATAAAGCATCAGCTTAAACACTAAACAACTGTAAATAAAATGCATGCAATGCAAGTGAGGGAGGAAATGTGTGTGGGATATCAGCCTCCACAAGATCATCTCAACCTCAAGCCAGATAAGAATAAATGTAATCACACGGAGGAAATAACATGCTATCAAGAAAAATGCAGACGGTGGCCTGAACAGTGGCGCCACCGTCTTCTCCGGTGAGCTAACCTCCGCAGGTCATCAAAAATCACCAAACCAATCACTATCCCACTCCAAATTTGATGCTGATCACGAATCCACCCTCAGAATTTTCTAATTCCATCTCTAACTCAAAACACGATCACATTTTCATAGTTCATCCAAATCTTGATTTTCACCATTCTTTAAATTGAAGGTCTCAAATTAACCCCCATTCTTCACTGATTAATTTCCACCATCTAACCATGAATAATTCTTCAAGAATCGTGAGATATCATCCTCAACAGAAAATGGTCACATGCCTAATTTGTCTCTAATTCACCAACTTATGATCCTAAATCCAACTACAGGTTGCAAGGATCTTAACCACATATACATTTCTAAGTTTCTCCTCCTAAATCATGCATAATGATGAAATGTACAAACCTGGTTTCAGAGAGGTACCAGAGGTGGTTCTTGCTCACTTCAACTGCCAAGATGATGCAGACACGTCCCAAATTCACTCTCCAAGCCTTTGCGCACCTTGATTTGGCTTGATTCCCCCTTGAATTGAAAACACGATTCTCACTTGCACCTCCAAAAATTCAATGGCTCTCTCTGCAACCAGCTTCAATTTCTTCCAAAAAAAATGGCTGAGCTCACTCACTAGCTTATATAGAAATGATTGGGATCATCTAGAAACTTCTGGATCCATCCAAATGAGATTTTGGATTTTCAATTTCTCTTCAAAATATCACCCATGGCAACCACCATTCTGACTCCTTCTTGGCATGGCTATGTGTGCAATCAAATTCTCATGAGATGTTGAATGATTTTAGAGTGTTATTTTCCTTGTTTGCAAGCCAAAGGTATGCATTTGATTATGTTGCTTCATCATGAAGAAATGAAATGGAATGTTATTCAAATGACCTCAAATAAAAATTCTAACATTGCCATTGTTTCTAAAATCATTTTTCCAATCAATTTGACCTATAATTTTGTTTCATTTGGTCACAAAATGAATTATTTGAATTTTTGGTCATTAAATCCTTTTAATTCTTTCTTTTTTCAAAGTTTCTTGAACCAAGTCTCTCCTTGAGCCATTTCAATGCCTCCTTGATGCATGGTCAAGGTTAAAACCCCATTTTGAGAAACTTTCTAGTTTAACAAAATTCCATTTGATACCTCTAAGTTGGTGAAAATGGCCTATGATCATAAATGACCTATAATCACCAAATGTCCAAAATACCCTTGACTTGTCAAAGCCATAACTTGAGTTCTACAAATCCTATCAAGGAATTCTAGTACTCTCTAGAAAGCTAAGAGGATAAGGAACAACATTCATGTTGACCAAAAGTTCATAGGAATCATCCTTCTAGGGCAAAAGTGTCATGCAAGTTGGGTAACTTTCAAGCTCCAAATTCACATGCCTCAGATGACTTGTAACTTGTCTGGCTCATAACTTGAGTTCTATAAATCCCATCAAGGACTTCTAGCACTCCAATTAAAGCTAAGATCATGCTCTACACCAATCATGTTGGGGGCAATATGATATAACAATCACATCTTAAGCTAAATTGTCTTGAAAATGGGGGTCAAACTAGGGGATTTTACACTGTCAAGTCTTAGAAACCCTAGCCTGAAACTTTTCAAACTCTTCAATCATGATGAGTTAACCTTGGAATCATCCTTATAACATATCAATTTATCAATCCATGATCACATGGATCTTGGATTAGGTCTCAACCTTCTTCAAATCATCAATTGACTTAGGGTTGACCTAGTCAAACCCTAGCTACACCACTCATGGCTGAGGCTTCTTAATCTTACACAATGACCTGTCTAGGCCTCAAAGTGATCTTCAAAATTTCTCATGATCTCTCTCAAGACCTCAAGTCCATCTCCATGGCTTTATAATCATCTGATGGCTTCCCATAACTCTCAAGTTAGGAGATCTACCTTCTTGGTTTCAACCACTCTCTCTAAGGATCTTTTAACTTCCCTGACAAGGATATCAACCCTTGAGCACCTGAATAACCTTCTTAGCTAGCTTCAACCTCTTGTGTTGCTCTTGATTGGTAGTCATACCTCTTGACCTCCTGCATACATGTCAATGAAATGCAAATGATAATGCTAATGTGCATGAAATGAAACATAAGCTAGGTAAAGAAAAGTTGGGAAAATTTTGGGGTGCAACAGTAATCATCAATTGGTTGCTCAGCTAGGTATTCTGACAAAACACTACCTTTAATAGCCTTTTGAGAAACATACTGAATATCATATTCTGTCAATACCATTTGCCATCGGGCAATCTTTCCGGAAAGTGCTTGCTTTTCAAACACGTATTTGATTGGAGCCATCTTTGAAATTAGCATGGTTGTATGATTTAGCATGTATTGCCTCAAACGTTTGGCAGCCCAGGCTAGCGCACAACACGTTTTTTCGAGCATTGAGTAACGGGACTCACAGTCTGTGAACTTTTTACTCAAGTAGTAAATCGCATGCTCTTTACGTCCAGTCCCGTCATGCTGACCGAAAACACAACCCATACTTTTCTCAAGAACCGTCAAATACACAATCAATGGTCTCCCGGCTACTGGGGGTATCAATATTGGAGGTTCCTGCAAATATTCTTTTATTTTTTCAAACGCCTTTTGACAATCTTCATTCCAGGTCACAGCCTGATCCTTTTTCAACAACTTGAATAATGGCTCGCACGTGGCCGTTAGATGAGATATGAACCGGGCAATGTAGTTCAATCTCCCTAAAAAGCCACGAACTTTTTTTTTCTATTTTCGGCGTTGGCATTTCTTGTATTGCTTTTATCTTAGCAGGAACAACCTTAATTCCTTTTTCGCTCACAATAAACCCCAATAGCTTACCAGATCTCACCCCGAAGGTGCACTTGTTAGGATTCAGTCTCAGCCTGAATTTCCTAAGCCTCTTGAACAATTTCAGAAGATTGACTAGATGCTCTTCCTCCGTCTAGGATTTGGCAATCATATTGTCAAAGTAGACTTTGATCTCTTTATGCATCATGTCATGAAAGAGTGTTGTCATAGCTCGCTGATATGTTACCCCGGCGTTCTTCAAACCAAAGGGCATCACTTTGTAGCAGAACGTCCCCCACTGGGGAATAAAAGTTGTTTTCTCCATATCATCCGGCGCCATCTTTATCTGATTATAGCCCGAAAAGCCGTCCATGAAGGAAAACACGGAGAATTGAGCGGTGTTGTCGACCAGCACATCAATATGAGGAAGCGGAAATTCGTCTTTTGGGCTCGCCTTATTCAAATCTCGATAGTCCACGCACATCCGCACCTTACCATCTTTCTTTGGTACAGGTACTATATTGGCGACCCATGAGGGATAAGTTGTAACAGCCAGAAAACCTGCGTCCCACTGTTTTTAAACTTCCTCTTTAATTTTCACGGCCATATCTGGTCGAGTTCTTTTAAGTTTTTGCTTAACCGGCGGACATTCCTCGCGCAATGGCAAACGGTGAACCACCATATCAGTATCCAACCCAGGCATGTCTTCGTAAGACCAAGAAAAGATATCACTGTACTCCCGCAGCATCTCGATAAGCCTTTGTTTGATATCACTTTGCAGGGTAGCCCCTATCCGGATGTTCCTGACAACCTCTTCGGACCCCATGTTGATAATTTCAATTTCCTCCTGATGAGGCAGAATGATCCTCTCTTCTTGTTTCAACAGTCGAGTCAGCCCTTCTGATAAGTCACTATCCTCAACAATCTCTTCTTCTACTTGAAATATCGGGTACTCGATGTCGAAGCGAGTCATAGGAAGTTCGTGATCGGTGTCGTCTGAAATATGAATCCTGCAATGAGAATGGTTAAATGTTTCAAATAATGCAAACAAAGCACATAACCACGTTGTCATTTTATTGTTAAACAAAAACAGGAAAAACAAGGATCACAAAATTTGCATGAGAAAAACGCCTTTATTAATGATTAAACAAAGTACACACATAAGCAGGTAGCCCTAAAAAACAGAATCACTATGCCCCGGGTAGGACATAGGATTATACAATAATTGAGAAAACAAATCATTACTGTTTTGTAGTCACTGAGACAAGTTCCTAGATAGACCAGTTGCACAGATTCTGTCCTGGCACGCCGGGCTTGATCCACAAATCCATATCGCAGTCACTATCTCCGTCTTCAGCATCGGAAACAGCATTGATCATTTCATAACAGACCCCACTTGGAGTGATCACCACTGGTCCTTTGAACTTTGGCACGCCTGATGCGGAAGGTGACGATGTCGGGCGATACTCCAACCCAAACTTGTCCATCTTGACAGGAATTTCTAAGACTTGGCCCCATCTTTTAGTTGCTCCATCCTGAACCACTGCCTGAGCGTCTTTGTACGATGACATGGCCACCTCTGTCCCTTTGATGGGAACATGAGACTTGTCCTTTATCTGCAACCCCTCGAAGGTTTGGCATGGCGTCTCATGGATCTCCCCATCCACTTCGACGTACTTAAATGACGAAAGTTGACTAACCAGAATGTCCTCCTCTCCGCAAATAGTAATAACACTGTCACCGACCATGTATTTAAGCTTCTGATGTAGCATGGACGTCACAGCCCCTGCAGAATGTATCCATGGTCGCCCAAGTAAACAGTTGTAAGCTGGATGTATATCCATGATGTAGAACACTGTGTCAAACACTTCCGGCCCAACTTGGAGTGGCAACGTTATGGACCCAAACACCGACCTTCTGGTCCCATCAAAAGCCCTCACTACCAAATCACTCGGCGTGCATATGATTCCTCGGACATCTAGCTTCATCATAGCCTTCTTCGGCAACACATTCAAAGATGATCCGGTGTCTACAAGAACGTGCGACATAACAGTGCCCCGGCACTCCACTGAAATGTGCAAAGCCATATTATGGTCCCGACCTCTAGGCGTCAAATCAAAATCAGTAAATCCCAGGCTGTGGCCGGCATTCACATGCGCCAGTACTCCCTCAACCTGATTAACAGTTACTTCCTGAGGTACAAAAGATGTGTCCAAGATTTTTAATAAGGCGTTCCGATGGGCCTCGGAACAAAGCAACAATGATAGTATTGAAATTTTGGAGGGTGTCTGCGTCAAGTGCTCCACGATCTTATAGTCACTTTTGCGAATCAACCTCATAAACTCTTCTACATCTTTGATCGATGTTTCTTTCTCTTTTAACTTGGAAGGTCCTCCTTCATTCACTTTGCCTTTGCCTCTAGCAATTCTTTCAGCCTCAATTTCAGGTGAAGTGAAGATTCTACCACTGTGGGTCATACCTCCCGCTTCAACAAGACTACCCACTTCCCCTGCTGGCTGGCTATCCACATTAATCTTTTCCCCGTAGCAAAAAACTTCCAACCCATAATTCCACGGAATGGCTTTCGTACTCTCATAAGGAACGGGTCATGCTTTCGTTATTGTGATAGTTGGCCGCTTGGCGGGCGCTGATATCGTAATAGTCTTTTGTGGAATTGTAATTGTTGCGACCTCACCCTACTTTTCACATGTTACCTCACCAAGTTTCTCAACAGCAGTGCGGTCAAACTGCAAAGTTCCCTCATCAATCATAGCCTGAATACCTCTCTTCAAATCAATACAGCCCTCTGGTCAGGTCCAACAATCCAAACAGTACTCATCACATCCGGGGAAGACCCTTCCTTTCAACAATCTGCTTTTAACATAGCTCAAAGGTGTCTTCAGATCATTTACATCCATAACCAAATCCAAATCCTCCTCTGTCAGAACAGCATTCGCTCCATGATTCGGCATTGGTTTCTGTACAATGTTGGGACCATCCTGACTGAAGTTAATGACTTTACTATCAATCAAATCTTGGACTTTGTGTTTAAAAGCATGACAACTCTCGATATCATGTCCGGGTGCCCCAGAATGAAATTCACACTGCTTACTAGTATCATACCCGTAAGGAAGCGCTCCTGTGGGTGGGTCCAACATTCTCTTCTCAACCAGATTCAAACTTAACAGCGTCTGAAGCAGTTCTGCATACATTGACGGAGGTGTATCAAATACCCTCTTCGGCTTCCCATTCTGGATCCTTCTCTGAGCAGGATTATGCCTTTGTTGTTGTTGGTGTTGCTGTTGTGGTTGTTGTCGTTGTTGTGGTATAGGGATCGTCACACTAGCAACCTGTTGTTGAAGATATTGATTCCTACCTCTACCTCGTCCTCGACCACCATACACTGCACTGGCGTCTCCTTGTCTTTTACCATCAAAGACCTTTTTTGCACCTCCAGCTCAGGTCGATTCACCGGCTTGAATCTTACCAATTTTGATGCCATTTTCAATTCGTTCCCCCATGAGTATCATGTCAGAGAAACTACCCATCGAGTAATTGAGCAATTTATCATAGTACATCCCAGAGAATGTTCCAACAAAAATATCAATCAATTCCCTTTCAACCATAGGTGGTTGGACTCTTCCCGCCAGATCCAGCCAACGCTGAGCATACTCCTTGAAACTTTCCCCGTTCTTCTGTGAAAGACTTTGAAGCTGAACCCTATTTGGTGCAAGGTCACTATTGTATTGGTAGTGTCTGACGAAAGCATCAGCCAATTCTTTCCAACTTCCGATCTGTGCAAGATCTAGTCCCATGTACCATTCCAGCGATGGTCCTGACAAACTATCTTGAAAAAAATGCATGAGCATCTTCTCATCATCAGAGTAAGCAGACATCCTCCGGTAATATGAACACACATGAACCCGTGGGCATGTATCCCCTTTATATTTATCGAAAGTGGGAGCTTTGAACTTCAATGGCACCTGTCGCGGTGAAAATCGGATACCAAACTATTGATTAGTTTGAATCTTTAATTCATTTTGCAACCTAACTTTGATTTGTCCAAAGGAAGGGATAAAGATCAAATTCCCATAATGCAATGCAAATGCAAGGTTAGATTGTTTAGGTTCGGGGGTTGGTTAAACTTAGGGAAGGTACTAGCATCCTAAGTTTCTGTAGTACTCTACAGGAACCTCTTGTTTTATGCTGTTTATTGCTAAGTGTTATCTGCTTAAAGGATTAGAGACCCTAGTGGTTTATTTCTAAGTACACTCGATAAGATGTCGCATCTTATGCCTACATATCCTTACGGGAGTGGAATCAGAGTACTTGTAGTTCCCCTAAAGGGTTAGAGGAGCTCTTTGACTGTGGTCAAAGTTCCTACGGGTTTAGGGTAGTTGTTTTGATTGGGTTTAGGAGAAGAGATGAGTCTTCATGTTAAGGGAGATGTAACCACCACAAGTGTAAAGGGGTTTGTAGGAAAATAGTCTTTGCATCGTCTTAAGAAAAGGGCTTAAGTACTCGGATTGTTTGACGAGTATGCCTTTATCACTCTTAAGGCAAAGTTCCTACATGTTTGATTGTATTATTGTGGGGGTGGAGATTATATCTCATTTAAGATGATTAACATCTATTCTCTATTGTGTTTGAAAAAGTTGTATAGTGTTGTTTGTTTGTCTAAGTTGTAGAGATAATGGTCCTTCCTATGGGGTAGGATCTATCTTAAGCGATCAACTTGAATGAAATCAAGGATCGTGGGGAAATGATGCAAATGACGTGCACTACACACAAGTGTTGACTCATGTGTAGGTTTTTCCTTTGGACGAAATGCGATGCGATAATGTAAATGCGGTAATGTAAATTGCAATGAATAAGTTGCGGAAATGTAAACCATACACATACGCATGAAAGCGCTGAGGTGTAGGTGCAAGTGTCGTGAAGTGCACGATTGAATGGATATATTTTGCGATGTGAGTTGATTTTAATGGCGATTGATTGATTTAAAGGGAGAAGTTGAATTAGGGAAATGGTTGAATTAATTTGGTGAGATTGTTTTTACGAAAATATTGTTATTTAAATTATAGAAACGACCTTATTATATAAAATTATTTTCTCTTACTTAAGGTGTTATAAAATGTTTTTATTTATTATTTTTAAAGGATTAATTTAAATTGAAAAAGGGATTGTTTGATATTTATTTAAAAAAAAAGTTATTAAGTTTACCTTAAATAAAAAAAAACTAATTAGGTGGTCGATTAATAATTAACTTAAGAAAAAAATGTCATTAATTTAGTTTAATTTTTATAAAAATTAAATTAAGATTGAATTAGTTAATTAAAAAAAGGTTTCCTGTTTTAATTAATAAAAGAAAAAGATTTAATTACTATATGTGTATTTTTAAGTTGTTGATTTAAAAAAAGGTTAAGGGTTTAATATAAGTTGATCTAAATTAAGTTTTGAGTTTAAAATAAAATGTTACAATAGTTTAATTATAAAATCCTAAGTGAAATGATTACTTAGATGATATTAGCTTGTTAAGAATAATATTAAAAGGATTATTTGTATTTCTAAAATATTTTAATATCTAATTAAATAAAAGGCAATTGGGGTAGACTACTTATAAATGTTTATTAAGTCTATTTTAAATAAAAGGATCTAAAGTTAATTTGATTAAAAAACTTGATTTATTAATAGTTTGATTTGGATTAAGAATTGATTATAAACTAAATTTATAAAATTGATTAGAATTGGTTAACTAATCTATTAATTATTTAAATAAAATGAATTAATAATTATGTTTTAATTAATTAAGGTTGATGGGAGATTAAACGACGATTAGTTAGTATTGCTAAAGAAAAATAATTAACCGGTGGATTAGTGTGTGGTTAGTGGTGGTTAGTGAGTATTAGTACATACTAATTACATCAAAAGAAAAAACGAAATAAACAAAAACGAAGCAGGCTGAAGAACCCTAACTCCCCCAAATCAATTCCGCCCCTCTCGATCACTTTCCTCTTTCACGATCGTGGTTCGATTCTTTTCTCTGTTCATCGCTAGTTTGGAACCTGAAAACACAAAGAAAAACATTAAAAGTTCAGCAATGTCTATGTAGCTCAAGGGTTTACCGAGAAGTTGTGGGCGATGGGATCCGCGGTGTGGAGACTCGCAACGGGAGCAGTGGTTTCGAAGATCGACGGCGAAAGAAAGTCTCGCGGTGGTTAGCGGAAGCGGAGATGGTTTGTGTTGAAGTTGTGGTCTTTCAATGGTGGTGATGACTCGGAGACGGAAGTGGCGGTGATTCAAGGTGAAGATTTCTCCGACGACGACCAAAACGGTGGATGACGGTTGGGATTTCTTGGCAAGTTTGAGACGGAATTCGCGACGGCGGAGAATGGAGAAGATAAGTTCCTCTCTTCTATATTTAGGTTTTTTTCGAAATTGGGATATCTGGTGGAATTTTGGATGTTATCGATTGTTGCGTGGATTTTTTTCTCCTCCTTTTCGTTTCCAATCTGCCTTCTATATATGCGAAAATATTTTGGGTGAACAATGAATACCACCTTGAATGCTGATTTTGTTTGCTGATTCAAAGTTTCCTTATTGGGTTTATTGATTTGAAAAAATATCCCTTTTTGTCGATATTATGTGAAAACCTTCCTTCTTCGTGTGATTGCAATAATACGTGTTAAATGAGAAATCCCAATCTTGTGTTAATCTAGTTAATGCCTCGATTTGCTTAGCTGTTGCATCGTATCTCCTTTCAAGTGAATATTCTCTGAGGATTTTACTGATTCTAAATTGGTGTGGACAGGTGTGGATTTAGCAAAGTGATTTGGGCCAGAAGAAATAACAGCCCAAGGCAACATCAACTCGCTTATTCGACCATACGATGTATTGTACGAGCTTCAGCTGCTCCTGAGGTTCTTTGATGGCATTTACCCGTGTTTCAACTTCTCTTTCTTTAGCTGTGACCTTCTATTCATTTTAACGGTAATCCTGTCTATCGAATGTCTTGCAAGCGAGTTCGCGGCTGTGATGACGTACGGGATTTTTGTCTGTGCTGCCTGAGCAACTGGTACGAGTAAAACGCTTATCCCTTTTGGGTGATGTGCAGGTGTCTTGAGTTTCAAATCATCGTCGATGCGGACCTTGGTTTGTGCACAGCGCCAAGTCATGGTTGGTTTATGGAGAAGCATGTGTATGGGTTCATCTAGTGGTGGAGGTAAAACACTCCCAGAATGGCGATGCAAATTATTTGTGGCACCAATGATTCGTAGGACTCTACTCCTTGCAAATGCCAGTACTAACTCATCTTTGGTAAAGCTATCTTTGTGAGTACCGTGATCATGTAGATATGAGCATTCTCTATTGTTGCGTGGCACATTTCTGATTGAATGCATCGAACTGCTTCAGATTCTTTTGAGTAGGTTATATACACACAACAGCTGTTATTTGCAGAATGTGGAATAATGCCTGTTGCTGTATGAGATATGATACCTTCAAAACCTTGCCATACCTTCCAAAGTACTCCCTACGCCAAAGTAAATCTTCATCTGCAAGGTTAAGAGGCAGTCCAATTAAGTACACAAGGTTGCGCTAAATGACTCTAACATCAGTAAGGTGTTTCCTCCCATCTGATGATTTTGGCTTTATCATTCTGCAGTTCTTTTCATGCTGTGAATTCATTTCAGTAACCAATCTTCGACAGTCTCAGGTAAATTGGTTAGGTAGCTAATTGCAACTCAGTTATTTCGAGTAGCCTTAGTGTCGCTTAATTTCCAAGAAAAATATGGTGAAAATCTTGAAAGAAGGCATGCCAAGATGTGTTATTATTTTTAAGTCTGCTGTAGGAACTAAGATACGTTTGCTATTGATAGTTGTTTTCCACAGATTTGCAGGGAAACCAACAACTCAGGAATATGGCCAAACACTTGGTGGATTTGCGGTTCCAGGACAGAGTTCACCTTCGGCAGAGTTCGAATCTTTGTATTCAATTGACTTTAGCAGACGGTTATTGAATTAGAGAAAGGATCAGATCAGCTCTCATTTGAGGAAGGTAGTGAAATCCTTTGCAATTAACTCAAATCTTACGGTTGTTCACTATCAGCTATTGAGCAGGTCTCATGCACTTGTTACTTGTTTACGTTATTCACTTCGTTTAGTTTCTAATTGCAGTTTTATTCCACATCTCTGCTCGACTTGTATTTGTTGCTTAAGCTTTGGGCAAAGTAATTGTCAAAACTCTGATGTTTCGACTCTTAACAGATTCAACCTTTGTTTACTAACAGCACTACTTCCATCGCCTTCGGAGCCAACAGCTTGTATCTGAGTACCCCACGTGAATAACATTCTCTCACGGTAGCATTGACAATTCAGGGCCAGATTTAACCAAAGGGACTGCTCCATTGTTCTCAGCGAGAGAAATTGTAGGTGAAGAAAGAGTATTCATCGAATTTGCTACCATGTTGTTGCTAGTGCCACATTATTGTTCGTCCGTGCTTGTTTCCTGCTAATATGTTTTAACTTTGCTTACGCTGTATCCAGGAGATTCTAACCTTCACAGTATGACTCGTTCGAGGACTAGATGCGACGTGGCCCTTGACGGCACCGTTGATCCTACCAAATGGATTTGAATGGCTTCTATACTCGAAAGGTGAGGGTGGTATCGAAGCAAGGAAACTCCAACTGCGTAGTGATGGCATGGGCGGATAGATATGCAGTAGAAAGTGGATTATTGAAAAGACTTGAGTTTACCGTAATCGCAGTTGCCGCTAAAATGCATTAGTGTTCTTTTTATGGGATTGTCTTGTACTGTTACTTGTAGCTGTAACATTTGAAATTGTCTTGTAAGCCAGATCAAACAAATTTGAACTTTATGTTATTAGATCACTGACTTGGATATTGTATATGCATTTAATTCTTTGTAAACATGCGGTCGGCATTTACAGTGAGCTGTGTTACACACGTTCTAAACTCAAGTTGTGTGCATGCTTGTTGTACTAAATGAATCTTCTTTTCAAACGAGTTCAAAATTTGTTTTTTTGATGCAAACCAAGTGAGCTCAAAACATTTAAGGATCGAACTTTAATGCCATAGGGATTCCATGACCCATAAGTCTCGTATTAGAACTTGAAATAGAAAACCCCTTAAAGGTTCAAGGCACAACCCCTCTTGGATGTAGATATGAAACCTTCATGCAAATTAAATCACCTAGTCTTGATTCCCAATCTTCGTCCTAAATCGCCGTTTCGAACCATGTAATCCAATTTCTTCCACTTGACAAATAACTGACCCCAAATCAAGATTAAACTAAACCTTTTGAACTCCTACGAAAAATAATGATACAACTTGATGCAAATTGCCACGAAAACCGTAATCAAACCGCGAGCGACCATTCTCTAAACCAAAAGAGAGCCCTAAACCTCCTCAAAATACAAAGGCTTTTGACACGCTCATGATTACCGGAAAGCTTTAGGATCTTTGAATCAAAACACATTTTAAAGTAAGTTATACCTGCACCTGTTGGTTAGTCATAATAACATGCACATAAGAAGTAGAGATAACACGTGAGAGAGAGAGAGAGAGAGAGAGAGAGAGAGAGAGAGAGAGAGAGAGAGAGAGAGAGAGAGAGAGAGAGAGAGAGAGAGAGAGAGAGAGAGAGAGAGAGAGAGAGAGAGAGAGAGAGAGAGAGAGAGAGAAATGCAAAAAGAGGTGGCATCTTACGGTCAAAAATTAGGGTGCGACAACACCCTCAGCCCAGGAACCAGCCCCATGGTAGCCATGTCCAAACCTGCAGAATTTTGATTGGCTATACCTCTTATCTGCTCTTCCAGCATTTTAATCCTCTGATCATTATTAGTGGGACCCTCAAAACCCATGCCTTTCCCAGAAAAGGCGTCTTCCTGACGATCTCTATTCCATTACGGACCCTCATTACCATATCCGTCATAAGCAGCATTACGACCATGACCATGACCACTTTGGAAGAACCTGGGATCATACCTCAGATTTCCAAGCTCTTGATTAGCAGCCACTGTCCCAAAACCAGTATTGAAAGGACCCATCCCAGCATCATTAGTATTCACATTTCCAAATCCAGCATTGCCGTTACCAAAACCTTGATTGTTATCACCAAACCCTCCGTTGCCGAGCATCTTCACAGGGGGTTGTAAATTTTGTAGATTGTAGATGTCGTTGTAGACCGTAAATGTAGTTCGTTGTTGATGTAATCCGTAATGTACTCTGTTTTTGTAGATGTAATTTGTAATTGTAAATTGTAGATGTAGTTGTAAAGCTTCACCGGGGATCTTCGGGAAAGATGTGAGCCGGTTGAATTGTAATGTATGTCTTCTCAAATAAAGAGAGACTAATATGGTAAACTTCCTTGACTTCTCCGGGGAGATGTCACTTTGTAATTGTAGAATATTCTGTAAGCTCTCAAATAAAGAGAGATGTCTTGTAATATCTTTGGTAAGCTCCCTTGATGAATTTATGAGGCGATGCCTTTTGGTGATTTGATGATGTCGAAGGGCCCACTAAGGGTGGATGGTCTGTCTTGTGAAAACTGTCGTTTGCCGTTTTGAATAGGGTCCCGATCAAAACGAGTTGCTCAAATAAAGAGATTACCTAGTCCGAATATGGATGCTCGAGAGAATCCTGTGATGCTTTTGTTGGAGAAATGTCTGTCTTTCTGGACATTCTTCTTGGGGAAAAGGGTGCAAAATAAATGCACACTTAATCCACGTTCATGATGTGATTGCCAAAGACCGAAGTTCAAATCAGGAAATAACTGAAGAGAAACTGTCAAGCAAGACTCGACCATTGAGGTATGAACTCAAATGGGATTGTACTAAAATAACCATCTCTCATGAGGGTTGAACTTCATGGGGAAAATGAAAACATTGTGCTCTTTCTTCCTAGAGTAGACGAATCTATGTGGAGGGATGAGACGGACCCAAACACCTAGGGATAACTATAGCCAAAGCGATAGAATAAAATAAGTACAAAGAAGGCGAGAAATGCACATGCCATGCTGTCTACTTATATGTTATGCATATGCCGACGGATTGGGAGAAACGAAATAAACGCCTCAAACAAAAAGGGTACTCAAGCAACATCTCCACAGATCCCCTATCGCTTGCGAAGAAAGTCTTCGAACAGAGGCAACCTTCGTGTTTGGATAAGATAAATCCTCTTGTCCTGGAGAAGCACATAACATTGTTGTTTTTCTTCGGACGAAATAAACGTCCCCGGTCGTCCTTTTGTTATTCATATATCGAGTAGAACAAAGTTTTGAAAAAGGTTAAATCAATTTGGATTTGCTATCAAGAATACAGATTTATGGCAAGTGAAAAACTTTTTATTGAACGGTGGTCAGTAGAAAAGCGTGACCTGATGTTACAGTGTTGGAAAGTAATAACGATTACATAAAGGGAATAATGTCATGTTTCTCCTAAACAAAGTACTTCTTGACAGCGTCTGTATTCACGGGGCAAGTGATCTCTTCTCCATCCATTGTTGCTAACATCAAAGCACCTCCTATCAAAACCCTTTTTACTACATATGGTCCATCATAATTCGGGGCCCATTTTCCTCTGATGTCAGTGAGGAAAGACTGGATTTTCTTGAGCACAAGGTCACCTTTCTTGAATACCCGGGGTCGAACCTTCTTGTCAAATGCCCTCTTCATCTTCTGCTGATACAACTGCCCATGGCATAGTGCAACCATCCTCTTTTCTTCGATTAAGTTCAACTGATCATATCTATTATGACACCATTCAGCTTCTGATGACTTTGCCTCCACCAAGATCCTCATAGAAGGAATCTCAACTTCTATCGGGAGCACCGCTTCCATACTGTAAACAAGTGAAAATGGAGTTGCCCCAGTCGATGTGCGTACCATCGTACGATATCCATGTAGGGCGAATGGGAGCATTTTGTGCCAATCTTTGTAAGTAACAACCATTTTCTGAATGATCTTCTTAATGTTTTTGTTGGCGGCTTCAACAGCTCCGTTCATCTTTGGTCTGTAAGGAGAAGAATTGTGATGCTCGATCTTGAATTCTTCACAGAGCTCTTTCATCATCTTGTTATTCAGATTGGAACCATTGTCTGTAATAATTCTGCTTGGCACACCATATCGGCAAATAAGCTGATTCTTGATAAATTTGACAACCACATGTCAAGTTACATTAGCATAGGAAGTCGCCTCGACCCACTTGGTAAAATAATCAATGGCTACCAAGATGAATCGGTGTCCATTAGATGCTTTCGGCTCTATCATTCCAATCATATCAATTCTCCACATAGAGAACGGCCACGGGGATGAAATAGAATTCAACAAAGTCGGAGGCACATGAATTTTATCTGCGTAGATCTGGCACTTGTGACACTTTCTAGCAAACTTGTAACAATCTGATTCCATAGTGATCCAATAATATCCAGCCCTTAAAAGCTTCTTAGCCATGGCATTTTCATTGGCATGAGTGCCAAAAGATCCTTCATGAATTTCCGACATTAACATATCCGCTTCTTGTTTGTCAACACATCTCAGCAAGACCATGTCAAAATTCCGTTTGTACAACACATTGTTACTCAGAAGAAAATTTCCAGCCAACCTTCTCAAAGTTTTCTTGTCTTTGTTGGAAGCTCCCAGAGGATATTCTTGAGTTCTAAGAAACACTTCAATGTCATAGTACCAGGGTTTGCCATCTTCAACTTCTTCGACAGCAAAGATATAGGCAGGTCTATCGAGACGTTTTACTTCAATCCGAGGACACTCGTTCCAAAAGTTTACCACGATCATCGAGGCCAAAGTTGCCAACGCATCTGCCATTCTGTTCTCATCACGAGGGATATGATGAAACTCAACCCTATCAAAGAACGGTAGTAGTCTTCTAGCATAATCCATGTATGGGACCAAATTATCATGTCAAGTTATCCATTCACCAGTGATTTGGTTGATCACCACTGCAGAATCACCAAACACATCTAAATTCTTAATTCTCAGATCGATTTCTTCTTCAAGACCCATAATACATGCCTCGTACTCAGCCTCATTATTAGTACACTGGAATGTTAATCTGGAGGTAAATGGGAAATGGGTCCCTTGAGGAGTCACAATAACAGCACCTATCCCCTTTCCATGAGCGTTGACAGCTCCATCAAAGATTAAACCCCATTGAGAACCTGGCTCTGGTCCTTCACCGTGTACGGGTTCTTCATAATCTTTCATCTTCAAGAACATAACATCTTCATCAGGAAAGTCATCGTTTGAGGGTTGATAATCCAAAATGGGTTGGTGAGCCAGATGATCAGCCAAAACACTTCCTCTAACAGCTTTCTGAGTATGGTACTCGATATCATATTCAGACAATAACATCTGCCATCTAGCGATTCTCCCGGTTAAAGCTGGCTTCTCAAAAATATATTTGATAGGATCCATCTTAGAGACTAACCAAGTAGTGTGATTCAACATATACTGGTGCAAACGCTTAGCGGCCCACGCCAAAGCGCAACAAGTCTTCTCTAACATAGTGTACCTGGTTTCACAATCAGTAAATTTCTTGCTCAGGTAATAAGTGACATGATCTTGCTTTCCTGTTTCATCTCGCTGACCGAGTACACAACCCATCGAATCTTCTAAAACGGTCAAATACATAATCAAAGGTCGTTCATCAACGGGCGGTATCAGGATAGGTGGTTCAAGCAAATACTCTTTGATACTATCAAAAGCCTTTTGACAATCTTCAGTCCAAACGTACCCTTGTTCTTTCCTCAGAAGCTTGAAAATAGGCTTACATGTAGCGGTCATGTTGGATATAAACCTGGAGATATAGTTCAGACGTCCCAAGAATCCTCTGACTTGTTTCTCGGTGGCGGGAGCTGGCATTTCCCGGATAGCTTTCACTTTGTCAGGGTCTACTTCAATCCCTCTTTGACTGACAATGAAACCTAATAGTTTCCCTGATCGTACTCCAAATGTGCACTTGTTGGGGTTCAAACGGAGCTTGTATTCCCTCAAACGACCAAACAGCTTAGCCAGGTGTTTAACATGGTCATCCTCGGTCTTCGACTTAGCTATCATATCATCTACGTACACCTCGATCTCCTTGTGCATCATATCGTGGAACAAGGTAGTCATAGCTCTCTGATATGTTGCCCTTGCATTCTTCAACCCAAATGGCATAACTTTGTAACAAAAGGTGCCCCAGGGTGTTATGAATGACGTCTTCTCTCTGTCCTCGGGAGCCATTCTAATCTGGTTGTAACCTGAAAAACCATCCATGAAGGAGAAAACCTCATATCTTGCAGTACTGTCCACCAAGATGTCGATGTGAGGTAATGGGAAATCATCTTTCGGACTGGCTTTATTCAAATCTTTGTAATCTACACACATGCGAACCTTACCATCCTTCTTTGGAACGGGTACAATGTTGGCTAACCACAGTGGATACTCGGCGGTAACAAGGAAACCTGCATCAATTTGTTTCTGTACCTCTTTCTTAATCTTTAGAGCCATGTCAGGTCTAGTCCTTCTGAGCTTCTGTTTTATCGGCGGGCACTCTGGCTTCAACGGAAAATGATGTTCGACTATAGCTGTGTCCAATCTAGGCATGTCTTGATAAGACCAAGCAAACACATCGACAAACTCTCCAAGCAAATCAATCAGTTGTTTCTTCACATCGGGTTTGAGCAGAGCTCCAACTTTCACCTCTCTACGGATTTCTTCTGATCCCAAGTTGACTACTTCCACCGGCTCTTGATGCGGTTGGATAGCTTTTTTCTCTTTCTCAAGCAGTCTGGAAATTTCTTCTGGGATATCATCCTCTTCGTCCTCAGCTTCGTACACAGGAAACTCAAAATTCGGAGAAGGTAGTGGATCATTATTCCCAGTTTGTAATTTATGTGGCAATCTGCGCAAGTGGTGTGACTTGAATAAATTTTTGTTTTGTAAAGTGGAAAGTGTGTGTACGCGAGATGCTACTTATTATTTTCCAACATCGTGAATAAAATTAAGAAAAAAACAGATGTAAATGAAAGTAGTTTATTGATGATAGCAAGACCAAAAAGACACGCCCAACAAAGTCACCTTTGCCTTGGGCAGAGCAAAGGGAATTATTAAAAAGTACGCCCTAATAAATGCAGTTTCGCCTTGGGCAGAGCGGAAAAAAAATTAAACAAATGCTTTACTTAGATATATGAATGACGGTAGGAGCTTCAACCACGCTCCAATTCTTGACCACGACACGTGGGGTCACAAAGTCTGGGATGTCTTCATCTGGCTCTTCCTCGGTGATGGCATAAACTCCAAAGGTATAGTCAAATTCGTTCGAAACATAGCCTGGGTCTTCCATATAGGGCTCATAGTCTTCGTAAGGAATGGAGGACCTGGCGGAACCATTTGATATGTAGCCTTCAAGTTCGTCCTCTGACACAACATTGGTCTGAGGATGATGGATAATTCCTCCACTACGGAACACTTCATTGGTCAGCGGGAACCCTTGACCTTTGGTGGTTTGTTGAGTGGAACTGCTGGTGAAACCGAGACCTTCTTTGTTTTTGTTCTCTGGCAAAGACAACACCTTTCCCCATATTGTTTGATGACCACTGTTCACTACTCGTTGTGCGTCTTTGAATGATGACATGGATGCTTGAGACTTCTGGGCACCCTCACCCACAAAAGACAGAGCTTGAAATTGCGTGCCAATCTCTTCCTCAGCTTCGGCATATGAGAATGATGACAAGTGACTTACCACCAAAGCTCTCTCCCCACAAACTGTAACTATTTTCCCTTCAAAAACATATTTCAACTTCTGATGCAGGGTAGAAGTGACTGCTCCAGCTTCATGTATCCATGGCCTCCCTAGCAAATAGCTATAGGCGGCACGAATGTCCATGACTTGAAACGGGATCATAAAAGTCTATAATCCAATAGTCATGGGCAAATCGACCTCACCAATTACCGTTTTCCTTGACCCATCGAAAGCTTTGACAATAACGCGACTTGGCCTCATCGGTGGTCCCTGGTACGATAGCTTAGATAGAGTAGTTCTAGGCATTACATTTAGGGATGATCTAGTATCAACCAGCACACTGGACAGAGAGTCATTTCCATAGTTCACGGAAATATGTAGAGCCATGTTATGTTTCCTTCCCTCTTCTGGGAGATCGTCTTCATTGAAACCCAGATTATCACTTGAAGTAATACTGCCAATGATGTTGTCAAATTGTTCCATAGTCACATCCTGCTCGACATAGGCTTGTTCCAAAATCTTTTGAAGCGCTTCTCTATGAGCCTCAGAACTCATCAGTAATTGTAGCACAAAAATCTTCGATGGGGTTTGCAGAAGCTGATCTGCAACCTTATATTCACTTCTTTTGATTATTTTCAAACATTCATCGGAGTTGGATAAATTAGACCCACCAGATTGCCCCACAGTTGGGTCTTTTGAGCCTAATGGTTCGGACAAAGCTTCTTTTTCTTTCGGTGGCACAGTCGGGTAGACTCGACCGCTTCTTGTCACTCTACTGACATCTACAATACTAACGACCGAGGGTACAGTGGGCAAAGGTACTTCTTTCCCATCCTCCAACATAGTAGCATTGTATCTGTAAGGGATGGCCTTACTAGATGTATAAGGGACAGGTCCAGGCACATTGATCACTAAAGGAGTAACGGTTGGCTTCTTGCTATTGTAAACAATCTCTATACGTTCCAATTCCTTAAAGTGGGGTACTATGACACAAACTTCTTCAGCCTCTTCATTTGACACTTCTTGGCCATCACTTTCCAAACAATCTTCAATCATATTGACAGAGGGCGAACCATGTAGTGGTAATGGATTCTTCTGTACATTAGGGTCGGAATCCCTGAAAGACAAGATTCCATTCTTAATGACCCTCTAGACATCCATCTTCAAACCGAAACAACTCTCAATATCATGTCCTGGAGCACCCTGATGGTAAGGACAAAACTTATCAGCTCTATAAGAAGGGGGAGGATTCGTGGGAGCCGGAGGTGGAGCTCTCGTCTGAATATGACCTTTTTTAATCAAAGCGGGAAATAGATCAGCATATGTCATTGGGATCGGATCAAAGTTTATCTTTCTATACACACGACCCTGATTGCTAGGTGGCCGATTCTGCTGAGGGTACTGTGGACTCTGCTGAAGTTGGGGTTGTTGAGCAACGGGAGACTGAGCTTGCTGATAGGGTTGCGGAGACTGTAGCTGATAGGCCGGAGCATTAAACACTGGCGATACCGCTGCAACCTGATATGGTGGCATATATCTCTTTCTGAATTGTCCTTTTTGAATGGCATTCACACCTTGTTCCTTTTTCTTCACAAAACTGCTCTCATACCTCTTAGGAGTGCTCTCTTCCTTGGTCAATCTTCCTTCGCGAACACCTTCTTCTAAACGCATTCCCATATTGACCATTTCAGTAAAGTCACTGGGTGCGCTAGCTACCATCTTCTTATAAAAGAAAGGACCCAGAGTCTTCAGAAAAATCTTGGTCATCTCTTTTTCTTCTAATGGTGGTGTGACTTGCGCGGCCAACTCGCGCCAACGTTGAGCATATTCTTTGAAATTCTCCTTGTCTTTTTGTGCCATTGCTCTCAATTGATCTCGGTCGGGCGCCATGTCCACATTGTACTTATACTGTTTGACAAAGTCTCCTCCTAGATCATTAAAAGTTCGAATCTTCGTATTATCCAACCCCATATACCACTTGAGTGCGACGCCTGTCAAACTGTCCTGAAAGTAGTGAATGAGCAGTTGATCGTTATCAGTTTGGGCAGACATCTTCCTGGCATACATAATGAGATGACTCTGAGGGCAGGTATTCCCCTTGTACTTTTCAAAATCAGGGACTTTGAACTTCGGTGGGACCTTAACGTTTGGCACCAAACACAGCTCAGAAGCACTCTTACCAAATAAGTCCTTTCCACGAAGGGCTCTCAACTCCTTTTGTATTTCAGAAAACTGATCTTGAAATCCATCTATCCTCTCTTCTAAGCCCACAGTCTCGATTGGCGACCCATGTAGAATTGGTTCATCCAGAATATACGGAACAACGTTCACATGCGGAGATGTGGTAGTCATCACAGCAGAAACAACAGGAGCAGCTTGAACAGTGGTCACAACAGGGATTTCAGACACAGGCGGGCGGTAGCCGGCCAGAGTAAAATAAGGAGGCATCCCCCACGGGAAACCTTGAGGCATACTGTAGGATACTTCAGCAACAGACGACACCACTGGGATCGGTGTTGGTGTCACTTCGGATACGACAGTCCTTGGAACTTCTTGGTTGTTGATCGAGATTTGACTAGACAAGGCTTCCACTAGACCATTCAACTTCTCTAAACTTTCTTTCATACTTGCAACTTCATCACGGAGCACTCTGTTCTCTTGCTCTAGTTGATCCATCTTCTGACGTTGACTAGCTCGAGTGTTGTATCGATGATTCAGCTTGTTCTGCGGAGATGAAGCAAGAGTGAGACCCTGGAATGCAAACGATGCTATGCTTATGTAAAATGCAAATGAGTGTGAAACTTTCAAGAAACTCAAATTATTCTGGTATTGTAACCTTGGAGAAAAAACTTATTTTATTTTTGATGATCGAAGCATTATAAAACGGAGTACTCTTTTAAGAGTTTATTACATTGAATCAAAAGCAAAAGAGAAACTCGAAGATCTACTCCTTATGCTCCTTTTGTGTGCGAAGTTCTCTTTCTAACTGATTGATGCGTTCTTGCAACTCGGCCTTCTCTCTGATGAGTCGGTCGACACACTCCTTCCAAGCTATAGTATCTGGGGGAAGATCATCACTGGTGACAGCACTTGAAGAGGCGTGAGAGGAAAATAAATCCCCTTGCTCTTTTCTTTTCCTTGCGAGTTCAAATTCTGGCAGCCTCTGGGACTTCTCTTTCTCTACCTTGAGTATAAAAAACTTGTTCTTCCAAGCGGCTTTCAATTTTCGAGCTTCATCCAAAGCAGCCTTCAATTGATCTACTTCACTCACATCAAACCAATCTGGATCGTGAAAGGCCAATACCATAGGTTCATGGAAAGGGAACGACATTTTGAGGTCGAGAGCTCTTGCTTGCACCCAATGTAGGTATTCTTCAGAGACAGCACAATTGGGGTATCCTAAAGCATCTTTTCCTTCCTTATTGATGTATTCCCATGAGTAAATTATGACGGTCTTCAGATCTGGGTCTTCTCCTTCCTTGAGAAAGATTCCTTCTAACAGAGTCTGGTCAGGTACTTCAATCATGGGCTGCCCAAATTGGAGACGGGCCAGCGCAGAATTGTAACTTATGCATCCTTCTCTCGCAATGAGCGGTACGTTAGTAAAACCTCCGATGCTATGGATCATACATATACCCCCATACGTAGGATCGTACCACACAATGTCAGAGTGAGTAAGGGCCATGACTATCTCGGACCAACGAGGCGACTCCTCCTCTTCCCAAATAGACGGGTGCCGAGTTAGGCGAGCAATGAACCATGAATACAACAAAGCGGTACAACAAACGACTTGTCCTCCTCCGTCAGCATTCTTCGAGTGGGTTGAAAAGTATGTGTCTGCGAGCAAGGTAGGAACGGGATTCTTGAGTATGAACAGTTTAATTGCGTCCATGTCGACAAAATCATCAATCTTTGGGAACCAGAAAATCCCATAAACCAACAGAGCAAAGGTGGCTTCCATGATGAGGACTTCCTTTCTTTCAGCATGGTAACGAACTTTTTCAATCAAAAAGTCAGCAGGGAATCCAAGGACTCCTTCCTTGGTGGTTAGGTGCGCTTGCACATCTGCCAAACTGAGATGAGTGGCATTGGCAATTTCCTGATGACTGGGTGTGTCTTCCTGGCCGGTGAATACGGGACGGGCCGTTACGGGCATCCTCAGGAAATCAGAATACTCTTCCAATGTTGGCATCAACTGGTAATCTGGAAAAGTGAAACAGTGGTACAACGGATCGTAAAATTGAACGAGGGTCTCCAACAACCCTTCCTTCATCTTGAGTTCGAGAAAACGGAAGACTTCTCCATATTCTGCTGCGAAGGTGTATCGGTTCTCGATTAGATCAGCTAGCTCTCTCAAGCTTTCAATGTTAGGGCTCTGAAAAGTGTACTCCAATGCTTCTCTTTTGAAATCCATGGTTGCAATACCTGAGGAATAAAATTGAGTTTCTTGAAATGAATAGAGAAAGAATGTAATGCAATATGAGTAGGACTTCATGGGATCCCCAACTATTTATAAGCATTGTAATAAAAGAAAATATTTTTTTTATTAATTTCGAAACGGAATACAATAATTGCTTTTAAAAGTCCCAAATAAAAGCTAAATAAAAGCTAGTAAAGACGCTAAAGAAGTTTCGAATTCTGTTGCTTGAGCTGCTCTTCTAGTTGCGTCTTCTCACGGATGAGGTTGTCCATAATTAGTTTCCAAATAGTGCATTGTGGGTCGGAGAAAAATAAATCCTCCATGACTTTCCTCTTCTTGCAGGGGAGTAGCTCTTCATCCTTCAATTGTAGTTGTTTCTGAAGTTCATCCCTTTCCTTTTGAAGTTCAGCATTCTGCTTCTGACAGTCATCATTTTCTGCCACTGCTACATGGTACTTGTTCTTTCAGGATTCCAGCTCATGTTGAGACTTCCTTAAGGACACCTCTAACTTCTCGGCTTCAGACATAAAGACATAAGTGGGATCTCTTCTTGGAGCTATGGGATCTTGACGGGAATAGGGCATCTTTAGCTTGATTGCCCTTTCTCGGACCCACTGAAGGTAGGGTTCCAAAGACACACAATTAAGCTTTCCAAGGCTTTCTTTCCCTTTCTTGTGCAAGTGGCTCCATGCAACTAAAACCTTGTCTAGGAGTTCCTGGTCTTCCCTAAAGAAAATATTCTCTACTTGGACACTCTTAGGCGGCTCCTTCAATGGAAATCCCAATTTTCGACGAGCTAAGACCGGATTGTAACTGATCCCTCCATTAAAACTGAGTAATGGTACATTAGCAAAGTCGCCACAACCATCAATGATTAAGGTTCCATCATGTACTCGATTGTACCAAATGATGTCTGAGTGGGTCAATGCCATAACTCTTGGAGACCAAAGCCCCCTATCGAGACTTAAAAAGGAAGTAGACCTCGGCAAGTGCGAAATAAACCACTTGTAGAGTAGGGGTACACAGCAGGTGATCATTCCTCCACCATAGAAGTTTCGGAGGTGTATATAATGGTAAGCATTACCCAATAGAGTTGGTTCTGGATTGTTCTTCAAAAATATCTTAATTGCGTTGAGGTCGACGAACCCTTCGAAACTTGGGAACAAAAACACTCCATAAACAAGTAAGGCAAAGATCGCCTCGAATGGAGTCTTGTTCGTATAATCGGCATAAAACATTGCTTTACTGATTAAGAACTTCGTAGTCAAACCAAAAATACCACCTTTACTAATCAGATTTCCCTTGACGTCTGATACCTTTAGGCAAAGGGCCTTAGCAATTTCTCTTTCATCGGGGTCTTTTCCCAAGAAAGGGAAAGGAGACTCTTCTAAGATAGGTAAACCAACCAAAAAGGAGTATTCTTCCAACGTAGGTAATAGTTGGAAGTCTGAAAACGTAAAACAGTGGTACAGTGGATCATAGAATTGCAATAAAGTGGACAGGAGTCCTTTGTCTACTTGTCGACTCAACAAGGATATCAGCTTCCCATACTTGCTCTTGAATTTCTCTTGGTCTTCAATCAAGGTCACCAACTTCTTTAGGTCATCCAGCTTGGGACTTTTAAAAGTGTATTTCAGAGTGTGTCTTCTATTGGGATCCATAATACCCTACAATGTTTACAAACAAAGGTAAATCCTATGAAGTTCAATGCGGTATGATGCTTTATGAATGCAACAAATACAAGTAGGCACATAGAAACATAAGGATAAACAGACAAAGGGGACCCTAGGTTAGCAACGAGCATGGGGCAAAGGTATACCCATTCCCAAAGGATTTGAACTAAAGGTTGATTATGCCTGCAGAACAAGGTTCTAATAAGGTTCCTAAATTCATTAGCCCATCTTTCGAGTATTATCAACTTCCCAAGAACTCGGTGGTTAATAATATTCTCAAGAGAACTTATTTTGAGTGTAGCATCGCGTAGCACTATTTCGGAGGTACCCCCTCATAGTCCCACACTACGTCCTAATAAAGGCCAAAGTGGGGTTAAGGTAACTATGATTCTCAATATCATAGGCTCCAACATCGAATATAATGCATGTTTTCACGATTACGGACTCGTTCAACAATACAACTTTCGAGAGGGCCTCAATTGAGCGTGATTTTCAAGTCAGCTTGGTCGGGATTCTACCCCCTATAAGCCTCTTTGAACATATCACTATCCTATCTTAAGTTCACTCAAGTCCGGGTGTAGGACTTTGTCTCACCACTCGAGAGTATCAACCCAAGAATATAAACAAATAAGCAAGTAAACAAGTAAGCAAATATAAGCCAACATAAAGAAAACAAGTTAGGGAAACCCACTGAAGAGCTTCCCAGTGAAGTCGCCATTTCTGTCGCGGTGAAAATCGGATACCAAACTATTGATTAGTTTGAATCTTTAATTCATTTTGCAACCGAACTTTGATTTTTCCAAAGGAAGGGATAAAGATCGAAATTCCCATAATGCAATGCAAATGCAAGGTTAGATTGTTTAGGTTCGGGGGTTGGTTAAACTTAGGGAAGGTACTAGCATCCTAAGTTTCTGTAGTACTCTACAGGAACCTCTTGTTTTATGCTGTTTATTGCTAAGTGTTATCTGCTTAAAGGATTAGAGACCCTAGTGGTTTATTTCTAAGTACACTCGATAAGATGTCGCATCTTATGCCTACATATCCTTACGGGAGTGGAATCAGAGTACTTGTAGTTCCCCTAAAGGGTTAGAGGAGCTCTTTGACTGTGGTCAAAGTTCCTACGGGTTTAGGGTAGTTGTTTTGATTGGGTTTAGGAGAAGAGATGAGTCTTCATGTTAAGGGAGATATAACCACCACAAGTGTAAAGGGGTTTGTAGGAAAATAGTCTTTGCATCGTCTTAAGAAAAGGGCTTAAGTACTCAGATTGTTTGACGAGTATGCCTTTATTACTCTTAAGGCAAAGTTCCTACATGTTTGATTGTATTATTGTGGGGGTGGAGATTATATCTCATTTAAGATGATTAACATCTATTCTCTATTGTGTTTGAAAAAGTTGTATAGTGTTGTTTGTTTGTCTAAGTTGTAGAGATAATGATCCTTCCTATGGGGTAGGATCTATCTTAAGCGATCAACTTGAATGAAATCAAGGATCGTGGGGAAATGATGCAAATGACGTGCACTACACACAAGTGTTGACTCATGTGTAGGTTTTTCCTTTGGATGAAATGCGATGCGATAATGTAAATGCGGTAATGTAAATTGCAATGAATAAGTTGCGGAAATATAAACCATACACATACGCATGAAAGCGCTGAGGTGTAGGTGCAAGTGTCGTGAAGTGCACGATTGAATGGATATATTTTGCGATGTGAGTTGATTTTAATGGCGATTGATTGATTTAAAGGGAGAAGTTGAATTAGGGAAATGGTTGAATTAATTTGGTGAGATTGTTTTTACGAAAATATTGTTATTTAAATTATAGAAACGACCTTATTATATAAAATTATTTTCTCTTACTTAAGGTGTTATAAAATGTTTTTATTTATTATTTTTAAAGGATTAATTTAAATTGAAAAAGGGAGTGTTTGATATTTATTTAAAAAAAAAGTTATTAAGTTTACCTTAAATAAAAAAAACTAATTAGGTGGTCGATTAATAATTAACTTAAGAAAAAAATGTCATTAATTTAGTTTAATTTTTATAAAAATTAAATTAAGATTGAATTAGTTAATTAAAAAAAGGTTTCCTGTTTTAATTAATAAAAGAAAAAGAGTTAATTACTATATGTGTATTTTTAAGTTGTTGATTTAAAAAAAGGTTAAGGGTTTAATATAAGTTGATCTAAATTAAGTTTTGAGTTTAAAATAAAATGTTACAATAGTTTAATTATAAAATCCTAAGTGAAATGATTACTTAGATGATATTAGCTTGTTAAGAATAATATTAAAAGGATTATTTGTATTTCTAAAATATTTTAATATCTAATTAAATAAAAGGCAATTGGGGTAGACTACTTATAAATGTTTATTAAGTCTATTTTAAATAAAAGGATCTAAAGTTAATTTGATTAAAAAACTTGATTTATTAATAGTTTGATTTGGATTAAGAATTGATTATAAACTAAATTTATAAAATTGATTAGAATTGGTTAACTAATCTATTAATTATTTAAATAAAATGAATTAATGATTATGTTTTAATTAATTAAGGTTGATGGGAGATTAAACGACGATTAGTTAGTATTGCTAAAGAAAAATAATTAACCGGTGGATTAGTGTGTGGTTAGTGGTGGTTAGTGAGTATTAGTACATACTAATTACATCAAAAGAAAAAACGAAATAAACAAAAACGAAGCAGGCTGAAGAACCCTAACTCCCCCAAATCAATTTCGCCCCTCTCGATCACTCTCCTCTTTCACGATCGTGGTTCGATTCTTTTCTCTGTTCATCACTAGTTTGGAACCTGAAAACACAAAGAAAAACATTAAAAGTTCAGTAATGTCTATGTAGCTCAAGGGTTTACCGAGAAGTTGTGGGCGATGGGATCCGCGGTGTGGAGACTCGCGACGGGAGCAGTGGTTTCGAAGATCGACGGTGAAAGAAAGTCTCGCGATGGTTAGCGGAAGCGGAGATGGTTTGTGTTGAAGTTGTGGTCTTTCAATGGTGGCGATGACTCGGAGACGGAAGTGGCGGTGATTCAAGGTGAAGATTTCTCCAGCGACGACCAAAACGGTGGATGACGGTTGGGATTTCTTGGCAAGTTTTAGACGGAATTCGCGACGGCGGAGAATGGAGAAGATAAGTTCCTCTCTTCTATATTTAGGTTTTTTTCGAAATTGGGATATCTGGTGGAATTCTGGATGTTATCGATTGTTGCGTGGATTTTTTCTCCTTCTTTTCGTTTCCAATCTGCCTTCTATATATGCGAAAATATTTTGGGTGAACAATGAATACCACCTTGAATGCTGATTTTGTTTGCTGATTTAGAGTCTCCTTATTGGGTTTATTGATTTGAAAAAATATCCCTTTTTGTCGATATTATGTGAAAACCTTCCTTCTTCGTGTGATTGCAATAATACGTGTTAAATGAGAAATCCCAATCTTGTGTTAATCTAGTTAATGCCTCGATTTGCTTAGCTGTTGCATCGTATCTCCTTTCAAGTGAATATTCTCTGAGGATTTTACTGATTCTAAATTGGTGTGGACAGGTGTGGATTTAGCAAAGTGATTTGGGCCAGAAGAAATAACAGCCCAAGGTAACATCAACTCGCTTATTCGACCATACGATGTATTGTACGAGCTTCAGCTGCTCATGAGGTTCTTTGATGGCATTTACCCGTGTTTCAACTTCTCTTTCTTTAGCTGTGACCTTCTATTCATTTTAACGGTAATCCTGTCTATCGAATGTCTTGCAGGCGAGTTCGCGGCTGTGATGACGTACGGGATTTTTGTCTGTGCTGCGCGAGCAACTGGTACGAGTAAAACGCTTATCCCTTTTGGGTAGATGTGCAGGTGTCTTGAGTTTCAAATCATCGTCGATGCGGACCTTGGTTTGTGCACAGCGCCAAGTCATGGTTGGTTTCTGGAGAAGCATGTGTATGGGTTCATCTGGTGGTGGAGGTAAAACACTCCCAGAACGGCGATGCAAATTATTTGTGGCACCAATGATTCGTAGGACTCTACTCCTTGCAAATGCCAGTACTAACTCATCTTTGGTAAAGCTATCTTCGTGAGTACCGTGATCATGTAGATATGAGAATTCTCTATTGTTGCGTGGCACATTTCTGATTGAATGCATCGAACTGCTTCAGATTCTTTTGAGTAGGTTATATACATACAACAGCTGTTATTTGCAGAATGTGGAATAATGCCTGTTGCTGTACGAGATATGATACCTTCAAAACCTTGCCATACCTTCCAAAGTACTCCCTACGCCGAAGTAAATCTTCATCTGCAAGGTTAAGAGGCAGTCCAATTAAGTACACAAGGTTGCGCTGAATGACTCTAACATCAGTAAGGTGTTTCCTCCCATCTGATGATTTTGGCTTTATCATTCTGCAGTTATTTTCATGCTGTGAATTCATTTCAGCAACCAATCTTCGACAGTCTCAGGTAAATTGGTTAGGTAGCTAATTGCAACTCAGTTATTTCGAGTAGCCTTTGTGTCGCTTAATTTCCAAGAAAAATATGGTGAAAATCTTGAAAGAAGGCATGCCAAGATGTGTTATTATTTTTAAGTCTGCTGTAGGAACTAAGATACATTTGCTATTGATAGTTGTTTTCCACAGATTTGCAGGGAAACCAACAACTCAGGAATATGGCCAAACACTTGGTGGATTTGCGGTTCCAGGACAGAGTTCACCTTCGGCAGAGTTTGAATCTTTGTCTTCAATTGACTTTAGCAGACGGTTATTGAATTAGAGAAAGGATCAGATCAACTCTCATTTGAGGAAGGTAGTGAAATCCTTTGCAATTAACTCAAATCTTACGGTTGTTCACTATCAGCTATTGAGCAGGTCTCATGCAGTTGTTACTTGTTTACGTTATTCACTTCGTTTAGTTTCTAATTGCAGTTTTATTCCACATCTCTGCTCGACTTGTATTTGTTGCTTAAGCTTTGGGCAAAGTAATTGTCAGAACTCTGATGTTTCGACTCTTAACAGATTCGACCTTTGTTTACTAACAGCACTGCTTCCATCGCCTTCGGAGCCAACATCTTGTATCTGAGTACCCCATGTGAATAACATTCTCTCACGGTAGCATTGACAATTCAGGGCCAGATTTAACCAAAGCGACTGCTCCATCGTTCTCAGCGGAAGAAATCGTAGGTGAAGAAAGAGTATTTGTCGAATTTGCTACCATGTTGTTGCTAGTGCCACATTATTGTTCGTCCGTGCTTGTTTCCTGCTAATATGTTTTGACTTTGCTTACGCTGTATCCAGGAGATTCTAACCTTCGCAGTATGACTCGTTCGAGGACTAGATGCGACGAGGCCCTTGACGGCACCGTTGATCCTACCAAATGGCTTTGAATGGCTTCTATACTCGAAACGTGAGGGTGGTATCGAAGCAAGGAAACTCCAACTGCGTAGTGATGGCATGGGCGGATAGATATGCAGTAGAAAGTGGATTATTGAAAAGACTTGAGTTTACCGTAATCGCAGTTGCCGCTAAAATGCATTAGTGTTCTTTTTATGGGATTGTCTTATACTGTTACTTGTAGCTGTAACATTTGAAATTGTCTTGTAAACCAGATCAAACAACTTTGAACTTTATGTTATTAGATCACTGACTTGGATATTGTATCTGCATTTAATTCTTTGTAAACATGCGGTCGGCATTTACAGTGAGCTGTGTTACACACGTTCTAAACTCAAGTTGTGTGCATGCTTGTTGTACTAAATGAATCTTCTTTCCAAAGAGTTCAAAATTTGTTTTTTTGATGCAAACCAAGTGAGCTCAAAACATTTAAGGATCGAACTTTAATGCCATAGGGATTCCATGACCCATAAGTCTCGTATTAGAACTTGAAATAGAAAACCCCTTAAAGGTTCAAGGCACAACCCCTCTTGGATGTAGATATGAAACCTTCATGCAAATTAAATCACCTAGTCTCGATTCCCAATCTTCGTCCTAAATTTCCGTTTCGAACCATGTAATCCAATTTCTTCCACTTGACAAATAACTGACCCAAATCAAGATTAAACTAAACCTTTTGAACTCCTACGAAAAATAATGATACAACTTGATGCAAATTGCCACGAAAACCGTAATCAAACCGCGAGCGACCATTCTCTAAACCAAAAGAGAGCCCTAAACCTCCTCAAATACAAAGGCTTTTGACACGCTCATGATTACCGGAAAGCTTTAGGATCTTTGAATCAAAACACATTTTAAAGTAAGTTATACCTGCACCAGTTGGTTAGTCATAATAACATGCACATAAGAAGTAGAGATAACACGTAAGAGAGAGAGAGAGAGAGAGAGAGAGAGAGAGAGAGAGAGAGAGAGAGAGAGAGAGAGAGAGAGAGAGAGAGAGAGAGAGAGAGAGAGAGAGAGAGAGAGAGAGAGAGAGAGAGAGAGAGAGAGAGAGAGAGAGAGAGAGAGAGGAGAGAGAGAGAGAGAGAGAGAGAAAAACGTAAAAAGAGGTGGCATCTTACGGTCAAAAATTAGGGTGCGACAACACCCTCAACCCAGGAACCATCCCCATGGTAGCCATGTCCAAACCTGCAGAATTTTGATTGGCTATACCTCTTATCTGCTCTTCCAGCATTTTAATCCTCCGATCATTATCAGTGGGACCCTCAAAACCCATGCCTTTCCCAGAAAAGGCGTCTTCCCTGACGATCTCTATTCCATTACGGACCCTCATTACCATATCCGTCATAAGCAGCATTACGACCATGACCATGACCACTTTGGAAGAACCTGGGATCATACCTCAGATTTCCAAGCTCTTGATTAGCAGCCACTGTCCCAAAACCAGTATTGAAAGGACCCATCCCAGCATCATTAGTATTCACATTTCCAAATCCAGCATTGTTGTTACCAAAACCTTGATTGTTATCACCAAACCCTCCGTTGCCGAAGCCCTGATTATTGAAGCCATCATTGCCATCTCGATTGCCAAAGCCAAGACCCTGATTGTTGTCACCGAAACCAGTATTGATACTAACATTCCTGTTAGTTTCCACGTTCCCATTAACATTATCAGCATTTCTGTTACCAGCGTTGCCGTTGCCGTTGCCTAGTACCAGTCTCACCAGCATTTGGTATCACTTCCTCCCTGCGAGGAGTCTCAACATGAACAGAGTTGTATTCAGTATTACCAACCGCTCACGCCAGCAGCGGTTGCACCAGAGTTTGAAGATTTTCCTGGTCTTTAGCCACAGCCTGCATAGTCTGCATGAATTGGGCCAACCTATCCCGGATCTCCTGCATCTCAGACTGTACCTGATCCATGATCTTCTTACTGTTGCTTCTTGTAGTGTACCGGTGAATTCTCTGTTCGTCAATCTTGAAGCAACCTGTAATACGCAAGAGATAAGATTCGAGCTCAAAAAGGTACCTGTCATGCAATATGAATATGCAAATGCACACGTGTAAATATGCAACAGGTTAATTCCTCCCCCCCCCCCCCCCCCCGATTCTAGTTCCGGAGAAGAAGCCATAACGACAATGGAGTCCCAAGTAAGCAAGCGCAGAATCAGAAACCTCATACATAAACAAATGCCAAGAGGCAGAGTACAAAGATACAACTGAATACAACTGAAAAGACCTCGGCCAATAAGCCTGGCGATGGTCAAAATACGAATACAAATAACAAACTACAAGAGAAAAGCAAAGATAAATCAGGACGGATGGCGCGCCCGGACATCTTCCAATAGTCTCAACGTCTCCGGATGACCTGGTATGGAGATTAGTTCATGTATCAGTAATGTGTGTCGCTCAATAGTGGATCTCAGCTTTTTGGCGTCCTCTACACAGGCTCCCCTGCCAAAACACTCATCAAGCCTGCATCTCTTGAAGCCAGCCTTCAATTCACAACCCCTAGTTTCTTTGATCATGTTGCTCACTCTAGACTCAGCGTCACGTCTAAGAGATGCCTATTCAGCAATCTTCGCATCCTTAGCGCTGAGCTGCTCCTTTAATTGGGAAATCTGAAGCTTCAACTCATCTTCACGCTCCTTCCGGCTAGTAAGCGTGGTATTCCACAAAAATTCCCATTTGGAGAGTCGAGAATAAGCCTTGTTCAGAAGCTCTTTCTTAGTAGCATGTACACTACTAACACCATTCAGGGCTACTCCTACTTTCTCTCTCCTACTAGTCTCTTTAGTCAAATCGGAACCCAACCTATTAATCATCTCAGTCTGCTTCTTCAAAGTGAAGGTTGCTTCATTCTTCTCATGCCGAAGCTGGAAAATCTCCTTTTCTAACTCTTCATTTGCTCTTTGCAACCCTTCCTTTTCAGCCAGCAGCTTGTTATACTTCTCAATTTCTACTGAAGTAGGTTCCTCAATCACCGGAAGACACAAAGGCTCTACAGCAGGATATGGCATCAAAGAAGTCCTAACTCTCTCATGAATCCACAGCCGATAAGGATTATAAGCTCGATATCACCCTTGCCAAGCAATGTCTTTCCTCTTCTGTGAACATTACCCCAAGCACGCCTCAATCTGACCAAAAACATCTCCATCTAATAAACCCGTGAGATACAGAGATTCTTGTATCTCCTCTTCAACCGGAGAGTCCCTCAAAGCATAGCCAAATTGTCTCACAAGCAGAGAAGGGTTATAGTTAATACAACCTTTCCGTCCAATCAAAGGAACGTTCGGAAAGCCACTGCAACTATATATAATATTCACTCCGAGCAAGTTCCGATCAAACCAAACAATGTTCTCAGCACACAATCCCATCAATCTGGAAGACCAATCTAAAGTACCAGCAGTATCAACAAAAGGTCCCGTCTTAGGAAGATGTCCCTGAAACCACCTGTATAGAAGAGGTACACAGCAAGAAAAATTCTTTCCCCGACGCTTCTCATTCTTATAGTGAATAGAATGATAAACGTCACCCAAGAGAGTAGGCACCGGATTCTTCGAGGCAAGAATAAAGAAAGCATCTGAGTCAACAAAATCAGGCAAGTTTGGGAACAATACAATCCCATAAATGCAAACATCCAGAATAGCACTGAAGACAATCCAACATCCATCCTTCGCACACTGTGTAGCCTTCTCAACCAAGCAAGAAAAGATGAAAACCATAAGCTCCATTCAGCTTGACCAAACCTCCGGGGAACTCAGAAGCATCTAAACTGACAATCTCAGCAAGCTTAGCCAATTCAGGCTTAGTATCCTCATGAACAAAATGCATCTGATCTAACACAGGAACTCCGAGCATATCAGAATATTCCTCCAAAGTATGAGCCAGAATAAAATCAGGGAACAAGAAAGCATCTCAACCGAGGCTCGTAAAATTGTATCAAGGTATACAATCCAGTCGTCTCAAACACATAAGGTCTATACAACAAACTGAGCAGTTTCCCATAAGACTCTCTAAACTCAGCCCTCACTCTCTGATCTGCTAGAGCAACCAACTGCAATAAGGAACTAATATCTGGAGAAGGCAACATGTAAGCCACCTGTTCTCTTCATGGACTCCATGTCTGGAAAAAAAGAACACTAGAATCTGAGGGGAAAAAGCACACCTGCAACATAAATACACGTTAATGAAATGAAAACATGAAAATGCAAATGCATATGCAGACAGGGGATCAAGTGTAATAATGAAGAACTGTGTTGTGTTGTACTGTAGCTGGAGAACCACCAGATCTTCTCCTCAAACCAAACCAACCACAAAAGAACCCTTATAACCAATTCTCACTGACAGAGACAAACCAGGTGTTCTGAGGCCATAGTTTTCCTGCAAAAGACCCACCTACCCCTCACAGGTATGTACTTAACTCGCAGACGAGGTACGGCATCCTATGCGGTCATCAGCGTCACAGACTTTCAAGAGCGATGATACGATACCCAGAAGGTGTGACATCGTCATCCCTTGAAGAGGCCTCACTTAGCCGAATCCCAAATGATAGGTTCCCAGAGTCGACAACCCTCAAATCTAACAACCTGTCGAGCCCAAAGGGCCAGGCAAGATGCCATCAAAGAGAATCTCGTCTGAGTGTAAATTTCATAGCTAGCTGGTGCGAGCAAAGCAAGCAGGCTAACCACTATTCTCTACTTCTAAGTCTATGTGCACTCAAGCCCAGGTCCGACTTATCTCTCAAACTAACCCTCTACCCACAACATAATAACAATAATATATAGTACTGAAAGTAAAGACAGAAAGATAAATACATACAAAACCCTAGACGGGAAAACAAGCGCTAGGATTGACTCGCATAGAGAACCATTGGAGTTCCCAGCAGAGTCGCCAGCTGTCGCTACTGCGAAAATCGGTGTCGGCTATGACAGAAGAGTCGCCACTGTGCGTTATTTATCCCACAAGAGGGAAAGGAAACGCTCAGAGTAAACCTAACGCAAAGAGGGAAAGGAGTGGTCGACGCAACCAAATCCTGGATTCGAGAGTCGGTTACGTAAGGGGAAGGTATTATCACCCCTCACGTCCGTTGTACTCGACGGGATCCACGCTTATTTTCTATCTAAGGGTATGCTTATCTATCTACTCTAAAGGTCTGGGTTAAAAAGAAAAGAAAATGACTCGGCAAAGTATCACACTTTATGCCTACGTATTCCCGTCTGGAACGAGAAATCAGAGTCAACGTAGTTCGCCTAACTACGGGTTAAGGAGGGAAGGTTGCTTGCCGAGATATCGCATCTCGTGCCTACGTACTTTCATACGGCATGAAAGATCAGAGCAAACGTAGTTCGGGCTGCGGAAGACACAAGTTTGTCTGACAGTTTTTTTATCTCCTTATGAAAGGGTTTTCCTGATTAAAGGTCCAAGAGGACAAAAAACAGAGTTTGAGTGTTTGTTTGAGTTTTTTACGAAAGAACTGCTTTTTAGGATGTTTGCAATCTCATTCGCACTAGAGACTATGACCCAGGAGTAAACGCTTTGTATGTCACCCAAAGGGTACCACACTAACATCCAGATTACTGGAGAGAGACCCTCCACCAACCTTTTCCCAGATAGCTTAAGGCTCGTAACTTACGACTTCAATTAACCTTATTACTGTGTTTTTGAATTGTTTTGAGATGAGAAGAGAAAGACACCCTAAAACTATGGTTGAAAGGGGAATCTACCTACAGTTATCATGCATGGGTCAAAACATAATGTCTGTCATAATTCCCTCTTGCACAGAGGAAATCAAAGATCCTAGGGGAAAACAGCAAAAGAAAGCAAGCAGTAAACAGTAAATAGTAAACAGTAAAATGCATGCTATGCAACAGTACAAGCGAGGCAAGGGAGTCCGGCTCAACCTCAAACCTAAGAAAGCAACAGGCAAGAGGAGACAAGCTCCACCTTAAACCTAGAGGTAATAAACACAAGCAAACAAACAATACAACAAAAGAAAAGAAACAGAGAAAGCAGCCCAAGCAGCAGCAGCAGTCTTCAGCAGACAGCAACTTCAATACTCAACAGCAGCAGCTCTAAACAGCAAATCCTCTTGACAGCAAAGTTGACAGCAAAATGGCTTCTTCTTCAAGCTAGCTTCTATCTTCAAGCTTCATCAAACTTCATCTTCAAGCTCTAGCAAGCATACTCCAAGCAAAGGATTAATCACTAAGATCAAGGCTGCAATGTTGAAAACCAAATGAAAACCAAAGGAAATCATCAAGTACCAACATTGAAATGGAAAGGCATCCTCAAAGTTCTACTCAACTAGGGCATACCACACATTCCTCCAAAGGAGAGATGGAGTTTCCCTAGGAGGACTTTACATCATTGGATAGAATAGAAGCACACAATGCATTCTATGTTTGATGAAAGAATCAAAACTAGTTCTAATGGCTCTTCCTAAAACCCTAATTTCCTAAGCTCCTAAAAAGCTCCTAAAAGAGAAGAAAGCTTCAACTCCAAGCTCCAATCTTAAAGCCACAGCAGCTAGACCAAATCTAGAAGACCTCCCAAGAAGGAATCCAAGCAAATCCAGCTCCAAAGTCACCAACAAGACCAAACAAACAAGAGCACTAAAACTAGAACACCATAAGCACAAGCAACTTGCAAAATACAACTAAAATAGAAAACTAAATTGTAAACTTCTAATAAAATTCCTAGGGGAACATACATGTTTGAAAAACCTAGGGTTAAAATATTAAAGCCTAATTCAACTACTAAGTCACCTAAATAATTTATAAATTGAAGGGTATCAAGGTGATCCACAAGTTTGGGAAGGCTCTAATATCAACACCTAAAACAGAACCTAAAGTTGTTCTAAAATTCTAACAAAAATTATAAGGGAACATGAATATCTACCCTAAAACATACTAAAGAATCAAATCCAAATTCATCACCAATTGGAAGAACAAAATTCAACAAGACAGATGATCAAATATGCAAATATTAAAGAATTAAACAAAATAAGAAAAATCAAATTAAATTGAAAAATGCATGAAAATTCATTTTATTGATTTCAGAAAATCACAAATTCTCTCAAAATCATGGAGGTATTTTTAAAATAATTTTTGGATCAAGAATAGAATTATTGTGATTTTTAGAATCAATAATGCAATTAAAATAAACAAAATGGATAAAAGAAAAATAAAATGCTGAAATAAAACACGAGCCAATGGATGTGTGGACTAGTCAGCTGATCCAAGAGCCATGAGCGTGTCCACGTCATTTAATGAAACTGCATCGTTTCATCACTTCAGAAGTCAACCAAAAAACAAAACACGGTTGTTGGATCTGTGGTCTATTTTTGAGTCAGAGCATGATCTGATGGCTCAGAGATCATCTTCTCCAAATCACAGGCCAAACGGAGTGAGACTCAGTGCGGTGGTCGGAGAAGACTCCGGTTGTCTTCTCCGGCGAGGCAAAAGTCACAGGCATCCAAAACATGCAATCCTTATACCAATCTCACTCAGAATTTCATCAGGATCTCAAATCTCCTATTCATATGTTCTAACTCTCCATAGATTTCAAGATTCGAAGCAATGTTCAGAACACACATCCAGATCAATCATCCTCAATTGCAAATCTAAGACTATAGAATTCATCCTCATGCTACATACATCACTCTGATCTATCTAGATTGCTCTAACTCTCCATGAGTCAAGAGATTCGAATCAAAACAGAAATGCTATGTCATGATCAACCTTCACCAATTGCTTCCAAATTTATCCTAAAACGATCTACATCTTGCCTAGATCCTAACCACAAGTTCAAATCTAACTACATCATGCTAATTCATGTGGAATTTTGAAAGTTACTAACCTGTTGTAGATCTAGTAACAGAGGCACTTGGAGCTTGATTTTCTCTCCAAAACTCTCCAGATACGTTCAATGATGCACTAGGAAGAGTTTGCAACCTTCAATTTGCACTGAATTGGCTTGGAACTCAAAACACGATTTCACTTGCTCCTTGGAATTTTTCAACTGCAACTTCAGTGTTCTTCACAAAATAAAAGCCAACCTCACTCTGAATTCAATGCAATGAATATATAGAATGGTTTCATGGGCTTTTGAAGTATGTTTGAAGCCCAATCCATCAATTTGCAAATTCTGATTTTCCTTCACATGTGCAATGTAACAGTCACGATTTGGCCATGGAAACTGTTCTAGAATCTTCCCTTTCAATTGCACATTGCCTTGTGAGTGTATTCAGACCAAAAAGAGTGCTTGAAATGCCTTGGTGAGTATTTTGGATGTGTGACTTGCAAATGAAGAAACCAAATGATAACTTGTAAAACTTGACCTAAACTCAAAATTCCGCTAATGCCAAAGTGCTTAGAATTCAATTTCCATTCAAAAAATGTAGCTACTTGACATTTTTTGGTCCTTTAACTCAAAAAATCAATTTTCCCTCCTTTAATCATTTGAAAATCTTCCTTATTCAAACCATTTCAAACCAAGCCTTGCTATGAGCCCAATCAATCCATCATGACCTCTTGGCGAGCCTAAAAACCCCCATTTTGAACAACTTTCATGTTGAAAAAAAATCCATTTGACAAGTGAAAATTAGAGATTTTGACCTATGATTGAAAATGACCTATAATCTCACTTTCCCAAAATACCCCTGACTTGTAAACCTCATAACTTGAGTTCTACAAATCAGATGGAATACTTATAGTACGATTTAGAAAGCTAAGATCATGAGGAACAACTTTCATGTTTGCCAAAAGTTCAGGTGAAACCTCCTTCTAGGTCAAAAATAACTTTGAAGTCAGATGATTTTCACAGACAAATTTCAGAGGCATCTGAGGACTTGTAACTTGTCTGGGCCATAACTTGATTTCTATAAATCCCCTTGAGGACTTCTAGTACTCAAATTAAAGGTATTGAGATGCTCTACAGGTTTCATGTTGGCCAAAGATCCATTTGAAACTTGTATCTTGACTTATGTGGTCTTGAAGTTAGGCACTAAACAGGGAATTTTGCACTGAAACCCTAATTTAGCAACGTCCCACACTCTTGATTCTTCTTGATTTGTTCTTGGCACAACACCAAAAATGTCTCATCACATCATTTCATGAACTCCATGACCTAAAAGTAGGCTTTGATACTCATCAATTGCACATTTGACCTAGAATTGATCCAGATGAAACCCTAATTGATTGCACCTCAACTGTGGCTCTTGCATTTGACACAATGACCTGATTAAACTCTCCCATGGCCCTCTAGGCATTCTATGATCTCCATACACATCCTCTTCTCACATTCAACACTTCACAACCCTTTGATGGTCTTCAGTTGATCCTCAAGTTAGGAGAAGATTCACACTCAAACATCTAAACCCTTAGGCACTCAAACCACCTTCTGATGACTTTGACAACTTCTCAATCTTGAATAAGACCTCTTGCTAGGCTTCTCTTGATAAGAATCAAACTTGATACCCTAATATATGAATGATACCATGATATGCAAATGATATAACTATACAAATGATAATGCAATGAAACATAAACCAGGTAAGAAAAGGTTGGGCAAATGTTGGGGTACAATAGGTCCCAGAGGACAAAAAAAGATATTTGATCTTTGTTTTTCTGTTTTTTACTAAAAGAAATGTTTTTTAGTTGTCTGTAGTTTGTACAACACTAGAGACTATGACTTAGGAGCGAATGCGTCGCATATCGTCCAAAGGACATATGCTAAACACTCTAGACGATTGAGAGGAGACCGCTCAAACATCATTTCCCAAGTAGCTTAAGGCTCATAACGCACTTGTACTAAATTGCCTTTATTATGCTTTTTACTGTTGTTTGAGATAAAAAGAGAAACAGACTCTCTACGGGGAAACTGACTCGATCCTACAGTTATCATGCAATATTCGTCCTACGGTTGAGGTTGAAAGGGGAGCTAACTAATGTTATCATGCATGGTTAGAATCCTAATGTCTGTCATAACTTCTCTTGAAGAAGAGAAGTCAGAGTTCCTAGGGGAACATGGTAATGGAAATCAAACAGTAAACAGGAATAACTGTAAAGGAAATTACTGTAAAGATGCATGCAATGCAAGTGAGGGAGGAAATGTGTGTGGGGCATAAGCCTCCACAAGCTCATCTCAACCTCAAGCCAGATATGAATAACTGCAAAAGTAATAGAAATAAATAAAATGCAATCAAGCAAACCACAAACCATACAGGCAAGGGAGCGCAGCTCTACCAAATACCAGCAAGCAAAGCCATACAGTAAAAATACAAGCAGAGGGAGAAACTCAACCTCTAATGCAATACAAGCAAGGGGAGAAACTCAACCCTTAGGATGCTCTTAGGTCTATTCAACTACATGACCTAATCTAAATGCAACACACCAATCAAGTCACATCAATACACATCAATACAGTTAAACAGACAGGGAAAACAAGCCAGCAATGTCCACAACAGAGCAATCTTCTGACAACAATCTAATCCAAAGTCTGTAACTGTTCTTCAAGTCCACCATCTTCAAGAGAAGGAAAGGAATCCATGACAAGCAATTAAACAAACTTCTACCCTAAGGAAGGAAATTTGGTGTTGGGAGGCAAGGGTAAGGTCCACAGGAGCTTATCCCAGGAACTCCACCAACAAAAAGATCTTTGGGGAAACCTAGGGGTTTGGCTCCTTCAAGAGGTGTGCCATATTCCCTCCACAGGGGGACTGTGCTGCTCAAGAAGGTTCCTAAAGAGTAAAGAATGAGAGAATTTCAGGAGAATGGAAATGAGAAGCAAGGTAAGTTCCACAGGAACCTGCCACAGACACTCAGCCAAATCCATTTCCTTTAGAGAGCTTGCTTAGTCTCAACTCCAATGTGAAAGGCAGGGAATTCCTCCACAGGAGGAATTATACCCACAATGAAGGATCCTAATTAAGCAAAGGAATGTTTGAAAGGGAACTAATCCTAAGGAAAGATCATCACCTACTTGAATTGCTAAAGAAACATCAAGTGTTATTTCCTAATGATCATCTATTCTAAGGTCAATCTATAAAATAGGAAACTAAGGGAAAATCAATCCTAAAAAATCTAAAGACAATACTATATCATCTTATATTTGTCAATATTCTGTGGTAGAAAAATCAGAGGTTAAATCTAAACCAAAATGCTCAAATTAAATCCAAAGCTTCAAGGGTGCACTAAAGGAATCCACTAAAGAATACTCCTAAACAACTACCCTAAAGTCCTATTTAAAATCATCTAAAAAACCAACAAAAATCACATAGCAACATTATCATATATACAGCCAGCACAAAAAATTCCAAGATCAAACTCAAAAAAATGAGAGAGAAATAAAATGCACAAATTCAACATATCATTATTTCATTATTAGAAAATGCACTAAAAAGAAAATATGAAATAAAATGGAAAATTTATGAAAAATTAAAGTGCAAAACATGGTAAAATCATGAACACCTAAATCTATAACCACAATTTTTTTCAGAATTTATTCATAATATTTACTATTTTTTATGATTTAATTCAACAAGCAAATAAACTAAAAAAAAAAAGAAAAAAGAAATTAAAACACAACTTGGAGGGTGCATCTGGTAAGAGAAACAAGTACAATTCGCTTGGGCCCAAGAAATGGGGGGTGGGAGTATCACCTGGGCGTAAGGCCCATCTGGGAGTGTTAATTTAGCTTAATTATCTTCTTACTAAAACGTCCAGGGGGGTATTTGTAGGAAATTCTACGTGTATACTATGCTGGGCCTGAAAGGGGGAGGCGCAAATAGCGCGTGGGAAGCCAAGCCCAAAACATATTATCTCATTCAATTTACTCAGAATATTAACCAAAAAAACACACGCAGGGATCGAACTCGCGTCCCCCTGGTTCTCATAGGCGCGCTGAATTCACTTGGGTTTCCACTTATCTAAACGCGATGTTTAGGGGGAGGGGGACGTGGCGCTTTCGCCGCCCTTGGATGCATGGAATAAGTCCAATTTTCTCATCGCGAATGGACGCTGGAGATTGCGTCTTCCTCCTTTTGAATTTTCTGCACATTAGATGGAACTCGCACGCAGCCATGGCGTCGACGGGAATGGAATTTTCCGGTGAACTTCACGTGACCCTAATTCCCTCAATAATCCACCAAATGCCACGATTCTTGAATGAAAATCGCACGAAATTTAACGAGGATTACAAATATCCTTCCTAAACGATATAAAACTCCACGAATCAAAAATTATACATCTCAACCGAAAACGTATCCAATCCTAAATTGTCACTAATCATCCAATTCTTTGCCCAGAAATCATCTACACCCTAAGGTGAACCTAACCACATGATTCTAATGCATTGAAAACACAAGAATTGGGTGTAATTTCAAGAAGTAAGAACCTGAGTTCAAGCTTCGATTTGAGGCGTTTCTGGCATGATTCTTGCTCCAAAACGTTCCAGATTAAATCAGTGATAATGTTAGAAGAAGATTGAAGCTTCAATTGCGCTTGAAATGACCTCTAACAGAAATTCGATCTTTCACTTTTCTTCTTCAAGCTTCAATGGAAAACTCTACTCTCAGCCTCAATCAATCACCAACCTTGTTTTTGATGAGTTTCTAGACACTTATAGGATGACTTAGAACCTTCTAGAGCTCAGGCCCAAGCCAAAAATCAAAAATCCAAATCCAACTTTCCTTCAAAAATTTGATTATGGCATCCCTCAATTTACTTCAATAACTTGCTTGGGAAGCTTTGGGTATCATACACTAACCTCCTTGAATGGATCCAGCTTGGTTAGGGCCTTGAATTTGGCTTTAGGAATGATTTGTGTGATGTAACTTTTATGTGAAGAAATCTTATGAAACGCCATGAATTGTGCTTCAAATGAAAAATACATAATTGTCAATGTTTCTAAAACATGATTTCTGATTAAAATGAGTGGTTATTTGACTTGTTTTGGACCCATAATCATTTATTTCAATTTCCCACCAAAAATGCCTTTGAATTTCTTCTTTATTCAAACCACTTCACACCAATCTTTGATACGAGCCAAATCAATTCACCATGAGTTCTTGGGTTAGACTAAAAACCACATTTTAAACAAGTTCTATGTTGAACAAAATTGCATTAGAGATGTGCAAGTTGGAGATTTTGACCTATGATTGAAAATGGCCTATAATCTCACTTTCCCAAAATACCCCTAACTTGTAAACCTCACAACTTGAGTTCTACAAATCAGATGGAAGACTTCTAATACAATTTGGAAATCTAAGATCATGATTAACATCTTTCATGTTGGCCAAAAGTTTAGGAGAAACACCCTCCTAGGTCAAAAGTAGCTTGGAAGTCAGATGATTTTCACAGACAAATTTCAGATGCATCTGAGGACCTGTAACTTGTCTGGACCATAAATTGAGTTCTATAAATCCAATGGAGGACTTCTAGTACTCAAATTAAAGCTATGAACATCCTATACAACATTAATGTGGAGGCCAAAGTCATATGAGACTTTTATCTTGACTTACATGGCTTGGAAGTTTGGCACTAAACAGGGGATTTTACCCTAGAAACCCTGACTTAGCAACTCCAACCACTCTTGAATCTTCTCAACTTGATCTTGAAACAACCTTTCATATGCCTCAACATATCATTTCATGATCTCAATGACCTAGAATTAGGATTTGATCTTCTTGAATTGCTCATTTTGGCCTAGGATTAACCAGATGAAACCCTAGTGACATCCACTTCAACTGTGGCTCTTGCTCTTGATAAAATGACTTGATTGAGCTCCAACATGACCTTCAAGGCACTTCAATGAGCTCTACGCACACATTCTATCCTTGATCAAGGCCTTACAATCCATTGCTGATCTTCAACTGGCTCCAAGTGAGAAGATGAGCCCTATACAAGCATTCAAACTTCCCAAGAACTCAACCCTCTGTCTGGTGACCCTGATAACTTCTTAAGTTTGCATAAGACCTCTGGCTAGGCTTCTCTTGTCATGTATCACACTTGATCCCCTATTAAATGAAGGATGCTATGCTATGCAAATGCTAGAACAATGCTATGAAAATGCAATGAAACATAAACCAAGTGGTAAAGGTTGGGCAAATTTTGGGGTGCAACAGCTGCCCCTATTCAAGCGGCTTGGACTCGACTGGGTGAGAAGCGAACGACTTTCAAACAATCGAGGTAGAAGACGGTTGAATACCAAATAACCCGGAAATTTTCCAACCGCAGAAATAAACTGCGCAAAAACTGTTTGGAAAGCAATATCCAAAAACTGAATCTGATTATCACGGCGACAATTGATCAATCATCTGATAAAAGCATGATTTCAATATCAAACACCTGCGTGACGCCACAGGTGTCGAGTCAACAAACTGGATTACCACCATCAATCCTCCCGAACTATGTCACAATAAGCGGGCATCGTCAAAAGACCGTATCTAAATACTGTCCCCGACCTTCCATTCAAACGCACGAACCGTCGAACCATCACGTCGACCGAAGCGCGAACTGTCAAACCATCAAGTCAACCTTCCATTTCCGAGGAAACGAGCATACGCTAAATAAAAGCGAGTGTTGTCGAACCATCACGTCGACTGTTGAACCATCACGTCAACCTTCCATTTCCGAGGAAACGAGCATACACTAAATAAAAGCGAGTATTATCATCGAACCATCACGTCAACTGTTGAACCATCACGTCAACCTTCCATTTCCGAGGAAACGAGCATACGCTAAATAAAAGCGAGTGTTGTCGTCGAACCATCACGTCGACTGTGAACCATCACGTTAACCTTCCATTTCCGAGGAAACGAGCATGCGCTAAATAAAAGTGAGCTTTGTCGAACCATCACGTCGACTGTTGAACCATTACGTCAAACTTCCATTTCCGAGGAAATGAGCATACGCTAAATAAAAGCGAGTGTTGTCGAACCATCACGTCGACTGTTGAACCATCACGTCAACCTTCCATTTCTGAGGAAACAAGCATACGCTAAATAAAAGCGAGTGTTGTCAAACCATCACGTCGACTATTGAACCATCACGTCAACCTTTTGTTTACAAGGAAACGAGCATACGCTAAATAAAAGCGAGTGGTGTCGAACCATCACGTCGACTGTTAAACCATCACGTCAAACTTCCATTTCCGAGGAAACGAGCATACGCTAAATAAAAGCGAGTACTGTCGAACCATCACGTCGATTGTTGAACCATCACGTCAACCTTCCATTTCCGTGGAAACAAGCATACGCTAAATAAAAGCGAGTGGTGTCGAACCATTACGTCGACTATTGAACCATCACGTCAACATTCCATTTCCGAGGAAACGAGCATACGCTAAATAAAAGCGAGTATTGTCGAACCATCACGTTGACTGTTGAACCATCACGTCAACCTTCCATTTCCGAGGAAACGAGCATACGCTAAATAAAAGCGAGTGTTGTCGAACCATCACGTCGACTGTTGAGCTCTCACGTCAACCTTCCATTTCCGAGGAAACGAGCATACGCTAAATAAAAGCGAGTGTTGTCGAACCATCACGTCGACTGTTGAGCCATCACGTCAACCTTCCATTTCTGAGGAAACGAGTATACGCTAAATAAAAGCGAGTGTTGTCGAACCATCACGTCAACCTTCCATTTTCGAGGAAACGAGCATATGCTAAATAAAAGCGAGTGTTGTCGAACCATCACGTCTACCGTTGAACCATCACGTCAACCTTCCATTTCCGAGGAAACAAGCATACGCTAAATAAAAGCGAGTGTTGTCGAACCATCACGATGACCGTTGAACCATCACGTCAACCTTCCATTTTCGAGGAAACGAGCATACGCTAAATAAAAGCGAGTGTTGTCGAACCATCACGTTGACTGTTGAGCCATCACGTCAACCTTCCATTTCCGAGGAAACGAGCATACGCTAAATAAAAGCTAGTGTTGTCGAACCATCATGTCGACTGTTGAGCCATCACGTCAACCTTCCATTTCCAAAGAAGTGGGAAAAGCACTAAATAAATGTGCAAACCCACAGACTTGAACCAACAACTCTGCGGGGAAATTATGACGACAACCGCCAAACACCTATTTCGACAATAGGTGACAACTCCAAGATTTTCAAAACTGATGTACGACAGTCTGAAGGAAATTCCGCTAGGGAAGATGAGAACCAAGCCTAGCAACTCTGATGGGGAAAAACTCTACTGGGGAAGTCACGAGTAACAACTCCAAAAGTTTAAACCATGAAATCTTTTAATGCTGACGTAACAGCAATCTAAGAAGGATTCCACTGGGAGAGAGAAGAGAAACTTAACCAAGCAACTCTGCTAGGGGAGCATATGACAGGGCGAACGCTATCATCGCGTACCTCGCTCCACAAATCTGAATATTTGGATACTTTCCTGAACAATAATCTCAATTATCTGTAGAGAAAAACACCTGAAAACAAAGCGGTAATCAACCTGGCTTATGTTTCAAAATACATGTGTTTGAAAATGGCGTAATGCTCCATACAACATGGAAATGCTACGCATTTGAGTAGATGCAAATATGATGATATATGCAAATGAAAATGGGTGCTCCAGCAAAATAAATGCTGAAGACAAACCCGAATCTGCCGGGAATAACCAGGTATCACAGACATATTCCAGCAAAACGAATGCTGGAACGGTGAAACCAACTCTGCAGGGGATAACCATCCTGCTGGGGAATGGCTCACAAGCTATGAGTTGCGAGCTCTGCTGAGGATGATCATCCTGCTGGAGAACAAAAAAGACGGTCTTGTATGGGGATGATCCTTTCAAACCACTAGTCACCTGATCATGCTCTGTGGGGATTAACCCTGCTGGGGATACTCAGCTGGGAACTGATCTGCATACTCTGATTGTACTTTGCAAGGACTCTCTGGGGAGTAAATGTGCTCATAACCAACCACTAGGAATGCACACTCCGCTGGGTATATCAATCTCGCCTCGTTGGGGATGACTTTATCCTACCGAATAAGTCAATCTTGAATTGCTGAGGATAATCTGATCCTGCTCCGATGCAATCCCAACTCTCTGGGGATAAAAACTTTGACTTCCGTCTGCCGGGGAGGAAAAGCAAATTCCGTCTACTAGGGAGGAATAAGTTTCACATAAAGCCTGCTCTAGCTGGGGAACATGATCCCTTGGATATCTGCTACAAAGGTAACGACAATGCCCAAGTCCAAACATTTCAACTTGAAAAGACAAACTTTCCACAAACCGCAGACTTCGAAATGGCTTGCCGCTGACCCTGCGCCAATTTCTGGTAAACCCCGATAAAACAGAGAGGAACATTTCCTTCGTTTCCACTTTCGCTCCCAGCTAATGGGATCTTCGTAAAATCTTCCCCTAAAAGGGCATCGCAATCTCCGTACCCTGATGGTTAGATATGAACTACTTTCGCATTTCGAACCTCGAAGAGATGTTTCAGATTAATCGCCTTCTGATCAATAATAGCCTTTGTGCTCTCAGGGTGGCCTGCCCCAGTCTTGTAACGACTTTGCCCTTGACTGGCTGATTTGCAGTAGTGCCTCTGACTACGAGAGATTTACCGAATCTCGACCTGATTGCCCCAGATTAACCATTCTTGGACGGCTGCTCTTACTGGGGGTTATTTGATATAGCTGGCCACAACTTGATGGAGTATTCAGGCATTCTACATTCTATCCCGATCAAACTTTCCACTGCGGAAACTTTCCTGCTGTCAAGCGCTTACTTGCAAGTAAAACAAACTGTTCTGCATAAAAGATATATTAAATGCAACGCATATGGCAGTTTTGAAATCCAAGTCTGTTCACTGGAGAAAAATTTTATGACATAAATGAATCAAGTATCAAAATGTCAAAATTAATACAACGCTGCAAGAGGAATCCTTTCAGGAGTCAGTTTTGATGCGGTCTTTACCGAAGTATGCTCTCGAAATAAACCTGCTTCAATTAGGACTTTTTCAGATTGTAACGCGGTCGGGTTCACGGTTAACAAGGAAGGATATGAGGCTCAAAATTCTTTTTAACCCACCCATTCTTCGTGATGTTCTCCAATCCTATGTTCATCTAATTCAACCTTAGCGCTCACCTTTCCAGTGGTTGGAAACTATGAGTAATAGTTCGAGAAGCCATGAGTTTCTGGAGTGACAGCCACTCACTTTTCGTCTTTGACACTTGGGGTCACACGACTCGTACTTCGCTTGAGGATTTTTCTTTTGTAATCCTTTTCATTTTTTCCAGTTTTTCGCTTTACCTAATTTTTGCCTGGACTAATTCTTTTGAATTTTCGATTTTGACGTCCAGCGGGATACCCTCATTTTTGCCTAAGTTGTTTTCAAGATTCGACTTAGCGGGTTTTTTCTTTTGATTCTTTTTTCTTTCTTTCAAACAAGTCGTGTGACACTGGTTGTCTGACTTTTTAAGAAATGATGTGACTGTTTCACTCCTGCCGCTTAACCACTGTGGTTTTTTAGGCACGACCTCTAGAGGTGTGATTGATCCTCAAACGGATACTCCCCTTTTTTGCAATTTGGACGCTCGGTCAAATTAGCTAACACCTATCCTGCCCCGGGTTAAGATTGAGGGTTTTTCATTTCCAGAAAGAACTCCTACTACCAAGCTCAAAGGGGTTGACAAGGGATTATCTTCCTTATATCTCCGGTGTTTGGGGATTTGAAACAATGCCTGTACATCATTAACAGGTTTCATTCAAAAGCGTACAATCGGAAGCTCTGCATCTTTCGATTTTCGTCATCCTCCCCGGATTCCACTTAAATAAGCGTTAGAAATAAATGAAAGCAATAGAGTGAACGCAAATGGATTAATTCAAAACATGCATATTTATTTCATTGTCAATACCAATTGAAAAATAACATGTTTTACAAGCAAAATTTGCAATTCTAACAGGAAAGAAACTACAAATGTAAAGAAATGGCACGATAAAATGCAGATTACTGACTGCTGGGAACCAGGCTTTTTGAATTCGTCTTGCTGCTGCGCCAGCCATCTTCAGCGCTGATCGTCGAAATCGTCCTGATACTCCTCTGAACATCCGCTTTCAGTGAACTCTCTCATAACCTGCACTGACACACCCATTTGGCTGGATGAAGGAAGGTTGACACCCTGAGGCGTGATAGATATCCTGTTAGAGTCCAACAAGGTATGAAATTGGCTTCGCAGCACCTTACAGTCATCTGTTGAATGCCCCTGCTCCCCAACATGGTACTCACAGCGAGCGTTGGCATCAAGACCTGGAGGGTAAGGCGGGATCATTGGATCAGTCTCTTTCGGCACTATCAGCCCACTTTTGACCAAATCCGGCAACAATTGGCTATATGACACAGTAGCTGCGTAAACTGCCTTTCGGGCTTCTTTGGTCTTGGTTTGGCGTTTCGTCCCTGCTGATGGTGATACGACCGTTGGTTCCGAAAGGGAGATGATGTCTGATGCGCGGCCCCTAGGGGTTGTTGACTTTGAACGGTCAAGACATCTGGAAATTGAGCCTGAGATACCAAGGACTCCTTTTGCTCTGAGGCGCTCATCCTCAGGTTTAGCCCCGAAATTGGCAAGAGCTGCGGGCATGGAGATTCAGAAGTCATAAATTGCAAGGCCTCCTTAGGGTCCGATGCCGTTTTGGGGACAAAAGCAGGAGTGTCCACCTTTTTTGTAATGCCTGGAATGAGACCCTCTGTTGGACTCGTGTCGCCCGACGCGAACTTAATAGCCTTTGAGTCGATCAAGTCCTGAACTACGTGCTTAAAAGCTTTGCAGTTCTCAATGTAGTGTCCGGGTGCCCCTCTCATGGAAATCACAATGGGCGTTTGCATTATAGCTGCGTGGTAGGGTCCCAGTTGGTGGATGTAATTTCTGTAATTCGACCAACCGAAGTTGAAGTAAGACTGGAAGCAACTGAGCATAAGTCATGGGGATCAGATCGAAAGTTCTTTCAGCTGACTTTACCTTCTGGGCGTTCTCCCTCTTTGTCACATGGTTATCCTGAGCAGCAATGCGTTGGAGAGCAAAATTCACAGCTCTTTGTCGACTATGAGACATCTGAGGCTTATCAACCTTCGACACTGGTTTCACGGGCACAGGTTCCACAGGCAAAAGTGGAACAAGCATCTTTGTTGCGGCTTCAGGTAGCTGATCACCTTCTTTCCTGAGCACATTCTTCATCACTTCCATGATCAAGCCCACCTGGGTCTTCAGCTGATGGTTTTCCTCCCTGAGTGTCTTCTGATCTAGACGCAACTCTTGCATGTCTCTCATCATATGCCCTAGCTGGCTTCGGACCTCAATCAGTTCAGCTTGAACCTGCTCCATAGCCATCTTCTACTTTCCCCACAAATTGGCGTCTGGAAATCTGGAGAAAACCCTGATCAGGACAAAAAAATCCCAGCCTCGAACACCTGTTATGCAAATGAAATGCGAATTTCATGTTCGAGTATTTCCAAGGAACCAGTCTGCTCCGATTCATGTTTTACACAGACAGACCACCAGGAAAAGATTTAATGCTCAACTGCGAGTCTCGAAGTTAAGATCCTTGGGAATACCTGAACATGTATGCCAAAATGCAAATATGTTATGATGATGCAGAGGAAAATGCAAAAATGCAACAGATGCAGACAGGGGATCAAGTGTCGTGTTGTGCTGTGCTGTGCGGTGAAGTGGCAGATCATAATTTAGCTTTAACAAGAAAATACCACACTCTGATAATAAAGGCCTACTGAAACCCACACAACTGATTCACTGACGAGAAAACCAGGTTGTCTGAAGGTTACGGTTTTCTGCAATAAACCCGACCCCGCTCACTGGTATGGACCTAATCACTAGCAAAGGTACGTCATCATATGCGTTCATCAGCGTCACAGACTTTCAAGAAACAATGATACGATACCCAGAAGGTGTGGCATCATCATCCCTTGAAGTGGCCTCACTTAGCTGAATCACAAATGATCGGTCCCCAGAGTCGACAATCCTAAGATCTGAAATCCTTTCAACGGCCCACTGGGATGGAAATGGAAATCATCTCAAAGAACCTCGTCTGAGTGCAGATTTCGTGGGAACTAGTGCATGCCTAACATACAGGTTCACCACAAATCTGCATCTAATTCTATGTAGCTCTCAAGCCTGGGTCTGCCTTATTGCTCATCAGAGCCCCTTCCCACAACAGTATAATAATAATAATAATATCATACTGAAAATAAAGTGCGGAAAGTAAAAAAAGCGATAAACAAACGTAACCCAACAGGTAAACACACAAGCGCTAGGAATGACTCGCACAGGGGACGTTGGAGTCCCCCAATTGACTCGCATAGGGGATGTTGGATCCCCAGGAAACTATCCCAGTCCCCAGCAGAGTCGCCAACTGCTGGGGACGGGCCCAGACAGCTAGGAAGAAAACCCAAGGCGAGACTCGCATAGGGAACCATCGCAGTCCCCAGCAGAGTCGCCAGCTGTCGCTACTGCGAAAAATAAGGTGCCGGCAATGACAGAAGAGTCACCACCTTTCGTTATTTATCCCTCAGAATAGGAAAGGAAACGATCGGAAAAAACCTGACGAAAAGGTATAAGACAAGGTCATCGCAACCATTGTCTGGATTCGGGAGTCGGTTATGCAAGGGGAAGGTATTAGCACCCCTCACGTCCATCGTACTCGATGGGATCCACGCTTGTTGTGTTTATCTGATGGGTTTGTTACATCTATCTATACTAAAAGTCTGGTCTGAAAAGAAAAGAAAATGACTCGGCAAAGTATCGCACTTTATGCCTACGTATTCCCGTCTGGAACGAGAAATCAGAGTCAACGTAGTTCGCCTAACTACGGGTAATGTGGGAAGGTTGCTCGCCAAGATATCGCATCTTGTGCCTACTTACTTTCATACGGCATGAAATATCAGAGCAAACGTAGTTCGGGCTACGGAGAACACAAGTTTGTTCAGCAGCTTTTTATCCAAGTAAAGTTAACAATCAGTTCCAGCTGTTGGTGTTTGCAGCTCGATCCTTGGAGACTTATGCATTACCGTTTGCGGTAGAACTGAAAGTTAACAGAACTCTCTTTACGCAAAGAGCTTTCCTGATTAAGGGTCCCAGAGGACTAAAAAAGATATTTGATCTTTGTTTTTCTGTTTTTTACGGAAAGAAGTGTTTTTTAGTTGTCTGTAGTTTGTACAACACTAGAGACTATAACTTAGGAGCGAATGCGTCGCATATCGTCCAAAGGACATATGCTAAACACTCTAGACGATTAAGAGGAGACCGCTCAAACATCATTTCCCAAGTAGCTTAAGGCTTGTAACGCACTTGTACTAACTTGCCTTTATTATGCTTTTTACTATTGTTTGAGATGAAAAGAGAAACAGACTCTCTACGGGGAAACTGACTCGATCCTACAGTTATCATGCAATATTCGTCCTACGGCTGAGGTTGAAAGGGGAGCTAACTAATGTTATCATGCATGGTTAGAATCCTAATGTCTGTCATAACTTCTCTTAAAGAAGAGAAGTCAGAGTTCCTAGGGGAACATGGTAATGGAAATCAAACAGTAAACAGGAATAATTGTAAAGGAAATTACTGTAAAGATGCATGCAATGCAAGTGAGGGAGGAAATGTGTGTGGGGAATAAGCCTCCACAAGCTCATCTCAACCTCAAGCCAGATATGAATAACTGCAAAAGTAATAGAAAGAAATAAAATGCAATCAAGCAAACCACAAACCACACAGGCAAGGGAGCGGAGCTCTACCAAATACCAGCAAGCAAAGCCATACAGTAAAAATACAAGCAGAGGGAGAAACTCAACCTCTAATGCAATACAAGCAAGGGGAGAAACTTAACCCTTAGGATGCTCTTAGGCCTATTCAACTACATGACCTAATCTAAATGCAACACACCAATCAAGTCACATCAATACACATCAATATAGTTAAACAGACAGGGAAAACAAGCCAGCAATCTCCACAGCATAGCAATCTTCTGACAGCAATCCAATCCAAAGTCTGTAACTGTTCTTCAAGTCCACCATCTTCAAGAGAAGGAAAGGAATCCATGACAAGCAATCAAACAAACTTCTACCATAAGGAAGGAAATTTGGTGTTGGGAGGCAAGGGTAAGGTCCACAGGAGCTTATCCCAGGCACTCAACCAACAAAAAGATCTTTGGGGAAACCTAGGGGTTTGGCTCCTTCAAAAGGTGCGCCATATTCCCCCCACAGGAGGGACTGTGCTACTCAAGAAGGTTCCTAAAGAGGAAAGAATGAGAGAATTTCAGGAGAATGGAAATGAGAAGCAAGGTAAGTTTCACAGGAACCTGCCACAGACACTCAACCAAACCCATTTCCTTTAGAGAGCTTGCTTAGTCTCAACTCCAATGTGAAAGGCAGGGAATTCCTCCACAGGAGGAATTATGCCCATAATGAAGGATCCTAATTAATCAAAGGAATGTTTGAAAGGGAACTAATCCTAAGGAAAGATCATCACCTACTTGAATTGCTAAAGAAGCATCAAGTGTTATTTCCTAATGATCATCTATTCTAAGGTCAATCTGTAAAATAGGAAACTAAGGGAAAATCAATCCTAAAAAATCTAAAGAAAATACTATATCATCTTATATGTGTCAACATTCTGTGGTAGAAAAATCAGAGGTTAAATATAAACCAAATGCTCAAATAAAATCCAAAGCTTCAAGGGTGCACTAAAGGAATCCACTAAAGAATACTCCTAAACAACTACCCTAAAGTCCTATTTAAAATCATCTAAAAAAACCAACAAAAATCACATAGCAACATTATCATATATACAGCCAGCACAAAAAATTCCAAGATCAAACTCAAAAAAATGAGAGAGAAATAAAATGCATAAATTCAACATATTATTATTTCATTATTAAAAAATGCACTAAAAAGAAAATATGAAATAAAATGGAAAATGTATGAAAAATTAAAGTGCAAAACATGGTAAAATCATGAACACCTAAATCTATAACCACAATTTTTTTCAGAATTTATTCATAATATTTACTATTTTTTATGATTTAATTCAACAAGCAAATAAACTAAAAAAAAAAAGAAAAAAGAAATTAAAACACAACTTGGAGGGTGCATTTGGTAAGAGAAACAAGTACAATTCGCTTGGGCCCAAGAAATGGGGGGTGGGAGTATCACCTGGGCGTAAGGCCCATCTGGGAGTGTTAATTTAGCTTAATTATCTTCTTACTAAAACGTCCAGGGGGTATTTGTAGGAAATTCTACGTGTATACTATGTTGGGCCTGAAAGGGGGAGGCGCAAATAGCGCGTGGGAAGCCAAGCCCAAAACATATTATCTCATTCAATTTACTCAGAATATTAACCAAAAAAACACACGCGGGGATCGAACTCGCGTCCCCCTGGTTCTCATAGGCGCGCTGAATTCACTTGGGTTTCCACTTATCTAAACGCGACGTTTAGGGGGAGGGGGACGTGGCGCTTTCGCCGCCCTTGGATGCATGGAATAAGTCCAATTTTCTCATCGCAAATGGACGCTGGAGATTGCGTCTTCCTCCTTTTGAATTTTCTGCACATTAGATGGAACTCGCACGCAGCCATGGCGTCGACGGGAATGGAATTTTCCGGTGAACTTCACGTGACCCTAATTCCCTTAATAATCCACCAAATGCCACGATTCTTGAATGAAAATCGCACGAAATTTAACGAGGATTACAAATATCCTACCTAAACGATCTAAAACTCCACGAATCAAAAATTATACATCTCAACCGAAAACGTATCCAATCCTAAATTGTCACTAATCATCCAATTCTTTGCCCAGAAATCATCTACTACCTAAGGTGAACCTAACCACATGATTCTAATGCATTGAAAACACAAGAATTGGGTGCAATTTCAAGAAGTAAGAACCTGAGTTCAAGCTTCGATTTGAGGCGTTTCTGGCTTGATTCTTGCTCCAAAACGTTCCAGATTCAATCAGTGATGATGTTAGAAGAAGATTGAAGCTTCAATTGCGCTTGAAATGGCCTCTAACAGAAATTCGATCTTTCACTTTTCTTCTTCAAGCTTCAATGGAAAACTCTGCTCTCAGCCCCAATCAATCACCAACCTTGTTTCTGATGAGTTTCTAGACACTTATAGGATGATTTAGAACCTTCTAGAGCTCAGGCCCAAACCCAAAATCAAAAATCCAAATCCAACTTTCCTTCAAAAATTTGATTATGGCATCCCTCAATTTCCTTCAATAACTTGCTTGGGAAGCTTTGGGTGTCATACACTAACCTCCTTGAATGGATCCAGCTTGGTTAGGGCCTTGAATTTGGCTTTAGGAATGATTTATGTGATGTAACTTTTATGTGAAGAAATCTTATGAAAGGCCATGAATTGTGCTTCAAACGAAAAATCCATAATTGCCAATGTTTCTAAAACATGATTTCTGATTAAAATGAGTGGTTATTTGACTTGTTTTGGACCCATAATCATTTATTTCAATTTCCCACCAAAAATGCCTTTGAATTTCTTCTTTATTCAAACCACTTCGCACCAATCTTTGATACGATCCAAATCAATTCACCATGAGTTCTTGTTTAGACTAAAAACCACATTTTAAACAAGTTCCATGTTGAACAAAATTGCATTAGAGATGTTCATGTTGTAGATTTTGACCTATGATTGAAAATGGCCTATAATCTCACTTTCCCAAAATACCCCTAACTTGTAAACCTCACAAGTTGAGTTCTACAAATCAGATGGAAGACTTATAATACAATTTGGAAAGCTAATATCATGAGGAACATCTTTCATGTTGGCCAAAAGTTTAGGAGAAACACCCTCCTAGGTCAAAAGTAGCTTGGAAGTCAGATGATTTTCACAGACAAATTTCAGATGCATCTGAGGACCTGTAACATGTCTGGACCATAACTTGAGTTCTATAAATCCAATGGAGGACTTCTAGTACTCAAATTAAATCTATGAACATACTCTACAACATTCATGTGGAGGCCAAAGTCATATGAGACTTGTATCTTGACTTACATGGCTTGGAAGTTTGGCACTAAATAGGGGATTTTACCCTAGGAACCCTGACTTAGCAACTCCAACCACTCTTGACTCTTCTCAACTTGATCTTGAAACAAACTTTCATATGCCTCAACATATCATTTCATGATCTCAATGACCTAGAAGTAGGCTTTGATCTTCTTGAATTGCTCATTTTGGCCTAGGATTAACCAGATGAAACCCTAGTGACATCCACTTTAATTGTGGCTCTTGCTCTTGATAAAATGACTTGATTGAGCTCCAACATGACCTTCAAGGCACTTCAATTAGATCTACCCACACATTCTCTCCTTGATCAAGGCCTTACAATCCATTGTTGATCTTCAACTGGCTCCAAGTGAGGAGATGAGCCCTATACAAGCATTCAAACTTCCCAAGAACTCAACCCTCTGTCTGGTGACCCTGATAACTTCTTAAGTTTGCATAAGACCTCTAGCTAGGCTTCTCTTGTCATGTATCACACTTGATCCCCTGTTAAATGAAGGATGTTATGCTATGCAAATGCTAGAACCATGCTATGCTAATGCAATGAAACATAAACCAAGTGGTAAAGGTTGGGCAAATTTTGGGGTGCAACACATGGCAAAGATGACATTCAAACATGATGTTAATCAAAGGATCACATTAGATGAAATGAGATATAACAAATTCAAATGAACATGGTAACAACCAACACATGAAGGTAGATGTGACAACATCTAAGACAAGAGTTAACAAAGTCATAAATAAATCATGGCAACAATCAAGAATGAATACATAAACATGGATGGTGCATAGTCAAAGCATACATGAGACATGGTTCTAACAAGACTAAAGTAACAAAACAAGTTATTTACCAAGTGTATTCAATGTGGTAGGAAAAAACAAATAAGTGTATTTACATCACACATCAAAGGCAAGGCAAATGTTCACAATTAAACATTAAAAGTTCAAGGCATATATACATAAAAATCAAGTGTTAAAGTGTGTCAAATTTGAGCAAAAAACCAATTGAAAAATATTAACAACACCAAACAAGGTTAAAAAAAGGTGTATCATATTCACAACAATCACTAATATCAAAAGGAATCAAGAAATAGACCAAAGAAAATCATTTAAAGACATAAACATACATTAAAAAGTCAACCACTTTGAATAAATAAAAATGATTTAAAATAAAATATTTTTTGGAATTTTTCACATATTCACAAAATAGGCATAACAAATAACAAGTGTGCAAAAAATTAGCTCAAAATAATGTATAGATTGAGAGGTATGATTGAAACAAAATTGAAAAAGAAACACGAGGCACACAAGTGATAAAAAAGAAAGGAAATGGTCCATACATGGCTTGAACTCACGCACCCTTGTCTGCATCCTAAAACATTACCACTATGCCACATGACTTAACTTAACAAAACGCGTGTGCGATACATAATATATTATGGTTGAAACATGAAAATGTTAAAAAAAATAAAAGCACAAAAGGTCTGGGGCGAGGGGGACTTGAACCCCAGACCTAAGCCTCACACACAAACACACTTACCACCATGGGGCAATGCCCAATTCATTAATCATATGGAAACAATAAAATAAATATTAAAACAAATTCAAATGATGAAAAGACACGCCATCTGATCATCATCACCTTCCTCCATTTTTGAAAACCTTGAACATGCTATCTCACTCAATACTTAATAAAATGCTAAGGTGTAAACATGAAAGTTGATTGATTTTTCACAAGGAATCTGATGGTATCATTTGATTTTATTAATTTTTAACACACAACAAGTAATCACGCAAGAACAAGAAAAAACCCTAAAACTAAAATGCAAAATAAAATTCCACACAAACCATATTCAGAGCAATTGAGGAAAATGACCTTCACATAATGGCAAACAAGTTGGTAACTCAAATGTATGCAAATGACATCAGAATTACATAATTTCAATGGAGAATTCACTTACTTATTGAAGAAAGGTCCAATGCCCTCTTCAACTGATTACAAAAAGTGTGTGATGATTCAGAAAGCTTCTATGACCCCCTCAGATGCTTTTGCAATGCTCACTTTGTATTGAAACAACTCCAACTTGTGCATGGAGAAGGTTTTGGACAAGTTTGGGAAAATGGAGGTTGAATTCAAGTTTGGTGCAAATGGTTTGGTTGGATTCAAAATGGTAGCTTCATGAGTTCTAGTGGTTTCAAAGCATAGTACAATTCTTTTCTAGAGTGGTTAAATCCTATAGAGGTGTTACTTCTGTGCAAAGAAAAGTTTGTATGCAGAAAAAATAATGTAGAGGCTTAAGACAAGTTGAATTCTTGATTAAAGTCACTTTATGCAAATGGCATTGTGAACTTTCTTCCAAAACAATCCATAAATGGCATTACAACTTGGTTAATGGCTCAAGTCTTTGGATAATGCATCACAAACTTGTGTAAACATCTAATTAGAGGGAGATTTACAAGTAACGTGGTCTGTAAATCAAGATTGCATAGCTTTGGCTAGGATTTGCAACAAGAATTTGTCATGAACATGAACTAAAATTCAAGTTTGGAAGGCTAACTTCATCTTTTCAAAACTCCTATCTTACATATGATAAAATTGTGTTCTTGGACTCTTTGGAAGCTTAAAACATCCTCTACAACTTTCATGTTGACAACTTTCCTTGATTTAAAAAGGATCATGGTGAAAATGGTCAACAAATGAGTCACTTGACAAGGCAGATTTTGTTGAAAATTTTTCTAAGTGTTTTTGTTCAAAAAGTATTGAACCTTCCACTTCATGGCCTCATATCTCTTAATCCATGCATTTTTTTGGGAAATCATCCTCTAGAACAATGTTTTAGTATGAATAAAGCTCTTCAATTTGTTCTTTGGAGCAAAGAAAATGGTTACTTGATGAGGAAGTTATGAGCTTGAAAAGTTGAGTAAAAATCATAGAATTTCATAACTTAGAAAAAAATCATGAAACCCTAATTTTCCAAAATCTTGATCCTTTGGTGTTTTCCTTGATTTTCATGATTGATCATGATGAAAATCATATTTTTTTTCATGATCTTTGACTTGAGAAGTCCATGTTTAACACAAAAAGTCAAAAGTCAAACTTGACTTTGATCAGTGGTTGACTTTTGTATCAGATGAAATCCAAATTGCATACTTCAATGAAATCAAACTCTTAACCTATTTGAACACTATGGATGGACTCCAAAGATGTCTTTGAGTGTCTTGAATCATTCCCCAAGGCTTGAGATCATGTCTTGGTCAAAAGTCAAAGGTGCAATTGACTTTGGCTAAGAAATCCTAATTTGTGGACTAGATGAATTTGAAACTTGATAAACTTGTAATGAGGCCACAATACACTTGAATGTTGATGTAGGAAAACTCTTGATCATGAGAACTTGATATATTGATGATCAATTCAAGACTTTGACTAATCAACCAATAATCTCCTTGATGCAAACCTTAATTCATAAACAAAGTAAAACAAAACAATATTTTGATAATTTTGAGGTTTAGCTATGCATGAATGACACACCTAAAATGTGTTGGATGCTATGCAAATGATGATGAAATTTAGGGGTAAAATTTGTGGTATAACACTTTCTTTTAAGCATCTAGTCCCTCTAGGCCTCATGCTTGAAAGATTGTGTATATCCTAAAAGATTAATGTGAACTAGGTTATGGCCATAAGTAAGTCGGACATAACCTATTTTTGTCGTTGCGAAGGCTGCCCTTGGCAAGATAATTGTGGATAAACATTATAAGCAATTATCATATGTCATCAATATGTTCAAACATGCCTTCACGGTATGATAATTATCGAGTAAATGACTATGAATGCTCATTATGTTGATTAATGACATTTAAAGCCCCTGTATCAGATTAGACAATAAAGAATAGGGTTAGACAATAAAGAATGGATATAAAAGAGAGGCTCGAAAGCTATGGATGACAATAGATAGAGTTTGGATAGAGTACTATAGTACATATCTTCATACCTATACCTATAATATGAAGAAAAAAAATTGTGTTAAAGTCCATACAAACTTGGACACCAAAACCAAATTCTATATATGAGCATTTTTAATAAAAATAAATATATTAATTATAAAATATAATCTCTTAGAATTTTATTAACATTAAATAAAATTTCAAATTCTTTTTATTAAATTATGAAATAAATAAATATTTGTATTAAAATATATAAAAAAAATTCATTGATATATTTTTTAAAATTAATAAATATATAATATAAATTAAAATAGATAAATATATTATACAAGCAAATATGAGATGAATTCTGGACTAATACATACACAATTATCCAAAACATGCCTGATTTTTTATTCTATCTGTTATAGATATCTTTGTTGAATATCCACTTAAAATTGGTCAAATTGTCATTCAAATTAGAAATAGAAATAGAAGCTGGCTCCTACTTGTCAAATGAGTTATCCATTAGAATTCTTAAGCGAAGAATGTTTTCTCAATAAATATAATTATATTTTTTCTTATAATTATAGTCTTTTTAAAATAAATGTTTTTATTTATTTATTTTTATAAAATTAGAATAAAGATAGTATGTTTTTTTTTTCAATTTCTTATCACCGGACAAAACCCAAGTTGAGAAGAGATCTCATAAAAATTTGTTGAAATAGTAGTATTTTACTAATTTGGCATACAACAAGAGCTTACAAAATTCAATTTTTCTTTTACCAGAAATTTAATCCACTATAGTATTTTTTTTTTTTAAAGGAAAGAATTTAATGATCATACATATTTTCTTTTTTATGTTTCGCTATCAATCTATAGTAAATTAAATTTTCTCACACCCATTTGTTATCATTATCCCAAAAGTATCCAAGAAAAGTCTTAGCAGCATCCAAACTTGGAAAATAAGTGGGCTCAAGAAACATATGAGTCAACGAGTCACCGCCGTCGCAACTCAACCCAACTCGGTTTCCATTCGCTTCAGAACTCCCCATCACCACCGTCAGCACCTGCTTGTAACCATAGAAGAATCTCTTCATAGAAACTTCAATAGCTTGCATAGCCTGCAACAAGTGAACCTTCTCGAACCCACTCATCTTCTCCGCCACATACAGCTTCATCGCCGCCTCTTGAATCCTTGGTCCACCTTTAGGGTCCGCCTCCACTTCCAATATCTCCGGCACTCTATGCCGCAAATCTCTACACATCTTCGTCACGTTTACCAACTCCTTCGACCGCATGCAAAACGCCGCCGTTTCGTATGATGACGATTTCATGGATAACTGATTCTTCAGCTTCAAGAAATCAGCTGGATCCATCATCAGATGAACGTCTTCAATATCAGAAAGAAGCTTCCAGATCCTCTCCACCGCGTAACAATCCTCCGACGCTTTCTCCAACCTTCTCCCCTCAATCGCGTCGCTGATTCTTTCCAGAAGCTTCCGTGATACGTGGATCCACGACTCAACGATCTGATGAGTCGCGTGCACCGCGTGATTCTCGTAGTTCTCGATACGATCGTCGTACGGCGTCGTTTTCAGCGTGTGAACTTCGTTCGGCTTGCAAACGGCGTCGTATCTTAGGCTCGGTTTTCCAGCGAGGTTCGGTTCACCCAAACCTAGCGTATAAGAACACCTCATCATTTGACATTCCACCGAGAGAAGAATCCTCTGCGCCACGTCCTTTGATTTGTACCACGTGGCAAGCCGTGGAAGGAGACTCGTCTCGCTGTAGCTTCTGCTTTTGCTATCGCCGCTGCTGAGATAAGCGGTTGGTACTGTGCCACGTGTCTCGGGGTTTTGTTCTTCATCTTCACATAGCATGGCGATAATCTCAATCTGCTGCGTGGCGATGGATTCGAGTCTGCGATTCCATTCTGAACGATTCGTATAGGGTCTGGGGTCGGAGAGAACCGTAGAGATGAAACGGAACGTGATTTCGAGAGCTTGCAAAGCAGGTTTTAGGACTGGTTCGTTGTTCCAGTTTGGAAATTCTCTTGATTCCCAAAGCTTGTGGAGGTCCGGGAGGCGGAGATAGTAATCGTAAGCCGCGCAAAGAGGAGGCGCCGCGGCCGAGATATCATTCGTGATTGAAGGTGGTTGCAACAAGGGTAGGGAGTTACGCGGTGAGGAGGAGGACTTGTCGGAGATAGAGAGTTTTGGAGATTTGGAAGGCATGTCGGAATTTGGCATGTTTAATTTCCAGTGTAAATCAACCATGTTTGAATATAAGTAAAATTGTTAGTAGTAGTGTTTTTCTTTTTAAATGATATGAATGAGAATAGAGTTAGAGTTATTGTTGTGTTTTGTGTTGTGGAGTTGAAGTGGATAAGGGAAGAGAGAAGGGTATTTATATGAAAACAGATAGATGATGTGGATTGTGAAATTTGAAACAGCAAGGAAAGGAGAAAAAAGACGTGTGGACTGCGAGGATTGTATTGTACTATGGTGCATGAAGAACGAGGAATTTGAAAGTCGCGGTGATTTGAAGAATTATTTTAAAATTTGCGTGGGAGAAAATTAAAGTAAAGAAAACATTTTTTTTTTATTTGATTTTGTTTTGAAGGCATGCTCATTAATTAATGACAGCAAAACATGATAATAAATAAAATAAGGTTGAAAGAAAGAGTGGGAAAGGGAGAGGAATGGTGGAGCGGCATATGAAGATTGAAGCTTATCCACAAGACATAAAACATGCGAAGACAAAGAAAGAAGGCGTCTGTTTACTTTGAATGTCGGAGGGGAATATTGTTAAAAATTATCGACTTTTTTTATAATAATAAAATGGAAAGTAGTGGAAATGAGTTAGACTTTTTTTTAATGGTTGATGAAAATATTAGAAGTTAGAGACATTGGATACACGTTATCGTGATATTTCGCCAATGCTTTTTGACATTGTGGCCAATCACTCGGCGCGCGTTACGTTATAAATAATTATTATGGTACATTGGACGGACTTGCTGATTTTGGCACTATTCTTAATCCTTTTTCCGGGGGAATCCACTCACCAAGATACCCCTTTTGTTATTTGACACGAAACACTCTAGTAGAAGATCATCCTTTTTAAATTTTTTAAAATAATCTTTTCTTAATTAATTGTTTTGGTCCGTTCTCAAAATTTAAAGAAGCGTAAGTTCAATAACAACTAAGACAGCATTTGAGATAACAGTTGTACTCTTTCTCTTAGAAAAGTAAATAATTTTTTATCAAGTGACTTTTTGATCGTCCAGATCAATATGACAATCAAGCCTAATAACAGCTAAGATAGCATTTGACATTAACAGTTGTACTCTTTTTCTTAGACAAGTAAGTAATATTTCATCTAGTGGTTTTTCGATCGTTCAGATTAATATTACGAACAAATGCATATCATGCATGCAGTTACAAACCATTTTTTTTTATTTATAGAGAAAAATGCACCATTTAACATGTATTTAAATAATTTATTATTCAAATTTTAATTTTCACTATTTTACTGACTTGAACGTTGATGTGTTAACATTGTAAACTGACTCTTTCTCAAATGTATCAGAAGCTCTAAACCACCGAAGTCAACTCTAGATTCATACTCTCCAATCAATTGTAGATCCAACACAAAATATTGGCGTCGTCTATGAAATCAGTTTCTCATTTTTATGATTCTTCACGATTAAACTTCTCTCGATTTTATCTAGCCTTCTCCAATAAGAAATTCATATCTCTTTCAATCGAAGCACAAATCTCCATTTCCTAATCACTTACGTTAGATTCAAAATCTCATTCAAATCATTCATTGTAATTGTCAATGATGGCTGCTTCCAAAGCTACTCGCTCTGTTGTCCAACAATAACTTTTTGTTGTTGCTGAGGTGACTAAGAATCCTCCCCCTTCCCAACTTAAGGGACGAGCAATCAAGTCCTGTCAACTGCTTCATTTATTCCATTACCTCAAGATCATGCCCAACCTAGGAAATATCAGTTAGTGTTTCAACCTCCTTTATTCCTCATATCTACACCACAGTTTCAGCAAGGCGGACCTTCGTTCAAGCCTTCAATGCTCCCTACAATGCATGAATAAGAAATGCTTACCGACATTAAACTCTTGTTGGCTTATCTTAGTTTGTAGGGAGGCAACAATTTGTTGTGTAGTGTAACACCCCAGACTGCTTTAAGGATTGTCAACTAATCTCATAAACTAACACGGGTCTTTTCAGCATGTTTTATCCTCACTCGCACGCATTCTAGGAAACTTCTTAAAAGATCACTGATGACTTCTCGGCAAGTGTACTGATAGTGTCATAGTAATAAAAGATTGAATCTACAAGAACTGTGTTTGAACAAGACAATAATTATGCAATGTAACAGAAAACACCAAATAATAAGGGGTTTTGGGTTGTAGAATGAAAAACAAAATAAGAGTTTTTAAACAGAGATAATAAGACGGTCATGTTGTGTATCGAATCCACTTATTTTCTCTTGTTGATGTATGATGTTGTTTCCCTTGAAAATCGGAAAACAACCGCTGATCTTTCAAATCTAACTTTGGTGACTCACAGGATCGATCAAATTGATCCTAGGACATGTGCTAAAGGGTTATTCTCGTTGATTCTATCTAAGTTTCACACTCTGGCCATATTGCAGTAAAGGAATCTAAAGGAAATATATACTCGACTACGGGACGAATCAAAAGATAAAGTTTTCAACAAAGAAAAGAAAGAAGTTTGTTTGGGAGAAGAAAGATTAAGGACGAAGAGAAGAGAATTGCATAGAGAAGGAAGAAAGGAGAAGGATAAGGAAGAAGGGTGCAAGGAAAATGAAAAGACTTTGTAAAGTTTAAAGCAAGTAAAGTAAATTTCATTAAGATAAAAGATGGTGTGTTTACATTACGTACATTCTCTGTAATACTCGCTTTCTCTACGCTCGGATACTTGGAGTTATTCTAAGAGTAATTTGTACAATAATAAATTACAACACACTTATTTCATGTCTAAGACACCCTATTTATAATAGTAAAAAATAACTACTAATAACTTCCAACATCACCATCTTTTGCCACTTGTCACAATGCATGGATCCGCTGCTCATAAGGTGTCATGTGTCCTCCTAGCCACTTGGCAAACGAAACTGTTCCCTCCACGTTTTTGAATTTCAAGTCTTCAATAAATCACCAAACAGTAAACAATCGAAGCCCTTGTAGTTTTTCTTCAATCCTAGTGAGTCCTTCGACTACTTCCTTTAGCTGCCTCACGCCTTTCGACCAACCTTTGCTTTCAACCCGCTTTTGGTGCTTCTCCTTAAATTCCTTTATTTTGCAAGAGGCGTCGAATTTAGGAGCTAACAAATTTCCTCCCAAAAATGTCTTTTCGATCTCTGATGTGGAAAAGCACATTTTTTGACAGCATCTGATTTTGATGCCGCTCATTTTCTTCATACGTGTCAGCTGATATTCTTTCACCCAATACATGTCTGGGAAGGTGAAAGGGAGAAAAGGAAATAGAGGAAAGCACGCAAGACTCTGCTCCGCCACCTTGATGCACGTTCCTGACGTCATGTTTCATCATGGCGATTTTCTCGGGAACTACCAAAATCGTGGGCCATCATCACTTTTTCAGCCTAGGGGATGTAAATTGCAACTGCTACCCCTGCCACCCTACTTCAGGTGCACACGTGGCCCACTAACTCTAGCCCCTTAATGATGAAACTTTTGATCTTCCATACTCTATATAAGTAATTTTCCTCCAGTATTGTCATTTTTCCCCACATTTCCAACTCTTAACAAGACTCTTGCGTTTCTTCATCCTCAAATTTCTCTGCTTAAAAAACTCCTTTGCTAATTTCAACAATGGCCGATCATCAGAAGAAGAAGATGCAGCTCAAAGGGCAAACTTTCGCATCAGCTCTCCCATCTTTTGCTAACTTAATCGGTCCTAAGGTAGTGAAGAATCAGTAGTTCATTCGCGAACCTTTGTCAGAAGAAAAGCGCCACATCTATGAATCGCAGGTAATCATCCCAATTACTGTTGCAGGTAGACCCTTAGCAATGTCTGGCCCGTTCTTGTGGCTAGACCCGTCGAAGTATAGCTTCTAGGGCTCTAGTTCAATAACGTTCAGGGTATTTTCATTTATGGAATGGTCGACGATGAAGTCTGCCACTATCTGTCCTTTGACCGCTTTTAGCGGTCTATACGTCAATGAGTATTCAGTTAATGCTAATGCCCATTTACCAATTCGACTATGCAAAATAGGCTTGGATAACATATGTTTAATAATATCAAAATGCGACGAGACATAAACATCAACTGGCTTTATATATTGCTTCAATTTTACACATGAGAAATACAAACATAAGCATAATTTCTCTATCTCACTATACCTAGTTTCTGCGTCATTCAAAACCCTGCTAAGGTAGTAAATGACTCTTTTGACGCCATTCCCGTCCTCTTGAGCAAGCATGCTCCCTAGAGTTTTGTCTAACGCTGCTATGTACAGTCTCATGCTTCTGCTTCGACATGAAGGAGAAAGGACTGGAGGATGAGTCAAGTAGTCTTTGATCTTGTCGAAATCTTCTTGTTGATCTTTCCCCCATTCGAACTTCTCTTTGGTGACTCGAAGCAATGGTGAGAAGGCCTGCGTTTTGCCACTGAGGTTTGATATGAATCTTCTTAGGAAGTTTATTTTGCCCAGCAAGGATTGCAGTTCCTTTTTGTTTGATGGCGTTTTTGCTTCCATGATGACCTTTGTCTTGTTCTGATTGATTTTGATCCCCTTTTTGTGAACTACGAAACCCAAGAAATCTCCCGCTTGTACACAAAATGCGCACTTCAGGGGGTTCATTTTGAGGCCAAACTTCCTCATCCTTATGAAGGACTTGCGCAGATGTTCTACATGAGCTTTTCCTGATACATATTTCACCACAATGTCATCGATATATATCTGCATAAAAGACTCAATGTAATCATGAAAAATTGAATTCATTGCCCGCTGGTATGTTGCCCCAACGTTCTTCAGGCCAAAAGGCATCACTACCCACTCGTAAGTGCCTAAGGCCCCTGGGCAACGGAACACTGTTTTGGGAACGTCATCCTCAGCGATGAAAATCTGGTTGTAACCAGAGTATCCATCCAACATGCTAAGGTACTCATGGCCAGCGGCTGAATCGACTAGCATTTCTGCCACCGGCATCGAATATTCATCTTTAGGGGTTGCCGAATTTAAATCCCTAAAGTCTATGCATACTCTTAGAGACCCGTTTTTCTTAATGACCGGTACAATATTTACCAGCCATTCGACATACCTGGTCGTACGAATGAACTTGCACCGAAGGAGTCTTTAGATTTCTTCCTTTATTTTTGAGAGGATTTCAGGAGCGAAACGTCTTGGGCTCTGTTTGACTGGCCTTTTTCCAGGCTTGATCGGTAATCTATGCTCGACTAGATCTCTCTTTAGACCGGGCATCTCGTCATAATCCCAAGCAAAACAATCCCTGTACTCTTGCAGCAACTGGATAGTCTCGACCCTGAGTTGGGGGTCGAGGTTGGCACTGATATACGTCGGCCTCTTGATTATTCCATCTCCCAGATCCACTTCCTCTAATGGATCCTGCGCTAGCATTTTAGCATCGTTGGCCAAGGGATCTTTCTCGAAACCTAGAGGCTCATCGTCATAAATGGCGTCGAGCCTTTGACCTTCATACTGAATTTTGTCAGGAGGCTCGGGGTCGAAATGCCCACCTGAGCCTATTTGTTCAGATTCTTCATTGGCTTCAGTCATCATCGCTAAATTCACTTCCCCATCCAATGGGGTCTATAGGAAGTGTGCCAAGGTATGGGAGTCTCTCACCTGACACTTCCTTATCCCAGCGGAAACCGTCAACGGGATGTAGATAAAGTGAGCAATACACTTCATCATTTGGTACGAATTTGAAATCTGCTGGTACGCAGGGGCCTATGCTGCCCAAATGTTTGTCGAATTGCCTTCAATCGACATGGTTTATGGGTGCCTTAAAATACCCTTGATCTGCTTCAATGTTTTCGACAATTCCATCTGGTCTTCATATGACAATCCTTTGATGCATTAAAGATGACACCACCCCCACTCCATGAATCCACTCTCTTCCAAGCAACATATTATAGTTGGCAGTGGTTTCTACCACCATGAAGACAGTTGGGCGAGTAATGGTTCCGACTGTGACATTTACTTGTATGACTCCCATGGTCGAACCTACTTTGCCTTCATAGTTTGACAAAACCATGTTGTGTGGTTTTGTATCAATCTCATCTTTTACAATCTTATTCAACAGATAATGTGGCATTAGATTCACTGTGGCGCCATAATCCACCAAAATTTTATTAACCGGGACTTTCTCCACTTTTTCCGTGATATAAAGAGGTTTCAGATGATTCTTCATCGCCTCCATGGGCCATTCGAAGAATGCGTTTTGCTCTTCGACGCAACCATTATTCATCACATAGTAACACACAGGCTTATGAGCCGCCATCTCCCAGTCCGTGTAGGTGTCTAGATTTTCGACCACGAATATTCTGTCGAATTCCCTAGGCATCACTAATACTACATTAACTAAAATATCCAGAGAATCGTCAGAGTCCGAATCAAAATTATCAATCATTTCATTGTTGACCCCAATAGGTTTTCTCTGCTCTTCGACTTGTGTCGGAAACAATCTACGCCCTACAGGTGACTTCCCAAATGCTTTTGTTCGTCCTTCTTCATTTTCGACAGGGACGTTGGTACTGGATTCTGGCTGGTCCCTTTGTGAGCTTTCCCTGAGTGATTTTCTCTTACGCTGTTCCCGTCTCCATTGTGATCGAGACATGTGATTCTTTCCTTTATAGTTTTCAGATACATGGGCAGCTTTTGAATACTGAAACTCCTTCTGGTAACTTAATGAAGATCCTCGTTCCACCTCAAAGTTCTTCCACCTCTGTTGCCCTTGCTGTCTATTCTCATTAAGCTTACCATCAGTAGCCTCCGCGCTGGGTTTGAAACTGGTGGGTTTGTTTGTCGGAGGCCTTGTGTGAGGCTCAGATCTCCTTTGGAGACTACTTCGAGGGTCGAATCTGGGTCTTTCCTTATTTTGTCTTAGCCTCCGTGTTCCCTCTAGCTTCTGTGTGGCCTTTTTGTCGAAAATGGCGCTGCATCGAGGACATAGCATCACACTGGATCCTCTCTCTTGGCAACGGTGGAAGAAAGCGACAATCGATTCTTCCTGCTCTAGATAAGCTTCCCTAGTATGTGCCCCCTGGTAATTTGATTTGCTATCCCCTACATCTTCGTGTTGAGTGATCTCTACCATATTAATCTCCACTTCTTCGACCAGATTAAGCTTCCTTAGGCCTAACTCTACGCCTTTAGTGGCCTGATCAATTATGACAAAGTTATCAGCAGCTTCTTTGCATAATCGTCGAGTACGACGGATGTGAGGGGTGCTAATACCTTCCCCTTGCGTAACCGACTCCCAAATCCAGACTTGGTTGCTAATACCTTGTCTTTCCCTTTTTCTTTAGGTTTTTCCGATCGTTTCGTTTCCCTCTCTATGTTACGTCAAGAACTCTGGGATAAATAACGAAAGTGGGATAAATAACGAAAGTGGCGACTCTTCTGTTTTTCCGCCGGTTGTTTTTCGCATTTGCGACACTATGTTACGTCAAGAATCTGTCGGTAAATGACCGAATGCTCCATTATATCATCTGTTATGTTCTGCTTCCAAAAGATTCCAATCATGCCCAGATCAATGATCTTGAGATGCAACTGATGTATGCCATAAAGAACTAAATCAAAGTTAATTGGATATTAACAATGATGTATCATCTCAAACAACAACTTACTCTTTTTACCCGACTCTCGTATGGTCGTCTTATCTCTAGCATCTTAGAATTAACGGATTTAGATCTGAACAGGGAACCATCCATTTCCATGAAACCGACAGCAAATGATATTAATGAAATAACCATAATCAAGAACACCAGTATTGGGAAAAGCAATGATGGAACTTATAAGTATGAAGGCAGTTCATCTACCTCCAACAATCCATTCCCAATCCCAGAAGGTGGCATTACAAACGAGTTTCTCTACATCACATTAATGAATTAACATAGAGAAACGACCCGGGAAATTAACTCACTTCAAAGACTTCTCAGAATCCAAATGCCGGAAATGATGAATATGAGGACGGAAGTGAAGAAGAAGAAGAGAATGGAAGCGAGGAGATGTCAGATAATGATATTTAAAGAACTTGTTTATGTTCTTTATTCCTGTTTTAGAATTTGTTTAAGTTTATGTTTTCTGTTTCGTATTCGTAATTGTACCGTAGATGTGCGTGTGTTATCATATCATGTTATCGTATCGTTAAACAAAGTTGTGTTTGTTGTGTTAAGTATATGTGTTGGGCTTATTCTATGTGTGTATGTATGTTTACTTTAATTATCATATGCTCTTCTTCCTTTTTGCTAATGACAAAGGAGGAGAAGGATTGACCTCTCTAATGTTTCCTTGTGCAGAAAAAGTTATACCTCTTGTATTAAGGGGGAGCCTTAACTTAGGGGGAGAAACTAGTGTAGAGAAACCAAGGATCAAGCAAGCTTTCAATTTAAAAGATTGGTTGTCATCATAAAAAAGGGGGAGATTGTAGAAGCAAGCTTCAAGCTCATTAAAGTTTTGATGAAGACAACAAGAACAAGCTTTCTACGCAACACATACATACGCAAAAAGCAAGAGTTTCAAGTAAATATCAAGGATCAAGATAATGCTCTAACATGTGACAATTGTGATCAAGCTTCTCATACAAGCTTCAAGTGTTGAAGATAGAGTTTTGAACATCAATTCAAAGGTATAACAAATATTACTTGAAAATACATATACAAGTGTTCAAAAATTCATATCTCACTACACATATATCACAAATACTTTTAAAACATTTTTTGGTTACTCACTCATGTTAAAAATAATTTTGTTTTGAAAATCTTTCAGTGTTAACTGATTAACCCTTTTGGTTAACCTGTTAACGGATATCAAAATTAATTTATTGGTGATTTTATTACAGTGTTAACCGATTAACCTATATGGTTAACCGATTAACATGTGTAAATTTTGAATATTTTTAAACGTTGGAGGGTGTTAACCGATTAATCAATTTGGTTAACCGATTAACACTGAAGCAGTAAGCAAAAATGACAGTTTTTCATGAAAATATGCATTGATTTCATTTTGATTTCTGACTGTTTTTGCTGCATAAAATCACACCCTTTTGGAAAGGTTTTTTTTATCAGTATAAATTGATATCAGATTTCAATTTCCAATTCACCTCCAAGAAACAAAATCATAAAAATTACTCATTTTCTTTATCTCTCAATTTTTCATAAAGTGTTCAAAATCAGTTTTTGAAAAGAAGCTTTTTGAATAAACTTTCACACTATCACAACTTCATTTCATTTTCTTTTAAAAGAACACTTGTATATCTCTTTGAGTAATATTTGTTTCAAGGAGAAGATCGATCGTCAAGATTGATAGCATCACTATATTCTCAAGACATAAACTTATTTCAATATTACTTTCTTTGTATTACCTTGTTATCCAGGACTGTTGGAAACAAGTGAGTGTGTGAAGAGGATTGTTCTTCTACACTTGAATTACTTATAGATTAGATAGTAGGCTTCACCATTGGTGTGATTAGGCTGTGCAATTATTCTAAACTATAGTGAAATCTCTTTCGAGTCGAAAGGGGAGTGGAGTACTCTCGGAGTGTGAGGGGAACCACTATAAATTTCTTGTGTCTCTTTTTCTTTTCCGCACTTTATTTTCAAGTCCTAACATCATAACCGAAAAAGAACCAAGAACCGAAAAAGATTGCAAATAATTTTTGAGAACCTAATTCACCAATCTCATCAAGACAATTTAAGAATCATCAAGAAAGATAACCAGAGTTAATCAACAAGATTTTAATGGAAATAAATAAGAAAATAAATTAGAGATTTTACAAGAATTTAACCAAAAGGTCAACAAAAAACCAAATCAAAAATTCGCCAAATATTTAATCAAAAATCATTGAAATTCAAATGGAAACTAAACCCAAGTTCAACAAATAGTCAATTAGGAGTTCAAGAAAATTAATCACAATGTCAACTAGAAACTTGAGCACAAAATTCAACCAAGATCAAAGATTCTAATCAAAGCTTTTTTAAACAAGATTTTAACAAGAAATTTTAATCAAAATTAACAATTAAGAAAAATTCTAATCAAAGTTTATTAAAATCAAAATTATCATTAAAAGTTTAATCAAGAATTAACATTAAAAATTTAATCCAAAATAAGCAATCAAGAATTAATCCAATATTTAACAAGAAAAGTCAATTAAAATCTAACAAGGTAACCAATCAAAATTCGATTAGAAATTCAATCAACAATTAACTAAAGAAAATAATTAAAATTTAATCAAAACTTAAATCAAAATCTAATTAATCAAAATCTAAATCCAATTAAACAAAACTCAAATTATCAAAATCTTAATAAAAAAGTCGTTATTAACTTGTTATTAACTTATTGTAAGATAACAAAATTAAAAGTTACCACAGAAGACTACACTAAATGTATTAGCTAATACAGTGTAAGAATCAAATTCGGGGATAAGATCAAAAATACTAATATGAGTTTGGCTTCTTGGTGGCTTCACAAAGGATATGTCTTATCTTATGGAGTAGTGAAATCTTGGAGATTAGCCATGAACGTCCTAATTCTACTCTACTCATAGACAAGTTCTATATTGGAATAAATAAATATCAAAACCAAAAAATTATATAATTAATCTAAACAAAATCAAAAACATCAAAAATATTAACAAAATCTAATTAATCAAAAACTTAATTAATCCAAAACTTAATTAAATCACGCTCCAACATTGAATATAAAACACACACATTCACACATATATCACAAATTGAATCCAAAAAGATATCCTTATATTCATGCTAGTTAAAACCACTTCTCAATTTCTAATTTATGTTTGATAGTCATACTAAATAAAACCGCATCGCACTGTTCGTCGTTACAAACATACCACTCAGAAACAAACAAGGTTTATGGAACCAAACACTATAAGTATAAACAATTAATGACCACTCAATAAATCAAAAACATAATATAAGATAAAACAAGTTCAGAGTATATTTAAACGGAAACATCGGTTTGCCGGAAAATGGTGGTGGTCACCGAATCTTCATGGTTGAGCTTTTGGTACAATAAATCGGTACTACCCCGCCGTTAGAGTGCTCTTTCTCCTTTTTTTTCTCTTTCAACAATTACAACTTTTATATATATATATATATATATATATATATATATATATATATATATATATATATATATATATATATATATATATATATATATATATATATATATTAGGATTAATTCTAAATTGTCAGTAATGTTCCTAATGCCCATTTTAAAGTCCAAATTAAATAATTAGTTAAACCTAAAATAAAATAAATATTTAAAATAAAATTAAAATTAAAACACTAATTATCTTATTTATTTATTCTAAACATTTAGATAAAAAATATAAAAAAAAATTGGACTCCAAATAAATAAAAGTCGGACGCGTAAGTACTCGAAAAAATAAACCGAGTACACCAAAATGATTAGCACGAAATATACGACTCGGAAAAATACAACGTTTGGTCAGATTTTAAAATAAATTTTGACCCTTTAAAACACTCAAACTGATCAAAATGCGGCGAAAAATGGTCGGAAAAATTAAAACGAACACGTCAGGTTAAACTACACGAAATGTAGACCAATATAATTAACGTCTGCAAGCTCGATTTTAAAATTTTTCGTCCACCGATTTTACGCACCGTTGAGATTCAGTTTGAACGATTTGTCTGTAAATTTGAGAAATTATTCCTATCATATTTTAGGCACTATGCGAGATAAAATGCGTGCTATGAAAAGTAAAAATAAAGTCAGATGAATGAAAAAATTAAAATGAAATGCCCGAACAAAATCATGATTGAATAACCACACTTGACTTGATACCGAAATTTCTTCCCTTGAGTGCACACTGATTCTCTTAAGAAATCATGATGAAGACGCCCTTGATGTTGATGAGCCTCGGTAAAGAAGATAATCATGACGTTGGGAACTAAATCTTTGTCTCAACTCGAGTGCAATAGCCAGATAAATTACCTTTGAATAGGGAAAACTCAAATCACAGAAAAATGTCTTGATCCCATATCTTAAGAGCTCAATGCAAATGAAAGGATGCAAAGTTATAACCTAATAGAAACACAAATAAAATATAAACACAAGCCAGCTAAGGTTAGAAAAAGAGAGGGCAAATTTTGGGGTACAACAATATTCAACAAGGTGTATACAAAAGATTCCCTTGGTGAATTTACAATTCTATTCTTCTAGAATTGCAAAATATCCCTACTCATAAAAGGACTTTCTCAAATAAGCTTTTCGGTTAAAATATTAGTGAGAGAAAGTATAGAAAAAATTTAGAGAGAGGGATTGAGTGAGAAGTGCCAAGATATATTTCTGAATAATATGAAATGGGGGAAGGGACCTCTATTTATAAGTTATATATCTGTTATAAAAAATTGTTTTACTGCTTTTTAATATAATATAATCGACTAGAACCTAATGCTAATAGATTAAAAACTTCAATGGTAATCGATTACCAGTTCCAAAAAGAAAAGAAAAGATATCTAAACATTGTACATCATTAAGGCACCGTTGTACTCTCTTAGAGCTCAATTTTAAACTGATCTAATCGATTAGAAATGTGCTTCAATCAATTAGAAAAAGAAAAACTTTGCCTGTAGCAATTTTGACTGCTCCCAATTCATCTGGCACAACTTCAAGACATTTAAAAAAATATTCTCTTGAGAAAACGTAGTTTGAAAATAAGTTTTAGTGTGTGTGTTTTAGCCATGTACTTTTCAGAGAATTCCCTTTGCTTTACATAATATTTACTCAGCCTAAGGTAGGGCTTTCTTGTGCTTCAAGACTTTGTCAGATGCTTTCTTATGTGAACACTGGCTTGAGTTCACTTGAGGTTTGCATCTTTATCCATTTAAGCGCTTATGCTTAACTTGTTAGAATACATTGGAGTCATCATTAAATAGTTGTCATCATCAAAATTTTAACAAAAGATGTTGTCCTTGTTAGAAGAGTATCACCTGCAAAGCAAGGTTCCACGCATGTTTGTATTTGTCATATTCCATTCTTTTAGAGGAAGCTTCATAAGAATCTTCATACATGTTATCGGGTATATTAATGAAGACATATTTGCATGGGTCTCTTGAGGTTATATATTCTTCATGTGATGATGAATCTCCAAATGTTATTTCTGATGTTAACCTTTCAAAAATTCTTCTTGATGAAAGTTATTCAAATATTAAAGTTGGATGAAACTTCTTCGTCATTCCATCAGATGATAACTATTCAGATGATCATTCAATTATTATGATTGTTCTTTCAATGACACCTATGGTGTTTCAACTATTTTTTATAATGAAGATGATGACTCTTCTAATGTTCTTGAATTTATTCCTTCATCTTTTAACAAATGGATTAGTTCATCGAGTTTCTCAATGATTTCTTTCTTCTAAGATTTTTATTGAAACTTTAAAAGAACACTTTTATATTTAGAATCAAGGATTGAATCATATTTCTAGACCTAATTATTGAATCTGAGATATCTTTTAGGTATAAAGTTTTTAACACAACGCCCAAGATTTCCAATGTTTGAGCACCATCTATGAAGATGACCTTCATATTCCTTTGGTATTTCATTTTCTTGGATATGTATGTTTATTCTATCTCGTATGGTTTTAGGAGAATCTCCATGGATCATTTCAAGAGTGACTTATACTTCCTTGTTCGAAATATAATTAAAAATAAAAAGGTAATCTCTGGTGCTTAGAGCACTCATCATCAAGTACTTAGCTTTAAAACCAAGTTTGACTTTTCTCTTATTATCTTTGGTCTAGATGTTATCTAGTTTATTCAATACTTTATTTTTAATATAATAAGTAGGAATAAACAGGCCATTGATAACGAAATCCCACGTTTAAAAATAGTTTGTTTCAACAACAAAATTCATTATTGCTTTTGATAATTCAAACCTTTCACCATCAAATAATAGAGATGTATTTATGAAAATACCTTTGTTAAAAACAACATATGTGTTTGTATTCACCATTCTTCCCTCTAGATAATTAGTCTTATAATAGGAGTTAGGCTCTGATGCCACTTGTTGGACAATTGTCTCCAAATACAAGAAGGGGTGAATCGTGTAGGTAGAAAAACAATGTTATTGTAAAATTTTGGTTTATATAAATGTTTAAAACAATTTTTTAAATCAAAGAGTTGAAGATAAGGAAATGCACTATAATGAAATGAATAACTGAGAAGTAAAGAGATCAGGAAAGATAGAAATGCACCATAGATTTATAGAGGTTAGGCCTACACGCTTGGCCTACTCTTCTCCCCCAAGAACTTCTTCTTGAGAGTTTTCATTATATCAGATGTGAGTTTTTCACATGTTATACCCACAAACCTTCTTACAATTAAACAAGAGTTTTAACGACAATCCTCTAAACCATACACAAGATTTTACACCAGGACAATCTTGGAACCAAACAAATTTTTTACACCACAGTAAGCTTAGGTGTAACACCCTTCTAAACCCCACTGAAAATATAAGCAAAATCAGAGTAAAATTAACATGCATTCGCAAAGGGCGTCACACATACACTTCCAAATTACTAAAAACCATCTGTCATGCTCATTAACACTGAAATAAATAATCATACTTTACAAAATTTCATTTGCATGTAGCAGCGGATTCATTTATATCACAATTTTTCATAAAAGAAATATTTGTGTTCATCACATAAATCAACATCACTTAGGCACTGAGGCCAACATCACAATATACATCTGAAACGTAACCCAAATGATCCCAGTGTTACATGACCAGAGCACGACTCGATCCAATACAATGAAATCACTAAACAGCTACACCAATAGCGACCTCGCAACTACGAGCAGTACTACACCTTGATACCTGCACGATGTCATGTAGGACATCATTCCAGCAGAAGGGTGAGAAATATTATCATAATAACAATGCATATAATCATATATAAATGCACAAGCACATAATACATATATATTCCATATTTTCTCACCACAATTCATTATAATCATCATATATGTCACAATATATGTTCACCTAATTAAGCGCATTCATCAATCATACTTTTACAAGTCATGCCCTTTCCACATTAACACTTACAACATGTTTATTTCATCAATCCACATAAACACACACAACATGTTTATTTCACCAATTCACATAAACACACACAACATGTTTATTTCACCCATTCACATAAACACACACAACATGTTTATTTCACCAATTCACATAAACACACACAACATGTTTATTTCACCAATTCACATATAAGGATGATAAATGAAACTCATAGAGACCGACTCACGACTCTATGCAGATGCAAATGCGGTACCGACTCATTCAGCAGGTTCAATTGAAGAACCAAATGGAACCATCGCTCGTTACCGAAGTAACTCCCCGTCGGGCCTACGATGTTCACCTCGCTCACACCCCACACGGGCACACGATGTTTCAGGATTGCTCACACCCCACACGGGCACACAATCCGATTGCTCACACCCCACAAGGGCACACAATAGTTCTGCAGATTCTCCACGGAATCAAAAATAAACCATCGCTCACACCCCACAAGGGCACACGATCGTTTTTGCAGATCCTCCTAGGGATCAAAAATAAACCATCGCTCACACCCCACAAGGGCACACGAGGTTTCTGCAGATCTCACGCAGGATCAAGACACCAGAATGCAATCATGACACTTCACATGCAAAACAACTCCACACACTCTTGAAATGCATACATATTCACAAATATGTATAATTACGCATTTCACCTCATACAAGTACATACAATTATACACATAATTGCCAAACGGTCACATCTCATACTTTCATACAACAATCACATATACATACCATATGACTCATATAAACTCATCAACTCTCACAAATCCTCATTTGGGATTATGGGTACATCGCTTATACCCCACCAGGAACAACATTTCAGTTATTCTACCCCGGTGATTGCTACACTAGGAATGACACCTTGTCATTCTACCGCAGTGATTACTACACTAGGAACGACACCTTGTCTTTCTACCCCAGTGAGTAAGAATCTCGCACGTTTACATATTCTCAACATCATTATCACATTACCAAGCAATGCACATATATTCACTATATATACATATATTCTCATGAATTATTCACACATTATCACATAAAATCAATATGCACTCACAAGGTCGTGCCAACTGCAACGAGCTCAATCACATTCATCATGCATTCACGTTTAATTCAAACAATGCATTCAATTGTCAAAAGGCCATAATTCACAATCTAGGATTCACGCCATAAGGCTACCCACAACACGTCTCATCTCAATATTACACAAACTATTCATATTATATAAGGATTAACATAATTGAACCAAACAAATAACCATTGGATGGAAAACACAAGAAAACAACATGCTGACACGCTCGCTACCTTGCTCGCCTAGCGAGTGCTCGCTACCTGTTCGCCTAGCGAGCAAGCTCGCGAAGGCAAACAAAAGCCACTAACTTGATTCGCTACCTCACTCGCTCAGTGAAGGCCTAGCGAACGCTCGCCACCCCCTTCACTACCAGCGAAGAACACCAAAACCATTCTGTCCAAGTCTGGGACCGTTCGCTAATGGCTCGCCACAGCGAATGCTCGCGACCTGCTCGCCTAGCGAACTTGCTAGCGAGGGTCTGCAAACTCAGAATGTCCCACTGTCCAAAATCCTAAAACTCTTCAAAATCCACCCGATTCAATTCCAACTCATTCTAGTAGCCTTAGCCCAACATTCCTCGACTAAACTTTACCACTTATCCTCATTTTTAACCGTTAAAACTCGGTTTCTACCGATTAAACTCATTTATGCCCTAGAATGGAAAATGAGGAAAAACAACCAAACAATCCATACATAATCACATACATTGGTAAGATAACAATATTTCACACCCTTACCTCGATTAATCGGAAGCTAGAAGTCATTCTTGATGATTTCCTAGTTTTTTCCCTTTTTCTTTCTCTTTTCTCCTCTTCCTCTTTCTTTCTCTCCTTTTCCTTCTTTCTTTATATCCCTTTTCCTTTTCTCTCTTCTTTCTTTTATATAACCTTCTCTTTTATTTCTCCTCAATATCTCATCTCTCAAAAATATCTATCAATTCCTTTTCTCACCAAAATATCTCATCTTATCATTAATTAGAGAATATCTAGTAAATCCACATTATTCTACCAAATAGAATAAATCAGTTAAATCCAATAATTCACTTAAATCAGATAAATCACACAAACCAATTAATTAGTACCATTAATCAGTTATTGAAAATTGGGCTGTTACATTAGGAACCGAACATATATTTTAATGAACAATCTTACAAACCAAATGAGAGTTTTTACACCAGAATGAGCTCACAAACCAAATGAAGATTTTGACTGGCTAATCTCATAAACCAAACATGATATTTTTACTAGTTTAACTCATGAATAAAACAAAAACTTCTCACAAGAGATATTACACAAAATACAAAATCCTCTTGATTAGCTTACAAGATTAACCCTAACATCAAAACAAAAAAACTCACTAATATTTTTCACTCTCAAAGCACTAAGGCAATTTTGTGAAAAAGAAAAAGAAAAGAAAAGAAATAGAGATAGTAGAAAGAGAGAAAATGTTGGACAAGTGACTTCAAGAACAGGGGGGTGAACTATGGTATTTAAAATTCGTGATTAATTTTAACATTTTCTTGTTTAATATCGTATTAGTAATTTTATGTGAGTAATGGCAGCGGAAATTTAAATAATGATAGTAAATTGCGGAAAAGTAAAAGTGTGGGGTTAGAAAGATTGCACCAGAGATTTATACAAAGTTTCACTATAAACTTTGAGCTTTTGAAAGTTATGCCCACAAACCTTTAATACAGACTTATCCCTAGTCAAATGGAAACTTTTACCTATGGTATCTTATCGAACCGTTTATAGATTTATGGATGATCTCAATAACCAAAATAAAGCTTTTTCTGGTAAAGCTTAATAAACCAATAACATATATTTTATAAAGGTTGATCTCAAGAACCAAACTCTATCTCTAAAAGGTATCACAAACTTAAGAATATAAACAACCAGCAAAACCACTTACAAAAGTATCTTCCTCACAAGTAAAACTTCACCTAGTAGCACTAAGGCAATTTGAAGTGAATGGAAAATATTTTTAAAAGGAGAGAGAGATAAATTCCAAAGAAATATGAAAATGTTAGAAAGTTGCATGGTATGAAGTGAGGAAGGCCATCCTTTATATAGTAGTTGGAAACACTAATAAAGGAAACGAACCATGGGATGAATTAATTATATAATCGATTAGACAACTCAAATATAATTTTTTGTAAAGCCCAAATAAGAAATCTTGGATATATATTCATTGAAAGTCATTAATTTCTATCTTTGCTGATTATACAATTGATTATCATCTTGCTAATCAATTGTACAAGTGCTCTAATCGGTCAGATAAATAGAAAAGTTTTACTAATCGATTAACATATCTTTCTAATCGATTATGTGGTTAAGAAAAAGTTTAGATAAATTTTTAATCACTTGGTTTTGTTTCAAGAAAATAATTTTCAAGGTAGAAAAGTATTTTGAAGTGTGTGTGTGTGTGAGTTGCCTTAGTACTCTTAAACTACTAGCTTACTTTTACAGTACTCAATTCACTCTGACTGACAGACAGATATTATCTGACTAGCTTTCACACCTTGCATTAAATAAAATTCAAGAATTTTGCTTGATAGTGTCTATTTTGTATAAGCACTTGATCTTGAGCTCTCTTATCGATGCTTTTAGATCTTGAGCTCACTTGATCTTAAAAGCTATTTGTCATGCATTGTCGTTATCAAAACATCGAATGCTAATTCTTTATTACCTGCAAGCACATAGATATATAGAAAGTATATAGAAATATGTTTTTTGGTGTATTTTGAAACGAGGAGAAACCCTCTATTTATAGGACAAAAAGTTGGCTCAAAAAGGAAAAAGATCCATTGGCCTTTAAATGGCATAATCAACTAAGGTATAAGTTTAATGGATTATAGGTTTCAAAAATACAACAACCCTAATCTCAAATAGGAAATCTTGCAAAGGAAATGTGATTTAACCAATTAAGAGTGTTCTTAATCAATTAAGAAGCCTTTTGTCTTGCTTTAATCAATTAGATAAGGCCCTAATCGATTAGGAAATGTACAAAAACTTCCTAAATGATTAGGAACACTCTTTGGCAATTCCACTAGCACCTTGATGGTTCCTATGTAGATTTTACGTTGTTTTAGCAAATTAAGAGAGGTTTAAAACATTTTTTAGGTGAGTGTGTGAATTGCCTTAGTAATTTAAGAATTACTATAATATTTTACAATACTTTGGCCACTCAGACACGGACCAAGCGAGCTTTCAAACTTCCTCTCTTTCATAATATTTAAAGTATCAATACCCCTTGATTGATCCATCATTTATTTAAAAAATCAACTCGGACTTGACTTCTTATAACTTGATGATGCTTGGCAAACCTTCTTGACAAACACGATCATCAAAGATTTCTTGGTCAGAGATCATCAATGACTCCAATGACCACCACTTGACATTAAGTTTTGAATTTCTTGATTATAATATAATATATTAATCTCACAAAAAATCTTGATCTTGATAGAACATATTTGATTATCAATTCTGATAAAGACTTCACATCATAGAGTTGTCATTATCAAAACCATATTGAACATTTGACGGTTGCAAATAGTTGTACATGAAAGCACATGGATCCACAAGATTTATATCCTTACAAAAGAAAATAATCGTGCCATCAATCATATAGAGAGTCTTAAATCCTTGACACCAAATTTTTTTCAAGAACAAGCCATCATTAGTTGTTATGTTTACCCTAGGAAAGAATAAGGAAAATAGGATCAATAGCACTTCTAGAATAAAAAAAATGCTATCGTAACTGCCAGACATACCTAAATCTACAAGGTTATAATTAATTATCACATATGGCCATCTCACATTCTCTACACAATGCCTCCACATCTTCAAAACTCCTTCATGGGTGTTAGGTTCTATGATGTTGTTATTCTCATCTAGCTTCCTAATAATTGTCATTCACACGAAAAATGAGAAGATAAATGATATGAGAGGATTCGATACCTGAGTATGTAGGATGATGATGATGACAAGGATGAACATAGAGAAGAAAACTCTTTAGAGAAGTGCAGATAGGAGTGGATAAGAAAACTCTTTAGAGAAGTGCAGATAGGAGTGGATAAGAAAGTAGAAGAAAATATTGAGATCTATCTATTTATAAGGCAATATACCTAGGTCGAATAAGCCATTATTACCAAACAGTAGGTCTACTCTTACTAGTGGGTGAAAGAGCATCCATAACCCAAATTTTGAAAATGTAAATTAGTGAACTATTAATATTATTTGTGCCTTCGCAAGGCAATATCATCATTAAAAAAAATCAAAAGACTCACGTGCCTCTGGGATCCAAAGGTCTCACGTTTAAGGGTTCTGTCTCTCTGAGTCCTGCCATAGAGACTCGACTTTCCAAGTCTCTTCAGAAGGACTCGCCTCTCCAAGTCTTGCATGAGGGAATCAATTCTCCAAGTTTCGACGGAGGGACTCACCTCTCCAAATCTCCTGTGAGGGACTCACCTTTTCGATTCTTTCCTGAAAATGGATTATCGTCTCCTTTGTTTAAATTAATTTTCCTTTCCCATACCTCGTGGTCGAGGGACTGTGGATTGGGATAATTTTGATTAGGCCCTAAAAGAGACAAACTCATGTTTAAGTTGGCCTCAACGTGGTACAAGAGGTCACAAAGAGGCTAAGGGCGACCTCACGTGGCGGGCACATGAGTGCACCCAACCCTCACTGCCTAGGGTGTGATTTTCTCGATTCAATACCATATGAATCAAGCCGAAGATATGCGAAGACCTGTCATGCCACATCATAAGAGTAAAAATTATCATTATCAGAACTTCTGGGAGAAAATTGTTCCTCCTCCTATGAAACAGGAAGAATTAAGTCTTCGTATCTCTATGTTTTAGCCAAACGATTGAGATTGAAATTGGTTCTTCATCCACAACTTAGGTACATAAATCACAACTATAAATATTTCAACCCTTAAATTTGTTGGAGATCATTCACTTTTCACATATACAATAACATGAAATTCTCTTGCTTTCTCCTGCGAAAAAAGAATTCACATATAATTTAATTATTTGATAAATTTAAAAAGTGATTTGTCTTTACCTTTTATAAAAATGGAGATACTATTATATACACTTAATTTTGCAACCCACCTAAAAAAGTATTAAATTGATTAACACTTAATTTTGAAACCCACCTAAAAAAATATTAAATTGATTTCATCATTAATACTTAATATAATTTATTGAGTAGGTATATGAAAAAGGTAAAAAGGTGGATATAAAATAAATGAAATATCTATGGATGAGTGCTCTTAGAGTTTATACTATGTCCGACTAGATTCTAGGTATAACAATGTGTGTTTCTCAGCGCCTGAGGTAAAACTAAGTCCCCCATAGTTTCCTGTTGGAAATTTGGAAACAACAAATGATAAAAGGATATTGGAATCTAAGAGTCGTATAAAATTTAGACTAGGAAAATTTGGCCTGTGCCTTGTAGGGAGAACCACCATCACTGATACTAATAGTAATTTTTCTTTCTTTCTAAACCCAGAGGCTACCACTTTTTCTTCAAACAGTACTTCCAAAGTCAATGGCTATATATTTAAAGAAATGATGGTTCACTAATGACATCTCATTGATATGAAATTAGTGTTTTGTTTCTTTTACTTTATATGAAAAACAAAATTAGTATGACTAGTGTTTTGTCTTAATTTTTCATTGAGCACCATTATTTTTACTAGATTAATACTTGATTAATGAATTTATTTAATTTTAATCCTACATGTTTGATATATATTTGTTTTTATATTATTTTAAAAGTATAAAATTTATGAAAATGTTATGGGTCAAACATATCGAAATCAGTCGATCATCTTGAAGGAATAGTAATTCTTCTATAATCTTTCTAGCACACGAGAATTATTCATATGACACTAACAAATATCTTAATTGTAAGTACATCCAATGACTCTCTACTATCCAATCCTAACAAATAACGAGTTCATTATTTTTTCCTCTATACATAGAGAAAACGCTAAATTAAGGTAACAAGTTTCAAACACAACTTGAATTTATTCTTCTTACTCACAGACTTATTTGAGCGTTTGAGCGCTAACCTTGCAGTTCCTTAATCTCCACCACACTGGAAGCTTAGATCCACCATCACTTCTGATTATAACTCTATTTCTGGTTCTAGAATGAAACAATGGTGGCGTATATGGGAATCGACTTTTGATTCCCGCATGTTTCATAATTTCACGTCTGCTCTCCAATTAATTAGTTCGTAATCTTCTCAGATCATCAAATCAAAAGCATTCAAAATTGAATGTGAAGATCCTTCGCACCCGATCTAATCGAGCATTGTGTCAACTTTAATTTCTTTGGATTTCCAGATCTCTTCCAGATCTATAAATCCTATGATTTCAAGTAATGGTTGGATCCAGAGCTACTCAATCCACCATTACACATGAAGTAGCTGCCACTTCTCCCGCACTGATCAATCAACCACTTATACATCTACTTCTTGAGCAAAGCTTCGTGAATCTAAAAGTGGTGATTCTGCTACATCTAAACCTAGTTCAAACGCCTCAAATAGAAGGATCTGTATAATTGCTTCTGATTGTACCTCATATTCCACCTCCTTTTCTACAATTGAATATCTTGCATAGTTTTCAATTACTGCAAGCAAAACTTGGATTACATGGTGCTAACGAGCTGCTAAATAGAATCTACGATATTGTTTGGCAACATAACTCGTGTGTGTTAAAACAAAGATTATCATGCCTTGAAGAGAGTCTCCACAATGCTCCTCCACGAGAAGGCTCAAATCCGCTATTACTTTCGATAATCATTCTATTTTTGGTTCTAGAGTGGAAAAATATATTTTATAATGTGAGATTTTGGGTCGAACTTTAGCTCTGCGAGAAATAGCTTTCATACGTTTCGACAAGAGACAAGCATGAAGTCGAAGCTGGGCCACATGCTGATGTCGAAGGGTTGCATATTGTAGTCAAAGCTAGTTCTAATATGTAATGTCAAAGTATATATTGTTGACTTATAATGTCGAATTGGGCCTTGTGTTAAGGATCCAATTGTTAGGTAGCTTGTATTGTAAGTTAGCTAGTTAGTCTATAAATAGGCTAGACCACTTAAGTTCTTGAATGAGGCCAATTGTTATTCATTTGTAATCATTTGTAATCCCTAAATGAGAAAGCTAATAGTAAACAATTTTCCCTAATCCTTTCTTCTTCTTTCTTATCTATCCTTTCTTCTTTCTCTCTTTGTTCTAATTGTTTTTATTGTTCACCCGAGAACTTCATTTCTCAATCTTTATTTGTTGAAAGGTATTGTCTGTGATCACAACAAACTGGTGCGATGAGGATGGAGAAGATGTCGTCAATAAATTTTAAAATTGAGAAGTTCATCGGAGTTAATGACTTCAGTTTATGGCGTTTGAATATGCGAGCCCTTCTTGTTCAACAGGGTTTTCTAGAAGCGTTAAAGGGAGAAGATGCCATGGATACTGAATTGACGGAGAAGGAAAAGATAACGATGATCGATAAAGCCCGCAATGCAATTGTTCTGAGTCTTGGTGATAAGGTTCTCAGGCAAGTTTCAAAGGAGACGATGACAACTAGTTTTTGGCTGAAACTCGAAGGATTGTATATGACGAAATCCTCGGTGAATCATTTGTACTTGAAGAAAGCTTTGTATTCATTCAAGATGAATAAAGATAAAGCATTGATAGAGAAGCTGAGTATGCTCAACAAGCTGATTCTTGATCTTGAAAATATTGATGTTATCATCAATGATGAAGATCAAGTGTTGTTATTGTTGTGTTCTTTATCTAAGTCACATGCTCACTTCAAAGAAACCCTATTGTATGGAAGAGATTCCCAGACCTTTGAAGAAGTTCAAACAACCTTGTATTCGAACGATTTGAACGAAAGAAATGAGAAGAAACCATCATCATCAGTTGGCGAAGGGTTGTCCGTGAAGCGGAAATCCTCGAAGAAAGATGGTAGGTTTGAGAAGAAGAAAGGTAAACCTCAGCAGAAATCTTATGATGGTGATATTTCTGGGATTAAGTGTTATCACTGTAAGAAGGAGAGTCACACAAGAAAGGTGTACCCTGAGCGCCTCAATAATCATGGAGGTAAGGACAATGGCAATGCAACTACTGTGCAAGATTATTATGAATCATTTGCCCTTGTGGTGTCGAGCAGAAACTCTTATAAAGAGTGGAATATGGATTCTGGATGTACTTGGCATATGACTCCAAACAAGAATGTGTTTGAAGAATTATGTGATCAAGATGGTGGATCCACTACAAGAAAATTGGCACATTGTGACGGTTCATTTTGACATATTACGACGGTTTTAACCGTCGCAATTTGTAAGTTAGGACGGTTTCAACCCCGTCGCGGAAACGTGCGTCGCGAGGCCGTATTGCGACGGTTGTGAAAACTGTCGTACAAAACCGTCGTTATTTTCACGACGGGTAGCTAACTGCCGTAATCTCCATATTGTGACGGTTTTCAACCGTCGTAATTTTATTTACTAATTCTAAATATTATTTATGCTAGTTGCAACGGTTTAAACCGTCGTAATTTTATCTATAGAAATTTTTTTATAATATTCTATTTTTATTTAAATTACTTTCATCTCATTTTTTTTATAATAGTTTTTTAATTTAAACAATTATTGTTTTTTGGTAATATATCAAATATATAAAGACTCACGTATATCAAATATATAAAGACTCACATATAACAAATATATAAATTTATATAACTTAAAAAACAATTGATATTTCATATCACTTTTCTAAATAACTTACTATTTTCTACTAAATATATACTTATGAATATCTAAATGATCAAATGTCATAATCTATAGCTTGATATATACAATATAATCAATATAACTGTACAACCTATGATGATCCAAGATATTCTGCCCAATTTTCCACACCAAGTGATGATCCAAGATTTTCTACCGATGACTGAAGAATTTTTTGGTATGATTTTGCCTTAGAGGATAGACATGAACATCTACAAAAGCTTAAAAATTACTTCCAGTTAGCACCAATAAAGAAAATCACTTGTGGTCCTCTAGTATCATCATGAGCCTTTCATAATGAGCCCTTCATAACCAGTTTTGTAGTCTTCTAGTTGCTGCTAATCGTTTGGCTTCACCAACACGCTCTTCCAAAAGCAAAACTTCCTCAGGTTGTGTATGGTATTCTGGTATTTTTTTTTGTCTGAAAAACACTTATATTTGTTAAGAATAAGAATAAGAATGTTTTACTCCTTCAAATGTCACAGCAAAGACTAAGAATATGCTCCCCACCGATAAGCTTCTCTATCTGAAGGAACCATTCCATTTCATATTGGTACCATGCCCACACATAAATTGCAGGTATGCATTTAATATCTGCATGCATAGTGATGTCGGTTGTTATTGTTGTTATCTATACAAAAGAGATTTAGGATAGAAACGGCAAGGAAGACGCAACTATTAAAAAAAGTTTTAGATATATACCAAATTTACCGATCTAGGAATTCACAACAATGCAGTAGGACCAAAATTAGTGACATCCTTGTAGGTTGACTTGTACCATACAGTAACATTGAATCCATTCCCGTTCGGATTTAGAAAATCAAAAGTTGTTACATGTCAAAACAATAAACATGAGTATAATCTTCCATATATTATGTAGGCTGAAACATAAATGATAAAAGTACCTGAAAATATTGTATTGATCTATTGTGGGAAACTTCTTTCATGACCTTCATATAACTCATTGTTGATTTCAGAAGAACTATTACGCCAAAAATTTATACCGTCAACATATCCAATTTCTACATGAAGGGGAAATAAATTCAACCATTAACGACACAAAACATTGCACTTCCATAAGGACACATTTCCATATAAACACATACGTGATAACCTTAGTCAACACTACACAGCTCGTGGAAACATAAAAAATGACACAGTTGTATGAAATCACGGACAACAACTTCACACACAAAATTATAAATACTTTAAGAGTTAACAAAAAAAAACTACACCACCATATTTGATGCCAAACTAGTCATGCTATCATAGTAGTCTCTAAATTTGTGGCCTCTTTGGTGTAGTGTTTTGCTCATAATTATTTTCCAACAGTACAAGAGTTTCTTCTTTGTTTCTTGTCATCATAGGTCCTGCTTTGTCACATCCAAGTTTCCATCCTTTGTATGTTGCTGATATTTATGACTAGGTAAATGTGTATCTCTATTTCTTCCAATAAAACCTACGACTAATTTTTACTTTTTACTTTTTTAAGTTTTGTTCTTGTTATCTCTAATGGAGATAACTTAACCGTATTCAGATATGAAACTTTGCCTAAATTTGGGCTTTTTCTCTCGATACTGTTTGCAACTTCAACTATGTTACATAAATTATTGTGCTTCTGGTATTTGCTCATGTTTTCATCATAGTTATACATAATGAAAATGAGTCAGAGTGTGTGCATAGAATGATTTTAAATATAATTAGATATTAATTATCTAATATGATGAAAGTTTGTATGGTTTAATGGAAACCTCAAAAGTATTGTAGGTATGTAATTCAATTATCCTTTTCTATTGAAAACTAACACTAACACTTTCTGATTATCCTATCATAGCTCTAGAAGAATTAGTTTTCTAAGATGCTAAACAATTATCCCAGCCATAACGAGAAGTTGCTGCAGGAATTAAAGAAGCCCTTTTAGGACTATATAGACTCTAATCATAAACTAAACTAATAAAGAAACTCAAGGAGTTACTAGTAAAGCAAAGGGTTTCTCTATGTTCTATTTAGTTTTTTAAGAACATTATTCATCCACTTTTGTTTTAAAATTAGTTTGGAAACATAACGCAAGCAATAAAAGACAACAGTACTCTAAATTGAAGTTAGAATATATCATCTCTATTTGCTCACTTAACAAATGGCTCTCAAAGAAACTTACAAATGAGGAACTTACCGAAACTGCAAATCAATGCCAACTGTCATGAAATAGAAGCTGAAATTTTATCGGCGTGGCCCTTCAGCGAGTATCCACTTCCGAAAGCAACTCTGCTGGTGGTATCAAATGTTTTGGGTGCCATCGATGGATACTATAGTGTTGAACCTAACAGAAGCAACTTGTCCTAAAAGTAATATGTCAGAGCTTTATTAATGTTGCAGAAACATAATGAATCCATGTTGTGACAGACAATAAAAGAGCACTACAACCTCCTTGCTTCGCACTTGAATCTAGATATGAATCCACCTTTCTTCACACTTAAATCTATAGCTATAGTTCCACATTCATCCTTAAAAGCAACCGAGAAAAGGCTAAGACATAAAACACAACCTTCAAGATCACAAAAACAAAACACATTATAATATAAAAGTGTTGTAAACTGATGACCGAGGGAAAGCATCTATGCAATGCTTGAAAGTTAAGCATGAACCAACCATTGAGGGGCACATATGTAAAGGTTAAGCAAAGATTGTAGTGAATAAAGTCAAAACCATAACAGTGTCATTAGAAAACAGAACAAAAAGTAAACCATAAAGACTTCATGTCAGTCTTATAGGTAACTATAGAGAGCTTATTGAATAAAACTCTAATAGAACTTACTGAATAAAGAGCTTACTAATAAAACTCTAATAGATCCCTTCAGTTTGATGAAAACCTTGATCTTATGCCTAAAGTTTTTTCTTTGTACAGAAAGATATAAGAGAAGAAACACTGCAAAAAGAAAATGATAACAATATGCTGAATCAATGATTTTTGGTCTTATAAAACCATCTAGTATACATCTAAATAACTTCAAACTAAAACATTAAAAATATACACTCTTTTGAACTATCTGAGACAAGACATAACTAACTACAGAGCCAATTCACCTGAAATTTCTCTCTTCTTTTGCTTCAAGGACATCAACTTCTTCGTTGGATAGAAGATCCACAATGGGTTCATATACGTCCCACTCCTTTCTTTTCCTGATGCATTCAACCAAAACAACCAAAGCATATGAAGTTCTCATTTTGAACCAAAAATTGCACATAAGTTTGAATTAAACATACGAATAGCCTTGTTCTTGAATGTCGGCATAATTATTTGCATGATGATATAAATGTTCAAACGAAAATGATTGAATTTCAAAAAACAATAGTGCATAAATTTATGTCACTTACCGAACAACACTTGATTTAATACCAAATAATTTGACCAAGTCCACTGCTACGACGCCTCCTTTACTGTCAAGAGATCATTGATGAGACAGTGACTAAATAATAGATTAGGGATACATATATATATATATATATATATATATATATATATATATATATATATATATATATATATATATATATATATATATATATATATATATATATATATATATATACATATATATATATATATATATATATATATATATATATATATATATATATATATATATATATATATATATATATATATATATATATATATATATATATATATATATATATATATACACTCTAAATTTATAATAAAAATGCATTATTTACGTCGACTGAACTAGGGTAGAAGAGTATGAAAAACCTCACTGGAGTAAAATCAGTCCCTCAACGACCCTTATTGCTTAGTCTGATTTCTCTTGCTGAAACCACACTTTGAATTGCAATCTGAATATGAAAATGTATTAAAATGATGGTAAATGAGCCACGTATATACAAAATAATGCACAAACATGATAAACTAACTGATCAACAGAATGAATGACCTCATAAAGCTGTTCTCTGATGGCAAAGGCAACAGCTGGCTGCAAAACAGTAGTGTTTTGGTGTTTAGTATGCTTCACAATTACTAAAGAAGGTTTTGTCTGTTTACGTATTACAAATTAATTCATTACTAGCAATAGTTAAATATACTTACTCCAACCTCAGGATCCTCAATGCCCATGTCTCTGTAGAAGGTCCTTGCAAACTCTTCAGGATCACTATCGAAGTTGTTCAAGTCCTGGAATCTGCATGACCATTAACAACAAGGTCTGCGATCACTGATGTCCATGATACCGAGTCCTTTTTCTGCATCTCTTCAAACGCCGCCAATGCTTTATCAACCGCTCCACACTTGCAATACATATCAATCAAAGCATTTCCATACATATCAATTAACGTATTTCCCAAATAAACATCAACCTCCACCTTATTTTCCTCAATGTACTCAACCATGGCATCAACAACACTCCACTCACCCAAAACAGAACAAGCCAAAACAACTTTCACCATTGTCACAGCATCACCCTTCACATTATCCATCCTCATTGCTTCAAAAATATCCAAAACCTCTCTATACCTCTTAGAGCAACTTTAATGCAGGGTTGTTAAACCAAAATTCTTTATAGCTTACGTTAGTAATAAGGAATTTGCATTATAGTAGTGCTGACATGGCATATGGGATGCTCTAAAACTAATTTACGTGCTCTACACAAGCAACGTACTCTAATTTATTATTTAACATAAATAATAGATTTTTATTAATTATTTAACATAAATAATAGATTTTTATTAACCATTTAATACCATGTGGGGTCAAGTTTTGGTTTCTTATAAACAACCACCATTAAAGTAAAAACTACTCAAATCAACTTTAAATTTTTTAAATCCTACAAATCATTTTGGACCCACAAAAAGTATCTTAGTTTACCCATTTAGTTTACTCCCACTAAAGATGCTCTTACACCGACCATACCCACAAATCAAAGAATGATTGTGACTTCTATAAGCTAGAAATCTCAATTTTAGCTCCAGACCGACTGTTCTATAGATAGCCATGGACTCCTTGTGGTCTTCTTTTAATGGTAGAACTCTCAAGAAAACAGGAAGGACCTGTAAAATGGAACCGAGACATACATATACAACATCCAATAAAAAATAGTTATCAAGTACAAACAACAAAATTAGAGGTGCAACATGCTATAAGTTTATAAATTCATATTTAATTGAGCGAGAATGATACAAATTAAGCAGGAAACCACCTGATTTAAAGGAATAAACTCAGGGTGCACCATAATCATCTTTGCCACAACACCAACGACATTATCCCTTACTGCATGATCAGGCTCAGACTCACTGAACAGGGGGTGAAGCCCACGTAATATATTGTCAAAATATCTAGTGTTGGATTAAAGAAAATGCAAAGCATACAAGATTCAACCGTAAGAACTAAATACATCACTAACATTTTCACAGCTTAAAATGAGAACCATGCATACTAGAAAAGAGAGAAGGGAAGTAATAGAAACCATATTCCTGGTGGCAGAGATTCAACCGATTAGCGATTCCACCTCATATTACTGAATGTTACGACAGGTGCGCTAGTATGGCCAGAATGACAGTAGAAAAATAGCGATAACAGTAAAATCTAACCGATTAGCAATAATCATAACAAGAAACTGAAATCAAGCACATGCACAAGAACTATCAACGACGACGGAATCTTCATTGTCGCTCCTGAATAACAAATAACCAAACGCAAGACCAACCACAATAGTTATAAACACGCCACCTTTATACGACATAACAAACAACATCATGAAATACCCGATCGTCGAGCTTAACCTGAACAGAACCACTCCGGCGACTCTCACGCCTAATTTAGCTCCACTTCCGCGCGAACGTCCGTCGAAGAAAAGACGCCTCAATCTGTTGCACCCTAATTTTTGACCGTAAGATCCCACCTCTTTTTGCGTTCTCATGTTGTTATTTGAGTTTATTTTAATATTTAATATTTATGCGACTAACCAATTTGTGCAGACGCAGTAATATCAAGTGGAGATAGCATTCATTCTCATGGTCAATCATTTATACGTAACTAACCATTCTAAACCATTTGTTCGTGTTTTGTGGAGTTAGGTTTCTTGTTGAAAGCTCAGGAAGCCGTGAGGGCTTTGTGTGAACTTCTTATCTCCTACATGGTCCTATAGTCAGAACAAGGCCAGGTTACCCCTAAGGGATTTCTTTCCATTTTAGCATGGTCAAATGTTGTGACAAGTTGCATCACAAGAGCTTATCCTTATTGCCATAAGGTTCGCCAAGATTGGGATTATATCGAATAATAGGCGTCTATTTTTTATGGGATGCACATGAGGGATTGTGGGAGTCAAGAGTGCTTGAATGTCATTAAGCCTTTAGGTATCTTTTTCCTTTAAGTATTGGCTTATATCTTGAACGGTTCATTCAAGTACAAATTTAGTTGGTATCACTCAAAGATGTCGAGCATTATTTCAAACAAGGACGTTATTCAATAAATTTCACGGTAAAGTTTTATTACGAGAAGTGTGACTTCATGTGGCATATTAGTAAAGAGTTGAGATGTGGGTGGCTATTGATGGTGATCTAAGTGTGACCCCTTTTTTTATATAATATATGGCGCAGTGGCTGTCGATATTACCACAGTTTGATTCGAGTGAGTAAAATGTGGGAAGGCTAAGGCTAAGTGCCAATATAAATGAGGAAGCAAAGAATAAATGACGGTCTTATTAAATGACGGAAGGAACCGTTAGTGTTTATCATAAACAACAACCAACTTTTATTCATAAATGACAGAAGTTATCATGTTTTCAACATTGGAGCATCACAAATATAAACAAGTCTTGCAAAAAGGAGCTGGAGGTGTCATTGTTGACACACTAGAATTATTGATTCAATTGAGAACACGAGTAACCGTATGCTTGAATAAGCTCTTGGCTAGGTAGTCCAGAAGATTCCGCCAAATGAAACGCACGTTGCTACGATGCTTGGTTTACCTTACAACAATTACCTACATTTGAACAAATAATAAGGATTCAGTAACTGTAATAAGTGACGTTAGGCAATATCTAAACTTCTGCATACCGGCAACGGCGGTACGACCAAGTCCAATTCAAGCCGTCATCACTTTCAGCAGCGAGAATCATGTACCAAGCTCAGAACAGAGTTTTTCACCGGGAAAATCAAAACAGAATAAGGAAATTTTCCATGACGAAAACCGCTATGGGACGTGCATAGATATTACAACAATACCAAGTCCTTATTGCAACCATCTTTGTAAATCACATAAACTGCTAAAATTATCTCAATCCATAACAGTAGTGTTCCACCCTGCCACTAAACAAAATGTGACGCTTGCGTTGTTAGCCTCGAAGCAACTCGCGTACGGAAGTCCCTCACTATCCACATCCAGCTGTTGCAGACAATTGTTAAAACAAGATCAGTACTGACACCAATAACCATTCATTCTCAGACATATTCCAGCAAGAAGTAGTAGCTTGCTTACCAATAAATAGGAGATGCCGTACGGAAACAAAATGCATTCTCAAGCACAACATTTCTTGTGACTGGTTTTCCTGCGCAAGGATAACATCAGAGTAAATAAGAACGTATCAACACAGAAACACATCTCCATTTGAGGCCGGACCGCGTGCGAGAGGAATTGAGTTAAGATCGGCAAATGCAAGTTTTTCTTACCTCCAAAAGCAGACCTTGAGGATGCAATTTGACATTAACGCATAAATAGGACGGACTCGGTTGCCAGTCCCACTTCCGTGTGAGTGTTCAAGATTGATCCCTTTGTTCACAACTGGGCTTGTGAAAGTGCGCAATCCTTGCCGCTGAAATCAAATAGGAACTGATAAAGAAACGACCTGCTTAACTTGGGTCGAACATTTTGTCCAAACGAGTACTGATTTCCAACCCAACTTGACAACATGCTTTTGAAAGTAATCATCAAGCGTATGTCGTCGACCTGCCAGAGTCATAATCAATCTTATGTTAATTACCATCAAAACTTCTAAAATGGATGCCAGACTTATTAACAATGTTACAGGAAAAACATAAGTAATGGAAACTCATGTAACTTTGCGCCTCTACCTGATAACACCATTGAACGTTTCTCTGAGTCGGGATACGCCAAAGCCTTTGGTTGCATTCATAAACCTTCCAACAGCAGACCCTGTTCAGTTTTCCAACCAACTCGGAGGATGTTTTAGCTTCTCGTTCACCCACTATTACCGAAGAAAGCCCCTGCAGATTGGCAATCCATTTTGTTTCAGATATCATAAAATTAATAGCTATAGCATGTGAACATCATGAAGCCATATGGCCAAGGCAAGGAAAGACGGGGAGAAAGTCCCAACCTCGTGAATGGTATGTCAACTGGTGAGGCTCCGTACGCAAACCTTCCATAAGCATTGACCTGCAACAAACCAAAGTATTCAGAGCAATCCACAGGAGGCAATTCAAGGCAATATACCTGTTTGCGACTTGGCAAAATTGACGGTAATACCGACTCTGTTGCTCGCTCAATCCAATCGCTTTGAGAAGCAATGCGAATTTTCCTCTTCCTTGCTTTAAATGAATGAAGTTTATTAACCACAAGAACTTAGAATCATCCACAAATATTGAAATCAACACAGTTTTATTCAGAATTGAAAACACAGGTCCCAAACATATTCAGAGCACAACCCAAAGAAGAAGGTCTTAACATATCTTCAGCGTGTCCCAGACGTAATCCAACAGGTCCTATGGTTCAACGGCTGCTATCCCTTTCTAAAACGGCAAAGCAAGTTGTTTGTGATGCTCCACTTCTAACAACCTGCCAAGGCAACCAAAATCCAAGAATTAAGTCAAAGATCAGAAGTAAGAAGGATGTCGACGAAACCATTCTCTTTTCGGCACGAATAGCTCAACACAGTTTGAAAGTAAAGTTACCGGATTACATCTGTGAAGGAAGGCGACAGCAAGCCGGTGATGACTTAGTCACGTTGCTCCTGCAGAAAAGGAAGTTGGCAGCTACTTTCTTTAACTTGAAATAAAACCACAACTCCCAGAGCATTCTTTAAACACGGCAATAATGAAGCACTGCACCCATCCTTTTATCCTCAACCCATCACTGAGTACTTTGGTCACTAGAGGTCTGCCGGTTGAAGAGCATTTAGATGTTGGAATAAAAGTAAGTAGAAAATTGCAACTTCCTGAGAAGATCCTTGTTGAAGCTTTTGCCCATGAACTGAAATAAACAAAATTGGTGAGTATGGCACGGATCAAGAATCATCCAAACATAAAAGGCAGATTTTTCTTTCCAAATACAGCTCATGTATAATCAATCTCAGAATCATAAAAAGCATTCAAAACCATCATCAAAAGGAAGACACGATTGAAACAAGAACTAAATGAGAAGCATAGTTTTATTTCTTTCCAACTACTCATCAAACACGATCAGACTAAGAAGGAAAGAGTTTTATTTTCATCAAGACGAAAGCAGGAAGTATTCAACTTGTTCCAGACAATGTTTGAACCTACCCAAAACCGTTTCCGACATGTTAATACGAGGATGGAAAGAATTCATTACGCATCATTGGAAAACCACCGAATTTCAGTCTATAAAGAGACACCCACAGGTTCACAAAAGGGGGGATACACAGTACATACACGCAGAAATTCAACAACAACCACAAATTCATAACAGTTCATCATGAAAAACCTCAAGTCTCCATCGAATCCCTAAATCGAAATCCTAAAGTCCGAAAAGAGGAGAAACTTATCTTTAAATCCCACCATCAATCGCCACCATCGCACGTCATCGGGGTTCTCGCGAAGCCACCTGCGAGCCATCTTCATTGTTCCTCGTGGGTAAACTCCGTTCAATTGATGTTTTCCATTTTATAATTGTTGTTTTGTTTTGTGAGAATTTGATAGGTCATCTAAGAACCAGAAGCGGAATCAGAGGAGAGAAGGAAACAGAGGAAAACGGAAAAGCGAAAGTGAAAGATTGAGGAGGAAATGCGAGGAGAACAAAGAGGGAGAGAGAGCGGCGGAGAGAAGGATCGTTTCTAGGAATTTAGGGTTTCTTGTGTTTTGTTTTTTTTTTAATCTGATGTTGTAATATAATCGCACGCACGCACAGACACTGTTTCAACCATGCACCGCACATCGTCAGCGTCCATGATCCACCAGATTAAATCCACCGATCCACAACCTAACCCCTACGGTACACCGTTTTTAGCGCATCACATACGACCGCGCGCCACCCCTTAAACCATCCCTTAATCAGCTAATGTTCCTCACTAATCCCTACCACTAACTGTTAATCTCACCCTTATCCTCTAATTAACCACCGTAAATTCCCCTTAAACCAGTTGTCAACCTTAATCATCCTTTTTTAAAAATAAACATAACCTAATAACTAATAATTAATTTTTTTTTAAAATCAGCCATTTATTAATAATTTCTCAAATTAACCCTTTCATTTTAATCCATTAATAACATAATTTCCTATTTAATAAGCTACCAATATTCTAGTAATTGACTCTTTTTTTATTTTTATTTTATTTAATTAATTGATCTATTAATTTTAATTAGACTTTTTTTTAAATATATAAACCTAATAACCTTTTTATAATTAATTTATACGTAAATCAACTTTCTTTTTCATTTTATTAATTCACTAAATAATATTATAATTTCAAAACCCATTATGCTAAATAATTTGCAACTAAAAGATAATGAATTTCTTAAGTTGTTTTATCTAATAAATACTCTCTTTTATAATTACTAAAACCTTCTTCTATAATTTATTTAACATATGGGCGACTAGTTAATTTCTCTTAAAATCAACCTCACTAATAAATTCAACCTTTTTTAAAAACAATTCACCCAAACCAATCTCACCAAATAATATCCTTTTACCCTTCCAATTTCACTAAAAAAATTTAATCCAACTTTTATCAAATTAATCAACTTCGCCTAAAACCAATCGTGCACATTTACGCCTCTCTCCGTCCTCACATTCACAATTCACACACTTAGCGCTTTCATGCGTGTGTATGACTTTACTTTCCGCAATTTATTTTCCGCAATTTAACATTACCGCCATTTATCATTTATTTTATCGCATCGCATTCCGTCCAAAGGAAAAACCTACACATGAATCAACACTTGTGTGTAGTGCACATCATTTGCATCATTCCCCCCTACGATCCTTGATCCCATTCAAGTCGATCTTTTTAGATAGATCCTACCCCATAAGGAGGACCTTGTCTTTATTTTATAACATAGGAAAAAAATCAACTCAAAACAACAAATATTCAAACACAATAGAGAAATAGATGTTAATCATCTTAAGCGAGATAGAATCTCCACCCCACATCAATACAATCAATACCGTAGGAACTTTGCCTTAAGAGAGATAGAGGCGTACATCGTCGATCAATATCCGAGTACTTGAGCCCTTCTCTTAAGACGATGCAAAGACTATTTTCCTACAATTTGTGGCGGTTAAATCTCCCTTAAAATGATAACGCATCTCTTCTCCTAAAATCAATCAACCAACTACCCTAAATCCGTAGGAACTTTGACCACAGTCAAAGAACTCCTCAAACCCTTTAGAGGAATTACAGATACTCCGATTCCACTCCCGTAAGGATATGTAGGCATAAGATGCGATATCTTATCGAGTATACTTAGAAATAAATCCCTAGGTCTTTATACCTTAAGCAGATAAACCTTAGCAAATAAACAACATTAAAACAAGAGGTTCCTGTAGAGTACTACAGAAACTTAGGATTATAGCACCTTCCCTAAGTTTAACCAACCCCCGAACCTATAACTCTCTAAACCTTGCATTTGCATTGCATTGTGGGAATTTGGATCTTTATCCCTTCCTTTGGACAAATCAAAGTTCGGTTGCAAAAATGAATTAAAGATTCAAACTAATCAATAGTTTGGTATCCAATTTTCACCGCGACAGAAATGGCGACTCTGTTGGGGACTCCTCAGTGGCTTTCCCTAACTTGTTTGTTTATATTTGCTTATATTTGCTTAATTATTTACTTGTATACTTGTTTGTTTATTGCCTTTGGGTTGATACCTTTGAGTGGTGAGACAAAGTCCTACACCCGGACTTGAGTGAACTTAAGATAGGATAGTGATATGTTCAAAGAGGCTTATAGGGGTGGAATCCCGACCAAGCTGACTTGAAAATCACGCTGAATGGAGGCCCTCTCGAAAGTTGTATTGTTGAACGAGTTCTTAATCGTGAAAACATGCATTATATTCGATGTTGGAGCCTATGATATTGAGGACCGTAGTTACCTTAACCCTACTTTGGCCTTTATTAGGATGTAGTGTGGGGCTATGAGGGGGTACTCCCCGAAATAGTGCTACGCGATGCTACACTCAAAAGAAGTTCTCTTGAGAATATTATTAATCACCGAGTAATTGGGAAGTTGATAATATCCGAAAGATGGGCTAATGACTTTGGGAACCTTCTTAGAACCTTGTTCTGCAGGTACAAACAACCTTTAGTCCACGTCCTTTGGAAATGGGTAGACCCTTTACTCCATGCTCGTTGCAAACCTAGGTTCTCCCTTTTCTGTTTTATCTTTGTGCATCTATGTGCTTACTTGTGTTTGTTGCATCCATAAAGCATCATATTGCATTAGGTTTCATGGAATTCCTAGTTTATTTATAAACATTACAAAACCAATATGGATTACAAAAGAAAAATGTTTTGAAATATTCTTTTAAGAGTCCTAACTTGGATGGCCTAAGGAAGTAAGAGCTCAGATTGAAGAAAACTCAAAAGACAAATACAAGGGGGCTCCCTTATAATGGAGGACCATTAGAAGTTCAAAAGACTATCATTATCATTGAAGGTCCAAGTGAACAAAGAATTTCCCCTTACTTCCAACAAGAACAAAAGAAGAGATAGAGGATTTATTTTCCTCTATCAAACTAATCTTTAGAAGACGATTATGGACCACTTATCTTCAAGAAGACCCAAGTGTAGGAACAAATCAACAAGCATGATGAAGGACTTCCTTAGGGCTTTATTAGCTTTTATTTAGCTAAGGACTCTTATAGGATTGTTTCCTTGCAATCCATTATAAAAAAAATGATAAACCAATTCTCTGTGGTATTCTGTAACGTTAATAAATACTCGAGTCCCTTGAAACCTTTCATTTTTTCTGCATTCTGCATTCCTGCATTAGCATCCTGCATTTAGCATTTTGCATATGCATGCGTCTCTCCTCTTTCGTGGCTCATCCGGTCTTCTGTCTTTGTCTGTTAGCATTTAGCTTGAAGTATTACTAAAGGATAGCAAAGAGAATGTAGGATATGGATTCCATGACTGACTTCAGAGTGAGGACTAACCCGTTATTTGATCTTCCTTCTGATGATGTTGTTCAACAAGTGGATGTTTCTATACAACCTCATCCTGTGCAAGATAACCTGGTTGGTCAAGTTGATGAAAGAGTTTCCCAGTTTCCACAGAGTGTACCGAATCCTCCGAATATTCATGCTAAGATGAAGATGGATGATCCTGGATTCATAGCAATGGAGAAAGAGTTATGTGATTTTAAAGAACAATTGAAAATAGTAAAAGAAGCTAATGCAGCTGATCTTGATGCTTGTGACCTATGTCTAGTTCCAGGTGTAATTATTCCTCCGAAGTTCAAGATGCCCGTCTTTGAAGTGTACAAGGGTGTTAGTTGTCCAAGATACCATTTGACGATGTTTTGTCGAAAAATGGCTGCTTATGTTGACGATGACGAATTGATGATGCACTGCTTTCAAGAAAGCTTATCTGGGGCATCCTTGATATGGTATATGAAGCTACAAAGGAATTGTATTCAGTCTTGGAGAAATTTAGCTGATGCGTTTGTAAAGCAATACAATTACAATTTGGACGTAGCTCCAGACAGCGATCAACTCATGAGTATGAGTAGGAATGATGAGGAATCTTTCAGGGAATATGCTCAGCGATGGAAAGAGTTGGCAGCCCAAGTTCGTCCACCACTTCCAGAGAAAGATTTAAGCAATATGTTTCTAAGAACACTGCCAGACTCTTATTATGTTAGGATGGTAGGCGTTGTGCCATTAGATTTCTCCAAAATTGTGGAAGTTGGAGTAAACATTGAGAATGCGCTCAAAAGTGGAAGAATCCAAGATGACTCGAACAGCCAAGTTGATGAAGAAATTTCAGTTAGTGATTCCCTAGAGGAAGGAAATGTCGATGTTAATGCAGTTTGAGATTCCTCTCAAATCCTGCCAGATCCAGTTCCAGTATTTTATCCTCAAAAAGTGTCTGCTTAGCGCAAGCAGCGACTACCTCATAAGCGAAGGATGACATCTCCAGATCAACATCAGAATCGACAGGTTCGAGGATGATTTCAGAATCAGAAGATACCTCGGAGTATTCCGAAAGAAGAAACTCGCTGGTTTGATCTTATACCAATGACTTACAGTCAACTATGGTCGTATCTCATCCGAAACTCGGTGATGATACCCAGAAAGACTATAATCATGAAGTCTCACCCACCGTGGTTCAACTCGAACGCCAGCTGTGAATTTCATGATGGAGTGTTGGGGCATTCGATTGAAGAGTGCAAATTTTTTCAAGAGAAAGTCCAAGAAATGATTGATGAGGAAGGGCTAAGCTTCAAAGGAGAAAGACCAGTTTTGAATGGAATACCATTGTGTTGATATGTGTGAAAACTCCAGAGCTCATCGGACCATTTAGTTTCGTTTGCTTATGTGTTTCATTTCTTTGATTAAAAGCATAATTGGCATGTAAGAACATGTTATTTTGAATAAGTAATGCGATAAATGTTTGTCTTGAAGAAACCCATTCGTGGTCACTCAAAATTTTTTTTATATACAACTTATAATGCCAACTTTATCCATTTTTCCCCTCACTTCGGTGAAGAATTGGAAGGAGGATGACGAAGTAAAACGCAAGGTCTCTTGATGTATGCTTTCGAATAAAAACCTACTGATGATGTAAGGCATTGTTTCAAACCTCCTAAACCCCAAAGACATAAGGAAGTTAAATCCTTTTTAACCCTGTCCAACCTCGTTTTTAAACCTGGGGCAGGAAGTTTTTCAGTCAGCTCGATTGAACACTTAAAACCTTTCAAAGATAATGAACATCTTTCAAAAATGGTCGGGTACATAAGCTTTGACCCTTATTTCCTTTGTTTTACCAATCGTAAACTAAGCCCAGATACATCCCTTCTAAAGTCCTAATTGAAGTAAGGTTTACTTTGAAAGCATACTCGGTGAGATAACGTTTCCTGACTCCTATTGAGTTATGCTCGATTTTCATTGGCTTTATAAAAATTAATTTATATCTGTCGCTACTGCGAAAATCGGCGCCGGCTGAACAGAAGAGTCGCCACCGTGCGTTATTTATCCCAACGGAGGGAAAGGAAACGCTCAGAGTAAACCTACCGCGAAGACGGGAAAGGAATGGTCATCGCAACCAAATCCTGGATTCGGGAGTCGGTTACGCAAGGGGAAGGTATTAGCACCCCTCACGTCCGTCGTACTCGACGGGATCCACGCTTGTTTTCTGGTACGGATTGTTATTCTATCTACTCTACAGGTCTGGGGTTAAAAGAAAATAAAATGACTCGGCAAAGTATCGCACTTTATGCCTACGTATTCCCGTCTGGAACGAGAAATCAGAGTCAACGTAGTTCGCCTACCTACGGGAAAGGAGGGGAAGGTTGCTCGCTAGGATATCGCATCCTATGCCTACGTACTTTCATACAACATGAAAGATCAGAGCAAACGTAGTTCGGGCCACGCATGACACAAGTCTGTCTTGATTACTTTTATCTCCTTCTGAAAAAGGGTTTTTCTGATTAACAGTCCAAGCGGACAAAAATGACGTTTTGATGAGTTCACATTCTCTTACGGAAGAAGTGTCTTTTATTGTGTTTGAAATATTTATTGTGTTAAGACCTATTGTGTTTGAAATATTTATTGTGTTAAGACCTATGGTTGAAAAGGGAATCACACTAACCTAATGTTATCATGCATGGGTTAAGACCTAATGTCTATCATGTTCCTCTCTTGCGCAGAGAGAAACAAAGATCCTAAGGGGATAGACGGAAAAGCAACAACATATATACAATAAAACAGTAAAATGCATGAATGCAGCAGTACAAGCGAGGCAAGGGAGTCGCACTCAACCTTGAACCTAGAAAACAACAGGCGAAAGCGAACAAAATTCACTTTCAACCTAACAGATTAATTGGCAAACAATACAGTCCGGGAAATTCAAACAATACATCAAAAACTTAGAAACAGCAAAAATAAACAGCAAACAACAACTCTGCACAGCTAGCTCCATCAACCTCTATCTTCAAGTCATCTTCAAACATCTACAAGCTTCAAGCAAGCATCAATCTTCAAGGAGAGAAACTCTAACAGTAAACACCCTCAACAGCTTCAAACAGCAGGGCTTCAAACAGCAGCAATCAAATGCACAACCTCAACAACACAATCTTCATCTTCAAGCAAGGTCTCTATCTTAAATCTTTCATGGCTTTTCTTCAAATCAAACTCTCCAAGATGAGGAACAATCAATAGGATGAATTGGGATGTTAAACAGTTAGTTGACCACCAAAGGTGGCAAGCAGACTGTTAACAAAATGTAGAATGTTTCTCTCAAGAGTTCTATCTCTTAGATACTGTCACCAAGCCTTCCAAAGGAAGGGGGTGAGTATCCCAGAGAGACTCTGAATCATAGAGAGGGATGGAGGCAAACAAGACCTTCCATGTTTATGAAGCAAGTTTCTATTCTAAGCTCTACCTAGCTCTTAGTTCCTATAATCTTCAACAGCTGCAAGCAAGCTATAATCTTCATCAACCCTTGAACTGGATCTTCACTCCTTTTGCCTTCAATGGCTTCATCAACAAAGTCTTCAGCTCAAACCCATACCCCAAGCAAGCCCAATAAACCCCAAACAATCAAACAATAACCCTAGAAAGGGCACACCACACAATCAATCAATTACAAGAATATACTAAAAGTACTAATATAACAAGGGAAATTCTAATATTTCTAAGGGATCTACTACACTTACCCATAATACCCCTATAGCCCCATCTTCTAATTCAACCTAAAAACCCAAGAGAAAAATGTTTCAATACACCTATGTTATGTTCAAAACCCTAATTGACTAGCCTAATAGTTTCTAACTAAACTACCTAAAATGAAGTCCTAGAAAATGTGGTATAAAAACCAGGGGCACCTAGTATCCATATTGTCGCTACTGCGAAAATCGGCGTCGGCTGAACAGAAGAGTCGCCACCGTGCGTTATTTATCCCACGGGAGGGAAAGGAAACGCTCGAGGTAAACCTACCGCAAAACGGGGAAAGGAATGGTCATCGCAACCAAATCCTGGATTCGGGAGTCGGTTACGCAAGGGGAAGGTATTAGCACCCCTCACGTCCGTCGTACTCGACGGGATCCACACTTGTTTTCGGGTATGGATTGTTATTTCTATCTAAACTACAGGTCTGGGGTTAAAAAGAAAATAAAATGACTCGGCAAAGTATCACACTTTATGCCTACGTATTCCCGTCTGGAACGAGAAATCAGAGTCAACGTAGTTCGCCTACCTACGGGAAAGGAGGGGAAGGTTGCTCGCTAGGATATCGCATCCTATGCCTACGTACTTCCACACTGCATGGAAGATCAGAGCAAACGTAGTTCAGGCTACGGAAGACACAAGCTTGTCTGTTTTGATTTTATTCCTTCTGAAAAAGGTTTTCCTGATTAACAGTCCAAGCGGGCAAAAATGACGTCTTGATGAGTTCACATTCTTTTACGAAAGAAGTGTCTTTTATTGTGTTTGACATCTTATTGTATTTTTCTGTTTGTCTTGAGAAAGAAGAGACAAAACTCTAACCTACGGTTGCGAAGGGAATCAAACTAACCTAATGTTATCATGCATGGGTTAAGACCTAATGTCTATCATGCTCCACTCTTGCACAGAGAGAAACAGAGATCCTAAGGGAATAGACGGAAACAGAAATAGCAGATACATGAAAAAGCAGTAAAATGCATGGATGCAACAATACAAGCGAGGCAAGGGAGTCCCACTCAACCTCGAACCTAGAAAACAATAGGCAAAAATGAACAGGATTCACTTTCAACCCAACAGGTTAAACAGCAAACAATACATTCAGGGAAAACCAATCAATACATCAAAAATAAACAGCAAAAATAAACAACCACAACAGCTCTGCATCAACATCTGTCTTCAAGTCATCATCAATCTGCTACAAGCTTCAGCAAGCATCAATCTCCATCTCCACAGCCTTCAAGCAAGGTCTTTGATCATCAGTCTTCCATCTGCAATGGCTTTTCTTTAAGTCTCAATCTCCAAGTTGAGGAATCAATCACAAGAGTGAACTGGGTGTTAAGCAATTAGTTGACCACCAAGGGTGGCAAACATACTGCTAACAACACATAGAATATCTCTCTCAAGAGTTCTATCTCTTAGACACTATCACCAAGCCTTCCAAAGGAAGGGGTGAGTGTCTTAGAGAGACTCTGCATCACAGAGAGGAATGGAGGCAATCAAGACCTTCCATGTTTGAGAATCAAGTTTACTACTCTAGAGCTCTGCCTAGCTCCTAAACCCTACACTCCTCAGCAGCTGCCAGCAAAGGGTGATCCTCATCAACTTTGGAAGTTGGTCTTCAAGCTCTTGATCTCCAATGGCTTCATCAACAAGTCTTCAGCTCTCCCAATCCCCAAAGCAATACCAATACCCCACACAGACAAATGAAAATAACCCTAGAGGGCACACCACACAGTCAAACAAATATAGACAGCATACTAATAGCAGTAGGGGAATCCTAATATTTTCTAAGGGATCTAATAACTACCCATAATCCCTATAGTCCCATACCCCAAAAATTCAATCTCTAACTCCTAAGGGAAATGAACTAATTCACCTATGTTATCACCTAAACCCTAATTTTGATCATGTTATTCACACCTAAACAAATCACCTAAAATTAAGTCCTAAAAATATGAACTAAATTGTATATACAAGATAACATTCTATACTAACCAACCTAAAAAGAATGGATTAAAAATGTAAAAGCATCTAATCAAACTAAGATTAGCAATTTCATGTATCAAACTAAACAATATTTACACCTATTTAAAAGAAAAATATGCCAAAAATATAAAAATGAAATGAAATATTAATTTTTTTATGGGATAATTTTCTTGACAAAATTATGAACAACATAAAAAAAGAACCAATTAAAATCATGCATTTTCCAATTTTTTATGAATTTCAAAAGAATTAAAATTTTGAAAGAAATAAAATGAGAATTAATTGGTTAGGGGTGCAGAAAGCATTGAAAACCTGTTAAAACAACAAACTGGGCCCAGACTGGGGGGCGCGCATAGCAAGCGCGTCTGGGCCCATATGCATTCAGAAAATAACAAAAATTAAAAAAAGATAAAACGGTGCGAATAGCGAATTTCTTAGTTCAAATCACATCGGGCCTGATTGGGAGGGTGTGCATAGCAATGAATTAATGAGCCCAGTCTGAAATGATAAGTGAAACGGTGCGTATTGGCTTTTAAATCTCCCTCCGTTTTTTCTTTTAATCGTGGCCATTGGATCCTGGGTTCAGTCAAAGTCCAACAAGCAATCGTGTGGCTCTGGGGTTGTCTTCAACCTTAGAAACCCTAGGGTTTCTGAAACTTCATCACCATGCACGCATCTTACACCTCTCTGTTCTCCATCAATCGTCCATGAAATCACATGCTATGAAAAGCAAACTTGGTCTATTTTCTTCCCTCTACACAACCATATCAATAATTCCTTCTAAAACTCAGCCAAACTCCAAACCCGATAGGTGTAACAGTTTGGTTCCACCATGATCACCTGTCATCAACCACTTCCAATTATTCCAAATCTTATCCTAACCTAATCTATACCTCACACTGATCATTTTAAGCCATAGATCCAAGATTATCATGCCATGAACTATGAGTTACAAGTCCTAACAGTTTTGACACACCAATGGCAACCTCCATGAAACTTCTCCAAACTTTGTGGAATTCATCCTCTAACTTATCTTACCAGATCTATACTAACAATTCCCTATGGTTCTAACTAAATCATGCAATTCGAATGAAGATACCAACCTGGTGTGATGATGAAAACAACTATGGAATCCTCTTGATCCAATGCTTGCAATGATGGGAAACTGATCAGTGAACTTGCTCTTGAGTTCTGTATGCAATGAATCTTGTCTAAGCCTCTTGGATCTTGTGATTGAAAAGTTCTTGCTTCTTGGATGGTTAACTTGAACAGCACGATCCCTCTCCAATTCTACCCAATTCTTGTGTGAATTCTGATCTATGAGTGATATTGATGATGATCAAATCAAGAAAAGTGGAAATTGGTGAAGATTTGATGTAGTTTGAAAAGCTTTTGCAAATTGGAAGAATTGTGTGAAACTTGGTGTTATGAGCAAAGTGATTCACCAACCATGGCATGAATCTCTTCAATACAATATATAGATATCATTGGAAAGTCCTAGAACCTTGGAGAAACTTCCCATGCACACTTTCCCTTGAATTTTGATTATGTAACTTCATTTGTAAGTAACCATGCATATCTCTCAAATATTGAACCAAACTCAAAATTCTACTTTTGCCAATGTTCTTAAAACATTTTTTCCAATCAAAATGACCTATAATTTCATCCCATTTGGCCAAAGTATGAAAAATCTCCATTTTAGGTCATTTTTTATTCATTAAATTCACCAATTTTGAAACCTTGTGCCATGAGCCTTTCCAATCTTTCATGGTCACTTTTCTAGACTCAAAATGTCATTTGGAGCAAGTTTGATGTTGTGAAGTTTTTCATTTGAAGCTTCCTTGTATGAGTTTTGGGCATAGGCTTGGAATGACCTGTAATTCTCAGATGACCAAAATACCCTTTGCTTGCCAAGACCATAAGTAGAGTTCCACAAATCATATGAAGGCATGCCATACCATTATATAAATCTAAGAAAATAAGGAACAACTATTATGTTGACCAGAAATTCATTTGAAATATCCTTGAGGGGTAAAAATTGCTTGGAAGACAAATAACTTTTACAGACAAAATTTCAGATACCTCAGATGACCTGTAACTTGCAAGGACCATAACTTGAGTTCTATAAATCTCCTTGATGTCTTCCACCACTCAAATTAAAGGTCTTGAGATCCTCTACAAGTTTCATGTTGGCCAAGGATCCATTTGAAGCTTGCATTTTGACTTATCTTGCTTGGAAATTTGACCTAAACTAGGGGATTTTACACAGAAACCCTAATTTAGAAACTCCTCTTCTCCTTGATTTCTCTTGATTTCTTCTTAGCATAACACCATATCCTTCTCTATATGTCAAATGATGAACCCCACATCTCTCCAATAGACCTCAATACCTTTCAATCAATCAATTGACCTAGAGTTGACCCAGGGTTGACCTAGATGAAACCCTAGTTGACTGTCTTCAACTGCAACTCTGGTGATCACATCAATGACTTGTCTCCTTCTTCAAATGACTTTCTAAGTCTCCCATGATGGCTACATACTCTCCATGCTCAATCCACAGCTCACAATTTCTTTGATGATCCTCAGATACCCTCAGGATAGGAGATAGACTCAATGCTTGATCCACTGACTTCCCAGCTTTCAAATTCTTTCTGATGACTTGAATGAGATTGAATTAGAATGATGACCTCTTGATAGGCTCCCAGAGATGAGAATAATGCTTGGTCCCTGTTGGATGATTTGCTATGCCATGCTATGCAGATGATTAGACTATGTACATGACTCTATATGCAAATGCTAATGATATTGAAACATAAACCAAGTGAATAAGGTTGAGCAAATTTTAGGGTGCAACACATATCTAGTTGTACTAAAAATAATGGGGTGAAAATCCTAAAGGAAACTCTTAAACTAAATTCAACAATTGGTAGCATCAACTAAAAGAATTAAACAAAGCAATTAAATGTAAAAATAGGAAAAAAAAATATAAAAATGAAGTAAAATGACCATTTTATGGTTCTATATTTTTCTTGACAAAAAATAGAAAATGAGAAAAAAAATCCCATTGGAAAATAATGTTTTTTCAATTTATTATGGATTTTCAAAGTTATAAAAAATTTGGAGAAAAATTAAAATGAGAAATGATGAGGGGGTATGAACAGAAATTAAATGCAGTTATTTTAGTGCCTTGGGCCCAAATATGGGGGTGCGCGTAGCATAGCGCCTGGGCCCAGCTTGATTCAGAAAATCAAAATAAAATGCAAGACAAAAAAAACGAAACGCGGTGTAAATAGCATTGAAATGAAGTGCAATATTGGATTGGGCCTGCATGGGGGGTGGGGGGTGGGGGTGGATAGCAAAATCATTAAAAGCCCACGCCAGCGTTTTAATGAAACGCTGCATTCTACACACCAGCTTCCCTCTCATTTCTTCGTTTGAATCTCAGCCATTAGATCATTCTCCAGTCAACAAGTCCTATGCGAATCCAACGGCGATGAAGTCGTCTTCTTCCTCAAGACAATTAGGGTTTTCAAAAACCTTTGCAAACAGCTCCATGCATGAAACTTACACTCATTCGTACGCCTTCGTTCCTTCACCAAATGCCTCGATACAAAAACCAAATGTGTTCTATTTTTCGCGTAGAATACAACCATGGTGTTGGTTTGCATTAAAACTCTCTCTATCGTCCAAACCGAAAGGTATAACATCATGGATTCAACATTTCATCAGGTTTCGATCATCACCAAACTCACCAATCTTTGCACAACAATAATCCTCATGCTATACTGATTAAGACTAGCTAATCATCTAAGATTCTAACAACTTAATCACTATGTTCTATGTCAAAACAGATTTCATGCTCACATGTCAACCTTCACCAAATCTTGCTAAAGTCTCCAAAATCAATCATCTAACCACCTAAACCATGTTTAACCTAACAAATCTACCTCATGCTACCTAATTCAAGCCAAATTGTGAGAAACACTAACCTGGTAAGAAGTTGAAAATAGATGGTGATTCTCTTCACTTCAAAGCCTACAATGCTCCAAGAGCCATCAATGGACTATACTCTTGCTTCTGTTTGCAATAATTCGAGCTCAAACCACCTGGATCCTTGTAACCGATTTCAATTGCACTTGGATGTGAGAATTTTGCAGAGCACGATTCAGGCCACTATTCACTCAGATCTTGATTGCAATGTGATCAATGATGATTATTGAGTAGAATAGGAACAAAATCTTGAAGGAATGATGAAGAATTAAGAGGATTGGAAGCAATTTGCAAAAAAGCAAGATGAAGTGAAACTATGAGTTTTTGATCAAAATGAAGTTCAACCTTGCTTTGGATCAGTTAGAATGAATATATAGATGATGATGGAAAGTTCCAGAACTTGCTAGATTGATCTCATGAGAAGTTTCTTATATCTTTGCATGAGAAAGTGAAATTGGTGAGTTGAAAAAATCAGTCCATGAAACCTTGTTGCATCTCCTTATTCTCACTTGAAAATCTCATTAGGTGATATTTTGAACATGTGGAAAGGCCTTGCTAGCTTGCACATTAATCCCTTGTATGCATTGGATGTGTAACTTCAATTATAAGCAAACCATGGTAATTCCCAAATTTTGACCTCAAACCCAAAATCTAACATTTCCAATGGTCTTAAAATGTCTTTTACCTTCAAAATGGTTGGTCATATGCTTGGTTTTGCTTTTGTATCAAAAAATCACAATTTTGGTCATTTAAAAAGGTACTTTTCCCTTTATAATTGGTCAATTTTGCAATTCTAAGCTATGAGCATTTCCAACTTGCCACAACCACTTTTATAGACTCAAAATGCCATTTGGAGCAAGTTTGATGTTGAACATTTCTTCATTTGAAGTTTGGAAATAGGAGTTTTGGGCATATGCTTGAAATGACCTGTAATTCTACTTTCCCAAAATACCCCTGGCTTGCCAAGATCATAAGTAGAGTTATACAAATCATATGAAGGCATACCATACCTTTATAGAAAGCTATGATCATTAGGAAAAACTTTCATGTTGGCCAGAAATCCATTTGAAAACTCCTTGAGGGGTAAAAGTTGCTTGGAAGCCAAGTAACTTTCACAGACAAATTTCAGTGCCCTCTGATGACCTGTAACTTGCAAGAACCATAACTTGAGTTCTATAAATCTCCTTGATGCCTTCCACCACTCAAATTAAAGGTCTTGAGATAATATACAAGTTTCATGTTGTCCAAGGATCCATTTGAGACTTGAATTTTGAATTATCTTGCTTGGAAGTTTGACCTAAATCAAGGGATTTTACATAGAAACCCTAATTTAGAAACTTCTCTTCTTCTTGATTTCTTCTGATTTCTCCTTGGCACAACACCACATCCATATCCACATATCAAATGAGGCATCCCACATCTTCCAAACAGGCCTTGATGCCCTTCAATCAAGCATTTGACCTAGGGTTGACCCAGATGAAACCCTAGTTGACTGTCTTCAACTGTATCTCTTGTAACCACATCAATGACTTGTCTCACTTTCAAACTGACCCTCTAGGTCTTCCATGATGTCTATATACATTCAATGCTTTCAATTCATAGTCCACAACTTCTCTGATGACCTTCAAACCCCCTCAAGATAGGAGAAAAACCCACTGATTGGTCCACCAACTTCTCAAGCTTCAATCTCTTTCTGATGACTTGGATAGGCTTGAATTTGAATAAGAACCTCTTGATATGCTCATAGAGATAAGAATGGCACTTGGTCCCTTGTCAGATGGCTTGCTATGCTATGTTATGCAAATGATTAGACTATGTACATGCCTTTTTATGTAAATGACAATACAATTGAAACATAAACCAAGTGAAGTAGGTTGAGCAAATTTTAGGGTGCAACAATATCCTAACTAGTGATTTCGGTCACCAGTTATTGGGATATTTCTTTTCAAAACTTCAAGACAAACATATATGTTGCATTAACGGTTTCAGAATTAACATTTCATACGTGTTGATCTTTGCCGAGGTCATAGAAAGTTTTGTATGCGAGCATCAACATTAAGTTTGTTCTATTGGAACTTGAAGACTCTGCTGACCTGGGGCAGGTTATTTCCAAGTGGTTCGTTGCTGACCTGGGGCAAGTTATTTTCCAAGTGGTTTGTTCTATGCAAGTTCAAATTCACCTAAAGAGTTGTTTTTGAAGATTCAGCCATAATACCGCCGATCAGGGCCAGTTACGTCGAGATTCGACGAATCTCTCTAAAGAGTTTGAAAATATTGGGACGCCATGTTTTCTGTAAAATCCTCTTAGAATGACTTCTTCTCATAACCATTTGACTTGGGGCATCTGAGAAGTGAAGATTATCTTATCCATTCACAACAAATTATTCAAATGGCGACTACCACGTAGTCTTGAATACAAATTTTCAGCAATCTTCATGTCCCCAGTAAATTTTACTTATGATGGCTATGACGATTCTCCGATGAAGCTTTTCGATACAGAATTCCCAGTAATTTGATCAAACTTCACTCCCCTAATGAAGTGGATATTATTGATAATCCTCAGTGGATCTTCTCCAACTTCACCTTCCTAGCGAAGTGGACGTATTTTACTCCTCAATGGACTTTCTACAATGTCGTTCTTCTCCAGCATGAGTCTCTCCAGTGAGACGGGTATTTATTTTATCCATGGCTTTCTCCAGTTATGAGTTTGATCCACCCCTGGTAGATCTTTACTCTCATTTTCAATAGGACAACCCTTTAATCAAGATCGAGATGTTACATCCCCAAGTGGAATGTTCTCCATTCCCCAAGAGAAGTTTTTGAAGCCCTGAAGCAGGAGTGTGATCCCGTATTTGGTTCTCCGCCCATCCCCAGTGGTACTTCTATCTTTGAAGATTGGTCGGATGTTTGCTTCGAGATGTTCATTTCATCTCTGTTTGCCCTTTGTCAGCATAAACATACACATAGCATATAGATGGATAGCATGACATATGCATTTTGCATCCTTTGTGTTTGTTTTATTCTGTCGCTTTGGTCGTGGTTATCCCCGAGTGGTTGGGTGCGTCCTCTCCTTCCAATTAGAATTGTCAGCCCTAGGCAAAAAGAGCGTCATATTTCTATTCTCCCATGAAGCTCGATCCTCGTGGAAGACGATTATTTTAGTACATCCCATTTGAACTCATACCTCGATGGTCGAGTCTTACTTGACAGTTTCTCTTCAGTTATTTCCTGAATTGAACTTCGGTCCTTGGCAATCACATTTTGGATATCTCCAACTTTTGACTATAACTTAAGCGTGCATTTATTTTGCACTTTTCTCCTCAAGAAGAGTCTCTATGAAGATCATCATTGAAGACAAGTTACTTCTTCAGCAATATTACAAGATTTTTCTCAGTAATTTGCACCCAGATTGTAAGCAACCTCTTTATTTGAGCAACTCGTTTTGATCATGATCTTATTCAAAACGACAAATAATAGTCTCCTCAAGAAAGTTTGTCCATGCCCAGTGATTATCGACTTGGTAAATGGAAAACCTTACAAATATTTCTCTTTATTTGAGAATTCACGCATTTTTTACAACAGCTGGGATGCTCCACAGGAATACATTCCCCAGGGAGTTACACAAGTTTATTTCCGTCAAGCGACATCTCCCCAGAGAAGTCGAGGAAGCTTTTTACATTAGTCTCTTTATTTAAGAAGACATACTTTACAATTCAACCGACTCACATCTCTTTTGAAGATCCCCGGTGAAGTTTTACAATCTCAATTACAAAGTTCTACATCTACGACAAACTACATCTACATTGACAAATTACATCTACAATCTACAATCTACAATCTACAAATTATATCTACAAAGTTCTACAACTTACATCGACGTCTACAATTTACGTCGACATCTACAGTAACATCTACTACAAAATCTACAGCTGAGACCCGTTCATGGTACCCAGACCATGAGGCGTGGGGAGGCGTTTTTCAGAGCTGAGACCCGTTCATGGCACCCAGACCATGAAGCGTGGGGAGGTTATTTTTAGAACTGAGACCCGTTTATGGCATCCAGACCATGAGGCGTAAGGAGGTTATTTCATCCTTTTCAACAGTCACTAAGACATCTTACATTACTTGGCTAATCTCGGCAGTAGATTTCCAGAAAACCTCGGCAGTAGGTATTTCCATCTTTTTTCTGGCTAATCTCGGTAGTAGATTTCCAGAGGACTTCGTCAGAAGTATTTCTCCAACAGACTTCAACACAGAATCTCGGCAGCAGATTCCTAAAAAGTTTTTACAGCATATACTTTGGCAAAAGTATTCTCGAAAATTTACAAGTCTCGGCAATAGACTTCTCCAGATGATATCTTGAATCAATTACATTTGACATATACAGTAGATTCCTCAAGAGGATTTTTCTTCCAAGTTCCTTACAACATATTTATAGACACTTTATGGTTGTCAATCTTTCCCCGTGGAGTCTCGTTTTGTTGAGCCTGTTATTCCCGTGTGTTGTGCCTGGTTTTCTCCTGTGACATCGTTCCCTCACAGGCCCGACTGTCTTGCATTTTCATATCATTGCATATCATTTGCATTTGGTGGCTTCTTAGGGCCAAAAATCCGTGCAATGTTTGTATTTAAGTCCCTCCTATCTCGTCGAGACGAAGATTTCAATCTCCATATCTTCGGATAGAAGTAACTTAAATAAGGGCATCTGTTGCACCCTAATTTTTGACCGTAAGATCCCACCTCTTTTTGCATTCTCATGTTGTTATTTGAGTTTATTTTAATATTTAATATTTATGTGACTAACCAATTTGTGCAGACGCAGTAATATCAAGTGGAGATAGCGTTCATTCTCATGGGCAATCATTTATACGTAACTAACCATTCTAAACCATCTGTTCGTGTTTTGTGGAGTTAGGTTTCTTGTTGAAAGCTCAGGAAGCCGTGAGGGCTTTGTGTGAACTTCTTATCTCCTACATGGCCCTATAGTCAGAACAAGGCCAGGTTACCCCTAAGGGATTTCTTTCCATTTTAGCATGGTCAAAGGTTGTGACAAGTTGCATCACAAGAGCTTATCCTCATTGCCATAAGGTTCGCCAAGATTGGGATTATATCGAATAAGAGGCGTCTATTTTTTATGGGATGCACATGAGGGATTGCGGGAGTCAAGAGTGCTCGAATGTCATTAAGCCTTTAGGCATCTTTTTCCTTTAAGTTTTGGCTTATATCTTGAACGGTTCATTCAAGTACAAATTTAGTTGGTATCACTCAAAGATGTCGAGCATTATTTCAAACAAGGACGTTATTCAATAAATTTCACGGTAAAGTTTTATTACGAGAAGTGTGACTTCATGTGGCATATTAGTAAAGAGTTGAGATGTGGGTGGCAATTGATGGTGATCTAAGTGTGACCCTTTTTTATTATATAATATATGGCGCAATGGCTGTCGATATTACCATAATTTGATTCGAGTGAGTAAAATGTGGGAAGGCTAAGGCTAAGTGCCAATATAAATGAGGAAGCAAAGAATAAATGACGGTCTTATTAAATGATGGAAGGAACCGTTAGTGTTTATCATAAACAACAACCAACTTTTATTCATAAATGACAGAAGTTATCATGTTTTCAACATTGGAGCATCACAAATATAAACAAGTCTTGCAAAAAGGAGCTGGAGGTGTCATTGTTGGCACACTAGAATTATTGATTCAATTGAGAACACGAGTAACTGTATGCTTGAATAAGCTCTTGGCTAGGTAGTCCAGAAGATTCCGCCAAATGAAACGCACGTTGCTACGATGCTTGGTTTACCTTACAACAATTACCTACATTTGAACAAATAATAAGGATTCAGTAACTGTAATAAGTGACGTTAGGCAATATCTAAACTTCTGCATACCGACAACGGCAGTACGACCAAGTCCAATTCAAGCCGTCATCACTTTCAGCAGCGAGAATCATGTACCAAGCTCAGAACAGAGTATTTCACCGGGAAAATCAAAACAGAATAAGGAAATTTTCCATGACGAAAACCGCTATGGGACGTGCATAGAGATTACAACAATACCAAGTCCTTATTGCAACCATCTTTGTAAATCACATAAACTGCTGAAATTATCTCAATCCATAACAGTAGTGTTCCACCCTGCCACTAAACAAAATGTGACGCTTGCGTTGTTAGCCTCGAAGCAACTCGCGTACGGGAGTCCCTCACTATCCACATCCAGCTGCTGCAGACAATTGTTAAAACAAGATCAGTACTGACACCAATAACCATTCATTCTCAGACATATTCCAGCAAGAAGTAGTAGCTTGCTTACCGATAAATAGGAGATGCCGTATGGAAACAAAATGCATTCTCAAGCACAACATTTCTTGTGAATGGTTTTCCTGCGCAAGGATAACAACAGAGTAAATAAGAAAGTATCAACACAGAAACACATCTCCATTTGAGGCCAGACCGCGTGCAAGAGGAATTGAGTTAAGATCGGCAAATGCAAGTTTTTCTTACCTCCAAAAGCAGACCTTGAGGATGCAATTTGACACTAACACATAAATAGGACGGACTCGGTTGCCAATCCCACTTCCGTGTGAGTGTTTAAGATTGATCCCTTTGTTCACAACTGGGCTTGTGAAAGTGCGCAATCCTTGCCGCTGAAATCAAATAGGAACTGATGAAGAAACGACCTGCTTAACTTGGGTCGAACATTTTGTCCAAACGAGTACTGATTTCCAACCCAACTTAACAACATGCTTTTGAAAGTGATCATCAAGCGTATGTCGTCGACCTGCCAGAGTCATAATCAACCTTATGTTAATTACCATCAAAACTTCTAAAATGGATGCCAGACTTATTAACAATGTTACAGGAAAAACAGAAGTAATGGCAACTCATGTAACTTTGCGCCTCTACCTGATAATACCATTGAACGTTTCTCTGAGCCAGGATACGCCAAAGCCATTGGTCGCATTCATAAACCTTCCAACAGCAGACCCTGTTCAGTTTTCCAACCAACTTGGAGGATGTTTTAGCTTCTCGTTCACCCACTATTACCGAAGAAAGCCCCTGCAGATTGGCAATCCATTTTGTTTCAGATATCAGAAAATTAATAGCTATAGCATGTGAACATCATGAAGCCATATGGCCAAGGCAAGGAAAGACGGGGAGAAAGTCCCAACCTCGTGAATGGTATGTCAACTGGTGAGGCTCCGTACGCAAACCTTCCATAAGCATTGACCTGCAACAAACCAAAGTATTCAGAGCAATCCACAGGAGGCAATTCAAGGCAATATACCTGTTTGCGACTTGGCAAAATTGACGGTAATACCGACTCTGTTGCTCGCTCAATCCAATCGCTGCGAATTTTCCTCTTCCCTGCTTTGAATGAATGAAATTTATTAACCACAAGAACTTAGAATCATCCACAAATATTGAAATCAGCACAGTTTTATTCAGAATTGAAAACACAGGTCCCAAACATATTCAGAGCACAACCCAAAGAAGAAGGTCTTAACATATCTTCAGCGTGTCCCAGACGTAATCCAACAGGTCCTATGGTTCAACAGCTGCTATCCCTTTCTAAAACGGCAAAGCAAGTTGTTTGTGATGCTCCACTTCTAACAACCTGCCAAGGCAACCAAAATCCAAGAATTAAGTCAAAGATCAGAAGTAAGAAGGATGTCGACGAAACCATTCTCTTTTCGGCACGAATAGCTCAACACAGTTTGAAAGTAAAGTTACTGGATTACATCTGTGAAGGAAGGCGACAGCAAGCCGGTGATGACTTAGTCACGTTGCTCCTGCAGAAAAGGAAGTTGGCAGTTAATTTCTTCAACTTGAAATAAAACCACAACTCCCAGAGCATTCTTTAAACATGGCAACAATGAAGCACTGCACCCATCCTTTTATCCTCAACCCGTCACTGAGTACTTTGGTCACTAGTGGTCTGCCGGTTGAAGAGCATTTAGATGTTGGAATAAAAGTAAGTAGAAAACTGCAACTTCCTGAGAAGATCCTTGTTGAAGCTTTTGCCCATGAACTGAAATAAACAAAATTGGTGAGTATGGCACGGATCAAGAATCATCCAAACATAAAAGGCAGATTTTTCTTTCCAAATACAGCTCATGTATAATCAATCTCAGAATCATAAAAAGAATTCAAAACCATCATCAAAAGGAAGACACGATTGAAACAAGAACTAAATAAGAAGCGTAGTTTTATTTCTTTCCAAGTACTCATCAAACACGATCAGACTAAGAAGGAAAGAGTTTTATTTTCATCAAGACGAAAGCAGGAAGTATTTAACTTGTTCCAGACAATGTTTGAACCTTCCCAAAACCGTTTCCGACATGTTAATACAAGGATGGAAAGAATTCATTACGCATCATTGGAAAACCACCGAATTTCAATCTATAAAGAGACACCCACAGGTTCACAAAAGGGGGGGATACACAGTACATACACGCAGAAATTCAACAACAACCACAAATTCACAACAGTTCATCATGAAAAACCTCAGTTCTCCATCGAATCCCTAAATCGAAATCCTAAAGTCCGGAAAGAGGAGAAACTTATCTTTAAATCCCGCCATCAATCGCCACCATCGAACGCCGTCGGGGTTCTCGCGAAGCCACCGGCGAGCCATCTTCATTGTTCCTCGTGGGTAAACTCCGTTCAATTGATGTTTTCCATTTTATAATTGATGTTTTGTTTTGTGAGAATTTGATAGGTCTTCTAAGAACCAAAAGCGGAATCAGAGGAGAGAAGCAAACGGAGGAAAACGGAGAAGCGAAAAAGAAAGACCAAGGAGGAAATGCGAGGAGAACGAAGAGGGAGAGAGAGCGGCGGAGAGAGGGATCGTTTCTAGGAATTTAGGGTTTCTTGTGTTTTGTTTTTTTTCAATCTGATGTTGTAATATAATCGTACGCACGCACAGACACTGTTACAACCATGCACCGCACATCGTCAGCGTCCATGATCCACCGGATTAAATCCACCGATCCACAACCTAACCCCTACGGTACACCATTTTTAGCGCATCACATACGACCGCGCACCACCCCTTAAACCATCCCTTAATCAGCTAATTTTCCTCACTAATCCCTACCACTAACCGTTAATCTCACCCTTATCCTCTAATTAACCACCGTAAATTCCCCTTAAACCAGTTGTCAACCTTAATCAACCTTTTTTTAAAATAAACATAAACTAATAACTAATAATTAATTTTTTTTTAAAATCAGCCATTTATTAATAATTTCTCAAATTAACCCTTTCATTTTCATCCATTAATAACATAATTTCCTATTTAATAAGCTACCAATATTCTAGTAATTGACTTTTTTTTTTAAATTTTATTTAATTAATTGATCTATTAATTTTAATTAGACTTTTTTTTAAATATAAAAACCTAATAACCTTTTTATAATTAATTTATACTTAAATCAACATTCTTTTTCATTTTATTAATTCACTAAATAATATTATAATTTCAAAACCCATTATTCTAAATAATTTACAACTAAAAGATAATGAATTTCTTAAGTTGTTTTATCTAATAAATACTCTCTTTTATAATTACTAAAACCTTCTTCTATAATTTATTTAACATATGGGCGACTAGTTAATTTCTCTTAAAATCAACCTCACTAATAAATTCAACCTTTTTTAAAAACAATTCACCAAAACCAATCTCACAAAATAATATCCTTTTACCCTTCCAATTTCACTAAAAAAATTTAATCCAACTTTTATCAAATTAATCAACTTCGCCTAAAACCAATCGTGCACATTTACGCCTCTCTCCGTCCTCACATTCACAATTCACACACTTAGCGCTTTCATGCGTGTGTATGGCTTTACTTTCCGCAATTTATTTTCTGCAATTTAACATTACCGCCATTTATCATTTATTTTATCGCATCGCATTCCGTCCAAAGGAAAAACCTACACATGAATCAACACTTGTGTGTAGTGCACATCATTTGCATCATTCTCCCCTACGATCCTTGATCCCATTCAAGTCGATCTTTTAAGATAGATCCTACCCCATAAGGAGGACCTTGTCTTTATTTTATAACATAGGAAAACAATCAACTCAAAACAACAAATATTCAAACACAATAGAGAAATAGATGTTAATCATCTTAAGCGAGATAGAATCTCCACCCCACATCAATACAATCAATACCGTAGGAACTTTGCCTTAAGAGAGATAGAGGCGTACATCGTCGATCAATATTCGAGTACTTGAGCCCTTCTCTTAAGACGATGCAAAGACTATTTTCCTACAATTTTTGGCGGTTAAATCTCCCTTAAAATGATAACGCATCTCTTCTCCTAAAATCAATCAACCAACTACCCTAAATCCGTAGGAACTTTGACCACAGTCAAAGAACTCCTCAAACCCTTTAGAGGAATTACAGATACTCCGATTCCACTCCTGTAAGGATATGTAGGCATAAGATGCGATATCTTATCGAGTATACTTAGAAATAAATCCCTAGGTCTTTATACCTTAAGCAGATAAACCTTAGCAAATAAACAACATTAAAACAAGAGGTTCCTGTAGAGTACTACAGAAACTTAGGATGCTAGCACCTTCCCTAAGTTTAACCAACCCCCGAACCTATAACTCTCTACACCTTGCATTTGCATTGCATTGTGGGAATTTCGATCTTTATCCCTTCCTTTGGACAAATCAAAGTTCGTTTGCAAAAATGAATTAAAGATTCAAACTAATCAATAGTTTGGTATCCAATTTTCACCGCGACACAATCTGTGCCGGAAACGGCTTTCCGGAGGCCGACATCTTGAGGCGAATACGGCGATTCTCGAGTGTTGCGGTGGAAATAGGATCACAAACTATTAATTAGTTTGAATCGCAATTCAATTCACAACCGCTCTTTGATTTATCCGAAGGAAAAGGTCAAAAGAGGGAAAACCTATTTTGCATCGTAAACACAATGCGGGGAAGGATCTAGGGTTCGGGGGTTGGTTAAATTTAGGGAAGGTACTAGCACCCTAAACTTCCGTAGTACTCTACAGGACCCTTTTGTTCAAATGTTTACTATTTTGCTTTATTCATTTGCTTAAGGTATATGTACATAGGATTAAAAGTGAGAAAAGAGACCTAAGGGGTTAATTCTAAGTTTACTCGGCAAGACATCGCATCTTGTGCCTACGTATCCTTACGGGAGTGGAATCAGAGTAATCGTAGTTCCCCTCAAAAGGGAGGTTAGAAACGTCTTGACTGTGGTCAAGGTCTCAAGGGGAATAAACGCATCTTAAGGACACGCTTACATGGAGTGTGGAAACTCCAAATCTCTACGTTGAATTGTTAAGTTGTAATTAGGGTTAAATTAGGTTAGGGATTCCGCGGCGGGAAACCCTAAAATGAGCGCGGCGGCTCTTTGACCTAATGCTAGGGGTAAAGTTGTAATTTTGCCTGCGGCGAGGCATTTGTGAAAATTTAGGGTTGAAAAGGTGTAAGGGTTGAAGGTGAGGACTATTGACACGGCGGTCAAACGCTAGACCTATCCTTCGGCTGTGTGTAGTGACAGATTAATAACGATGAAAGTGTGAGAAATTTTAAATCATACATCAGCAGAATTTTAAATGCGGAAACGTAAGCGCGATTATTAGGGTTCGCGAGGTTACAACCGGGAAGCAGTTACAAAAAAAATGAAACTTAAATAAAACACCACGCAAGAGTAGAGCTGCAAAAGATGAACACCATTAGTAAACAAAGCTAGCCAGTAATTGGGCAAGAATACAATACTGAAGGTTTTTATTGTTCTTAAAGGAAAGATGTTAATTAAAATTATAAAAGAAAGAGCAATGTTTAACTTTTAAAATATTTTAAACTTAATCTAAAAACTTTAACTTATATATTTTAAAATGATTTTTAAATTATTTATTTTGAAAAAGATTTTTTTTTATTATATATAAAAAAAATTTATTTGCGTTATTTATTTTAAAAGAGCTTTTTAACTTTATTATAAAAAGAAGTTCTTCTTTAATTTATTTATAAAAAGGTTTTTTTTTTATTTTTTTTATCATAAAATAATATGGGTTTTTTTTAAAAAATAACTTAAAAACAAATTAGAGGTTAAAACAGATTTTTAAAAAACAAAAAACACAAAAATAAAAAAAAGAGGGTTGGGCCGGTCATCACCCCGGACCCAACCTGGCGGAAGTAAATGGGACAAGAACATTTTTAGGGTTTCATAACCCAAAAACCATTCGCGGCGCCGTTTTGACTTTCTTCTTCATCTCTCTCGATTGCTTCTGTCTCTCGTATTCAGTTTGCTGCGATTCTCCCATCTTCCTCATTCTTTCGCTTTGCTCATCTTTCGGTAACCTGAAACCAAACATAAACATTTGAGGAAAACATTTCATGGCTTACATTTACGACGGAGTTACGGTGAAAACGGCCGATGATGAAGTGAGCTGAGGCTTAGAGCTTCGATTGCCCGCCGTTGATGAATGGTGAAGGCGGTCTTGCTCGCGGTTGATTAGTTTTAATCTCTCTCACTCTCGCGGTTACTAGGGTTTGACATGCGATTGTCCGTTAGGGTTTTCTCTCATTCGTTAGGGTTCTTCCTCTGAGGTGAAATCATCCCTTTTTATATACTTTTTTTTTCAATCATTCTTTTGGGCCTTTGATCTGATTTGCTGCTCTTTTTCTGAGATATGATTTTGAGACATGATTTGATTTTTGTGGATTTGTGAACCTGATACTATTTCGATTTGATTGGGATTCTGTCCATTTTCGATTTGCCTATATCCTCCTTTTGGACTTTGAACGGTTGTACTCTGATTTGGATTTCGTTGGGTTTGCTTTGATTTGCTTGATTACTTTTCTGATTAGATCTTTTCTTTCCCTTTCAGACTTACGGACTCAAATTCCCAGTATTTGATTGAATACTGATTTGGAAATTGCTTGTATCCATATTCAAATTTGGTTTTGTTGGATATCTGTTTCGTTTTGGTTAACTGGATTATTTATTTCTGATTCCATTTGAACTGCTTCGTGATGAACTGAATCATTCTTCTCTGATTTACTCTAACTCAATTCTTCTGATAGGGACCGTTTTGATACTATGGGCATCGTTTTTACTGATGTGGTTCTTTTGATGCAGATTTTCAGCAGACTAACTTTGATTACCCAATTTTCAATGTCGCTGTGGGTTTATTGGTTTTGGTCCTAATTTGATATCACTGAGTTTCGAATCTGGCGTAGACTGATACGGCTATAGTGTTGGATCCTTTTGATGTGCTTTTGAACTACTATTGTGCTGTCTTGCTATCGTTAAAATGCACTGACCATTGTCGCCGTGTTCAGAAGCTTGCCATACTTGTTGATGCAGATGTTGGTGTTGTGGTGTTAATGGTTGCTCTTGAAATTGTTTGCAGATGCTAGTCGACTTGTTTTGCTTGCAATTGATACCTGCAGATGTTGAACTGGTGTTGCTCGCTGTGTTGCAGTCGGCGTTGTTTGCAACTGATATCTGTTGCTGCTATTGTTTGTAGCTCAGAAATTGCTATTGTCGGGGGGAACTTGAAACGGTGATGATGATTCGTGAATCTGAACCGTTTGTTAGAGGCTATTGTTGCAATGTTGGTGCTTGCGAATGATGCTTGCTCGTAGCTGATATTGTTGATGTGAAAAAACCTGTTGTTGTTGCACTGTGATGTTTACAGCTGATACTACTTTGTTATTGCAGGTAGAAACTCGTGTTGCTTCTCTTTGCTTGTTGTGGATGATGTTGGTTCTGCCTGTTGGAGGTCGATTGTAGCCTTGAACTTGTTAGTTTGTTGCAGCTTGAAGTTGTTTGGGCTGATGCCGCTGTTACTGATTTCTTTGTGACGAGATATTGGGCTGTTTGATTTTAGATACTGCTAACATTGTAACTTATCTGCTTTGATCTTGAACCAAGTTTGATGGCCTGACATTCAGATTATTGTTGTTGGCTTTTGTTGTCTGATAACAGGGCTTATGTGTTGCGTGCCGTTGAAACTGGTTCGGTTTTCGTGACGGTCTGATTTTTGAACATGTTGCTAAACCATGTTTGATGCTGTTGTGCTTCTTTGGAGCCTGCTGAGTGTTATGACAGATTGGTAGGACCTTTGCACATGAACTTGCATCGTTTGATGGTTTATTTTCTTTTTGTGCAACTTGATGCCATAGTTTGGCTTCTCTTGTTCTATTTCAAACTTGATTTTCATTCTGCTGGACCCTGGGTCTTCATTCTGTTTGGTACAGATTTGTTTCCTTTGGTGGCTATTCATACCTGTATTGGCGCGAGCCCCTTCCTGGTTTTGTTTATGCTGATGACGCTTGTGGCTTTTCAGGTGTTGGAAGTTTTGAAACCAAGGTGACTCAGACCTGCCGGCATCCGGGTTTGAGTCAAAACTTGCCTATGTTGCCTTATTCTCGTATCAGTCTGGAAATCCAATCGCGGCAAAACGAATCAGCCCCACTTCTTTTATTTTTTCTATCTCTCGGATGTCCCGTATCGATAAGAACAAGCATTACCTGATCTGACGCCCACGGCGCGGATCGGTAACGGGGGTAGGACGCAGCTTCGGTTGTGCCACTCCCGGCACTCGATGATGACATTGTTCTGAGAGTGTCAAGAAACTTCTAACCTTTTTTCTATATTGTTTGTTTTTCTATTTTTCAGGTGATCAAGAGTTGCGTGAAGAACTCAAGGGAGGACCAATGAAGAAAACTTGTAGTTTTTTCTCTTTTTAGGACTTTAGGACCTAGAATAGATACTTATTGTAAATGTATAATCCTTTTGTAAATGAAAGATCATCATGAATAAAATCCAAAAATTACTTCCATTTCAACTTGTAATTCTAGATGTTTATGAAATAAAATCCAGTAAATATTCATTTCTATTTTCTCAATTATGAATTTAAATATCCATGAATAATCATCCATAAATTATTTAAATTCAACTTTGATTTGTAGCTTATGAACATTCATGAATAAAAGCTCACAACTATTAAAACTTAACCTCTCCTTTGCCTTTTATAAATGATATCCCGCCATATGATTATATCCAAACAAATTCACATTAAAACCTCGTTGATCACATCACTTCTCAAAATAACCTTAACAGTATCCACTTCCTTTTCAACCCAACTTTATAAAAGGAAACAAAACTGTTTGGAAATGTTTCAGAATCAAACAAAGCACGGCCCCGAGTCCAATCATATTTCTGACAAAACATACTGGCACCTTGACCCAAATGGCAAATAAATGCCTCAGAACGTAATAACAGCCCGTTTTCAAGAAATTAGCAGAATTTGCGTGAAATGACCAAAATACCCCTAGGACCAAATCTGCAAAACAGACACCTCCATGACTTGTTAGTGGTTAGCAAATGTTCATAGGAGATGATATGCGAAATGCCTGACTAAATGTAAGGGTAAAATTTGGGGTATTACAGTTGCCCCTATTTAAATAGCTACACCGGACGATTTGAGTGACAGAGACTCGAGGAATCGTGGTGGAGAGATTTAAATATAGATAACCGAAAATTTTGCCCTTATATGCGACGATATGCAATGCTATGGACAAAGCGGGAACAACTTAATGCAGATGATGCCATGAATATGATATGATGCATATGCTGGAATGATGAATGCGAAAATGCTGACGAATACGACGACACAGGGACAAACGCTACGAGAATAACACACCGGGGAAAACGACGCGCTGGGACACAGTACAACACTGGGGAATTCTAAAAATGATAGTCAACTGGTGCGAACACGACCAATTGTCTTTTTTAGAAAAGGAATGAGATTCTCAAATGGAGATGGCACCTATGAGACGGCCTCCACTGGGGAATCTAAAAGTAAAACTGGATCATGTACGATTGCAAGATCGATTACAGAATGCTGGAGCATTGAGCAAAGAATAACATCCAAGCTTTTGTAAACTATCCCTCGTGACAGGATCAAACAGACATTTTCGGAACTCCGTAGCAAATATACAGAGTAAAGACCGACTGTATGCCAAAATAAATGGACTTTAATGGGAAACGCCCTGATAAGCTTCCCGGGAGAACTGTCACTTATCGTTGGAAGGGACTTATGTGCTAAAATGGATAAGCACTCAAATAAAGAGGCTGCTGCTTATCTGATAAATAAATCTTCTCGCATTTAAGGTCGGTGCCTGGAATACGATTCTGATTCTTCTCTTACCGAAGGATAAATAAACTTCTTCATGCTTCAAGATTATGTTCTCCTGAACATGAAAAGGGTAAACTGAACTTCCTCATACTTCAGAATCGTGCTCTCCTGAATATGAAACTGGATGACTGAATATACTCATATTTCAGAATCGTGCTCTCCTGAATATGAAACTGGATGACTGAATTTCTTCATATTTCAGAATCGTGCTCTCCTGAATATGAAACTGGATGACTGAATTTTCTCATATTTCAGAATCGTGCTCTCCTGAATATGAAACTGGATGACTGAATTTCTTCATATTTCAGAATCGTGCTCTCCTGAATATGAAACTGGATGACTGAATTTTCTCATATTTCAGAATCGTGCTCTCCTGAATACGAATTGGTTCGTACCTCAAGACGGCAGATAAATGGAAGCCCAACTGCTCCATGGAGATGGCCATTTGCTGCAAGTCATAACGAAGATAGGATCGGCTTCTTAGGTGAGAAATGTTGTATACCGATGTTGTAAGATGTAAAGTGTTGTAAAGTGTTGTACTGATAGATTTTCCAGGCGTGAACTGGCGTGTATCTGTAAATGATTGTAGTTGATTTTCTTGAAAGATAGTGCAAAATAAATGCACGTCCGGGTACAGTGATAAACTTCTCAAGCGAGATAGTCGCGTATCTGCCAATGTATGGTGAAAATTTTAGATGGTGCAAAATAAATGCACGTCCGGTTGGGATTGACGACCGACAAGACTGAGATTCAATCTAGGATCGAGCTAGAAAGAAGACTGGAAATCAAAACTCCATCGAGGGAATGATCTCGAAGGGTAAATATCTAATCCTGGCGAGGAAAGATAGCTGAAGTAACCGTCATCCACGAGGATCGAGCTCTGTGGGGAAACTGGAAACAAGTAAGCATTTTATGCTTAGGGCTGACAATCTATTTGGAGAGAATGGACAAACCCCAATTACTCGGTGGTAACGACCAATGATGGAGACACGATGAACCTGTGCATGTTATCGCGTATGTTAATGGATATGTTAATATGAATGTATGTTAATATCTATGTATGCAAGATGTTATGAAATGAGTATGTAATGAGTATGTAATGAATATGCAATGAATATGTAATGAAATAGGCATGTGATGCTTATGCCCCTGCGTATGCTGACGAAACAGACTAGAGACAGGACGAGACGAAATAAACATCTCGACGGAGATACCCTGCGTTCTCTGCAACCAATACGTCAATCATGGGTGGGAAGGATCCATGGTGGAACCAAATCTGGTTTTAAAGTTCTGAATTCTCTGGGGAGAAAGTAATCTGCTTGTGGTGTACAGTATCACGTCTTCACATGGGGAGAAGAAAACCTGAGGGACACTTTTGAGTTACCCAAGAAAAAAAGTTGTCAGCTTATAGTCTCTCTGGGGACTATCACTGGGCAATGGTTTGAAAGTGTTTCTGCAATAATGATGTTTCCGGGGAATGAAGAGATCCTGTCGGAATTTCCACTAGTCAAAGTAATTTATTACATTTCAATTTTGTTTTGTTTTTTTGAAAAACAGTTTTGAAAAATCTACAATGCACCTTTCATTTTCAAATTTTAGGCATAAACGCATTTTGCATAACAAATAGAAAATAAAGAGCAATGCACCAAGGAATGTAAGTAACGAGATGGTATCTTTTATTAAAGGGTGGCTGCTTGCTGAAGGCATAGCTCCACAGATGATTACATTTTGAAATTGGCAACATGGGAAAAAAGGTTACATCGAATCCAACGACACCTACTGACACTACTAACTAAGACTAATCCAGAATCCTGCTTTGGGCAAGGATGAAAGAGACTGGAACATGGCTCTCATGCGGAAAGTGTGTTCGAGATAATCAGTGTCTTCTGATGCAATGAAATGCCTTTGTCCCTAACTTTTGCCTGGACCGCCCTTTCGGGTTTTCAACCCACCGGGACGCTCTTTTTTGCCTAAGCCGCCCTTTCGGGTTTTCAACTTAGCGAGATTTTGTTATTATTTCTTTTTTCTTTTCAACCCTTACTTTTGCCTAAGTCGCCTTTTGCAGGTTTTCGACTTAGCGGGTTTTTAGGCATAATATTTTCGGACTGCATCAGAATTCACGGGATGTGCTAGTTCTTCACCGTCCATTGTCGTAAGTATTAGAGACCCTCCGGAGAAGACAGTCTTTACAACGAATGGGCCCTCATAATTGGGCATCCACTTTCCACGCATATCTTTATGTACTGGTAAGATCTTTTTGAGTACGAGCTCTCCTTGACGGAACTCACGGATACGGATCTTCTTATCAAACGCTCTTTTCATCCGTTTCTGATATAATTGCCCATGGCACATGGCTGTCAAGCGCTTCTCGTCAATGAGATTCAACTGATCCAATCTGTCCTGAACCCACTCAGCTTCCTCAAGTTCAGCTTCCATTAACACTCTTAGCGAAGGTATCTCTACTTCGATGGGGAGCACGGCGTCCATTCCATATACCAGTGAGAAAGGTGTTGCCCCTGTCGAAGTTCTTACTGAGGTTCTGTATCCATGCAAAGCAAACGGTAACATCTCATGCCAATCTTTGTAAGTCACAACCATCTTTTGCAGGATCTTCTTGATATTTTTATTTGCAGCTTCAACGGCCCCATTCATCTTAGGACGGTACTGTCGCTACTGCGAAAATCGGCGCCGGCTGAACAGAAGAGTCGCCACCGTGCGTTATTTATCCCACGGGAGGGAAAGGAAACGCTCAGAGTAAACCTCGCACAACACGGGAAAGGTATGGTCGTCGCAACCAAAACCTGGGTTCGGGAGTCGGTTACGCAAGGGGAAGGTATTAGCACCCCTCACGTCCGTCGTACTCGACGGGATCCACGCTTGTTTTCGGGTATGGATTGTTATTCTATCTACGCTAAAGGTCTGGGGTTAAAAGGAAAGAAAATGAAAACAAAATGACTCGGCAAAGTATCGCACTTCATGCCTACGTATTCCCGTCTGGAACGAGAAATCAGAGTCAACGTAGTTCGCCTACCTACGGGAAAGGAGGGGAAGGTTGCTCGCTAGGATATCGCATCCTATGCCTACGTACTTCCACACTGCATGGAAGATCAGAGCAAACGTAGTTCGGGCCACGTACGACACAAGCTTGTCTTGGTTGATTTTATTCCTTCTGAAAAGGTTTTCTTGATTAACAGTCCCGGCGGACAAAAATGACGTCTTGATGAGTTCACATTCTTTTACGGAAGAAGTGTCTTTTATCGTGTTTGAAATCTTTATGTGTTTTTCTGTTTGTTTTGAGAAAGAAAGAGATAGAACTCTAACCTACGGTGGCGAAGGGAATCAAACTAACCTAATGTTATCATGCATGGGTTAAGACCTAGTGTCTATCATGCTCCTCTCTTGCACAGAGAGAAACAGAGATCCTAAGGGATAGGCAGAAACAGAAACAATATCAGATATATACAGTAAAACAGTAAAATGCATGGATGCAACAGTACAAGCGAGGCAAGGGAGTCCCACTCAACCTCGAACCTGGAAAACAATAGGCGAAAGTGAACAGGATTCACTTTCAACCCAACAGGGTAAACAGCAAACAATACAGTTCAGAAAACCAATCAATACATCAGCAATGAAATACAACAGCAAAAGAAACAGCTTCAGCAGCTCTGACTCAACATCTGGCTTCAAGTAATCTCCAATCAGCTACAGGCTTCAATAAGCATCAATCTCCATCTACATGGCCTTCAGGCAAAGGGCTTGGATCATCTGTCTTCTATCTGCAATGGCTTTCCTTCAAGCTCAAACCTCCAGGATGAGGGATCAGTCACAAGAGTGAATTGGGTGTTAAGCAATCAGTTGACTACCAAGGGTGGTGAACAGACTGCTTCCAACACAAGAGACATTTTCTCTCAAGAGTTCTATCTCATAGACCCTATCACCAAGCCTTCCAAAGGAAGGGGGTGAGTGTCTTAGAGAGACTCTGAATCACAGAGAAGAATGGATGCAGACAAGGCAATCCATGTTTGAGAAACAAGCTTTCTAACCTAGAGCTCTGCCTAGCTCCTAAACCCTAGTCTCCTCAGCATCTGCTAGCAAGAATCTTCTCTTCAACTCTGGCAGTTGATCTTCAATCTCTGGATCTCCACTGGTCTTCATCTCCTCAAGTCTTCAGCTCTCCCAAGTCCCCAGACAAACCCAATACCCAAACAAGCAAGCAACAATCCCCAGAGGGCACACCACACCAGTCAATCAGATATATACAGAGTATTAATAGCAATAGGGGAATCCTGACTTTTTCTAAGGGGATCTAATAACTACCCATAGCCCCTATAGTCCCATAACTAAACTAGTCAAACCCTAAGTCCTAAGGGAAATGAATCAAACTTCCTAAGTCATCACCTAAAAAAAACCCTAATTTGTTCATGTTGTTTAAGCCTACATTAAGCACCTAAAATTAATTTCTAAAAATGGGAACTAAATTGTTTCTACAAGTTCAATATCTCATCTAAGCAACCTAAAAAGAATGAACAAAAAATATGAAAGCATTTAATAGAACAAAAATTAATAAAATCATGCATGAAATGAAACTATTTAAAATGTCATTTATTTGGAAAATATGGGAAAAATATCAAATAAAAATAAAAATGCAATTTTATTTAATGACAATTTTCTACACATTCTAATGAAAATGATGTAAAAAGAATGAATTAAAAATGATTTTTTATCTATTTATTATGAATTTTAGAATGCATAAAAAAAAATTGAAGAAAATAAAAGAATATATAATGAAATAAAGTGGAGGGGGGTTTGAATAGCAGGGCGCCCTAGTTATATTCTTGGATGGGCCAGGCAGTGGGGGTGCGCGTAGCAAGTTGCACTAGGCCCAGAACAAATCAGCATTGATGAAAATAAAAAAAACAAGCAGGGGGTGCATTCAGCATTGGATTCACGTGTATTTTAAATTGGGCTCAGCACTGGGGTGGTGGGATTAGCAAAACACACTTAGGCCCGCCCGTTTCATTAAATGAAACGGTGCGTTTAGGGCACCTATTCACTCCCTCCAAAATCAGAATTAAACGAGAGCCACAGGATTGCTCTTCAGGTCAATGGTCTAACACGCGATGGACGCTCAGGATTGCTTCTTCTTCCTTGCGCCATGAAAGCTAGGGTTTCACAGTCCATGGAAGCCATGCACACACTACTTTCAACCTCTCGGTTCTCCCTCTCCAGGCCACGGTTCAGCTCGATCCAAACATGAAAGATACTCTAAATCTCTCCCTCTATACGTCTATGGTCATAGATTGTTTTGAAATTCAACAAATCACTCAAACCGATCGAGATAAGTTCTGACTCCATGAAAATACACTGAGATGCATCACAATAATTCTCAACCAAACCTATACTAATCTACTCTATGCATAATGGTGATCATTCTAAACTAACAAGCTAAGGTTATCATGCAAGATCCTACGAGTTCTTGATCCAAACAGTTTGGTACACCTGTTATGAATTGTCTCTATTCAGCCTCAAATTCATCTAAACTAACCTCCTAACATCATAGACCATGAATATACTAGTAAAACTACCTAAATCTCCCTAGATTGAATAAGTTAGAAAGATTTGCACCTTGAGCAAGCTCTAATGGAGGCTGAGTAATCACGTGGATCCAGGCTCTTGTATGCTTCAATCTTGGTCCATTCTTGATATACTTGATTCTGTTTGCAATACTTGGATGAAACTTGGCTTGGATCTTGCTGTCCAATGGAAATTGCAATTTGTGTGTTCTTGATGGAAGTGCACGAAATTGAGCTCTAACCACCAAATCTTTGATTCAATTCTGATCCAGGATGATGATTGAATGTAGGAGGATCAATGTTGATGAGAATTGATGAAGATTTTGGGAAATTTGGAGGGAATTGCAATGAGAAAGAATGAGAAAACTTTGGGAAATTTTGGTGAAAAATGAATCCAACCCTTGCTCAATTCTGATTTCATGAATATATAGGGCTCACCTGAACTTTCTAGAACCATCTTGCCACATTCCCTTGCATTCCAAATTGGTTGATTTTTGAAATGTTTCTTCAAATGCAAGTAACCATGAATAACTTTGATTTTTCCTTCTAAACTCAAAAAAGTGCTTGAACCATTGTCTCTAAAATGTCTTTTGGACCCAAAATCATATATTGGAAGTCTCCATTTGGACTTATAAATCTCTCAAACCATTTTTCACTTTGACTTTATTCAAGTTATAAGCCATTTTAGTTCAAATTTAACCAATCATGCAACTTCATGTTATGAGCTTTTCCAACAATTTGTGACCTTCTTTCTAGACTCAAAATGTCATTTGGAGCAAGTTTGATGTTGTAAGTTTTTCCATTTGAGGCCTCCTTGTATGAGTTTTGGACATAGGTTAAAATGACCTGTAATTCACAAATGCCCAAAATACCCTTTGCTTGCCAAGACCATAAGTTGAGTTCCACACCTCATATGAAGGCATACTATACCATTATAGAAAGCTAAGACAATGAGGAACAATTCCTATGTTGACCAGAAATTCATTTGAAATCTCCTTGAGGGGTAAAACTAGCTTGGAAGTCAGGTCACTTTCACAGACAAAATTTCAGATACCTCAGATGACCTGTAACTTGCAAGGACCATAACTTGAGTTCTATAAATCTCCTTGATGTCTTCCACAACTCAAATTAAAGGTCTTGAGATCCTCTACAAGTTTCATGTTGGCCAAGAATCCATTTGAAGCTTGCATTTTGACTTATCTTGCTTGGAAATTTGACCTAAACTAGGGGATTTTACACAGAAACCCTAATTTAGAAACTCCTCTTCTCCTTGATTTCTCTTGAATTCTCCTTGGCATATCTCCATATCCTTCTTTATATGTCCAATGATGAACCCCACATCTCTCCACCAGACTTGAATGCCCCTTAAGTCAGTCAATTGACCTAGGGTTGACCTAGGGTTGACCCAGATGAAACCCTAGTTGACTGTCTTCAGCTATAGCTCTTGTGCTCTCATCAATGGCTTGTCTCCTTCTTTAAATGACTTTCTAAGTCTCCCATAATGTCTAGATGCTCTCCATGCCTTCAACTTACAGCTCACAACCCTCTTGTTGACCCTCAGATACCCTCAGCTAGGAGATGGACTCAAGGCTTGATCTGCTGAACTCTTTGCTTTCAAATTCTTTCCTGATGACTTGAATGAGATTGAATTGGGATAATAACCTCTTGATAGGCTTCTAGAGATGAGAATAATGATTGGCTCCCCTGTTGAATGACTTGCTATGCTTATGCTATGCAGATGGTTAGTCTATGTACATGACTCTATATGCAAATGCTAATGATATTAAAACATAAACCAAGTGAATAAGGTTGGGAAAATTTTAGGGTGCAACAGCTGCCCCTATTCAAGCGGCTTGGACCCGATTGGGTGAAGAGCCCGGAGCCTTCAGACATTCGCGGCACGAGACGGTTGAATACTAGTGAAACCAGAAATTTGCCAACCGCAAAACTAAATTGCGCTCCTGCTTGAGGAACGACATTCATCAGCTGAATCTGACTGTTACAGCAACCCACTGATCTCGTGCGACCGTGCTAGGGATTGTCTTCATCGTTCTGAAGAGGATTCTGTCATAACAGATTGCTTGCTTGTCCACATTAGGACTCTGTCCGTCATCAATACGAAGAAATCTCAACTAAAACCTGTCCACGTTAGGACTCCACTTGCTGTTAACCCAGAAAAATCTCGGCAACTCCGCTGGGGGTAATTCGTCTGCATTTCCATAAACTGAATCGTCCATGTTAGGAGTAAAGTTCTTCCACGTTAGGAGTAACACCTATCCACGTTAGGAATCATTTCTTCTGTCTCTGTCCACGTCAGGACTAACCCTTTCATTTTTCCACGTCAGGAAGCAATCTTCTTTCCGCATAAGGCGAACTATACCAATCTGTCCACGTAAGGACTCCAATACCACTTGACACGTCCGCGTCAGGACTCCAATCTTTCCACGTAAGGAATTCAACTTTGGTTCTGAACCTGTCCCCGTCAGGACTCAACTTTCCACGTAAGGAGTACATCATTCTTCCACGTCAGGAATCAACTTTTCTTGAATCTGTCCACGTAAGGACCCCAATTTTTCCACGTAAGGAATCTCCATCTTTCCACGTTAGGAACACAATCTTAATCTGTCCACGTAAGGACTCCCCTCTTTCCACGTTAGGAATCCAACTTGATATGTCCGCGTAAGGACTACATCGTCCACGTTAGGACCCACTTCTCCACGTTAGGAATAATAATTTCTTTGATTTGTCCACGTCAGGACACTGATCTCGTCTTGATTTGTCCACGTTAGGACTCAGGCGTCTTCGACCCGCTGAGGAAATAAGACTTGTCCACGTAAGGACTCACACCCTTGTCTGATCTGTACGCGTCAGGACACCAACACAAAGAGTAATCACTTTTGTCATCGTCATGACCTCCCATTCCACTAACTTCGAGAACCCGAATCTGTCCACGATAGGACTAACACACCTTACCAATCCAGGGAAATAAACCTGTCCACGTTAGGACGCCCACTTCTGAAGAAATCCCGTCAATATAGGAATAAATTGTCCGCGTCAGGACTTAGTTCTCCAATGATCCTCACCCACAAACTTCTTAGCACTGACGTGACAGCGACCTTGAGGCGGACTCTACTGGGATGTCTGGAAACCAACTATCGGACGCCTGCTCTGATAACCGGCGGTGGCCTCTGAAATTCTGATTCATGGAACCCCTGACGACAAAAGAGAAACTTATCCTGATAACTCTGTGGGGAATACTGCCGAAACTGACATTATCGTTGGATGTCTCATGCCGAGATCTTGAATGTTTGGTTGTTCATTTAAGCAAGAGTTCTCTCCACCTGAACTGCTAAAATACAGGAACCGCTTCAGCAAAATAAATGCTAAAGATAATGCCAACTCCGCCGGGGATAGCCAGATGCTACAGAATTATTCCAGCAAAATAAATGCTGGAAGAGTGAAGTCGACCATACTGGGAAATTGGGAACTCAAATCAAACACCTTGTTGAGGTAACCCCCTGCTGGGGAATATAATCTTGCTGGGGAATATCAGATGTGCATAGTACGATCGGACTTTCTGCTGGAGAGTGAATTGATATTACACAGTATCCCTGACAACATAAATGACAGGACCCACCATCAACTCTGCTTGGGAGAGTCTTAATCTTCGAGTTCCACTGGACGGAATGAAGACACTTGCAAAGAGAATCCCGCTGGGGATGGGATGATTCTCTTGGGGTGAACTCCACTAACTCCGCTGGGATAGAGTGTATGACCCTGCGGGGAAAGATGAACCTGTCTGAATACAGCCTCACGATTTTGGAATCGCCAAACTCTATTGAGGACGAATAACTTTTCTGGAGCACGTCCTTTGGATAAACTACGGCTAGCTGGGGAATTCTATCCTTCTTCAGGAAGAACATGCGTGACCTACGTGGGGACTGAGTCTTTCGTTATTGCAATCTTCCGATCATCTTTCTCGTACGGTTAGGAAACCTGCAACAACACAAACAAGACAAGACAAGCCTATGCAACCAAATCAACTCAGGTTGGCGACGTTATTTTCAGTTAATTCAAAGCTTTAGCAATTGTCGGCAAGGGCCAGTGATGTTATACTCATGCTAGCTTCAATAAACTTAGGCGTTTTATCATGCACAAAACAGTAAAGAATCAGCATCAAGTACTGAATAACATATTTTATTGATCGGGCCCCTGAATGGGCGGAGTTTTTGTACACGGGATGTAACTCCTGAAAAGAGGAAGCTACGCAAAGCAAATACATAAGTATGCACAAGAAGCATGAATATTGACAACTTAAGTTTGTACACATGTCGGCAACGGGATGCAAATGAACACCACGAACTGATCCTCCCATGACTCGCCCGACTCTAATGCTTTCCCGGTATCCCCACTTCTGAAGAGATGGTATCCGATAACTGACTCCTCAAATATATTCTCCCGCATTGATGCTCATTGAATTCGGACCGCAGTCATTTGCTTTTCGAATCCCTAACTTTTGCGTGAACCGCCCTTTACGGGTTTTCAGTTCACCGGGATACCCTTTTTTGCCGAAGCCACCCAGTGTAGGTTTTCAACTTCGCGGGTGTACATTTTTTCAATTTTATCCCTAACTTTTGCCCGAACCTTTCATTCTGTTTTTGGTTCGCCAGGATGCCCCATTTTTGCCTGGACTCTCTTTTTTCTGTCCAGCGGGTCTATTTTAAGCAAAGTATTTTTTAACTGCGTCCGAATTCACAGGTGACGTGAAGTCTTCTCCGTCCATGGTGGACAACAACAACGCTCCTCCTGAGAAGACTTTACTAACAACGTATGGCCCTTCGTAGTTAGGGGTCCACTTGCCCCTGTGATCTGCCTGCGGCGGGAGAATCCTTTTCAGCACAAGGTCGCCCGTCTGAAAGCTTCGCGGATGTATCTTCTTGTCGTACGCTTTCTTCATTCGGCTCTGGTACAAACGACCGTATGCTAGAAAAGCTAGCCTCTTCTCGTCCATCAAACTCAGTTGATTCAATCTATTCGTTACCCATTCTGCCTCGTCCAGCTGAACGTCTCGTAATACCCTCAGAGAAGGGATCTCAACTTCCAATGGTAATACCGCTTCCATTCCGTATACCAACGAGAACGGAGTTGCCCCGGTTGATGTGCGTACCGTCGTACGATAACCGTGCAAAGCAAAAGGTAGCATTTCATGCCAATCCTTATAGGTCACCACCATCTTCTGGACGATCTTCTTTATATTCTTATTGGCCGCTTCGACAGCGCCATTCATCTTGGGTCGGTAAGGGGAGGAGTTGTGATGTTCAATCTTGAAATTCTGACAGAGCTCCTTCATCATTTTGTTGTTCAGATTTGAACCATTATCCGTGATTATCCGCTCGGGAATCCCATATCGGCAAATGATATCTCTCTTGATGAATCTGGCCACCACTTGCTTCGTGACATTCGCGTAAGACGCCGCTTCCACCCACTTGGTGAAATAATCGATTGCTACTAGGATGAACCGATGCCCGTTAGCAGCCGTCGGCTCGATCTTTCCAATCATATCGATTCCCCACATCGAGAATGGCCATGGAGATGACATCACATTTAGAGGACTCGGAGGCACGTGTATCTTGTCAGTATAGATTTGGCATTTGTGGCACTTCCTTGCGAACTTGAAACAATCAGTTTCCATCGTCAGCCAAAAATAACCTGCCCTCAGCAGCTTTCTCGTCATAGCATGCCCACCGGCATGCGTACCGAAGGTACCTTCGTGAATTTCCTCCATGAGAAGCTTTGCCTCTTTCTCGTCTACACAACGCAACAACACCAAATCGTGGTTTCTTCTGTACAAGACGCCATCCGGATTCAAGTAGAAATTACCCGCTAATCTCCTGAGAGTCTTCTGATCTTGACTGGATGCCCCAGCCGGATACTCTTTATTCTTCAGGAAATTAAGGATGTCGAAATACCACGGTTTGTCATCAGATGCTTCATCAATAGCAAATACATAAGCCGGCCTGTCCAACCGAGAGATAGTGATTTGGGGAGCTTCGTTCCAGAAGTTGACCTTGTACATGGAGGACAAAGTGGCCAGGGCGTCAGCCATTTGATTCTCTGCCCGCGGTACGTGATGCAATTCAACTTTGTCGAAGAAAGGCAACAATCTCCTTGCATAATTCATGTAATGTATCAAATTAGGCTGCCGTGTCTCCCATTCCCCTTTTATCTGATTCACTACCAGAGCTGAGTCTCCGTATACATCTAGATGTTTGATTCGCAAATCAATGGCTTCTTCAAGCCCCATTATACAAGCTTCGTATTCGGCCTCATTATTGGTAACAGCAAAGGTCAATCGGGCAGTAAACGGGATGTGCGACCCGTGTGGCGTCGTGATGATTGCCCATATTCCGCTACCGTAAGCATTCACGGCTCCGTCAAATATCATCTTCCACTTGGACCCCAACTCTGGTCCCTCGTCTGGTAACGGCTCTTCACAATCTTTCATCTTTAGGTACATGATATCCTCGTTAGGAAAATCAAACCTCATCGATTGGTACTCTTCAATAGGCTGCTCCGCCAGATACTCAGACAGCACACTCCCCTTTATAGCCTTTTGCGAGACGTATTGAATGTCATATTCAGTCAAGACCATCTGCTAACGGGCAATTCTACCTGACAACGCCTGCTTTTCGAATACATATTTGATAGGATCCATCTTCGAGATGAGCATGGTTGTATGATTCAGCATGTACTGCCTCAAACGCTTGGCGGCCCAGGCTAGCGCGCAACAAGTTTTCTCCAGCATTGAGTATCGAGATTCACAGTCTGTAAATTTCTTACTCAGGTAATAGATCGCATGCTCTTTCCTCCCCGTCTCGTCGTGTTGACCGAGAACACAACCCATGCTTCCCTCAAGAACCGTCAAATACATGATCAAGGGTCTACCTGCCACTGGGGGTATCAAAATAGGAGGCTCCTGCAAATACTTCTTTATTTTATCGAACGCCTTTTGACAATTTTCGTTCCACGTTACAGCTTGATCTTTCTTCAACAGCTTGAATAATGGTTCACACGTGGCCGTTAGGTGAGATATGAACCGGGCAATGTAGTTCAATCTCCCTAAAAACCCGCGCACCTCTTTCTCTGTTTTAGGCGTCGGCATTTCTTGAATCGCTTTTATTTTAGCAGGATCGACCTCTATTCCTCTTTCGCTTACGATAAACCCCAGCAGTTTACCCGATCTCACCCCGAAGGTGCATTTATTAGGGTTCAGCCTCAGCCTGAACTTCCTAAGTCTTTTAAACAACTTCAGCAGATTCACCAGATGCTCTTCCTCCGTCTGGGATTTGGCAATCATATCGTCAACATAAACTTCGATCTCTTTATGCATCATGTCATGAAAAAGAGTCTTCATCGCACGCTGATATGTTGCCCCAGCATTTTTCAAACCAAAAGGCATCACTTTGTAGCAAAATGTTCCCCACGGCGTTATGAAAGTAGTCTTCTCCATATCCTCTGGCGCCATTTTAATTTGATTGTAGCCCGAAAAGCCATCCATGAAGGAGAATACGGAGTATTGAGCAGTATTATCAACTAACACGTCAATGTGAGGAAGTGGAAAATCGTCTTTTGGGCTTGCTTTATTCAAATCTCTATAATCCACGCACATTCGAACCTTGCCATCTTTCTTTGGCACTGGTACGATGTTGGCAACCCATGAAGGATACTTCGTCACAGCCAGGAACCCAGCGTCCCACTGTTTCTGCACCTCCTCTTTGATCTTCATTGCCATATCTGGTCGAGTTCTGCGAAGCTTTTGTTTGACCGGCGGGCAATCTTCTTTCAGTGGCAGGCGATGCACGACCATATCTGTATCGAGCCCGGGCATATCCTCATACGACCAAGCGAATACATCACTATACTCTTGGAGCATTTCAACCAGTCTTCGCTTGATATCGCTCTGCAGTGCGGATCCGATACGAATATTCTTCTCAGCCCCTTCCGACCCCAAATTGATAATTTCGATGACCTCGTCGTGAGGCAGAATGGCTCTTTCCTCTTGCTTTACTAACCAAGACAGTTCTTCAGGAACGTCGCTATCTTCGACAACCTCTTCTTCAGCCTGAAACACTGGGCGCTCAAAGTCTGGACGAGTCATAGGTGGTTCAAGGATGTCATCTGAAAATGTTATCCTGCAAAAGGAATGGTTAAGTGCTTCAAAATGCGTATAAAGCGAATAACCACGTTTCCATTTTATTGAAAAATACAAAACAAGAAAGACAGGGATTACGGTATTTGCACATGAAAAAACGCCATTTATTTAATGATTAACGCGCAATGTTTATAACAACACAGCCCTAAGCAAATCCTGATGCCCCGGGCAAGACATCAGATTATTCAACAATTAATAAAGCAAAGCATTACTGTTTAAAAGTCACAGGAACAAGCTCCTGAATAGACCAGTTGCACAGTCCTTGTCCTGGCGTGCTTGGCTGAATCCAGGCATCCATATCACAGTCGCTGTCTCCTTCATCGGACTCTGAAGCAGCATTGACAGTTTCATGACATACTCCACTGGCAGAGATGGTAATTGACTTTCTGAAACGGGGAGCCCCCATGGAAGGAGTTGATGACGACGGTTGGTACCCCAGCCCGAACCGGTCCATCTTCACAGGAATGTCCAGCACTTTGCCCCAGCCCTTGGCTTCTCCTGCTTCTACTAGAGCTTGAGCTTCCTTATACAATGAGACAGCTATCTCTGGCACTTTGCTCGGCCCGGGACCTTTGTCCTTGATGCGCAAACCTTCGAATGCCTGGCATGGTGTTTCGTGGATCTCTCCGTCGACCTCCACATATTTAAACGACGACAGATGGCTGACCAGGATGTCCTCCTCTCCGCACACGGTGACTACACTGTCTCCAACCATATATTTTAACTTCTGATGCAGGGTGGACGTGACTGCCCCTGCCCCATGAATCCAGGGTCTTCCAAGCAAGCAGCTGTACGCAGGCTGTATATCCATGATATAAAACTCCGTTGCAAACACTTCCGGCCCCACTTGCAGAGGCAAGGTAATCGATCCGAAGACTGTTCTCCGCGTGCCGTCAAACGCTCTGACTACCAAATCACTGGGCGTACATAAAATCCCTCGAACATCCAGCTTCATCATCGCCTTCTTGGGCAGCACATTCAAAGATGACCCGGTGTCAACCAATACATGCGACATTACTGATCCTCTACATTCAACAGATACGTGTAATTCCATATTATGATCTCTCCCTTTCGGAGTCAAGTCAGAGTCGGTAAAGCCCAAGCTGTGGCCTGCATTCACATGTGCCAGCACTCCTTCCAGCTGATTCACGGAGACGTCTTGGGGTACAAAAGAAGTGTCCAGGACTTTCAGCAAAGCGTTTCTGTGAGCTTCCGAACACAAAAGCAATGATAGGATAGATATTTTGGACGGTGTCTGCCGCAGATGCTCCACAATCTTATAATCACTTTTTCGAATTAAGCGCATGAACTCTTCTACATCCTTCGATGCTGCTTCTTTTTCGCTTACTTGCACTGGGACATTTTCAACCGCTTTCCCTTTTCCTTTCGCTAGTCTTTCAGCCTCCACTTCAGGAGATATAAAGATCCTACCACTCCTTGTCATGCCTCCTGAACCAACAACATTATCCACAATCTCCACTGGCTGCTTGTTAACATCAATTTTTATCCCGTCACAATACACCTCTAACCCATATGACCATGGGACTGCTTTCGTGTTCTCGTACGGGATTGGCCCGGCCTTAGTTATGGTGATCGGTGGTCGCTGAGCTGGTGCTGCAATAGTGATCGTCTTCCGAGGAATCGTTACCGTGGCCACATCACTCCGGTTATCCACTACTGCCCCTGCAGGCTCGTCAGTTGCCGCTCGATCAAACTGCAATATGCCTTCATCAATTAAAGCCTGAATGCCTTTCTTCAAATCCTCACACCCCCCAGCTAGGGTCCAACAGTCTAAGCAATACTCGTTACATCCTGGGTAAACACCTCCTTGTAACAGTCGGCTCTTTATCTCGCTCAGCGGCGTCTTTAAATCTTCAACATTCATAATGAGATTCAGACCTTCCTCAGTCAGAACGGCGTTAGCCCCATGATTAGGCATGGGTTTCTGGACTATATTCGGACCTGCCGTTCCGAAATTGATAGTTTTGTTGTCTAAGAGATCCTGCACAACGTGCTTAAAAGCATGGCAACCTTCTATATCGTGACCCGGGGCCCCAGAATGAAACTCACAGTGCCTGCTTGCATCGTAGCCGAACGGGGGAGCTCCCGTTATTGGTGCCAGAGTTCTTTTCTCTACCAGATTCAATCCCAGCAATGTCTGCAATAAATCAGCATAGGTTGAGGGAGGCTTCTCAAACACTCTTCTCGGTTTACTACCCTGGAATCTTCGTTGAGCTTGCTGTGCCCCCTGCTGAGGCTGCTGCTGCTGTGGCATTGGCTGTTGCTGAACCGGTTGTTGTGGCTGGAGTGGTTGTTGTTGATATGGGATAGTAACACTCGACACCTGCTGCGGCTGACGATATTGACCTCGTCCCCTGCCTCGGCCTCGGCCTCGGCCTCCAAATACTGCGCTAGCTTCGCCCTGACGGCGCCCACCATAAGCTTTCCTATTATTGCCAGATGCAGTTGATTCCTTGACTTGGAACTTTCCTTGCTTAATATTACGTTCAATCTTTTCCCCCATCAGAATCAGGTCTGAAAAACTGGCCAGAGACGTATGAAACAGCATATCATGAAACAGCCCTGTGAATGTGCCGACAAACATATCATTCATTTCCTTATCTTCTACAGGAGGACGGACCCTGGCAGCCATATCGCGCCACCTTTACGCGTACTCTTTAAAACTCTCCCCCTTCTTCTGCGAAAGCCCGGCCAATTGGACCCGATTGGGTGCCAGGTCGCTGTTATACTTGTAGTGAGCTACGAACGCCTCCGCTAATTGCTTCCATGTCTTGATATCAGTTGGCTCCAACCCCATGTACCACTCTAGGGAAGGGCCCGATAGACTATCCTGAAAGAAATGCATTAGCATTCTTTCATCAGTTGAGTATGCAGACATCTTTCTGTAATAAGCTCGTACATGCACTTTCGGACATGTGTCTCCTTTATACTTATCGAACGCAGGAGCTTTGAATTTAATTGGCACCCTCAAGCCAGGTACCAAGCCCATTGTTGCCATGTCCAATCCCACAGCACTTTGATTTAAGACTCCCTTCATCTGCTCTTCCAGCATTCTAATCTTTTGGGAATCATCCATCGGCCCTTCAAAACCCCCTCCGGAGAAGGCGTCTTCCTGCTGATCTTCTTGCCACATACCGTTTCCAGCTCCGTACCCATCATATCCATTATTACGTCCAGCTCTGATCTGATTCATCCCCGGACCTCGGCCTCTGTTGCCGTACCCTTGAACACCTCCAGCAGGACCAAAAGCCATAAATCCAGTACCGTTTCCGTTTCCAAAGCCTCCGTAACCCTGATACCATACCATAACTATCTTGCCCAAAGCCTTGAGCATTAAAGCCATACTTCCCGGTGTTGTCGAATCCCTGATCATTGAATCCGAACCCAGTATTGAAAAAGCCATTGCCTCCTAGATTATCTCCCAAATGGACATCACCCAGCCCAGCATTAAGGACAACAGTCTCATTCCCCACTCCAACGATACCATTCACAGCAGCGGTAGCGTTGTTGACGTTAGCAGCAGGCATGTTGACTACAGGCGGCGCCACTGGCGTGGGAGTACCGTCTCCATGAGCAGTATCAACCCGGACAGACTGATGATCTTCATTACCATGACCAGCGTTGCGAGCCAACAGAGGCTGGACCATGGCCTGCAAATTCTCCTGCCCTTTTGCTATAGCTTCCATGGTCTGCATGAAGAGGGCGAGCTTCTCGCGCACATCTTGCATCTCGTTCTGCATTTGGTCCATGATTTTTCGACAATTGGAGCGTGTAGAATAGCGGTGCGGGTGCTGATCTGCAATCCTGAAAAGTACCTGGTACAGAGCAGGAAATAAGACACCATCCAAAGATTACCTGTAATGCAATATGAATATGAATGCAATGCAATGTGTCTGTGCATTAGGGAAGTTCATTCCCCCAGTTCTAGTGCGAAGGTGCCGGTGCAGTGATAGTGCTGACAATAGGAATATCGGAGCTGAATCATAGAAAGCCTCATATATTGCAGGGAGAATCAATAAGCCCAGGGTACAATATCACTGAGAGTACAAAGAAGGCATGACCTCAACCAACAATCCTGGTGATGGTCAGCACTATGCCAATAAAGCATACAAGTTACTACATGAAATGATCAAATCCTCCCAAAAGTCTGGTACTCTTCTATCAACTTCCTGGTCTCCGGATGGCTTGGTCGATCAAGCA